>CM064330.1:104149559-104749559 GCA_032595735.1 Pelochelys cantorii
CCTTGCTCCAAGTTGGGGAAGGCAGGCTTGCTACTCATGCACCCTGGTATCAAATTGCTCACCTCTCTTCATTGATTCATCTGTTCTGGCTGGCACTTTAAGGGTCTTTTCTCTTTTTCTCTCCTTGTCCACTCTTCTTTGCACTCTGCTCGCTTACCTGTGTGTGGGGTTAGGAACAGAGTGGCCTTGTGGAGCCTACTCTTGTCTGGGACCAGCTATGTGGGCGGCCCATGCTCGAGTAAATGTAGGGTTGTGACCTCTTTCTGCCTCCATGGGTGAATAAGCCAAGTGATAATATTGCCCATATTGAACAAATGTTACAAACTCTAATGGTTTAAAAACAGAGAATGAAGTCAGGCCGAAGAGATGAGAGCGGAGGGAGGGGCAGAAATGGGGATGGAACGTGAATCATACAATTCATGGCACTCCGAAAGTGCTGGGACGGAGTGGGAGGAGTAGATAAGTGCAGGGCATCACTGCCCCAGTGTGCGAAAGGTGTGTGTGGGAAGGGCTCAGAGAGCGGGTGCATGGGCCATAGGTGGAACCCCAATGGGCTGCAGGCTGCCCACCACTCTCATAGAGTTAAAGTCCCCTTCTTTCATCCTGTTTCCCACAGATTTTCTGTTCCCATTTTTACTGGTCTCAGATACGTGTCCACACTCCTCTCATCGGTGCTGACTAGCTTCACCCTTATAACACATTACCATGTGGCTGATATTGTATATAACTGGATACAGCCAGTAGGATAAGATCATGTATTTGTTCTGGTTATACATTAGTGTATTGGAGAGAATGCAACCTGACTTGCTCATATATTGATTTGTTGCATAAATGTAACATGCTAGTTTTATTCTAATGCACACCTAAAACATTAAGAGAGTTTTAAAAACCCAACAACAAAGAGGGGCATACTGGAAGTTTCTATTTTTGCTTTGTTTGACCGGATCTGATGTCCTCTTCAAGATCCTTACCAAAGGAACACTTGCTTTGCTGAAGCTTGTACTGATGGATAACTGATATCAAAGGTTTCTGCAGCACGGCCTATAGGTTACCAGAAGGTCAGTGAAAAAATATATCACTCCCTGGTTCTAGCAGCAACAAATGGTTATTGTTACTACGGTGCTCTAAATCCTCTCCTCATGAGTAACGGTACCTTTTAAACACTTGTCCTGTAGATAATCTGTTAAATGAAAGAGTTTCAGTTATATTGCCTTAAGAAGTAGTAGTTTCTCAGAGTTCATTTTTCACTCCTCTAGACTCTTACTGTAAGAAAAGTGAGCAACAGTAAGCGAAACATTCTGTTCTGCTGTGCAGTCTCTGCAGATTTAGTAATAAAATTCTGAGTTGCTATTACTGTATCACTGCTAACTGTCACTCTTGCATGATGGAAACTTTCATTCATTATAAACAATTGGGAAACATTTTAAAAAATTATGCCCTGATCTACACTAGGACCTTATTTCGAAATAAGCCCCCAAAGCTCGAATTTATAAGCAGTATGTCCATACTACCATGCCCATTATTTTGAAATAATGGACCGCGGAATTCGAACTCTGTATCTCTGCTTTTCATCAGGAGTAATACTAATTCTGAAATAGTTAGTGGTGCCGCTATTTCAAACTAATTACTCCCCAGTGCTTCCTGGGGCTCTAAGTCCAAGGTAGTGCATCCACATTAATGGAGCTTGCATCGGACTAATTTTGAGGCTTCCCTGTTGTGTGGACACGCTAGTTCAAATTTGTTAAATTGGGAGTTCTTAAGTCGAATTTAGTAATTTTGAAATAGTTTCCTTGTGTAGACATGTCCTAATAGCTTAATTATTCCCATTTGGTGGTATCCTATTAGGTTGGGAATGTCTACAGTGCATGTAGAATGTGTAGACCTAATTGTTTTTTCATTCTGTTTGCCTGTTGTATGCATTTTTCATAGTAGTTATCAGTCCTTTTTCCACAACAGAGAGAAACTCTTGACTATAATTCTTACACATGGTTTCACATAGTTGTGCACAAGAAGATTTGACACAGACTTGGAAATTGCATTTTGATGTAGACATTGTGTTTCTCTTAAATGCTTATTTAAAGTATCCAGGTCAAAAATCGACTTGAGGAATAGAAGTGCAAAAACTTCTATTTTCAATTGATGTGTATGAAAATTGACTACAGTAGTTTTTCATCAGTTATAACAAGCAATTTTATTATAACATCTTATCCTCATTGTGAAACACTGTTATACAGCACTGTCTATGTTATATAGCTACTGTATTGTGCTGGGGCCCCCAGGCACTTTCAGCTCATTATGTTAATTTTCATAACACCTTTGTATCACATCCAGAGGATATTGTCACGAGTAGAGTCATAATTTTACGTGGTAGCAAATATCATTTATGGAACTAAGGGAAAAAGATTACACTTTATGGAACTAAGGGAAAAAGATAAAAATATTTTAAAAAATAGACTAAAAACACCTCATACTGGAAGAGTTACCACAAAGTGAAGTATTCTTTACCTACAAGTCAAATCAAAATGTTATAAATCAAGTATTTGCCTTCCAGTGGGTAAAGCTATAGCACACTAGACCATACTGTACATATATATATTTATTAACTTTTAAAACACAATGATTCTATCCATTGAAGGATTATTAAATCATGATACCTTTTCAGACAAATCAGACAAATCATTAAACCAAGTTCCAGTACTTGATCTTTAATTATATAAAGTGGTTTCCAGGAGCAATTCTCAGTTACAGGCAGGGTTGTCTGGGGGGGTGAGAGTGGGGTTTGTGTGGGAGAGTTGCAGATGAAAAAGTCTATGTTGTGGCTGCCGCAAAAGCTAATGGGCATGTAAAGAAGTGGCCCCTTTTTCAGGAACGTGCTTAAGTATCTACCTAATTTCCAGTCTTTTGAGTAACTGGGAGAAGGGGATGTGGCTATTCGGTGCCAATAAATGTAACAATGCACAAATTCTTTGAGGTGCTGGGGGAAGCTGTTGCAGACTCCTCTTATGTCTGTGTATGGAGGAATGTGCATGGGAAAGAGGAAGGTAGTTTGTCTTCATTTGGCCAGCCAGAGCGGGAAGTAGGGTTTGATCTCCCATATGTCTTGAACCTGATCTGAACCAAAGTATGGAATTCATACCACACGGTGGTGTGTATCTGGAATTGTTTGCCTGTCCCAGGGTCTGCGGTAATTAATCTCCATTGACTTAAGTTACTACGGAAGCTCAGAAACCTTCCACCTTGGAGCTAGAATACAATCAGTCCTTTCACCACAATGGTGTGTATATATATGTTCATGAATATTCCCATATCCCATAACATCTAGCATATCTCAATATAGTAGTTTTCTGAAGTTCTACCGTTTCCAGGGTCTCATGTCTGTCACAACAAATTTGAGCCAACTTCGGATGCAAGGCCCCAGAGACCAGACTTGACGGTCACGGGGACTAACTCACTACCTCCATTTATCAGGGAAACTGACACAGCACTGAGTATTGCTGTGTGATGTCTCCGACAAGAGTAAGGAAATGGTGACATAACTGAGAGTTGCTGTGGTCAAGACCATAGGCAAAAGTGGGGAAAACAAAGCTGGTAAATTCTGAAAATATGTGATTCAGAGGTTGGGGAAGGTCTGGGATGGGGGTGCAGGAACTATGAGTCCACTCCCTCTAGGAGGTGAACCCCTTTTCAGATGGTGGCCATAAAGGATGTGGATTTGACTAAGGGGCATGAATGCATAGCATGCAGAAAAAAAGAATCTGCCCTGGGCCAGGGGCAGATCTCAGGAGAAAGCATACCAAGGCTGTGGGTGTCCAGTGACTATCTTCAAGGATAAAATCAACAGTGAGAGAGGTGATTCTGAAATGAAAGCTAGGCACCAGTCCCTCTTGGTAACTGCCAGTTCTTTTAAGTCACTCAGAATAGGAGAAGGGCAGAATTTGAGAGCAGGTAGTGATAGTAATTAAGGAGCCTATTCAAATGCAGCTAAGCCTTTGCAACCATAGTTCTTGACTGGTTTTAGTTTACTGAAAAGCAGTGAGTATACTGAATTTTCATATGTGTGTTGAGTACATAAAGGAATTTAATCACGATAATGCCAATCATGGCATCATCTATGCTTTTGCTCAATTTCAGGACAGTGGATTCTGGAAGCTAACTCTGTTTGCCAGCAAAGTCCTATAGGTGATGGTTTGTAGGGCCATTATTCAGAACAGATGAAAACCCCATAGTCCCAGGGGCAATTATGGTTTACAAAGCTGCAGTCATTAGGTTTATATAATTTAGAGATAAGATAGGTCTTTGTTGTTTGTGTGATCGCTGAGATGTGGGAGTTATGGAGTGTCTTTGATGCACTATGGACTAGCTTCATCTGCAATACCGGCTTTTCTCATTGGCTTGGTTTGCTGCATGGTTGCAGGATTTACTGGCTCATGTAGAGGACACTTATAAAGGAAGCTCTTGGAGGGATGGTCATGAAGGGAGGGATGCAAAGAAGATAACAGGTGTACCATCCCCCCTGTGAAATGTGCAGGTTTATTGAACACTTTACCGAGGGAGTGCAGTTGTGGGATGTTAAGCATTTCTATTTAAATTTACATTTGTCAAGTCCTTGTTGGTGCTTTCTTTCAAGCTTAGTGAAATAGTGTTATAGGTGGCAGGAGCCAGCCCCTGGCAGGTATTAGATTGGCAGATGTTTAGTTTTAACAAGGTGCAATAGCCTTGAAATTATGGTATTTAGAAACTGGTTGGACTAGAAAATAGGCCATGGTAGAGCTAAGGGAATGCTCAGCTGAATGGGTATGTCCAGTAAAAGCTGCAAACAGTTTTGTTGCATTGGTATCTTGGATACCCACCTTGGCCCATCTTGTTGTACAAGGGAATGGTAGCTACTTGACCAGCTACCAGTTTGCTGTGGTAATGAGGAATGCATTAGACTCCAGGGTTCTCAATCTGGCAAATTTTTCATGCATCAACACCAGCAGCATTGGAGGGTTTTTTTTTTGTTTGTTTTTAATTCTCAAGGAAGTCATTTGTACAAGACATATGCTCAGCTGTTGGGTTACTGGGGCAGGCAAAAGAGTGAGAACTAACCCTACCTGTGATTGCAGGGGACATCAGGAAAGGGTCACTCTCAGGACCCACCGCAGCTCTTGTCGAGCTTTGGGCCTACAGGCAGGCAGCAAGGTCAGTGCGGATATCACAGCTAAGCTTTAAGGTTGAGGCTTTTTACTTTTAGTGGTCTGGCAGAGGTGACATGTTGTGGAATCAGCTCATGACTGTTCTGTGCTCACTCAAAGGCAAACTACAGTCCCCTTGTGCGCTTCTTAGATACAGAGGCTGACATTGCCTGTGGGACCTTAGGGATTGCATTTGGCAGGAAATAGATACCTGGCACTTTGGACAGTGTGTGCATGCACATGCACACAATTAAGTTAATTGTTGGTTGTATCAGTGGCTAGTGTCCATGTAGATAAAAACTAAAAAGGACTAGCTGCCACATGGAAATGAGATCCTGGATTTTAATGGTGGATTTTGTGCCTGTAAGAAGGGGATACCTGAAGTCTTTTGAAACTGAGATTCTACCCTCTTTGTAGTGGATAGGGTGAGAGAATTCAGGAATGAGTCTAGTCCTGGGAGCAGCCTTGAGCTAATGGTTATATGATGGGAGCCCTTTTACCCCCCCCTCCCCAATTAAATGCCAGGTATGTGAGAGGAGGTGTGTAGTGCCTGCCATGTTGTTAAAATAATAAAGATGTGGCCTGCCACTTAAATCCGTTGCTGTAACTGTCTTTCAGTTGTGCATGTCCAGATCAATGGGCCTATTTGTATTTTTAAAATAATGCACATGTTTAAGAGATTTGTTGACATTGGATCTAAGACAGAACTAAAAGTAAGCAAGTGCACCCTGGTGCACAGCTCAGGCAAGAGCTGGCTGAGCTGTGGCAAAAGCCAGCAGGGAGCTATTAAAAGAGCTGGCAGGGACCCAGGTTGTAATAGGACAGCACCTGTAGGAAATTGTAAGTTATTTTCACTGCTGGTCCAAGACCTTGATTAAGGAAGTAATGTAAGCACATGTTTAACTCTAAGCACATGAGTAATCCTACTGTCTTCAATAGAACTACACATATGCTTAAAGTTTGGCACATGCTTCATAAACTTTCTGAATCAGAGCCTAAAATGGGAGGAATCTTTGTCTTAGGCAAAACCAGTCAAAATATTTAGTCTTTGCCAATATTCATTTTAAGTTATTCAGAGACAACATCCATTGCAAAAAATAAAAAAGTCGTTTTGACCCATGATTTCTCAAGCAGGCAGTTTTCTCCATTACAAATACATTTCACACTCTTTTATACCAATTTAATAAAATGGATAAAACAGTTTTCTTTCAACTCACTGCTATCAAACACCTTGCAGACAGAAATAAATGTTTCCTTCAAGCTATTTTCTTTATACTAGTAGAACTAATAATAAAACCAATAATAATAATTCCAAAGGATCATGAAGGCAGTCTGTTCCCATAACCATTTTGATTGACATGATGATCTTTGCTTGTAATCCCATATAAGAAGTCAGTTATAGTGTGTATCAGTGGTTTTCAGTCTGCAGTCCACGGACCACCAGTGGTCCGTGTCTGCCTTCCAGGTGGTCTGTGCCTAGAGCTTAGCCTTCCTCCACCCTCCTTCTCTCTCCTTGCAGCAGGGAGCCCATCCTGGTGCTCCAGCCTTATCCCCCATCCCCGCGAGATAGGAGCACCAATGCAGGCTTTTTTTGGGGGGGAAGCCCCAAGCCTCCCTGCTGGATCAATCTTGTGAGAAAGAAGGCGAACTCTGCACTCTGCCCCTCCCCCGGCTGGGGGAACAGCTGCACATGGACACACTGCCTGCAGGCTTTCCCGGCTGCTTCCATTGGCCAGAGTTGTAGCCAAAGGGAGCAGCAGGAAGGCAGTGCCTCAGAGCAGTGTGGAGCGTGAAAGCAAGCTCATGCTCAGACCCCACACGCTCATCCCCTCATGCACCCCTCTACCAAGACCCTGCACCCTCACCCTGCTCCGGCACTCTCCCCCCAGTTAGATACCCTACCCCCACCCTGTGCTTGCACCCTCCCTTCCTCCTGCACCCTCCTCCATGGTCAGACACCTTTCTCCCCAGCCTGCTCCTGCACTCTCCCTTCTGGTCAGACACCCTTCCCCTCACCCTGCTTCTGCACCCTCCCCACGACCAGTCACTCTGCCAAGTCTGCATCTGTACCCTTCACCCTGGTCAGACATCCTTCCCTGCCCCAGCCTGCTCCTGCACCCTCCCTCCTGGCCACACACTGTACCTTCCCTTGCTCTTGCTCCCACCCCCTTTCCAGACCTCCTGCTCCCAGCCTGCTCCTGCACCCTACCTCCTTCCTGCACTCCACCTCTGCTGGAGCACTGGAGGAGTGAGGTTGGGGATTTTGGGAGGGGTTTTTTTGCTTCTGACTTGTGTGGTCCCCAACTGATTTTTCTGTTGGTCTGTGACCCCTATCTAAAAAATGATTCCCCACTTCTGCCAAACTGTCCTTCCTACTGCAGCACTGGCAAAATGTCTTGAGTGTAATTGTGTAATTCACTGGGAGTTTCCATTAGCAACTGGTGGGCCATGGAAAGGTTTGCATTGAGCCAGGTGGCCCACAGGCCAAAAAGTCTGAGAAGCACTGGTATATATGAATAGGGGAATTCTGCTGCAACATTTACCATCTCCATCATGAATTATTATTTTAATTGTAATGGATGTAAATTATCATTGATATAATAGCTTCCTCAGAGCGGGGTAGGTTGCATAGACAGCATCAAATGAAATTCTCTCATTGTTCTGTCAATATGTTTAAATCCTGATCAGAAATCCCCATGTTTATTCAGTTACGGTTCTCTGCTGAAGTACCTAACAAAGATGCCAGTTTGCACGAGGGGGACAGGACGCATGGCAGTTCTTTTTAGTATGAAGACTTGTCTGCAAGAGCATGGGTTGAGCACAGCTTCTTTCACATAGACAACGGCTATCCCATTCGATGGTAACATTAGAGGATTTTCTATTTTTTGTCAGTTTATAAAAAATATTTTAAATGCTTTTTATTCCACATGAAAATATTTTTTTACTTCTAAAACTATGAAGAGATTTTTCTGAGTTTCTTGGGAATGATGAACATGACATCCTTGGTATTTTGGTGGGGATTTGCATGTCCTGCGGTCTATGTCCCAGTGGAACTCCTCAACGGAATGACATTCAAATTAGCTTCACAGAGGAAAGCTCTGACTCACTCTTCTGTCTTGGAAGCAGGAAGCCATGTAATAGTCAACTATATGTAAGTCAGGTGGGAAATGAGGGAAAGAATCCTTTTAAATCCCCACGCTTCCAGATTATTTATCAAAGCAACATATTTCTTTCTTTGCACATTTTGGGGAAAATAAATAGAAATATCTGCATTCACCATCTAGTACGATGCATTCAGATGTGTTTAGCCTCTGGTGCCTAGAAGCTTAAGTCTTCAGAATTTCCTAGCAAATTATGAAGGCTCTAATTAGTATGTTGATAATGCTGCAAATATTATTAAAATTCTGCTGTAGTCTCATTTTATATGGTGATAAACATTTTACACAAATGTAATGTACTTCAGTAGTAGTATAAATACACTGCATCAAATATTCAAAGATCACTAGAAGAGGGAGGTTTTAGTATCTCATTTAGGCATAATGTATTATGAAACTTTTCTTTTAGAACATTATCATCCTGTCATTGGATATTTTTTTCTTGATAGTTTTTTTTCTTTCCATAAATCAATGCTGATTTAAATATTGTCCCCTTTCCACATTGCTTGATGCCCAACAGCAAAGACCGTAATCTTTTAAAACTGTTTCTTAATCACCCATTTTTTATTTTTGGGCAGTAGTGTAGTTTGCATTCAAAAGGATTTTGTGTGTATACAAGGGGAAAATTCAGTGACACTTGTCCTTATGTAATTAATTTAGCTCTTAGTGATGAAGGGTATCCAGTGGACAGTCATTGCACCTATCCGATATCCAGAAGCACTAACAGTGGTTTTCTATAACTGCTCAGTGTTATTGATCAGTGACTCTCTGAATGAGGTAGGCTGGTCACAGAAGAATAAGAGCTTGGTACAAACATAATACAACACTCAACCTTGAAAAAGAAAAATCACATCAGATAATTTTATTTCTGGGCATCAGCCTTCATGAAGAAGTGTCACACTAGCACTTCTGATGTGATCATGACCTCAGGGTCTCTTCCTTTAATACTCTGAATTATTTTCTCCCCTATATATTAGCTCTCTTAAATGGGGAGAATTATGACTAGGATCATGGGGCAGGTAGGTGGGTGTTATACAGCACAGAACCTTCTATACAGAATCCAGGAATTCAGTTAAACTCCAAACTTAAAAAATAGCTGTTAAGGAAATTTACATTTAAATGTGTAGGGATTGTTCCTCATGGGGAAGTTTGAGAAAATAATTTAAACCCAAGAACTACCAATTAAAAATGTTTAAAAGAAGTTTCCCTAAAATAATATATTTAATATAACCTGTCCTTCCCTGTTCTCAAATTACTGTAAGACTGATAATCATGCCTCTCTTGCAAAAGTAGCACACAAGCAGCTGCAATGTCTCAGTGTATATGAGAAATGAGAGACTGTGTTGTCTAGTAAATTGTGTACTGTACTGCAATGCAAGAGATTTGGATTCTAATTTGGATTCTGGCCTTCTCTATTACCTTAGGCAAGTCACTTTATTGCTCCATGTCATAATTTTCCCATCTCTTTTGTAAAGTGTTTTGATATATGCTGATTAAAAGCACCATGTAATATTAGTAATAATATGTATTAATGTTATGTGTGGAATAATGCTGTGGTACTAGCAATAAGAACTAGTGTTATGTAAATGTGGGGCATGACATGACTTCTCTCCTACTTTGTGAACTGCCATGATTCTAATCACAGTCTTTCTTCTGATTGAAATATGTGTTAAAAATTCCATTGGAAAATGTAGCAGAGCATAATGTAAATTCAGAAATCTTTCCTGGAGTTGTTTACTTGACACACAAACTAGTATGACATTTATCATGCTAGCAGCCTTCAAAAGGTCCAAGGGAATTGCATTAGAAGATAACATCCCTGAGTCATAACAACTTCAAGTGTTGAAATATTACAATTTTCACAGTCTGAATCTGGTCAGTAAGATGATTTTTCCTTTAGGTTAGGCTTTGGTTGACATACCACAAACAAAAAGTCTTGGCAAAAACATTTTCTTCATGGGAGGTGAATTTCTAGAAAACTAGTTTTTAAGGTGCTTTTTCATGTTTTCAGCAATTTATCACTAAGGTTTAAATGTCTGATTTCAATGCAGTTCTGGCTGCTGCCTGAAGAAGTTTCCTGTTCTGCCTTTTTATGTTATGCTGGATGTGTGCTTTTAAAGTACTGAGAGGAAAGATGGACATTTTATGACATTTCTAATCCCTTTTTCCATTATGGAGCTTATTATTTTCAAGGAAAAGAAAGATGAGATGGAAGTGGCAGGTGGATGGGGGAGAAAGAAGGGTATATACCTGCAGTACACAAATGCTATGTGCTTATTTAGCAGACAGTTACAAACTAATTTAATCCCCTCTGTGGTTAGACATCCTGTTCAGTTTAAAAGGCATGATAAAACTAATCATAGAGGACTGGAAGGTCAGACAATATGTTGTTACTTTGTTTGCTTTCTTCAGTTCACCTGAAAGGCTACACTGTCTACGCGGCTTAGTTTCACTTGCCAATTGAGACATTTTATTAGCTATAACATTAAGGCATTTCATGGTTTTTCAGTTTTGGAGAATCAATTTTTTTAGCTAATAAACTTGTTCTTAGAATGAATGGTTTATATGCTGCAGGCTTGTTGATTCACATATTATAGCTTCATAATATAAAGATTTTTTTGAACTTCAGGTACAGTAAATTTTCTTTGAAGATAATATTTAGTATCCCTGTTATATTAAGGAAGAGAATCTTCTTACTTGGAAATTCACTACTATTTATTTGTTTTAATGTGTTTAAAGTATGCCAGTTCAGTTCTCTGTTGGCACATAGAGACTTTATCAAATAAAGCAATACATTAAAAATTTCGGAACAATGATCAAACTGAAATTGTTGGGTTTGATGCAGGAATTATGGGGTAAAATACCATGTTATTCAGGAAGTCAGACTAAATGACTATAACACTCCTCTCTGGCCTTAAAATTTAAGGGTATGTCCACACAGTAAAAGCTGTACACGGGCTAGTCTACCTGTATTAATCTGAATTCAGCTAGCGCCATTAACAGAAGACAACGCAGCATGAGCTTTAGTGTGGGCTTAATGAGCTGAGAACATAGGGTATGTCTAGACTACATCCCTTTTTTGGTAAAGAGATGTAAATTAGGCATGTCGATATTGCAAATGAAGCCAGGATTTAAATATCCCATGCTTCATTTGCATAATGGCAGCTGCCACTTTTTTCCAAAACGGGGCTTTTTGGGAAACTCCTCCCCCCCCCAAAAAAAACCCCCAAAAAATGCAGTTCACACAGGAATCTTTCATAAATAAAACCCTTTTTCGAAAGATCCTGTACTCTAGGTAGCATCGGCAACAATAGGAGTGTAGCTAGTACAGCATGGGCTTTAGTACAAGCCCAGCATAGACACTATGGCTGTGTCTAGACTACATCCCTTTTTCGGTAAAGGGATGTAAATTAGGCACGTCGATATTGCAAATGAAGCAGGGATTGAAATATCCCGTGCTTCATTTGCATAATGGCGGCTGCCTCTTTTTTCTGAAACGGGGCTTTTTCGAAACCCCCCCGGCAGTTTAGACAGGAATCTTTCGAAAATAAAACCCTTTTTTGAAAGATCCTGTACTCATTTTTTAGGAGTACAGGGTCTTTCAAAAAAGGCTTTTATTTTCGAAAGATTCCTGTCTAAACTGCCTTTTTTTCAAAAAAGCCCCGTTTCGGAAAAAAGAGGCAGCCGCCATTATGCAAATGACGCACGGAATATTTAAATCCCAGATTTATTTGCAATATCGACGTGCCTAATTTACATCCCTTTACCGAAAAAGGGATGTAGTCTAGACAGAGCCATAGTGTCTATGCTGAGCTTGTACTACCTGGGCTGAAGGCCATGCTGTGCTAGCTATACTCCTATTGTTGCCGATGCTACCTGGATTCAAACTAGCTTCGGTTGGCTAGTTTGTGCGCAACTTCTACTATGTAGATATACTCTGAGAATTTAAAAACTGCTCTTCATTCTTCTCAGAACAAGCATTCTGAGACTTCTCTCTCAGTTCTTCCCAATCATGAAAAAGCTTGGGAGAACAGGTGTATCTTGCAGCAAGAAAAAAATGGTAGTCTTTTTCTGCCTTTCCTAAGGATCTGACATTTATGTTGAAAAGGAGTGGTGATAGAACAGCATCCTGTAATATCCCCACTAGGGCAGATGAGCAATTGCTAAAACTACTCTTTGAGTCTCCTCAAAGAGAGAAAATAGTGAAACTATTCAATGGTAATCCATACCATATCTGCTGATTTCAATAGTACCTCAGGCTTATTAATAGCAAAGGCATAAAAGAAAGAGTATAGATGCTTGCTTTTTGTTAATCAGTAGTTCATCAACCGATGACATTTTCATACTTGGATATGCTAAATGGACTATCCTCTCAGAACCATTAAGAATCCAGGTATGAGTATAATTGTTCACATAATATTTTCTGTGTGGCCATTTTTCCCAAAAAAGGAAAAAAAATTGTACGAAGTTGTAGGGGTGTCATATTAAAGGTCTTTATTTGGACTTTTTCTATTCCAAAATTTAGCAAATCATGTAGTCTGTCACATTCAGTATATATTTCTGATTTGTCCCCCAGTGCACCTGCAGGAAAGACATGGTAACAATATCAATGGATATCTTTGTAAGGAAGTTTCAGCCAGACAGATATCAACTATGGAAACAAGGAAAGGATTTATATACCATTGATCACACAAAACCTACGCCTGAAACAACACCTGAGGTAAAGGCCTGGTTGCAGAGAAGAAGGAAAACAAAAAAACCTCCTAAATGGTAATTAGAATTGTTTACCTTCCATTTAATTAAAGTTAAATATGCTGTATATTTCAATTTTTTTCAATGCCCTTTCTCTGACATTTCATTAGAGTTGTTCATTTATTCTAGTCACAGCTAATTTATCTCTTCTTAGAATTTCACTATGAGTTCAAGGCCAAAGAAAGTCATAATTCATAATGATTTTACTAAATGAAAAATGCATTCATTTTGCATTGCGTAAGGAAAATGCAGAGCTGAACTTAGTACATATGGGGAAGTGGCCATTGCTTCTAATGCAATATGTAAAGTTTTTCCTTTGGTGAAATTGTGTTCACTACCACTTTCAATGTATTGGTGTCTGCCGCTGTGAGTAATAATGTCTCCAGCCGGGAGATCAGGAATAGGGAGTAGACTAAATGCTATTCATTAGTTAGAAAAAAAGGGTATAAAACAGGTGCAGAATTGTAGCAGCTGTGCACATCCTCTAGCAGCAGACTATAATATTCACTAGCCTGCAGAGTAGGAACTCTAAAGAGAGAGTGGGAGACTCTCACAATGCCACTGCCAATACCTGCTATGTTTGCTATGGATCAACAAAGGATTGGAATTTGGCATATTGAAAGCCTTACCCCAGTTATCAAGGCAGACTTCACTGACATAACTGAAAAAATAACTTTTGGGTTTATCATTGACTCTATAAAAGTTTTGACTTTTTAAAAATACTTTTACAGTGTCCTCACATAGCGTGTGTATTTTTGGGAAAAGTTTCCTTTACATGCTGCATTTGTCTTTTGTTTGCATTTCTTGATTCCAGTTGGTTTTCTTATTCATTATTGCTTTGGGTTCTAACTGCAAAAAATTTATAACATGAGCTATGCTTGTGCCTTGTCACAGCAGGGCTCAATTGGATCAAGTTAAGGATAATACTCAGTCCTTTAATTGCACTTTCAATCTTCAAATCATTTTGCAAACCTTAAATAATTAAAGATGGCGCCCCATGGTAACTAGATATTGGCAAATGAACACTCAGCTGTGAATTTCCTTCTTTTTAAACGAATTTACTTCTCTTTAAAGGTGGGGTGATAGCACTGGAGATAAACATGCTCTGCTTATACACTGGACAAATATAACACCAAATCATAAAATCACCTTACTCAATCCAGGGTCCAAACAGTTACCAGTCTTTTAGTCTCCAAGCAAATTCTCTTCTGACCATTGTAGTGGCTGCTGCTGATTGGGCACAGTCCAAGCGTAGAGTGATGAATCCCAGTCTCTGCTGCCTTGACTGGTGTCCATGTCCACAGTCACCGTGCAAGTCAAGCTTCTTTTCTGGGTCTGAGCTGCTCCTTCAGCCTGGCTATAAGCTACTCCCTGGGCCATTTCTTTAGCCCTAGATTCTGGAGCAGTATTTCTCTCCTTCAGTGACAGGTGGGATGGCAGAAGGAAACCTGTTATAGGATTTCCTCCCAGTCTTCTATCCACTCACAGTGCTAAGGCTGCCTCCCCTCTCTCTGCTTGCCCCTTAATGAATTTTGGAGTCGAGTTGTTCTCCATATGAGTTTCCCCATATTGTTCCACAAACGTGCCTCAGCTCTGAAGCAAGGGTTCACCTCTAGGGGTGAGATGTTCATTTTCCATGTTGGCTTAATCCTTAATCTATTTCCTTCTTAATTTCTGTGGGGAGACTTGCTCCTGACCTTCCCTGGCCCCTATCCAAAGGGCTACACACATGAAATATACCCATGAAAAGGGATACACACACACAAAAAGTCTGCTTGGTGTGTGAGCATGAAGACTTAGAACATTTTCAGACCTTTAATATAGTTTGCTTTGAATATAGTTTGGTTTGTGGGAATTCAAGAGTGTATGAATTTGTTAATTTATTTAATGTGTTTTTCAGCCCTAACGTCTTCTATAAAAGTACTTTTAAAAATGAACTAACACCCATTCAAAAATCCAGCATTTCAGAGTTGTTTGAGATTTTCCCCTTAACCAAAATAAAATGAGGCCCCGATTAGATACGTGTGACATATTTTAGTATGTCCTTATTCATCAAAGTCCCAAAGCACATGTTTAATCTCTTTACTGACTAGAGTTCTTAATTTGGAAAATTTGCTTTAATTATTATTCCTAAAGTTTTCAAAGCTGCATAGCTCCTGTTGATCTTCAAAGGAACTCACTTCGGTCAAAATAAACAAAACATGTGTAGCTCTATAAAATTGTATCCCTATTGATCCAAAGTTATTTGCAAATTCAGCACTATCAATTTAGGGTTCAATAAGGACCTCAACTGGTTAATGCATTATAAAGCAATTTCCCTTCTCTGGATATTTACATATCCACACCAAATGCTATGAATGATCTACTTCCACGCAGACCTGATTAGCTTCATTAACACAAGAAACTTCTTTCTTATATATACCGTTGCTTCTGTAACTTCCACTCTGTAGGGTAAACTGGGAATTATTCCCTGCACACTTCAGTTGAAGTGGGTTTTACCCATGAAAGCTTATGCCCTAATAAATTTGTTAGTCTCTAAGGCTATGTCTAACCAACAGCGTTATTTCAAAATAACTGACGTTATTCCGAAATAACTTACTCTGCATCTACATTACAAGTACTTATTTCGACATGTCAAAATAATGTCGAGCTGGAGGAATTCTTACTCCAATGCCTGTAACCCTCATTTTACGAAGAGTAAGGGAAGTCGGAGGAAGAGTGATCTTTCTCAGACTTTCTACTGTGTAGATAGCACCAAAAGCTGAAATAAGCTATTTCGATTTAAGCTACGCAGTTGACGTAGCTTGAATTGTGTAGCTTATTTTGGCTTTAGCCCTGCTGTGTAGACATGCTCTAAGGTGCCACAGGATTCTTCGTTGTTGATCCAAATTGTGAAAGCAACAAGACTTCCAGTGCTGTCACTTGTCTTGATGAGGTCATATTGTAACCATAGGAAGACCAACAGGGTGGGGATCCCTAACGCACTGTTCGAACATTGTGTATAGAGCTTCCACAGTCCTTGTCCTGCCCTGTGCTGATAGTCCATCATGTCCACCAATGCTAAATTCATACAATGTAATAATGAACAAAAACAATTGGAGGAGGGGAACCCCTACATAAAAAATAAACTGAGTTTCCCTTCTCCCTTGCTAATAATGTTTCTGCATAGATATTCTAGAAAATTATTGATCTGATCCTGGGTCTCCTTTCCTCTGCCCCTTCACCTAAGTATGTAAGGATTTCTTTTAGGATATGTCTACAATCAGAGGTGTGATTAAAGTTTGAGTAGACATGTCTGCATTAGCTTTAATCCAGCTGGCATGACTAAAAACAAAAAAAGCCACTATAGGAATGTGTCTGCCTGAATGGAGGTAATACTTATGCATTTAAGGACAAAATGTTCTGTATTGTCTTAAGACTAGTGGTTCCAGGAATTAATATCAGTGCCAACAAATCAGCATTTCCAGCATTGCAACACAATTTCTAGAGGTACCACCTTTTAGAGAAGGAAATTCAGGGAATATTAGTAAAGGTAAAATATGGCTCCTTGAAAGATTGATGAAAAAGTTTATCAAAATATTCCTATGTCAGTGGCTACATAAGCAGTTAAAAATATATAACACTTTGATATAAATTGGGATGTCTGCTACACTGGACACTTCTCATGAAAGTGCCATCGGGTTGGAAATTGGCACCTGACTTGTGGTGAAGAAGCATGTACAGTACTGCCCTGCTATACTAAAGATTTAAATTTGGGATTTGGGACTCTCACTATATTTTGGGCATATAGGTTACAATCCATTCAGTCTTTGAGACTTGCTCCATGTTTGCCCTTGTTTGGTGGTGGTATTGAATATGCATAAGATGTCTGTGGGCTGTGCTTTATCCTAACTGCTAAGTTGTATTAAACATATACTTAAATGTAGTAAAATAGCTAGAGCTGTTAAGTGATTAAAATTAATCACAGATTAATAAAATTAATCATGATTAATTGTGCTGTTAAGCAAAATAGAATAATATTTATTTTATATATTTTGGATGTTTTCTACATTTTCAAATACATTGACTTCAGTTACAACACAGAATAAAAAGTGTACAGTGCTAACTTTATATTTATTTTTATAACGTATTTGCATTGTAAAAACAAAAAAATTAATTCACCGTATACAAGTGTATACATTGTAGTTCAAACTTTTTATCTTGAAAGTTGAATTTACAAATATATAATTATGTACAAAAATAACTGCATTCAAAAATAAAACCATTTAAAACTTTAGAGCTTACAAGTCCACTCAGTCCTACTTCTTGTTCAGCCAGTCACTCAGACAAACAAGTTTGTTTTCATTTTCTCTTGATAATGCTTCTGCTTCTTGTTTACAGTGTCACCTGAAAGTTCGCATGGCACTTTTGTAGGTGGCATTGCAAGATATTTAGATGCCAGATGCACTAAAAATTAGTATGCCCCTTCCTGCTTTAATCACCGTTCCAGAGGACATTCTTCCATGCTGGTGATGGGTTCTGCTTTATAACAATCCAAAGTATGAGGACCGATGCATGTTCATTTTCATCGTCTGAGTTAGATGCCACTAACAGAAGGCTGATTTTCTTTTTCAGTGGTTTGAGTTCTGTAGTTCTCGTATCAGTAAGTTGCTCTTTTAAGACTTCTGAAAGCATGCCTTGTTCCTCTTAGATTTTGGATAGCACTTCAGATCCTTAAACCTTGATTGAGTGCAGTAGCCATCTTTAGGTATCTCACATTGGTATCTTCTTTGCATTTTGTCAAATCTATGAAAATATTCTTAAAATGAACATGGACTGGGTCATCATCTGAGACTGCTATAACATTAAATATATAGCTAAATGCATGTGAAACAGAGCAGGAGACATTTAATTTTTCCCCAAAACATTGTCACAAATTTAATTAATATATTATTTTTTAATGAGCATCTTCAGCACAGAAGCATGTATTCTAGAATGGTGGCCAAAGCATGAATGTTTAGCATATCTGAAAGTAAATACCTTGCCATTTGGGCTACAAAAGTGCCATGCAAATGTCTATTCTCACTTTCTGGTGACATTGTAAATGAAAAACAGGCAACATTATCTCCTGTCAATGTAAACAAACTTGTTTGTCTTTGCTATTGGCAGAACAAGAAGTAGGACTAAGTGGACTTGTAGGCTAAAAAATTTACATTGTTTTATTTTTTGAGTGCAGTTATGTAACCAAAAAACCCTCCCAAACTACATTTGTAAGTTACACCATCACAGTAAAGAGATTGCACATCAGTACTTATAGAAGATGATTTGGAAAATACTAGTTATCATTTTTACAGTTCTTATATTTAAAATAAAATAATATCAAGTGAGCATTGTACACTTTGGATTCTGCATTGTAATTGAAATCAATATTGAGAATGTAGAAAAACATCCAAAGATATTTAATATATTTCAATTGGTATTCTATTGTTTAACAGTGTGATTAGTTGTGATTAATTTTAATTGCAATAATTTGTTTTGAATTAACTGCGATTGACAACACTAAAAATAACATTTTCTTCAAGAATCAGAATTTTTCCCTAATTCAGATTCCAGTAGCTATGTTAAAGATGTATATATATTTGCCAAAAATAATGATCTTTGTAAAAGATACATGACTGTGCAAGAATGATTAGGCAAGATGTCTAGTGCTATCTGGGACAAAATTATCTAATTTTAGTGCAGCTGAGCACATCTTTTCCTCTATTATTATGTTGCTAAGCTTAGTCTTTCATGTTTTGAAAGTTGGTTTTTCAAAATCTAATTTTGGAGCTTGGTTAAGAAAGACTTACCTGATGTTCTTTGAAGTTTATAGTTTAATTCCTTGTTCTAAGGAACTGTGGTAAAACATTAAAAGGTTAAATCCAATCAATTGTTAATCTGTGACTTAATAAATTGTAAAGAAATTGTTCCAAAAAGTTGGAAAATTGTCAGCTTTTTACCACTTTAAGCAGGTGAAAGGAACATTTATATTGGTAGACATTTTATCTTATCCAAGACAGACATTCTACCGTGACAGCAATATCTCTTATAACAGCTTCCAGCATACCAGATCTCGATCTAAAAAGCTTAAAACTCCAGAGGACGAGAGAGAATCAGCTATGATAGTTGGTGCAGAAATCATAGCTACTGAAGCAGCTACAGATGGCTTCAAGGTCAATGAAAAGCCAGCAGAAAAAGTGAAGCTGCTAAATTCAGAAGTGCCTTCTGGGGAAGAGAAAAACAGAATGCAGCTGGATCAACATTTATTGGGTAATATTGAGGTCTCAGGTGAGATTAGGATTGATTATGTTTCACTTGTAAATTTTTAGGCTATTGATATTATGATGCCATAAATCTGTGGATGATAAGGCAAATGTGTTGCTCCAAGTGGTATAACTAAAAATGCCTATTCATAAAGCTTTTATGCAGGAAAATCGTGCAAGTAGGAGCATCATATGATATTTGTATGTGATAGGAACAAGAGCATAACCTATTTAAAATATCGATCTGAGAACAAAAACACAGACCAAGAGAAATTGCAGCCCAGCTCCAAGAGAAATTCTGGGGATTCTTAAGAAGGAAAGAGGCAATAATTGTTTGAACTACCCAAGTTCTAGGAGAAAAAGGAAGTATCCTTCATAAGAAGAGACATAAAGACTGAGAAGATAACTGTAAAGGGACTGGTAACTCAATATCCTAGGAGAGTTGCATTTTCCCCCCTCATGCCACAGCCAGTATGGTCTTCCTCTGGGATTCTGCCATGAGTTCTCCAGAAATCTTATCTTGAGCCTCCTCTTTCACTCACTCAGCTTGCACAGCCTGTGAACCGTAGATAAAGGTCCTAAACTTGGCGTTCTGGCAAGTACTGTGGCTATTGGAGTATGGAAAAAATAGTCACTTATTGTTGACATTTCAGATCGTTTCTGCTGGTAATGTTTTAATAGGCATATGTGATTTGACTTCCCTGACGCTCTTCCCATTCTGCAGGGACCCTCAGAGATGGGAAGGCTGCATGTGAGGAGTTGCTGTGTGAATTGGTATTTCTGTGTGCTGTTGTGCTGTTTGGAGATTGGAAGTGTTGGAATGTAGATTCCATTTTGTTTTTGCAGTTTTGTGTGTGTGCTGGAGGCACTTCTATGATGCTGGAGGGTTGGGGGGGAGAAATATAGTAATCCCCCCTGCATCCTCTTTAAGGCTGTCCTGACTCTTGATGACATTATAATGAGGTGGGTGACTAAGAGGCAGAGAATGACCTTGTCCAAAAAAGTAAAGGTTAGACCAGCAAGATATGTTGTGAAGCTTTTCATGAGGATATGTTCCCCAGAATTAGTCCAGGAATGGAAGTAGCTTGCAAGCTTTAGTAGGAGGAAGGCATAGTGCTATTCCCTATAATGTGTGAAATAAAATTAAGCCATTCCTTGGTCTTATAATTTGCTATATCTCCCTTGCAGTCATGGAGAAAAATTCAGAGAAAAATAGGGTTCTATAATGATTGTTAACTAGAATGTGTATTTTTCAGAAGATTTAAACCTCAGCAAGGAGAAATATTGTTTGTTCCTTTACCGGGCATGTAATGTCCATATGCACCTCATGTAAACTATGAACACCATCCAACCTTATTTTCCTGTAATCATTATGTCAGTGAATTGTTGCATGTTACGTAAATGATTTTTTTTCTGTATTTGAATGTGGTGTGCAGGTGGGATGGGGTAGGTGCTTCAGCTGCACCATGTTGCTGGCTACCATTTTGAATGGGCAAACGGGATGGTGTAGGAATGTTTACCAGGTAGGACGGATGAGGGAAGTGAAAAGGAAAATGGGAAGATGAGGAAGTACCCTCCAGGTTATGGGTTCTGAAAACAGCTGATAGTTGCGAGTTGTGACAAGACAGAGGCCAATTGACTATGTACAGCAGCCATTTGGACACACACATGTGGGGCCGCGGCCCATAGTTTGGGAAACGCTGCCTTGTTCTAAAGACAGTTCTAATGAATGGGTTTCCATTAACCAATGTTAATCATATCATAGTTTTGATTTTTAGTTAGCACAAGTAGAAGAAACTTCAATAATATTTCACATTTGGGGGGCTATATGTGAAACTACCAGTTTGTCTTTCTGAAATCCCCTTTTTTTTTCTGCTTTGGTTGAATCTCTTTACTGTGTAATCTTTGCCAAAGCACTTTGATTACATAGGGCTATCCCAAAGAAGTTCTGATTTGCTGTGTTAAGATATAGCTTCCCCCAAATCCAATATACAAATGCATTTTGTTCAGACACCTGGAGAAAAGCTGACTAATGGGAATCCTTTTTGGCAAATCTGCTAACTCAAGATGAAGGCACGTCAAAAAGATAGAGAAATGTAAATAAGTAAGCACAAAAAAGTGTAAACTGTAATCAAATTAAGTAAACAAGAAGGAGACTCCTACCACAAAAATTTCCACCTGGATCTGAATTTTCAGTAACACAAAATTCAGGAGCATGTGGATCTCTGATTTCAGTTCCTTCCTATTTCTTATCCAAGTTGTCTCAAATGTCTAATTATAAAATTTAATTCTGACCCATGAGGCATACTTACACATGCTTTCTGCATTTAACTCTTCACGTATACATACTCTGCATACAGTATCTAGTATAATCAGGGATTTGCAACATAGCACAATCCCAGAAGGAAGACACTTTTCAAACTCTGCAATAAGTGGAAGGGGAAATCTAGCAGCATAATGACATGGGATACTTCAGTAACATGACCAAAATCTCCTGTGTAGATCATGAATTCTTTCAGATATACCTTAATGTAGATCTAATATCCTTTTAAAGTCTGATTTACACTGACAGCTATGTAAAAAGACCAAACAAAATGACTGATTCACCCTAGGAAATTAGTGCTTTGCAAATGGTAATTTTAAGCATTAAGAACTAATGTGACTATCATTAAAAAGGAATGAAAGGAAGAATGAGAGCAGGAAAAAGAATGAACTTGACAGCAAGATATTTCCTTCACCCCCTAAATACAGAATTCCTCTTCCCCATATAACCCGTATTCAGTATCCAAGATTGAGCAAGGCTGAGGTTTTTTTAAATAAAACGTTAATTGTTTCAAACCCAATATCTTGTAACACTTCAGAGTTAGAAACAAGAGCTTTGTGCCATTGGGGAAAGAAGAGATTCCCAGCTTCTCACGGGAACTTATTTATAACCCTATATCATTGGAGTATATAGATACAATATTTTTAGGTATAGAAAAGCTATTTTAATCATTTTTAGATATTTTACAGTTAATGGGCCCAACTCTCATTTATACTAATGCTACTGTGTGCTCAGCTCTCTTGGATGTACAAACAGTGGCAGTCAGAGTAGTTCATTTCTGTTTTAGAGCTCCTTTACGCTGCCAGTGAGGTATAGGGTGGCCTTTGTATAAATGAAAATCAGGCACATTAAGTTTAGCTCTTTTCCCCCCTTTGAGCCTTCCACAGTGAACCCTAGGAGTCAACTTCTCCATTCTCTTGCATCTCGTACAGTCATTTACATCAGTGCAAATAGGTATAAAATACGACTGTGATTGGGATCCCAGGGGAGCCAACTCAGAAGCCAACAACACAGTTCCCTTAAAGCAATTCAGCTATAGGCCTCTATTGAGATGCCCAAAGTCAAATAAAGTTCTACCAATCCCAAAGGATTGGACACACAACCGGCCAGGTCAATGAGTATTTCATATCTTACCCAAAATAAATGCTTACAGCCAATTCTTATTAACTACAATTTATTTAAAAAGAAAATATTGAGAGTGTTAGTTAAAAGAGAGCAGCATAAATACAGACATGAATACAGTTCTGAGATCAGTCAGAGTAGACATGTTGAGCTTTATAGTTGCAAAGAGTTCTTACAGAATTACTCCTTAGGTTTTAGTGCAATGTCCACATTTCAGGGTGGGTCCAAGCAGGCTTGGAGACCTCAAATCTTGCAACTCAAATTTACCCTGATGAAGCTTAAGCAGATCTGGTCCCAAGGATCTTTATATAGTTTTTCAGCAACCTCTTGACTATTCAGGCTTGGGTGAGCAATAGATGATCATGGAAACTTCCAAACAGATCCATCTCCTAAGCATCAGCGGTAATTAGTTATATGGATTAGCATAAGGCAATTGTCTCTCATTCACAGATGAGTTGCTGTATACTCAAAGTGAGATGGACACAGTATAAACAGGAACCATATGATTACATTGTTAACCCCTAAAAATGTACACGCAGCACACGAAAACAGAAACATTATCAGTATGTCTCTAACCCGCAGCCAGGTTATTTTAAGATTCATTGTATGCTTCACATGAAATTAATGTGTAGCAGCACCGAAGTACAAAATTACTCACTGTAATTTTTGAGATATTTGTCAGCACTGCTATTTGCAGACAATTCTTGATATTTCTTGTACATATATTTTTCTAATTTTAAGCAACTATTTCTTGTTTCCTGACAGATTTTTTCACTCAGGCATAATAGGTGTAAATTCAGAGTATAAAGTTCAATATGCCAGCCTTTGATGATTGTTATTTCAAGTAGTTGGATTGCTTTTAGACTGTCAGAATAATCATATCGAGTGCATATTGATAATTTCAAGTGATAAAAAATACTTTGTCTAGTTCAAATTGAAAATGCCAATAGAAAGGAAAACAAGACAGAAAAAAGTTTTGTATTTGAAACGTAATATGCTACTGCTAAATTAGTCTTTGATAAAATGTTCTATATCTTAGTTTTGCTTTTTAAAAAAAATGCTAGATAGGATTTCTAAATGAGAAGCAGAGTTATGAATCTGATATTCAATTCAGGCTGTTGTGAGAATGGTAAAGAATAATAATAATAATAACAATAATAATATAATATGAAGTTTATTAACAAACTCATATTTTTGATGCCTAGGGAACTCATACTCAAACTCACTTCCCAGCTCTACTTCTGTAACACAGAAAATAAAAAGAGAAGATGAAAACAAGGAAGATTCCAGTATTGTTTCCTTTCGAGCTAAGGATTCTACACTCCCCATACTCACATCTGTCAGTTGTATAAAAGAAGAAGAAGAACACTCTTTAAAAACTCAGAATCAGCCTATGCAGGTTGAATTATGTCAGAAGTCACCTGGATATGCTTCCTTTGAAGCAGAGAGCCTGGAAAAAGAAGAGACGAATAGTGTGTCCACAGAGGATGATGTCAGCGACCTAGAAAGCAGTGAAAGTAGTGAAAGTGGCTTGGAACCTGGAGAAATACCTGCTGTAAGAAAAATAAAAAAGCTTTGAAAATTCCCACTGTCTGTGAAATATAATGCATGGTGCTTTTACTGTATTCATAATCAGGGCGCAGACACATGTTGAACAACATCAGGCTATTAACCAAAATCTGGTTTAGTAAAGTCTCTTACACACATGCTGAACTTTGTGGTGTTAAGTCCCATTGACTTCAGCACATGTGTAAAATGAATCTTAAGTGTTCCTCTTAATAGGGATGATTTCCTGAATGAAGATAATGTTTTATTATAGCTTACTTGATAATGTTTGTTTCTTTTCTTATATTTCGATATCTGGTAATCGGGCACCACGTAAGCAAGTCTGAACTGTCAGAAGGTATAGTTAAACCTCTCCCTTTTTTGCTAACTGACAAACTATAGGACTTCTCAACATGTAACAATAATAGGAAATTTAGCTAGAGCCTTTGAAATAAAAATGGGGGGAAAAACGCAACCCATGGAAGCAGGAGTGGTCACTACTTATTAGATATTCAAGTGTGAGGAAAGAAACTTTCACTTGTTAAAAGAACTGAGGAAAAATACTAATCATTTACCATACCCCTAAAACATGTGAGGAGGATTGTTGGTTATTCAGAGTAGGATAGGAGGAAGGAAATTGTCACACATAACACAATCTAATTTTTCTTTCTCCTGCTATTGGAAAGTCTGACAATCCGACATGGGGATATAAACAGCAGTAAATAATCTCATGGTGAGACAGTGATTTGAACTTGTCTTCCTATGGCAAACAATAGTTTAGTCTCCTGAGGGCTGCAATATCATAATCTGTTTTAAATTGTTGGGTTTAGTGTGTGGGCACCGGTTGGTGTTGTTGGCCTGTGATATATAGAGGCTTAGGCTGGATGATCTGGTGATCCCTTCTGGTTTGAGACTCTGTGTAACTATACACTGTATTTACAACCACTAGAGAAGATGTTTAGGAAGGCATTACTGACTGTAGCACCTTCCTATCAAATGTTGAGTGTTGGCAGATAACTAAGGATAGACCATATAGTGGCTGGCAAAAGGATGTTCTAAAGGCCAGGTCACAACCTTGCAGGTCTCTTCATAGAGATTTGTGCTCTTATCACTCCAGAGACTGCTAGTGACCTAGTGGAATAACCCATGACATTGACATGTGTGGCTTTGTGTGGTTTGCCAATACATGCATTGATATATATGGCCACTGACATATTTGAGACATTTTCACCATTTAACATCTGGATAATAGTGGATGGAAACAGGACCTGACTTTCTGATGGGTTTAATACCTTAGTTGTAAATCTTAGTGGCCCTAAATCTTAGTGACCCTATATTCATCTAATGTATGCCTTTTGCTCCTATCAAACAAAGTGGATTTAACAGGAGGAAGGTAGTTCAGTTTCCTGGATACTGTGGAAATTAGTATATTACTTAGGAATAAATGGAAGAAGAGAGGAGTTATTATCCTGAATACCAATTTAAAGGCCAGACAGGAAATGTGTGTACCAGAGGAGGCTGAAGGATTTCAACACTGTTTGGAAAATGTGCAACATTGGGATGAAAAGGGAAGGATCTTCATTTGTCCATAGTGTTAATAGATTGGCTAAATATGGCTGAATCTTGAACTAAAAGCACAGGTGCTTTTAGAATTAGACACCCTGAGTTAATTCCCCAGAAATAAACTGACCAGACAAGTCATAGCAGTGAGTGGGCCGTTTTGGGATTTGAAGTACCTCTGAAAGTTGTGATGCACTTTCCCAGGCAGACTAAATGTGTAAAACACACAATCAAGTATGTCTTTATCCCTCTCTAGTGGATAGACCACATAAGAAGCGTTCTTTAGTTTTCTGTTGCCTCTGAGCTAATGGACTGAGTCCTTTAGCTCAGGCAATAGTGGTTCATGCATTCAGATTCAGCAATCTTGCTTTCAGTTAGGGATGTTAAAAAGTGTTTAATTAGGTAACCATGTAACCGTTAAAAATCTTAGCAGTTACAGTGAAACCTTTGTTATCCAGCACTTTGTTAACCAGAAAACTTTGTTAACCGGCATTGCCCCCAGCCACAGTACTGTCACATCTTCAGGCGCACAGGCCTAGCTTGGTTTACCATGATTGGCTTAACAGGTTTTTTTTATTTAAAAAGTACTAATCATCTTTAACTCGAAATAGAAATGTGAGACCAATTGCCTCACACTACAAAACTACCAATATTAAAAACTTGGGTTTTACTATTATTGTCCATTGGTTTTTCCTAGGTTGATGGGACCCTCAGATAACCGGAATTTTTAGATAACCGGAATGCCCTAATCCCTGAGCGTGCCGTATAACACAGGTTTTACTGTACATGCTTATATGCTGCGGGCTTCCAGCACACATTGCTGTAGCAGAGCCAGCAGTGCAGGGTGGCAGCTGGCTTTATGGGATCCGATGTGCGTACCAGCTCCCATTCCTGCACCCAGGAAATTGGCTGCTGCCCTGTGCTACCAGCTCTGATACAGAGCCAGCAGTACGGGGTGGCAGCCAGCTCCCTGGGAGCAGTGCCAGGAGCCACCATATAACTGTTAGAGTAACAGATATACTCATGCTTATCCGTTAAACTCTTTAAACAGTTACACTGTTACATTGCTAGTCCAATCCTCGCAGATGAACTGACCACAGGTGGTGTTACAGAAACAATATTGGATCCATTAATAGTGATAGAAACTTGGAGAACTATGTATTTTTTTGGAAACATGAAGGTACTATAGGTTTCCTGTAGAGAGCTAGTGGCTGTCCATTAACTTTATCAATTCTGTGTTGAATCTTCATTTCCTTGTGACTCCTGTCCTCTTAGGATCATTGGAGAATATTGGGTAAATTACCATTTAGCATTTGAAATTTAGAACAGTTGCTTTTATCCCTATTTGGAGATGATGACAGATGACATTGTGTGTAATCTGGCACATCAGTTGATCTTTGGATGTTGGGGGCTCAGTGATCTGTCCCTGGGAAGAGTTCAGTTCAACTGAGTATCTATTCAGAATTAATTCTGCAACCTACCCTGTTTAAGAGAGATCCCAAAACTTGGCATGCTGTTGATCTTCTTCCTTTTTTTCCTGGGTCTTTGTACATCTGGACCAAAGAGTCCATCCATTATTCTAAGAGGTGGAAGAAGGCATAGAGGTAAATTCAGATCTGCATCTCCTGTCTTTTACCAGCTACTGTCCATCATCTACCTCTATTATTTATACAGAAGTCAGAATATCTTCTTTGATAACAGGATGACCAGCCCAAAGGGTTGCCTGTTATTACTATCAGGACAAATTTCCCTTCTGGTGTGTCTCATAGAAGGGAGAGATTTCTTATCTTTGCCGGAAGTTTCCACCACTACTTTATTCCCACACTCCAAAGAGCTTCACTATGAAAATATTGAGGTCACCATCAGTTTGGCTTGTAAATCTCTCCATGCCCTTAGAATAATACACCTGTGTGAGATGGTGTTTAAAATCATGGATTATCAGAAAATCTTCAGAGCACATAAGGATGCATCTGCAACAAAGGATAAAGCAAGAGAACAAACAAGTCTTGCAGAGATTGGAAGAGTTTTCTGTCTTTGCCTGCTGGTTTGTTAATTAGGTTATTTGTCCATACAAGGGTGGGCTCTGAGGAGCACCTAACTAAGGCAGAGGCTGTCAGCATTGTACAGGAAGCCCTAGAGTTTTCCTGAGAAAGCATTCAATCCATTTGTCTGTAGCTATGAAGTCCTCCTCCGTTAGAATCAGTGTTTTCATGAAGAGCAAGCAACAACTGCATCCCCCTGAAAATTTAACGTATTTGGATTCTGTTTTAGAAAAGAGTAAAATATTGGTATGGGTAACCATTCAAGCATCTGGAATGATTAGGGAACTCTCAGTCCAAATTAACTGTCTCTGAGATTCTTTCTCAGAGGTATACACAGTCTTCCTTTTACCCACTGAGAAAATACTGTGTTATCATTTCACTAGCTGTGTGAGCAGGATTTTCTGCAGGTTTGTCCAATTGTGGAACCATGTCCACTGTGTTCCGAAGTCTCTATAACTTGGAATCAGAACATTGAGGGGGAGGAAATCTATCATGAGCTTCTTCTTCAGGGCCTGCCTCAAGAAGTTCTTGTTTTTCCAGCCAAGAGGTGAGAGAGGAATGGGAAAATTTACCTTCTTCAGTCTTAGATTTCTTTGTATGAAAACTCCTCTTTGTTTCCTTTTATCTGCTATAAAAAATAAGAGGCATTTGTGTTGTGGAGGGAAGGGTCAGATAATTGAAACAAGTGAAGGTTTTCATAAAACCTTTGGAACCTGAACAGGCTCAAATAAAGATCACTTAGTTCTCAGATGAGTCATGTTCTGACCCTTCAGAGTGTTCCCTACGGCATCAGAAGCACTAAGAATGGACTGTTTGCCTTTTTTTTGGTTAGTTTGTTTGCATGTATGTAGAGGAAGGTTGAAGGAATGGATGGACGGGGATGATAAAAAAATAATTTGTCATATCTGGAGTTCAGCAAGAAGTAGCTCATGTACATGGATGGTGGGAAGAATGTTGATTTAGGGAAAAGGAGGAATTTGAGTTAAGGACCCCAGAACAAATGGAGGATCACAGGCCATGAACCACTGGCTAATGAGAGGTGAGAGCATCCAGTTAAAATTTCAGTGCAGAGGACAGGATTCTTGAGTTCCCAAGAGGATGAGGCAGCAGAGTGGGAGCACATGTTGATTCATCATTGGATCTGGTCCACACAGTTTACTGGCTTCCTCAAGTGAAACGGCTGTCAAAACCAGGCCATCTGCTGTGGCTGATGAAAAGCTCTTGTGGGCTGGCTGAGATGAGGCTCTTGTTTGTCTTAGTTATATCAGCTGATGTGGCTTTTTCCTGCTGCCTCAGTGGAATTGGAACCACATTGCTGACTTGAAGCTATAGCTTTTTCCGGCCCCCTTGTTTGTGGATCTTTACTTTGCTGCTTGTGTTAGCCCAGAAGTGAATGGAAGGATATGGCAGTGGAAGCATACAAAGAGTAAAGTGACCCCTCAAAGCATGTCTGAAGCAGATGGTGTGTATTGGAAGCAGCCCGGTTTTAGGGGCTGAGGTGTCGTATCACTTTTGGACTTCAGAGATGCACCTAAGGGGCTAAGGAGACCTCATGTTCAGCAAATCTCTCTAAAAATAGCATCAATTTAAGGATGTTAAATATTGGTTAATTTACTAGTCGAGTAGTCGATGGAATTTCCATCGACTAGTCGATAGGCACTTGTGCTTTCCTCCTTTGAAATGTACAGGAGCCCCTGCTGGAACTCCTCATGCAGCCTGCGGCCAGTGGGAAGTCCCACTGACTCCGGGCTGCATGCGGGTGTGCTAGCTTTGAAATGCGCAAGAGTACCCAGCGGCATTTCAAAGCGGCAGCGCCACATAGCTGATCCTAGGCTCAGCTGTGCGGCACTGCTGCTTTGAAGTACCCCTCTTTCCCCCGGCTTTGCTGCCTCTATCTGATAGCTGCAGCAAGGGGTGGGGGTGGGGAATTGACTAGTAGACTCGACCATCCTATAAGCATTTGCTTATTGGATAGCTGACTAGTCCTTAACATCCTTACTGTAATTAGTACATTTAGCAAAATCTTTTCATTATTGCCCACTACAAAAATTCACTTTTCTCATGCTGAGGTAAGAGTCAGTCAGGTTTATCTTGGGGATGCAGAACAATTGTGGGCCTTAGCAAAAAGAGGCAGATAAAGCAATGGCTGCTACTGTATGGAAAACTGGACCTGCCTCTGATAGTAGAAGAGAGGAAGGAAAACTGACTGTTGCATTGCTGGACATACCCAAAGTATGGGAAATATAAGTTAGAGGCAGCAGTAGGGATGTTAGATGTCATATAATTGAATAGTCAACTAACCACATGAAATCTTAGTGATTACATGACTATTTGATAGTCCCTGGGGGCGGGGCCAGCAGCTAGTGTGCTCCTAGCCCCACTCCCAGGGAGCCCCCCCGCCACCCACACTGCTGGCGAGCCGGTCCGTGAGGGGCAGTCAGTTTAAAACCATCTCCCCTTGCCAATCGGCTGCCTGTTGCCCCATGCTGCTGCTTCTGATACAGAGGCAAAATACGGAAAAATGCGGTATCTGTGTGCTGCTCAGCCTCACCGATGTAGATGGCTGACTTCTTGTAATCATTGCAACAGAAATTAATCTTCAGGAAGGATTTAAGGGAGACCTTCAGTAGCTTTACAAATTAATTGTGTATTATGTTCTCATTCTTTTATTAACGGTAGTGGGAGTCTAAGGACCCCTTACCTGTTTAACTTACTTTGAAATTGAACTATTACCATTTCCCCCTCTTTTCGTATGGAAGAGCTGCTGACAGGCTTGATTTTCTATTTCCTTACTCTCAAAGATATACATTGTTTTGTCAGTCATTCTTTGCCTCTCTTTTATCTTTCCTCCTTACTTAGACTGGCAAAGTCCTGAAGTGATCTCTGGTCCATAGACTTGATAAATGAGGGTTTTGTGATCTTATTTTCCCTTTTTAAAAAGTACCCATATGATAACAATTACTGACAACTGCATGAAGCCACCACAGGGAGAACAGCATGACTGCAGATAAATGAAATGGGACACACATTTCCATTTAATACCTTACAAGCCAGTATGATAAAATGTTTCAAAATATACGAAAGTATTCTAGTGTACATTACATTTTCAGCCAGTGTCAATCTTTATTCAGTAAATTTAGCATTTGTTTATTGTAATTATATGTTAATGGTTGCTTATGGTTGTGTTTCTTTTCAAGACAAACTTAAATAATGCATTTAACTTTTAGTTCCTAAACTGAATTGGTGAAAAGTTATGAAGAAAAGCTGTGCATATGTGTTTTTTAATATGCTTTTGTCCCAATACTGGGTCATTTTCCACATCGCTTTCTGAAGTAAAGTGAGAGATTGTCTCATCTCTTAGATCTAGCAAAATAAGTAATGTCAAAAACTATTTTTTGAACATAGATCAGAGGTTCTTTACATGCCTTAGGCGAGAATGTATCTAACCAAGTGAATATCTTACACCATTAGCAAAAGAATGTTCTTGCTTATCACATTAGTTTTGTTCAGTTTCCAACTAAACTGAATGTGGTTTCTTCCTTTCAGTTAGCAGAAATTGAAAGAAAGAAAACATGTAAGAGTTGGCGTCATCCCCTAAGTAAACCCCCGGCCAGATCTCCTATGACACTGGTTAAACAGCAGGCTGTAAGTGACGAAGGTGAGCATGCTTTTAATGTGTTTTTCTAATTATATCCATCTGTCTTTATAAACCTGTATACATATATGTACTAACTATAACAAAAGTACTGAAGATGAAAGAGTATTTTGACTGTCAGAAATTTTGTAAAGCTGCAGAATAATTCCATTGAAAAGCTTTCAATGGAAGCTTTCAGCATCCATGCTGAATTCATGAGTTCTTACATTTTCCCCATTTTCAGTTATTCTCCTAATCATATTAGAACTGTCTTGTAAGAAGCTCAGAACCGTATGAAGTCATTTAAAGTGCTTCATGTGGGATGAAGACACTTTCTGTAGTCAGATCTCCTTTGTTGGATTTCTCAGCAATTGGCTTTACAAGCAACTTTAGATCTGATGTAGGAAGGCAAGTATAGCTGTGAAATGCCATTTCTAGATCTTCAGAACATCAATCCTGCTTGTAGACTATATACCTCATTGGATTTAAAAAAATTGTTTGCCATTGTTTCATAGACATCCAGTTGGAGGCTTGAAAAGTGATTTTCATAAAAGTCTTGATTTCTGAAAGAGACCACAGATGTTCCAAAACATCAGAAAGGTTACCAGCAGTCTTTCCCCACAATTAGTTACAAATAGGAAGGAAAAGAATTAAATACATTGGTGTCTCTCTCTGGGTTAGACATTTTACTGTGTCTGTTGGAAATGAGGAGCTTACTGAGCATATCCCATATATATTCCTCATTTATACCATTCCTATAGTTATGCCAATAAGTTTCTGTAACAAGCAACTTTACGGTTCTAAAAATCAGGGATCAGATGGTTCTCAGCAGAGCTCAAGAAAGCTGGCAGAAATGTGGGCAAACAAAAAGCCAACATAGCAGTTAATGTTATTTAAAGCTACCCAGGACTGTCCTCTCTATCCTCATTTCTGACACAATTCCTACTTGGGGGAGAGGGAATTATCAGCAGCATTAAGGTAGCTTTCTCCTTGCTTTGGCGGTGGACAAAGCAAATGCTTTCAGGGCAAAGAATCTGGCTCCTAAATTCAAATTTAGGCAGCTAAATAATTTTCAAAAACACAAAGCAGCTCCCATTGACTTCCAGGAGTGCTGTTAGGTACTCAGCACTTCTGAAACTCAAGTCCAGTGGCTTAGGAGCCTAAATAAGGAGCTTAATATTGTGCACCAGTCTTTCCACAATATTAAAACTGTGCACCTGAAAGCGAGATACCACCATAGATTGGACAGTTTTTAAAAATTGGATCCAAATACAATAGTGCTTCTCCTATAATATTTCAGTCTGATTTATGGTTATGAAAATATATAGTAAGGTCAAAACAACATAGCACAGCCATTAACCTATTCAGTATGCCTGCTCCACTCATGTATAAGATGCTCTTCCTTTCTTTAACTTATAAGCAATGGGGTGTGTATATTAAGCAACCCTCACTTCCAATGCAAACTTCCAAACTCCACCATCTAAAGGCAGTGCTTTTTCTTATTTCCTCAACTCCTGGGTCACTGCTCTTTCCCTTTCTCAATGCTTGCAAACTGTAGCATACATTTCACTTTCGTAACTTTAGCCTTGTGGCATATTTAAATTCAGTTTTTCATTTAAGAGCATCAAGCAGTATTTTTCATCCTTTCAAGAGATGTAATTTATGTAATTAAGGAGCAGTTTAGATTTGGAACTCTTGACCTTCATTTTAAAAATTCTAAAATAAGGAGGAAAAGTTCGCTCTCCTGTTAAACAGAGAATAAGGGCCTTTCTTTTTATCTCATTGTCATTTTAAGTTTTATTGTGTTATTTAAAAAAAGATTAATATTTATGTTAATGACATAAGTTACAAAGGAAATATAATCATCTTCGGTCGCATATTTGGTAAGCAGTGCTAAAAGAAGTCTTTTCCCTTCCAGCTACTATAGATTCATCTGTACATGGTTTCTGTAGCTAACTTGATGGTACTTTGGATTTGAATGACTTACTAGACATTTCTTATCAAAATATCATTTGTAGCCTCCTCCTTACATTTTCAAGGTTAACATACAAACATGCTAATAAGGTGTACCACAGTTGTTGAAAGCAGTATTTATTTCAGGTTTGCGAGCACATTCACATTCCTTTGTATGTGTTTCCAATCATTCATATTAGGAGAAAATACTTGAGAAAAAGTGCACAGCAATTCTGTTTGGTTGTATTTTAGTAGACAGGAATATGGAACTTTATATTGTCTTTTAACATATAATAGTTGTTTTTAAACCTCATACTTTGATGCTAGACTTGAAAAAAAGCGAATTAAGGAAGATTGAAAACAGTCATGTATTTTAAACAGTTTAATTAGCATAGTTAAATTAACATAAGCCATTATTTTTAAGTCATTCTTAAGTCTTTAAGTCATTCACCTCCATTACAATGATAATTTTTTGGGACAATAACAAACAGAAATGACAAACTCACATTAGAAACTGATACTTACTACTCCAATGAAGTTAGTGTGGGTGCTGAGCAAGTTTAAAATATAAGGTCTCCAGCAATGACAGTGGCTTACTAAATGATGCTCAGGCCTGCCGATGGCGGGGAGAGGGTGTAAAGAGGACTGTTGCCTCGGGGCCCAGCAATTCAAAGGTGGCAGTGGCCAGAGCCCCATGCCATATGTGGCATGCTCTGTGTGGCATGCTCTAGGCAGCACTGAAGGCCAGCTATCCTCCACACTGCCACTTCCAGGAGCAAGGAGGTGTCCCCTGCCTCCACTGCATCTTGCCAAGGGCCCATGGAGGCTGTCGGCTCTGCTGATGATGCTACACTTTTTTTTTTTTTAGTTTATGAAAAGTTACTACTCTCAAGTCTAGTTTTCTAAGTGTAAATCCAGCAAAACCATGAATTGCTATGTTAAATTCATGTCTACAAAACACACTTTATAAAGGAATGCAGAAAGTTGGACCACTGACAGTGTAACTTGCACAGCCTTTGTCTATGACTAGTGGAAGGCCTACCTCCAGACATAAGCCTCAACCTTACTGGAAGCTTAAAAAGGCCTCTGCAGCTATTTTTGTTTTGTTGGCTAACATACATTTAACAGGTCTGTCATGTCCCTTCCAGTGTTATGCTTTCAGTCAGCCTCAGCTAAGTGCTACTGAATTGCATGTGGTAATTATAATTGTTTCCCTTTCCATAAGTCTCCCACCTCATTTTAAGCCTAAAATCTCTCATTTGTTTCTTCTTCCCTTTAGGTCTGAAAATGTCTGAACAGATCTCTAATTTTTTATCTGGGTCTCAAATTCCCCAAATGCAGTATTTCAATTAGCTCTTAAGCATCTTTCTTAACATTAGTGACAGCTTAGACATATGACCCATATCTTTGTAATGTTTGCATGCCTTGAGGGGCCAGATTGAGTGGATTTCAGACAGTGTTACAGTAATTTACACAAAAACGTCTTTATTAATTTTATAATTCACCTGGTAAAGTAATTAAAGATTTAAATATATGGTGGATTGGAGTGAAGTTGCTCTTATGTATATTAGAAAATATAGTTTTTGTGGTAGATGAAAGCTCTGTAACCTTGGCTAGAGCTGAAATAAAGTATCAGAAATGAGGATCTCCACCTCAGCATGGATTAGTCCTGCCATAAGCTGGCCAGATGGAACAAACCTGGCAGTGAGTCTCAAGGATTCTGTAGTCTCCATGATGTCTTTTGCAGCATGTCAGCCTTCTGACATTCCCATTTCCATTGTCATAGATGCAGCAGCCTAACAGCAGGTCACGTGGCTTTTAGCTTCTGTACCATGTCTCCCTTGCACAAGAAAATTATCCTTATGGTCACATAATTTGTGTGTGTCTGTCTGTGTATTTGGGGGCAGTGAATTGGTACCAGCCAGCTACCAGGCACAGGCAGTCCCCTTGTTGTGATTAGGGTTAAACGGTCAGTGGAAATGGTAGGTATTGCTAACAGTCCCCACACCCTCCTCTCTCTCCAGATTGTGGTGATCTTTTATGCTAGGTTCCCAGGCTTGGCCAAGATGGAGTGTTTTACTTTGGTACTGCTCTCGTTTCTCACTGCTCCGTCCAATTGTCTGGTTTACTGAGATTGTCCTTTTCACTCTCACTTCTCATCATGCATCGGTTAAACTCCAGCAGCCATCCAGTTCCTAGACTCTGTAGGCAGCACTGCAAAACCGAAATGATACACTTTGTTGGGCAGACCATGCAGATAGGATGGAGAATGCATAAGCCGCTGAAGGGAAGAGAAATGACTTTTCCATTTAGCAAAATGAGTCCTCATCAAGAAGCAGCTGGGTAGGGGACCTGAATAACAGACACAAAGGCAATGCCAGTTTTAAATTTGTTTAGTGGGAGTACAAGATCTCTGTGCAAGAATGCCAGTTTCTTCAGTGGCTGCTTCCTGTCAGGAGGCTCCAGCTGCATACTGTTCTTCATCTCTTGCTGCTTCTCACTCCATTTACCTGGTCCTTCACTGTCCTTCAGTCCTGCTTGTGATATGGGGGACACTGTACATTGTCCTCACAACAGGAACACAGCTTGTCTTCTCATCTCTCTGTGAATCCACTCAGCAGTGTTCTTTTTTCTTCCTAACACAACACTGGAGAGCAGTGGTTAGGCGAGCATCAAGGGAGCATCTGTTTGTTAACCAGGACAAGAAAGCCAACAGCTGGGCAGAGGTATTTCTGAACACATACTTGATACCAATTGTCTAATCTTAAAGATGGTCAATAGCAAGTGTTACTGTGTGCAAAACACTTCATACTCTGGAGCCTCTCAGTTGGGTTGTACATCTATCCAATAGAGATATGTAAGAACCAGGATTAGTTTGGCTTGTGTCATATAAGAGAGCTACCCAAAGAAAGATTGCTTCTGCTCCTGCTCCTGCTCCAGCATCTGCTGATCGTGTTGTGTTTACTATCCAAAAAGCTGCTGCAGCCCTGCTGGTAGTGTTAATTCTGTCTCCTCTGTTCTATTGAGGCCTTTCTATAGCCATAATTTGCAGTGGTATCTGCATCTTCCTTGAGTCTGTTGAATGGGTGTGAACCTGGTCAGGGAATGGGCATCTTCCCAACCTTTTTATTAAATTGTCTTTGTATCCGCGTGTATTATAATAGACAATAGCTATCTGAAGTATTCAAAAACTGTTGTGTGAGTTCTGAAATAAGGGCTTGGCTTACCCTGAGAACACTTATTTATACTGATTCAGCAGTTCCTCTTGATCTTTGTGGCTGACAATCCTAATATTTTCTTACACTGTTCTGTCTGGACTCTGTTGTTGCCAGATGATTTCTTATATTTCTAATCTTTTGGGGTTGATCTGTATGCTGTCTTTTCAGATATTCAGGGAGATGATTTTTTGTGGGGGGGGGCAAGAAAATGTTAGTATAACAGGAGTATTCTTATAACTACATCATTAGTATAACTGAAGGATGGGCACTTCACAACCTGTTAATATCTGTGGTCTGAGACCCAAATGTCACACTCTATCTATAGTTTTTCTGGGTATATTCCTTGGACTTGCATAAATTTCCAGTTTGTTTAATTTTTGAGAGGCTCTTTGAGACTGATGAATGATCGTCTGCATGGGTCATGAGAATTTTAGCTTCCCAGTGGATTATGATGCATGGAATTCAGTTTTTTCTCCATTAGCAGCAACCTAAAATTAATTAAAGTTTAAAATCATGTGAGGGATGTATGCAAGCTCTAGCATACTTGGTGATGTGCTTCTTTCAAGTGTTGTCAGAAATACAAAATAGAGGATGCTAAATGGTGTACTAAATTAATGAACTGGCCCTTTTCTGTAAACTTTTAAGTGACGTTAGTGCTCATAGAAAGAGCTGGATTGAGAGCCCTGGAGAATGATGTCTTTGCTACAAGCTAGCATTAGCAGTTCAACATTATTCTGAAGATAACACCTTTTGGGTGAGAAGAGAGTTCAGTCTCTCCAATTCAGTCCTTGTCCTCTGTGTTAATACTGTTCATTAGGGGGCCTGATATGATCAGGAATTTGTGATTTGGACACCATTCCACTTGAAAATGGATTGGTTAATTTACTTCACATATGAATTTACCATTTTCCTTTGGAGTCCTGCCTAGATTCAAATTCTATGTTTGATCACGGTAGTTTTATTCCCCAGGAGATGTGTATCCCCATAATCAAATCAGTACTAGTTTTGCCAAAGTCAGCATGATTTGGCAGTCTTTGTTCAGCATTTGGGTGGTATTGCCAATATGGAGGAGGACCAGAATATTACACAAGCAAGATCGGGATGAAATTGGAAACTGGAATAATAGAAATGGATGAAATTTAATAGTGCAAAGTGGAAGATCATACATTTAGGGACTAACAAGATTTTCTGCTGCAAGCTGGGGACTTACCAGTTGGAAACAACAGAGTAGGAGAAAGACCTGTGTGTATTGGGTGATCACAGGATGACTATGAACTACTAATGTGAAGAGGCCATGAAAAAGGCTAATGCACTATTAGGGGGCATCAGGCAAAGTAGTTTCAGTGGAGACATGGAAGTATTAGTACCATTGTACAAGACATTATATAATGCATGGAAGGACCAGAATACTGTTTGCAATTTGGGTGTCTCATGTTTAAGATAGATGAATTCAAACTGGAACAGGTAGAGAGAAGGTCTACTAGGATGATCAGAGGAATGGAAAATCTACCTTATGAGAGGAGACTCAAAGAGCATGGTTTATTTAGCCTAACCAAGAGAAGGCTGAGGGGATAAATGATTGATATCTATAAATACATCAGAGTGATAAATACCAGTAAAAGGGGGAGGAGTTATTTAAGTTAAGCGCCAATGTTGACACAAGAACAGATAGATATCAACAGGCCATCGATTAGTTTAGGTTTGAAATTACATGAAGGTTTCTAACCATCAGAGGAGTGAAGTTCTGGAACAACCTTCCAAGGGGAGCAAAAAACTGGCTTCAACACTGAACTTGCTAAAAGTGTATGGAATTGATGGTATGATGAGACTGTCTACAGTGGCATTAGCTAATGGCAAATATCTCCAGTGGCTAGGTATGTTAGATAAGAGGAGGCTCTGAGTTACTACAGAGAATTCTCTCTCAAGTGTCTTGCTGGTGAGACTTGCCCACATGCTCACTTCTTTTTCAGATTGCCATATCTGGGGTTGGAAAGGAATTTTCTCTTTGGTCAGATTGGCAGAGACCCTGTGAGTTTTCTGCCTTGCTCTGTAACCTGCAGCATGGGTCACTTAAGATTTAAACAAACATACATAGTGGATTCTCCAACCTGAAGTCTTTAAATCATGAAGATCTCAGTAACTCAGCCAAACTTTATGGCTGTGTCTAGACTGGCCAGTTTTCCCACAAAAGCACCCGCTTTTGCGCAAAAATTTGCCAGCTGTCTACACTGGCCGCTTGAATTTGCGCAAGAGCACTGATGTTCTAATGTAAGAAATCAGTGCTGCTTGTGCAAATACTTTGACGCTCCCGTTCGGGCAAAAGTCCTTTTGCGCAAAATCTTTTGCGCAAAAGGGCCAGTGTAGACAGCTCAGTTTTGTTTTGCGCAAAAAAGCCCTGATGGCTAAAATGGCGATCGGGGCTTTCTTGCGCAAAAACGCGTCTAGATTGGCCATGGACGCTTTTGCGCAAAAAGTGCTTTTGCGCAAAAGCGTCCGTGCCAATCTAGACGCTCTCTTGCGCAAATACTTTTAACGGAAAACTTTTCCTTTAAAAGTATTTGCGCAAATTCATGCCAGTCTAGACACAGCCTATGCATCTATTACAGGACTGCATGGGTGAGGTTCTCTATCCTGCAATATACAGAAGGTCAGAATAGAAGATCATGATAGTCTCTTAGGCCCCTAAAGTCTAGTCTCTGTGTCTAAAAAGCAGCTCTGAACTGGAATTGCAGGTGTAGTTCTGGTATGAACTGAGAGAGGTATCAGCAGACGTAGGTGTGAAAGCTTGTGCATAGCTGAGCTACATTTTTTTTAAAGTTGTCTAGTACAGTATTAGTAGCCATTTGCTTCTATAATCTGAGTTCACCTATCATTTTTAAAAGTGCATGCTAGAGGTGTGATCTTAATTTTTCTGTCTCCAACTAAATTACATACTGAAATAAACCTATTAAATGGGAAGAGAGGGAAAAAAATGTTATGTTCACTTTAAGACATCTGTAGAACCTCTTCGATGCAATTGAGATGAGCAGTTTAAGAACCAACAGTTCATAGGGATGATGGGGGAGAGAGGTATCTTCAAGAGCTAATGGCAAAATTAATACATTATTTAACTTTTGGGCAGATATTAATTGGAATTTTACTTTATGTACTAAGCTGCGTAATGGCTGCAGGAAGACTTCTCCCATCTTCCCCTGCAGAATGTCATCTTTTTCATAGGATTCCTTTGTAAGTTGAGTTCTAAATGAGACTTTTCTGTTTTGTTTTTACTAATTCTGGTTTCATTATGACTTGGGGTGAATTCTCCAATAAATTTCCAGCAGGACCAAGGCTGGCTTAGGTATTTTTAGGGGTTCTAGTTTTATAACAATTGTTCAGCTACATCAATTGCGTAGCTTAAGTCGAAATCGCTTAACTTGGCTTTTGGTGCTGCCTACACAGCAGGAAGTCAAAGAAAGAACATTCTTCCTTCGACTTCCCTTAGTCCTTGTGAAATGAGGGTTACCACGAGTCAGAGTAAGAAGTTCTCCAGCTCGACATTATTTAGGAATAAAGGCTTGTAGTATAGACATGCACTGTGTTATTTCATCTGCTGCTGTGTAGACGTACCCTATTTGAGTACTCGTGAACTACAGAATAGCAAAAAACAACATAAACACAAAATGCCACAATCAGTTGTTTAAAACCAACACACTACCATTCTGCTATATAATATGTTAATACAAAATATATTAATGCTAATAGTGGCAAAAATAGATTAGCCTATGTCATAAGGTTAATGGCTCCCCCTCTCCCCCAAAGTAATGCAGGAAAGAGCAGGGTTAAGTGACACTTTCATATACCAAACAAGGAATAAGGACTCTAAACTAGAATTCAGCAATTTAGTTTTCGTGGTCAGCTGCATCTTCACAAGTGATTTTACCTTCCATTCAACTTGCTTAACCTGCTTATGATATTACTGAAAATATCTTCTATGTCTTGAATACCAGCGGCAGTTTAGTATATTTCACGTGCTATTGTGGCTGAATACAAAAAGCAAAGAAAGATTTGATTTATATTGCAATATTATAGGAAAAATACTATAGCTATAAAACTAGCAATTTTCCTTAATTCAATCAAACTCTTGTCCAAGCTGCTCTTTCTAGTCACAATAGCCTTTGTCCCCTCCCTGTTCTCATATCTTACTAAGTCAACAAACAGAATTTGGACTCATGAATGCTATTGAAACTGCTAGAAACATTATAGAAGAAACATGCTAACCCATATTGTAAATTATTATGATATCACTTAGTGCAATGCAAAAACAAATTCTAAAGCTTTATACCCAAATAACGCAGGAAAACAACTTCTGGGGCCAACCAATAAGCATCCATAGTTAATCTATTTACTATTTTTGCTGAATTTGCATTTTTATTGCTTAAATTAGCAGAAATATGAGTGCATTCCATATAAAAAGTATATTACCACAAGCTAATAAGCCTGAATTGAGTGTAAAAAAAGGATGCCAAAATTATTAATGCTTGAAGTGTGACATGCAGTTCATATTGTACTGCTGCACTTTTTTTTCAAATCTGGCAGTGTGAGCAGCACCTTCTGGTTTTGATTCCCCAGTCTCTTCTATTCTTCATTGTTATTCTTTCTTTAGGCATTAATTCCATCACTACATGCACAATAAGGGAGAGACAGACATACAGAGACAGAGTTTCTTTTCAAAAATGGATTTACATTAAAATGTGTACAAACAATTCTCCAGGGACGCCAAGGATGAAGAAGTTGTGTAGCTTAATTCAACTTTATCCCTTCTATGTAGATATACCCATAGAGGGCATATATTTTCCAAATTTCTTTATGCTGCTTTTGAAGTGCATTTTAGCACCACAGCTCTAGCTATGTATCTCTGAGCTCTAAATGTACAAGTATAGCTAGATATCATTAAGCTAGGAGGAAAATATACTGTCCATTCATATGTTATTAAATGTTATTAAAAGTTTTTTAATACATTTTAAAGGACTTATAAAGCTCTTAAATAGCACATTTCTTCATGTGAACTCAAAGCACTTTATAAAAATCAACTGTGATTTGGAATACTGAGGCAGAGAGAGCCCAAGGCCAAGCTTTTCCAAAATTTGATCCATCTTGGACACCTAGAAACTGATTTTCAGAGACAAGACCCTGATAATTCTGACTAAAGTCATTTGGAAGGTGTGGGGGCTCAAAACAGTTCTAAGCTAGAATCTGTGTTTTAAGTAAGGCACTCCAAAATTATTGATTATTTTGGGAGGTTTTGGTATAAGTGGCTGGCCCCAGTGTCATCCACTGAGTCAGCAGCAAATTTGGGAATAGAACCTAGGTCTTCTGACCTACCAAGTGATGCCTTATCCACTGGATCATGCTTAAGGCTACACTTTAGTCATGGGTATTGTTAGTAAAAGTCATGGATAGGTCCTGGGCAATAACCAAAAATTCACAGACCATCACCTATACTATAAATACCCTGGCTAAATCTTAGATTGGGGGGCTTCTGGGTGGTTGCTGCTCTGAGGGGCTTCTGGAGAACCGCAGCTTTGGGGGGGAGATTCAAAAGATAGTCCCCCAGAAGATAGGCCTGCCACACTAGCCACTGCTTAGGCGGTATGGCGAGGCTGCCTTAGCAGTGGCAGTTGTGGCTGGCTGTGGAGTCATCCACATTGGCTGCTGGAGAAGTCAGAGGTTCAGAAATTCACAGAATCTATGGATATCATGATCTCCATGACTGACATGCAGCCTTAATCATCCTAGCTTTTTTTGTTCATTAAAGTTCATTTACCTCTAATAAAATCTGTTTTGTTGCAATTTTCATAGATCCTTTGAAAACCTGTATAGAGAAGATATATTTTGTCTCACAAAACAATAATACAGAACCATAGCCATAGATATAGTCATGTGCAAATTCCCTATGATTAAAAGTAATCCAAAATGAAAATGGCATTCCTGTTTTATTAGCCCTACTTCTCAGCAGCTTTCCCATGAGTAGGTACAGATTCACTGGGCAAATTGAATATGAAGTTTGCCAAGGAGCCAGATGTTTCTTCTGTAAGATTATCTTCCATAGACTAGCTTCTGGTTTTGTAATTACAGTCTGAAGAGAAAATGGAAAAGTATGACTTATTTTTATGAAGGATTAGTTCACCAGAGTATGGGTACACAATATCTCACAGTAGATGATAGTTACAAAGTATCCTAGCAATTACTGTTTTTAAATTAAAGAATGAGTTTGTTGAATATTATTATCTTTGTCTGCCAAAATCTGTAACTGCGATACAGACAATCTGCACTGTAAGACACTCAATTATAACATGGATGTTATTGTACCAAAATGCTTAGTTAGCTGAGTATCGCTCTGTTTGTGATGCCATTTCTCTGATAATGCACAAAAGGTTAGACTCCAAACACTGATCACTAAAAAGTGTTGAGTGCAGTTGCTTTTGAATATTTGTACAGTATTAATGAGGCATTTCAGAGATTCAGGACTATTGATCTGCGCAGGGGATTTAGAACATGAAACTTTTGCGTTGCAACCCCTAACTCAGCCCTTGACTTACCACATGAATTTTGGCAAGTCACTTGAATTTCTCTGTTTTCCCATCTCTACAATGATGATATTTAGTTACCCAAGGCCCTGATTCAGCAAAGCACTTAAGCGCGTTATTAACTGTTAGCCTGTGAGTACTGCCAACCCTTACAATTGAATATGTACTTTGCCTGACATTGGTTATGTAGAGATTTATTTACTTAGAGAAGATTCGCTTCTGTGGTTCAGATGCTTTGTGCTGGTCTGGAGATGGAAAGCAGCCATAAATTCAGTTTCCTAGGCTTAGAACTGGTTTGCATCAAAGGAATGGCACAAAGCAGCTACAGTGTGCTGGTGAATTTCATCTGTAGTGTTTTTAAAGCAATTAAAAATCTAAAATTATGCTATATAAATCTTTATTTTATTGGGTAATACATTAGATGGATCGTAAGAATGCATTTTAATTTCTGGAGTAAATAGGATATATCTTGTAACAGGAAAGCCCATCATATCTCAGAGTTCCTTTTTATTGCTAGGTGAGAAATGATATGAGTTGACAAGATTTCACTGTTTTTTACTTTTGCTAAGCCTCCAAGTGTGCATTTGTGGTCAGAGTTTGGACTGTCTTTGTAAAGTAGCTTAGAAAATCATAATAATTAGAAATGTTCATTAATGTATAACATTTCCTTGACAGCAGAAAGATGTTTGAAACCCCTCCCCCCATATAAATCATCTAAAAATATTTTACCTACTAAGTTTACACTAAAAATATAAACCTTCTCCACTGTCTTTAGTAGGGATGGCATTTGGGCTCTCTCCATCATGACTGAATTGTGTATGTAGTGTTACTTAGTTTTGTGCCCAGAACTTCAGGTTACATTAATATTGAGGGGGGAAAAAAAGTAAATAAAATCTTGCTTATTCCCCTCTCTATGGAATAGTTCGCATACCTTGCGGAATCATAAGGGGCCTTATTTACCACCTCCATATACCAATTTTACACCCTGAAATCACATTGGTGTAATGGAATGATGAGTTAGGCTTCAGACCTATAGTATCTTATTTGTATGTATGTGTAGTAAATGTACATACAAACATATATTACACATTCAGTATTTTAATAGTCATGTTTCAGACAGGCACGACAGAACTTTTAGTGCATGGTACCAAAGTCCACACAATCAATTAGTGGACACTGTAGATTTACATCCCAGCTTACTGTAGAATATTTCTTTATATAGACACATCCTAAGATATTGCAGAGGTCTAACAGTAAGTGGAATTTGGTCATGTGTATGTGCGTGTAAAAATAATAACAATTAAATTAAATGGATGCCTTCTTAATTTAATTTTTAACTATGAACCAGCTCTTCAAAACAGTATATGTATAGTTACAGTGACTGGGAGCAATTTTATTCTTTGTACATAGAAAACTCGTGCTTGCTTTTTTGGGCATTCAAATATGCAGGATTGGGTCCCAAATCTGTTTCTTTAGCTGGGATTTTTTCCATTCATGTTTTGAAACAGAAATATATTTTTTGTAATGAGAGTACTAAGCACAGTGAAACAGAGGTTTAGAGTGTGACCATGCTCTGCTCCTGTTAGATTAGTCTGTAACCTAAGAGGTATGTGTCCTCAGCTTTCTTTCTGCATGTGTAAGAGAGATAGTTCTGAAGCTAAACCACATATCTGAATAAATGTTAAAATGCTGAAAAAATATTTTTACTATTGTTTTTGTGTTAAAGTAAAACATTAGTTATTTATCTGCCATTTTAAAATTCATTTAAAAACATTTTGAGAAATGGGTAGAACTGATGTGTCACATACTTTGTGATACTTAATGTTTATAAATGCACTTACTTAGTTTCCTTTCTAATCTAAAACTAATTTGTTCCAGGAGCTCTTAGGTTTAGACTTTAATACTCTGATTCAATTTGTCTCTCCTCATGTACAACATTTGTGATGAGAACTGTGGAACTTAATTTATACTTCAACAATCAGACTTACTCACTAAATAAATTACATAGACTTTACAGAACTGTTATAATGAGATATTCATAAAATTAACATTTTTTTAATCTTCTTGCATTCTTCACCGAGAAAATGAAGCAATTTCTGAAATCTAGTTTGCAGAAATAGTACAGGAACAGTGAAGTTTCAAAGTCGCAACTTTTTTTTCTACCCGAGTGAATCGATTTTTTTAAAAATTCCTTTTAGGACATTTGAAACTACATATAATGCCTCCCAGGGCTGAGATTATGTTCAAGTACCTGAAAAATAACAGATGCTGCTATGCTCTTCATAGCAGAGAATGGTGCTGTACACAGCCAGAAAACATCAGTGGAACATAACCCCAAGCAGCAAAATCATTGTTGAGATTGGCAAAAGAAAATTGTGCTGTATTAGAGTCTATGGCGTTTCACATCTGCTAGGTTAGATCAGCAAGTACTGGCAACAGCCCATTCTGCAAATGGCCCAAATGTTTTCCTCCTTAGAATTTCACTTTAACTTAGTAAGCAAAATTTGTTCAAAGTGGATAATATTGAGTGTTGAAATAAATTACCACAAACTTTTAAACCAAAAACATTTGTGAAAACAAGTATTGCTTTCATTCATGTATTATTCACTTAGTTATTTGGACTCCAGCACAGTAACTGTTTATATGTTGTTTATTTTAAAAGAGGTTTTCCTTTTTCCTAAAAGAAGTCCTGGTCCTTATTTTTCTATTTTGTCTAGGTAGTAAAGAAAAAAAATTCTTCTTCCCTGAGACAAGTAAGATGATAGAGCATCAAGTATGTATTTACAAAAGTCAAAGTTGGTATGTGATTGATTATATTGTATACCCTAATTTATCCGAGATGAGGTTCAGTGTCTGGCTTAAAGAGTGTATTATCTAGCAAATGGAATGGAGTTTTGGCTTTGTTATTGCTAGTATGGTATCAGTACTGCCAAGTGTGAACTCTTATACAATAGGATGTATCCTTTGGCAATGTTTATTAGTGTATGTTGTTAATAATTATTTCATGGAGTGTTAATACTTCTCTTTTGGAGGCAAATTTTACATGCCATGTGTTCTTGGGAAACAATATACTTAATCTTGCCATAACCTGTACCGGTCTCCAGGCATCACAGATAATGAGATGTCGCTTATAGTAATATAAGAGTGCCTGAGAATATTCGGAAACTAGTCCTTTGGCTGGCTTGAGGGTTGTAATGAAGGAATTATGAAAATAATAAAAGATTCATTAATAAAGAAAAATCTTCTTTAATGCCCACGTAATCCAATTAATAAACATTTTGGAAGATGGAGGTCCATTCATTTCACTGTGAGGAAATGTTGTGCAATATGCAGCCAGAGATGTAGGTGGAATTACAAAAAGCATACAATGTACTTGTGAAAGCACAAATAAAAAGACCAGCTGCTCAGAGATACAAAATGTGCCTCCTAAAGTGCTGAGCTCTTAAGCTCACAAGTAGCATTAGAAAACTGTAGTGGCCAGAAATGGTACTCCATTAATACTAAGATGATATTAACTTATAATCTAAGCATTTCACAATCATGTTAAATCTGGAACTAATACTGTTAGTATTTATTGTTGATAGGAACATCTTCTCTACTGTAACTGCATTTCCTTCAGGTGGTGGCGTCTTTTATTGGGGTAGCTTTGAACCAACCTATATCAACTTTTAGCTTCTCACCTCAGTTTTCTATTGCTCCAAGTTCAGTAAAGCTTTGCTTACTGCCACTGAGGGTATGTCTCCATTGCGGGCTAAAATCGATTAAAGATACACAACTTCAGCCACGTTAATTGCGTAGCTGAAGTCAAAGTACCTTAATTTAGCTTTTGGCACGGTCTACACTGCAGGAAGTTGTAGGAAGAACACTCTTCCTTTGACTTCCTGTATTCCTCGTGAAATGAGGGTTACAGAAGTCAGAGTAAGAAGCCCATTATTTTGAAATTATTTATGCAGCAAGCCCATTATTTCTAGATGCTCAGTCTGTTATTTCAAAATAATCTGAGTTATTTCAAAATAACTCTTCTGTGTAGACACGTCCTGAGAGATTTCAGCATGCTGTTAGGGATCTTCCAATATGTCTTCAGTTTGACACCTGTTTGGGCCAATTTCCAGCCGTTCCTGTCATACTGATCCATACTTGGCTGGACATGTATCCTTATGTGCTGCAGTCAGATTTCAGTGTATAAAGATTTCTGTGAATAACTAGGGGAGGTCGTCTTCATTTGGGGTTCTGGAAACTGTTGAGAGTGGGGTGTGTCTATTTTTCTTAATGACTATGAGAGAAGGAGGTTCACCACCATATTCACCAGCGTCGGATGAAGTTTGTGAATACTCAGAACCTTGAACTCATACTTCAGCTCAAGTTGGTTGAATTTCAAAACTTTTTTCTTCTTCCTTTTCTCCCTGCTTCATTCTCATTTCCTTTTATTAAAACTTTGGAGTTCACTTAATAAACCAAACTTTGGAATAGATGCACTGCCTTAATAATAATATTCCTTACTCGTTTTATAGGGGTGGTCTGAGTTTAATTAATGTTTGTAAAGGATTTTGACTCTATAGGTGTAAGGCTGTCATTTAAATAGCTGCTGTTATTGCACTTGCAAAGCACACAAAGAGAGGTTCTGACTTGATATGAGAGTACTCTGCACCTGCTCCTTACAATCATATTTGAATTTGTTAAGGATGCTAGTGTCAGACTTTCTGTGTGTGTAGAAATACTGTAATATTTAATTTTGTTCAGTTAATTTCCTGGCTGTCCTTGTTCAGTACTAGCTGACTTCTTTTAGGCCTTGTTGACATGCAAACTTTCACTGGCTTAAAAGGGCTTGTTTTAAAGTAGCTTAGTTAAGTGGGTGCAGGGTTGTGGGTAGACACTTCCTGTTCAGTTTAAGAATGATTTTTTTTTTTTTAGTTTATCTTAATTTTAAATTGAACCCCTTGAATTAGTACGGTTTTTTTAACCAATAATGACTAGTTAAGGTACTTAATGTTCACTTACCTCAGTTGACAGTTCACAGAGATTTTTTTTAAAAGTTCTTCAGTCAGAATGTGGTTATCTGAATCTCAGAAAACAGTGGTGGGAGTTAAAGTGGAGTGCATACTAGGAAGGAGACAGAGGTTGCAGGAAGTAAGAGATGAAGGATATAGGTGCAAACTACGTAGAGCTGAGTATAAACACAAATGTTAAGAAATATAAAGATCGGAACTCTCCCTGTTGGTCTTTGGGGGCGTGTCTAGACTACACCTCTCTGTCGACAGAGAGATGTAGATTAGGCACATCGAAATTGCTAATGAAGCAGGGATTTAAATATCCTGCGTCTCATTAGCATAAACATGGCTGCCGCTTTTTTCAAAACCAAATTTTTTCGGGGAAAAAAACCGGCAGTCTAGATGCGGTTCTGTCGAAAATAAAGCCTTTTTCGACAGATCCTGTAAACATCATTTTTTGAGGAATACAGAATCTGTCGAAAAAGGCTTTTTTTTTTTTTGGCAGATCCGCGTCTAGACTGCCGTTTTTCGAAAAAACTCCGTTTCGGGAAAAAAAGCGACAGCCATGTTTATGCTAATGAGGCACAGGATATTTAAATCCCTGCTTCATTAGCAATTTCGATGGGCCTAATCTATATCTCTCTGTCGGCAGAGGGATGAAGTCTAGACGTAGCCTGTGGGACAGTAAGAATTTAACACAGGGAAAGCTCTCTTCTCTACTATGCATTGTGAATATTTTCACTGCACTGCATAATTGTATTGTTATTTTGCAACAAAAATGATTAAAGATATAGAAAGCATGACCTATGAAGAAAGACTGAAAGAACTGGATTGGTTTAGTCTGGAAAAGGGAAGATTGAGGGGGGCCCATGGTAACAGTTTTCAAGTACCTACAAGGCTGTTACAAGGAGGAGAGTGAAAAATAATTCTCCTTAACCTCTGATAAGATAGGAAGCAATGGGATTAAATTGCAGCATTGGACGTTTAGGCTGGATGTTAGGAAAAACCTTCCTGTAAGCACTGGAATAATTTCTCTAGGTAGGTGGTAGAATCTCCATCACTGGAGATTTTTAAGAGTAGGTTAGACAAACACCAGTCAGGGATTGTGAGATGGTACTTACTTCCTGCCATGAATGCACAGGACTGGACGTGATGACCTCTTGAGTTTCCTTTTAGTTCTATGATTTTTTTTTACATGCAGAAATTCTTTTGACATTTTTTGCTATTCATTGTTAGTACAGATGGATACTTCAGTATTGTTTGCCTTCATCCCAAGAACACAGTGTTATCAGGTGTTTGTTTTCTTTAAGAGCTGCTTGAAACTCACTTAATAGAAGAGGAAGAGCAAGAAACGGAGTCATGGGCCAAGCCTCTTGTCCACCTTTGGCAGAAAAGAGCACATAATTTCGTTGCTGAAAAAGAATATAATGCATCTGTCGCCAAAATGGATCCCCATTGTGCCATTTGCACTCTCCTTTTGCCCTACTACAAGGTAAGCCAGATTGAAATAATTCAGTAGTTATTTGGAAAGGTGTCTTTAATGTCTCCCTTATAGCTGTGCATGACAGTAAAATTAAATTATACAAACACTAATTATTGTAGAAGGTTAATTTGTGAATATTCTGTTTAAGACCAGAAATGACCACAAAATCACTGGGATTGCCCTATCCTGGGCTTCTTTGTGTCTGCTCCCAGCAGGAAGTGTATCCCAGCAAACTAAAAACTGCATCTAGAGTGCACAGGATGTTTGGCATCTCTAAATTTCCTGGGGGAGTTACTGTATAGCACATCTTCTCATTTTAGATCCATTTTTGAACTTACCTGACTAAACTAAATTAAACTATCAAACTACTACAAATACACAACCTAAGTTTGCTCTTTTGATTACTTAAACACGACCCTAACATGTCTTGATCAGTCTCTTGGGGCATTACAGTGGTCTGCCCAATCTGCTGCATTGCAAACTCAAATCCTTCTCTAAAGTTTAGTTTGACGAGCAATAAGAGGCTCAGTTTGGAAATGTTTTTCAACATATCTGCTCTCACCTCACTTGTCTCAGTCAAGTTGTCAGATGTCTTAAGCAGATGCTTATTCTTTCATAAGATTGTGCCTTCATCTGTAGTCACTGAGTATAAGCAATGTAGCATATTTTTGATCATTGTAGCATTGGTCAGATTCTTACTACGTCTTTGTTTTTGTAAACTATGGAAGAGATCTGGGTCCTTTTTCATAATATTTTGTGGGGTTGTAATTTACTAATCTTTTTTTCTCACTATCACAGGCTCTTGAAGCACCCTTCATTTATATCCCATATTTAATAATCAAATACACCTCTTCTAAAGAAGTCAGTAGGTGACTTTCCACATTGTGGTGGTATAGCTCTGACTGGAATAGTGATGATTATGGATATTCGTTTGCATCCATTTTTTTTCAGCCAGTTTTTCAGTATACATACTTTACATTAAGATTATTCATTGGCTTGAGGATATATGGGACTAGATGTCTCATAATGAAAGTCATATATTTTAACAAAGTCCAAGAATTTCCTGTTCTTGAACTGCAGTCCATGGTCAATTCTTACTGTTGGAATTCCATGCCATTCAGATTTAATATGCCTGACAACAGTTCCTGATGCCGTATCTTCAAGTGTGACTACTTTGGAGAAATTGGTTATAATCAGGTGATCATGTTTTCTCAAGCTGACCATGTCAATTCCAACTTTTTCTGATGGAATTGCAAATAATTATTTTTGCTTGGTTCTTTTTGCTGGGAATTTTTGTATTTTGTTTACATGAACGAAATGATGACCAGGTGTGGAATGTCATTATTAGTCAGAGTACAATTTCTCTGTGTCTTCTTTTTGATTGGTCATTCCCAGGTACCCTTGGTGTATTCATTCCAATGTTTTCCTTATCACCATTAGAATTAGGATTTGTGTCCCCCTCTTTGAATTCCCTTTTTATCTTCAGGTCTCAGCATGTTCAATGTTGTCTGAACCTTTGATTCACAGGGCAAGATTCCCTTTGTGGATAGTCTCTTTCCCAACTATGTTGTTTTTGTTGTTTCAGATGGACGTGTGGCCTTGTTCAGTTTAATGTTATTGGTTCTCACAGTTTCCAGAACTCTCCTCAATTGTTCCTGATGATCAGTGGTAGTGCTGCCTCAAATTGTTAGGTCATCCACGAATACTTTCACACATGCTAGAACGGCTAGCATTTGGCTCATTTCATGCTGAAATATTTCTGGAGCTGAATATGTTCTGAAAGGCAATCTGAGGAAGCCGTATCTGCCAAAATGGTCTGCTTGATGTCAGATCTTGGAGTTCTCAGTGTCCAAAGGGATCTGCCAAAATCCAGTAGTACATTTAATTTGTTGAAGAATTTGGCTCCTGCTACCTGACAGCAGTTCACTTCTTGTGAGTGTTCTCTCTTTATGGTTTTGTTTAGCTCCATAGGGTCCAGATACCGTCAGAGCACCCTCCCCCCTTTTTTTACAGTTCTCTGCATCATCATAGGAATGCCTTCCTCAGTTTCCCCTGTGAGATTAGCCAAGGACTCAGTGCCATGCTCTCTTACCTCAATATACCCCTTCTAGGGGCTGGGTTTTTAAAATAAAATTACTGAAAATAGTCTGCAACAAAAACTCCAAAACTTTCATCACTCACTGCTCTCAGTCATTAAGATCCCGTTCCATTTTGTCTCTTGCATACCGTACGCCAGCACCTTTTGCCACACCTGGACTCTTTGTCAGTCTTGTTCTGTCTGTCATTGCCAGGACAGCCTCCCTGGCCCTTCTTGCTAGTGTGCAGTCCTGTTCTTCTTAAATGAGAATCCCAACAGTCTCTGTGCTTGGAGATCATCCTCACCAGGGGAGTACCCCTCACTCCTGCTGCTCCATTTGTCTTCTCACAGCTCTCTTGGGTCCAGCTCTCTAGTGTAGAGACATCAGTGGGCCCAGCTCTCAGTAGTGGAGATGTCTGCAGATAATCTCTTCCAATACTCCCCAGCCTTCAGCTTTGGCTTTCAGCTTTTGGCTTTGGCTCTCCAATTTAGAGCCAGCAGGCACCTCCCTCGGCTTCCAGGCCACTGGTCCTGGCTTGGGGAACTAAGCCAGCAAACCCCTCTTACTGTTTTTGCCTTTAGCCTTACCCCAGAAAACATCTTCTGCCTTTGGCAGCTCTCCTCTTGTGCAGATTTCTTCCTTTCGAGGCAGCCCTGATTCATCTGATGTTTCTCTGGTCCTTTATGGATTCCAGGTGCTACTCCACTCTCTTTATTGGCCAAATGGAAGCAACTTTTCTGTCTCAAGGGAACTGGCCTGCCTTCATTCACCCTGTGACAGTCCACATTTTAATTAACCAATCTGTCGCATTTTCATATGCCTCCTCTTTAAGATCAGCGGTTCTTCTTTGTTTGAAGAATTCATTTTTGCAATTCTCTGCACATTTTAGCATAATGATGAGATTTATTGTAGTTTCCACATATTTGCCCAAAGGCTTGGCATTTATTATACTCTTGATGATTGCTACATCAGTGGCTCATTTCTTGCTTTCCATTTTTCTGTCACAGGTCAGTTTAATTTCTGTGACCTTTCCCCTTGTTGGTGTAATTATATTATTGAGTCATGCTCTATACCTTTCTCTAAGCTTTTTATTCAGTGTTTCTGTTTGTTCTGCTGCTTAACAGATATGTGTTGCCTACCTAGTGTCAGATCCATCTCCCTAACTAACTGTTCACAGACTTTTTTATTACTGAACTCCAGGACAATCTGGTCTTTAATGAGTCTTTTAATATTCCATACTGAAGAGGACTGACTTTTTCGTTTTTAGTGTGTGACAAACTCCTACAATGTTCTTCCTTCATTTTGTGTTCTTATTCTAAATATATCTCTTGCCTAAGTCACATTTTTAGAAACACGGTGTTCTTCAAATGTTTTCGTTATTTCTGAACATTTCTTCTCTTTCCCCACCACCATCTGTATGCACTGTATATATCTAGGGATTTTAGGCCTGCTTGTGTTAATCTTTTGTTCATCCTCCAGTCTGTTTGCTCCAGTGACTTTCAGATGCAGCTCCACTTGCTGCTTGAACTTGTTCCGGGAATATTCAGAGTTTTCTCTGATTCTCAGTGCTAGTGAGGGAGTTACGTGCAGTTGTACAGGTTGGACCTCCTTGGTATGGCTCTCTTGGGACCTGATTAAGGAGGGAGTTTGCTAGACCAGAAGAGGTCAGCCCCTCTGCTGACAGACTCTGGACTCTCCCAGGATCTGTTAGCAGATCACCAGGCTCCCCTATCCCTGGCCACTTGGATCCGGCTCTGTGGCCAGCCCTGGGGACTCAGAACTCTGCGGCCAGCCTTGGGGCTGCTGGGGCTCTGCTGCTCCCTTCGAGGTTTCTCTGGTCCAGAGGCTCTCTGGTCCCGTAACATCCATGGTCCTTCCATGGATGTTGCCATACCAGAGTGTCCCGGACCACAGAGGTTCAACCTGTACAGATGGTATAGAAGCCACTGAGTCATACTGAGTTATGCCATGCCTTCCATTCATGGTACCATGGATTACCTCATTGCCAAGGAGACAGGTGTCACAATAAACTCTACATTATGAAGAGGCATACGTACACCAGTGAGGGAACAAACCTCTCATTCCTCTGCAGCCCAGAACTTCTGCTTCTATGGTGTGTGGGAAATGGAGCATCCCTACACTTCCTGGTGGACTTAGGTTACAGCACTATTACAGGCCACTAACACCACCCCGCCACCTCCACACCGAGTCCACATTTGCTCTTTCACACTAAATGTTTGCAGTTTGCTCCAATATTAAAGCTGAATCTTCTCCAGCAAAATATTTTTAAAATAACGTGTTTGGGGTGGGACATCTGTAAGGGCAATGCATCTTTCATATTTCAGACAATAACTTTTGCATGGTTTTAATTCTGGATTTGAGATCACTGCCTTTCTAAATTAAGTAAAACTGTCTTTAAAGAATGAGGCATTGGGCAGAGGCAAAAGGATTTTATTGACTCTCATATATTTTTTAACTGCTGGAGCTTTACTTTTTTGTAAATGAGTGAGCAGCTCCAATGTAAAAGTGAGGAATACAGTACCACATAAAAATTGTGCTAATCTTAGCGCAATCAAAATCAGAAGGCTGCAGATGCTGGCTGCACTGCAGACTAACCTGTAGTCTAGAGCAGTGAACCTTTTCATTCAATCCAGCGTGCCCTCCCCCCCATTACTGCATAGCCAAGGCATTTTCAGAAAAGGAGCTTGGGCTGATGGCAGAGCTGGCTTAGGGGCAGAGAGGGAACGAGGGCAGAGCTGGGGCAGAACAAAGGGCAGAGTGTAGCTGTGGCTGGGCTCAGAGCTGGTCTGGGGATAGAGAATGGAGCTGGGCCTGAGGGTGGAGGAAAACTAGGGGTGGAAAGGGTTGAGGGAGGAGCCAGGCTGAGGGCAGAGCTGACCTGGGGACAGAGCAGGGCTGGAAATTCTCTCCCTGCCCTCCATGGCACGGTTGCAGCTGCACTAACTTTCAGGCTGCTGGAGTGCTATTTTTAATCTGAAACCTACCAAAATAATTCAAGTAACTAAAGAAAATGGTGGAGATGGATGTTTTGAAAGCAGCTAATTTTCTTTTGAAACTGTTAAGCCGTTAGTTTAAGAACTGAAGGGGAAAAGTGTGTTCACCCGTCAAAATAACAAATAAATAAGCCTTCTGTGTCTTTTAGTTAAATATAAATATTATGTATTTCCAGCCAGACAACCATAATGAAGAAAATTATACTTGCTGGGAAACAAAATCAGATGAAACATTTACAGCTGGTGAAAAGACTAAACCACTTATTCCAGAGATGTGTTTTATTTATAGCGAAGAAAACACTGAAAACTATCCCTCAAATGCCTTTATTGAAGAGGATGGAACAAGTCTTCTAATTTCCTGTGCAAAGTGTTGTGTACAGGTTCACGCAAGTAAATAAACTAATCACTTCATTTATGGAAGTTAAGATTTACAATTTTGCCTTATTTGCTTTACAAAGGTTTGTGAGTTGCGCACAAAATATACTAAATGAATTCAGATCAATTTATATGTCGTTCTCAGAATGGTTAGGGTAAGCCTTTATATCAGGACATCAAATATTCAGGGAATTGTTGATTGTCTGTGAAAACAAGAAATAGTTGGAACCCTGTAAATAGTCGTTAACATCATGGTAGAATAGACTGAAGCTTAATATCTACAATTTCAGTCTCATCTGCTGGTAGTTATCAAACTTAGCATAAACTCCGTAGATTTCAAAAGTAAGAGCCAGGCCAGTACTTAGATGGGAGACCTCCAAGGAATACTTAGATTAATAGATGGTGCCCTCCTTCTAAGTCAGTATTGAACTAGTGCCCAGCGTAAACTTTTTTTTTTTTTGCTTAGACAATATAATGCTAGCGATGTCATCTTTTCAATAGAGAATTAAAACCAAGGTCCTTGACTGATTGCGATCAATAATTGTCACATAGCACTTTCATTAACTATATAGACATTAGGCCTAATGTCCTGGTCTGGGGGATTAGCCCCAATGCCCAGTCTTTCTCCAGTTACTCATGTGTGCCTACCAGCAGTTCCTGTACCTGTTCCTTCTTGTAAAAGTCACCCTAAACTTTTGTAAGACTAACATGTTCTCTTCCTATTCTAAACTGTTGTGTAGTGTTATGTTGCCCTGTTAAATACCTAGGTTGAAGCCCTGGCCAGACAGAAGTTGGAAGTTTTGCTATTAACTTCAATAGGGACTTATAATTTCACTCTAATATATTCTTCCCCTTTTCAGAAGTGTCAGATGGAGTAATTTCCTAAAATACCGTAGAGAGGTGCTGGGTTGTAATTAGTTAACATTGGTATAGCACTATGTGATCCCCATATATAGGTGCCAAATAGTTGGAAAGATTTAGTGTTATTTCATTTGTCTGATTTTTAATTTTTATCATATGGAAAAAATATAGTGCCCATTACTGGACTAGCAGAAACTAATAAAAGTACAGCTTATAGAGTTGAGAACTAGATGAATTGCTACCTGTGTATCCCATAAGTTGATTATGCAGCACCATTAAACTTCACCTGGGAAGGGACTCATTATTTAGTCATTTTGGTCACACGGCATTTGTTATTTCAGTGTGTATATACAGCTGAATTATGTGGAGCTATTGGTACTCAGAAGGGCAAAATATGTTAATTAACCCAACTCTCTTATTATAGGTTGTTATGGTGTTCCTTCTCATGAAATCCATGATGGATGGCTGTGTTCTCGATGCAAAAAGGGAGCCTGGACAGCTGTAAGTTGTATAGTTTATTTAGTTTTTGTACTCTCAGCTGACTCCTCCCCCTCCCCCTCCTCCCCCCCCAAAAAAGGCACACAAGGTATCGTATGTGGAACACCGCATGTAGAGCCGAGACCTTCCAAATACATGCGTTATCGCTGGTGAAGTATGGTTTTTTTGGTTTTTTTTTTTCATTTACCCACCCCACATTCAGAATTTAGCCAATCTGCCTTCCCCAAATGAACTTCTGTTACACTTTATGACAGTTATGTTGTCTAGGAAAGCATTTCATGTTACCGTCTTGTTAGGAAATTCCAAGCTGTAACTGACAAAATTGATAAATGGACAACTAACCTCCTGATTTAATGTGGTACAATCATTTCAATATTAAATTCACTAACTACTTATTAAATGTGATTGATATGAATTGAATGGATGGTATAACTGAGTTGTAAAGCTATCTAGTAAGCATGAACTATACTTGATAAAGAAATATTGGCCACTTCAGCATTAGAAAATTAAAGGCCAAATTTTCCAAATTGTCTGTCTACATTTGCACATTTACCGATTGTATGTGTAAAAAAAACAAAAACAAAAACAAAAAAAAAACCCATTCCAAACAGGTAGCTATATACACACAATAAGCTTTAACGCACTGTAAATGGTACCAACTGACCATGAGTTCCTCAGGTTTAAATAGGGATTCATCTAAAAAAGGGACATTAACAATATACTTGATGCATGAAGGTTGTGTGGGGTAGTAAAGAGAGCACTGGGCTTGGACTCAGGATACTAGAGTTCTATTCCAAGCTCTGCCATTAGGCTGTCTGTGATCTTGGGCAAATCAGTGCCTTGTTCTGTGCCTCAGTTTCTCTGTGTGTAAAACAGTGATGATGATACTGATCTCCTTTGTAAAGCGCTTTGGCATTGACTGCTCAAGATTATTATAGTGATGCCTCAACAAGAAAAGCATGACTATATCATTGTTTAAATATCTCCCTGTCTTGCCATCTGGTGAGAGATATTATCCTGAGATCATTTATCTTAGAGACTATTTTCCCCCAATACATCTTGCCATGATGGTTGTGGTCAGTTGAGGCACTATAGTTGTATGTGCTTGTGTGTTGACTCAGTGTAGGGCTGAGTTAAGACACTTTCAGTAGCTAGCTCTCAACTTTTCAAATTCATTCTGGTGCAATTGAGTCTGAGCGCAAACCCTATTTTAGAGGGTGAGTTAAGGCACATCTCTCATTTCAGGCTTTCTCCTGGTTTTTCTTATCTGACTTTTGTTAAGAAGACTTATAATCACGTACCTTTAGAAAAGTGAGTAATAAGAATCAGGGGATGAAATCTGTGGATGCAGCATGTCCACCCTACTGGAAAACGTGACATTGCTCACTTGAGGTAGGGCAGCTCCCTGCCCCAGTCAAAAAGCTTTTCTCAACTTCCATTCTGTCTGTTGGTCCTGATGCTCCATAAAAGGGAGGATCCTGGCTCAGATTGGGTGGCATTCAGGCAGTACTCAAAACTCCCTGTTCCCAGGGAGTTTTCTACTGGGGATACTGTTTGAGAGTACCACCACCTGAACCCCCTGAATAGTAAGCATGCTGTCTGTATTGACTAAGCTGAGTGGAACAAGCAGGTTTAAAACTGGCAGAGATAGTGTCTGATTTATAAGGATCTAGTCGAGTGTTTGCTCATTGCATAGCTATTATAATATGTACTGAATCAATTTCTATTTCTGTAAAATCCTTTCATGTTTCTCTTTTGCTGGTCAGTGAGGAAAAAAACTTGTCAAAGACTTTGTCAAACAATCAGGAGTTTCAGGACTTCAGAAACTGTTTTTCTAACTGCTTTTCTAACTGTTTTCCAGAGTCGTGGGTGGGTAGGAGAAAAGGCAAAAGTCAATCCTAGCAAGTGACAGGGTGCCTTTAACTCAGAATCTAATTATCAGTTAAGTGAACAGGGTTAGACAGCCCTGCTGCTCTAACAAAAAGTTTATCAATTTCCTTTCAGGAAAGGGACAGCTATGGCATTTCTAAGTGTTGGGGTTGCAAGGCGAACATTCATGAAAATTCCTTGTGTGACTGCAGTAGAGATGGAAAGCCACATTTTTGTGTTCAGAATAGTGAGAACCTTCAGAAAATAATCTTGAAGTCTGATATTAAAAACAACTCTGTATCTTTGATTACTATATACAGCATTGTGATGTAAGGGAAAAAGTAGAAAGAGTTGAATTTTTTGTATGTAATAAGTATGTTTATCAAAACACAGGGGGCAAAAGTATAAAAGACTATGAGATCCCTTATTTTGTTAGTTTCATACTGAAGTAAGGTAAAAAGGGAAATTCCTGAAACAGCTCAAGAGCTGTAGATTAGTTAAGAAATGGTCTAGTTTAAAAGTACCAGACTGTCATATAGCATAGTGGTAGAAGCAATATATGAACACTTTATTTTATATGAATAGCCAGTCTGCCTTTCCCCAACAAACTTCTGTAACATTTTATTTGTATTGTGTGGGAAAGCACTGAGGAGGAATCTTAGGACTTAATAGGACATTGAGGAGGCAGGGATGATGCGTAGTATTAGAGAGATGTCTGGAGGTTGTGGAAAAGAGGGTATTGGAACTGATGAGGAGGAGGCCCAGAGGACTTTAGGATTTCAGGATTTCTGTGTTTTCAGGGATACACGAGAAAAGTGATGTTTCTAGGAAGTTGGAAAGGACTGGGTTGTAAACCAGGACAACCAGTTTTTAATTTTTCATTTAAAGACTTGTGTAGAATACATTTACGTGAACTTTTGTAGTTTTAGTTGTGCGTCAGTAAAAGTGTTGCTAGTTTATTAGTGCTGACAACTTCATATTTCTCTAAATAGAGTCTGGTGACCTGTGTGAAATGAGGAGTTAGCCTCAGGGCAATTCTTTGTCCGAATTTGTCTATATAATGGAAATCACTGTCTTAATGGCACAAGTTGACATTTTGGTTGGGAGTATCTCTGGGTACATCAGAGATTGAATGGACATAGAGCGATAAATGCCTTCTCATTTTTAGAAGTTGTCCCTTCGTGCTCTAGAAGCACATTGGTAAGATAACTTTTGTAAATATATATTAGTATTGCCTATTTATTTTAGCTATTTTGTGTTTACCTGGAAATTTTTCAAAACTATAAATCTGGCATCTTTTAATGGTGCTAAATCTACTTGAAAAATTCTCTTTTTAATCTAGCATTCAGTATCCTTTATTACCACATTTAGCTTAGTTACGCTTATACAAACAATTTATTTTATTAGTGTGCATTGTGGGAGTTGAGAGAGGATAGATACCAAGGTGAAATTCTGGTTTCACTGAAGTAAATGGCAAAATAGGGTTGCCAATTTTGGTTGGATGCATTCGTGGAGACTGCATCCATGACATAATCCTTAATTAAAGATTAATATTTAATTCCTTGGGACTTCAGGACAGTCCTGGAGGATTGGCAGTGCAAAAGTGGCAAAGCTCCCACTGACTTGGTTGCTTGTTTGAATGACATTCTTAATTCAATAAGGGGAAACTTCTGTAATTTTACTTGGAGAAAAATAAACTAATACTTACCAATTTCAAACACAACTTTAAGAAATTGCCATATTTGACATTTTATTAATATAAAAACACATTGCAGCCATCCCCATGGTTTGAAGTTTTGATATTATTTTTTAATCCTATTTGTCATTTTAGGGTGATGTTTACAAAATTGTCTTTTTAGTGTCTGTGAAATGATGCTAGACTGTGGTTTTGGCTTTCTCTTCTAGTGATTTTTTTACTAACATAAAATCTCATAGTTTACTTGTTACATTTACTGTGTTTTTCTTTTAACTGATGCTCCATGAACTCCTCTTAAGATTACAGTTAATTAAAATGCTGCTGCCGGGATTATTGCTTTGCCATTTAAAAATGTGCAACTCATGTTATTCCTGAAAGCTTTGTTCTGTCTTTGAGATCCACATTTACATTGCTTTTATGAACCTGCTTTTGCTTTTTAACTGCTTTAAAAAAATCTGCTACTTTAGTGCTTCAGGAGATGGATACATTAATAAAGAAAATGAATATTTGCTTGATATTTTAGGGTCTTGATACAAAATGTCGTCATATTTTGCTATTCTGGATCCAAGTTTCTATAATAAACAATGAGTATAGGTTATTCATTTAAATACACAATTCTTCATTAGGCTAAGCATTAATTAGATGCTTCAATTGTGGCATATGGTGGCCTTTAAAGATCCTATAGCATTCCTATCATTTATATGTCACCAACATTGTACTAAGCACTGTATAACACATGGTAAAAGACGTGGTCTGCGCCTCAATGAACTAAATAGTGTATTCAGAACAGTGTGAACATATAATTACATACAATTAAAATACATCGAATATAGGTCAAATTTCCATGTAATCACTCTGAATTGATTACTTCTTTTCTTTCCCCCATTATCTGTGGGGAGTTACCATTGAAAGCCTGGTGGAAGAATTATATTCTGAGGAGGGATCTGAATGCAGAGGGAAACTACATTGTCAACAACAAGACAACAGGCTGTTCCATTCATAAGGGGACATCATGGGAGGATACAAAAAGGATGGTCAGGTGGAATGGTTTGAAAGAGTGGAAGCAATAGCAGAGATGTTACCCCGAGTGTCCTGGCCAAGTTCTAACTTGGCAACTACTATCTTTGAGTGGAAAAGGCATTTTTCACTTTCTTTCCAGAAGTGCTGTGCCCTGTTAAATAGTTGCTGATTTTACTCCAACATTTTAATTTTTGCTTCATAGGTCAATTAATCTGTGTGCATATTTTAATTTTGTATATCTTTTAAAGTTTGTAAAACACTTTGGGATGAAATGAAATGAAATATAATTGTTTATTGCAAAGTCCAGAAACCTGTTTTTCATTCTAGTCCCTACCACAAATATGACCGATATATGAAAGTATAAAAAGATTTTGGATGTACTATAAGTTACAGGGACCAGGCTGTTTTCTTTGGTTGGAAATTCTTTCTTGTGTTTTTAGCTGGGCAAGCTGTGTCCTCTGAAATATTATTTTCTTTGGTTAGCAGTTTTTTCTTTCTATAGTAGTTTAGAACAGGTTATGCTATTTGTACATATCATGACGCTGTTCTTGAGTAACTTCAAAGGTGAAATCTGCCTGTGATCTATTCTAGTAGTCAAACGTGTCTTAAAGGGATTGTCTTTCTGAAACTCTGAAATAAGCCACATACACCTAATGATTCTAGTATTTACGGAGAAAGATGTGAGTATACCCTACATAGGGGATCAAGAGCCCAAAGAAATGTCTGAATTAGCACTAACATCTTACTGCTTATCTTCACTGCTGGGGGGATTGATGCTGCTGCAATTGATGCAGCGAGTGTTGATTTAACGCACGGATGGGGAACCTTTTTTGAGTTGGGGCACTGACCCGCAGAAAAATCAGTCAGGGGCTGCACGCAAGTGAGAAACAAAACCAAAGAAAAACAAAAAAACCAACCCCTTGCCAGCATGGATTCCCCAGTGCTGGGGGGAGCCCAGAGCCTCGGGGCAGAATCCATGCAAGCTGGGGGATACGATCGGCCCGCGAGCCTAAAGTTCTCCACCCCTTATTTAGAGGGTCTAGTGATGACCCACTAAATCAATGGCAGAGTGCTCTCCAGTCTAGAGACTCTCTGGTACTCCAGCTCCCCAAGGAAAGTAATTTAAGTTGACTGGAGAGCATCTCCCATCAACAGAATTCAGTGAAGACACCGAGGGAAGTCAACCTAAATTGCATAGATTCCAGCTGCATTATTCACATAGCTGAAGTCTCAAAACTTAGGTCAACCTGTCCAGTAGTGAAGATAAGCCCTCTGAGTCTTAAAATTGTTCCTGTCCTACAGGGTGAATGCCATTGCTCATTTTGAGTTCCTATAAACAAGGCATCCCTTCTGTGAAACAGATGGAATGTTACAACTTTTCGGAGTTTACAAGGGCACACTGTATTAAGCGGTTTCATTCTATATCTGCAGAACCCAGTATTTTTCAGAAGTGGCTAGTGATTTAGAATGCCTGTTTTGAAACAGTTTAAAAGTACCATTTTAAAACTTAGAACTTTCTGAAAATCAGAGCCCGTTAAGGGACTTTAAGCTCAGCACTGAGAATCACTAGTCACTTACATGTATGGTCCTATATTTATGTAGGCTTACATAACTTTTAGTTTATGGTGCAGATCCGCAGCTGGGTTAATTATCATGGCTCCATGCAGGGCAATCTACCCTTACAGAGGATCTGTTCTTATATGCTTATGATAATAGACTTCTGACTATTGTGCTCATCTTTATCCAGGCCAATATTAGGCTTATCCCTGCTTCCTATCTAGTTAGTCTGCTAAACCTTTCCAGAATATGAAAATATGTTTTACTTATTGAAATATACATATTGCAGTTTAAGTATGCATTAAATCTTGAAGCATATTAATTGCATAATACAGGCCCCACGCCTGCTTCTCCTGAAAATAGTGGAACTTTTGCCGGTGGTTTAGGCCCCATGGGTCCCTCTGCAAGAGTCATGAAACAGAAACATTTTTATATATAAACAAAGTAGTAATCACAGTGCAAAATAATAAGGAGGGTTTTATATAATACGGTGGAACTCCTACCTTGTAGCAGCAGCCATATTTTGTGTGAATAATACATAATTATGAAATGATTGCCACCCTACTCCCATACCTTTCTCCAGCTCTTCAGGTCCATTTAAGAGTAGCAGCTGCCAATAAACAGACTCATTATGGCACATATTAGTACTTTGAGTGCCACTGCTTTTATGTTTAACTTTTCTCTCTGGAAAATTCTAATTTAAATGAAATTATGACAATATTATATGCAAAACCATTTTGTAAGTTTCCACGTAGTAAGTTACAGGATGGCTATTTAGCTTTATTACCAGTAACTATCATCACCAAGGGAGCGCCCTCTAGCACAACTCAGATCGCATCGCTCAACTCTTGCATCTCTCAGCACTTGCATGTACCATGCATAAGATAATGCACATTTATGTTTTACTGTGCAGTTGTTATTGTTTGACTGCCACTCATTATTGAGATAGAGGAAGTGAGAGACATTGAATCCATCTACATTAGAGTACTACTCTCAAAAAATTAGCCATAAATCATCTCAAAAAATAAAAAGACCAAATAATAGTAAATGATTCATCGGTGTAGTTCTTGCAAGTGAAACTGTATTCATACATAGCTTCTTGATTGAGAACAAATGCCTCATTAATCTTAAATACCTCAACCAGAGAATGCTAGAATAGTCAGGGAGAATAATGACCGACATTTCAGGGAATGCAGCATACCATGCCACGTGCAAGAATACTGCTACTGATTAGGCACTCTGCACAAACCTTTACTTTAAAAAAAATTGGAAAAGGAGAAAGGAAGAAAATGTGCTTGTAGATACTTACTCTAAAAGATTAAAATAAATGTAATCAGTGGAAAAGAAACAGTTTTAAGTTATGGTCACATACATGCACATGCTTTACACTTCAGCTCAGGGTGGACGAGATGCAGCCCATGGGCCGGATCTGGCCCGCCAAGCCACCAGCTCTGGCCCGTGGCCACCTCGCTGCCACCCTTGGGCATAGAACAGTTCATGTCACTTTAAGCAGCTGGCTGCTTTCTGCTCTGGATGCTGGGGGCAGGGAAGGCTTTGTGCACTGCCCCTGCTCCCTAGCAAAATCTCTCAGCTCTCATTGGCCAGTTTCCGGCCAATAGGAGGTGAGAAATTTTGTTTTTTTTGCTGGGGAGGGGGGCAGGAGTAGCATGTGAAACCTCCTTCCCTGGAGCAGAGCCACATGGAGTAGCCATCCAACCAGCCTGGGACTATAGTAGACAGGCAGAAAGCCTGACTCAGGTTCCTGCAGGGCTGCTGGCTGGGAGTTGCATAGTTAAGTGCCTCTCAGCCAGAGCTTGCCTCTGGAACTCTATCCCTTCTTTCCCCTCAACAACCTGCCCCAGGCCACCACCCTTCCTGCCCAAACCCAGAAACTGAAAACAGGGTCTTATAGTGAGATGTGTTGGGTGACCTTGATAATAGGTGGTGCTATCAGCCCTGACAATACACACCTGCAATAGATCAATTTTAATCTGCTTCAGATTCATAACTTGCATATTGTATAAATGGTATGTTTTTCTGAAAAAGTAGAAGCTATTCTATTAAAAATTGGTTTTAAATTAACACCATGTGTCAGAATAAATAATTAAATGGCGGTTAATTGGCATTCTAAAAGCTGTTTTTCACCTCCAGTCCATCACCTTGGAGAGAAATGAAAACACACACACTAAGAGAGAGCCCCTTTAAAGAACACTTCTAGAAGAACATTGTAAAACAGGGGTGCAGCAAAACCTGATTGCTTATCTAGTGCAATGGATACAAATCTGAATGGATTTGGAGAGTATATTGTGGACATAACATGAGAGATAGCATTGTTGCCTCAGAAGGGGCATCGATGTTAACAGACTCTGAGACAGTTGACAGAAGTGGGAGGGGGAGCCAGGAACGCTTATTTTGGATTTACTCTGTTGAAGAGAAAAAGATGAGCTGAGAAAAATAAGCTTTTGTTTTTGCATTACAACTACAAATTTATAGTACACAGCTTAACGTTGGTAGAGTTGAAGATTAGAGTCTTATTTTAATTTTCTGATTTTTCTCTAAACTTCATAAACTTGTTTTTAATGAGATCATGTGAGTCCAAGTTTATTCTGAGATAATGTAATTCAGTGTAATCATCAAGGGAGATCTGGCCTCTTCTGAGTGGCAGGGGGGTGCAAATGGTGCCTACCCTTTAGCAGTTGGCTGAGGCAACATCTTAAGAAGTGCTTTCCAGTCACTGGTTGCAGTCAGTAGAGGCATGTTAAAAGCCAGTTGACCATGAGGAATAGCAAGAAAAGGAGACTTAAGATTACAGTACTAAATATATAATTAACTGGGCAAATAGTGAGCTACTTAAAATGCTGCAAACATGTTATTAATACTTGTCATGCATTAACCCATCAGCCAAAATACATATTTACCTGAAAGGATCCATTCTGGTACCTCTGTTAAATAATGTTCCTTTTCTAAGCTTCCATGAGTCCATTTGTTTGTTTTTAAAAATTGAGGTTCTTACAGACAAAATGATAATAAGACTAAGATATGCTCTGAGGATTGAACGGTGATTCAAAGGCAACCTGACATCATTTAATTGCTCTGTATAATTTTTACCAGTTACATTGCACATAGTATAGTATTTGTGTATTTTTTTCTTAACAGTGTATTCTTAGCACTTCAGAACAACTGTGCATTTTTCCTACGCTCTTTTGCTGTAAAATTAAATATGGGTTCTATAGCATATCAAACATAGTTATCTCTTATCTCACATGTAACTTTTTATGAAGTTGCTGATGTGAAACTAATCAAAGTATAACATGTCTCTCTTGCATTTTTTACAGTTTTGTGACTAAAGTTATTAAAAGCTTTTATAGTATGTAATTATTTAGTGGAAGACAAACACATATTAAGTAATAATTACAGCCAGGTAAATGATTCCTAGCAAATAATTTGCTTGATGAATTTAGCCCCCTTTTCTGCTCGCAGAATGTCCATGTCAGATAGCTATTTCCTTTGATTTCTTTATTTATTCAGATAATTTTTTAAACTTAATGGATAATTCTACAGTTTATTCTGAGCTTTTGATACTTGAAGTTCTTCTGAGTTAGTTACATTTGATTGGTTTCATATGTAATGTTTTGGTCTGTTCCCTGATTGAATAAGTGCAGTTCTTATGATCGAAGTTTGAAGAAGCCACTGAGGCTTTTACTGTCTCAAGGAGAGAAAGCAATTTAAAGAGAAGCAGCATATGAAAAGGCATAGTCTAGTTGTCAGTAAGAGTACTGTCAAATCTTTGTTTGGCTTGTTTATATGCCTCTGTGCACATAAAGGGTTTTAGGAATCTTGTTTCTGTCCTGGGTCAAGCAAACTCCTATTCCATATAAAATACTACTACTAACAGAGCACTTAAGCATGTATGTTCAAAAACTGTTTTCTGTGAGCACTTGTGTCAACACAACACAAAAGCTTTAATGTTGGAAAAAAGGGCAGGAAAAAAGGGTATTCAGGCACAATCCAAAGGGTGTTCAGTTTTAAACTTCAGCTAATACTCACATGATATTTTGTGGTATTTACTCTTGTCTAGGGCTATCTAATATGCCGTTTGAATTAATAAAAAACATCCCAATATCCTGGTTCCCATCTTGGCTATCATTTCAGATAGGATGGACAAAGAGAAGGGAGTCTCAACTCAGAGATGTAGCTGTGTTAATCTGTAACTTAAAAAAACTTTAAAAAAAAGAAAAAAAAGTGTGGTCCCGTAGCATGTTAGAGACTAACAAAAAATATAGATAGTATCATGAACTTTTGTGGGCACAATGTACTACTTCAGATGAGTGGATCAAGAGGCACAGAGGGGCACACAAACCCCAAAAATTTAAAGCAGAAAAAGAGGGGAGAGGGAGAAAAGAGCAAAGAGAAGGGAGGTTCACTTAGTTTATTTACATATCAGACTTTTAGTACAGTTCTTTGTAGAAATAGTAGCAAAGAAATGAACAAGATGATGAACAAGGTTAAGAACACCAGTGGTGGTTACAAATCTTGCTATATACCATTGTAAACAAGACTAATTGCACAATATTGAACTGAGGCGCACTGATAATCTGGGTACCACAGGAGTGACTGGTATTGGCAATTATACTATTCGTTATCTTCATTAAGGATCTGGAAGATAAAGTAAACTGTAGCTTCATTATGTTCTCAAAACGTATGAAACCAGCAAGATTGCATGCTCACTAGAGGAGAGATTTTTTTTTTTTTTAATGTAAGGAATGTTCTGGAGATTTTTAAACAGATGAAAAATTTTAAATGATCTGTGATTTAATTTAGATAAATGTAGAAAATAGACTAGGACAGAAATAAATATTCAGCCAAAGTTCAACATGGGAGAATGTTTCTTGTTTAAAGCAAACAATAACTTTTGGGAGTGATAATGGATAGCAAGTTGGACATGTTCTTTAATACATGTTCATGCAAGAAAGGCCATTGCTATCCTGAAATATGTATATCTTCTGTAGGACATGTGTGACAGCTGGTGGTACATATATGATTTCACGAATACTTTTTTCATAGCAGATGTAATTATCAGCACTTAAAAGATTTCGTCCAGCTTTTACTTCAGAGAACTACCTCCTTCCACCAAAATAAAAAACCCCAACCAAACTCCAAAATTGTCTTTGTCGGCAATATAGCTAAAATATCTGCATGGCACTTGCCACATCAGATCACACCAGGTGCATATACTCCATAGTCTGTATGAGATTCTGTACTGTACTACAGTAAAACTCCAATAGTCCGGCATCCAATCATACGGCACTCCCAATAGTCCGGAATCAAAATGGCAAGAGCCTAGTGAGTGAGCTTTGGCAAAAAACGAGTCACGAGGCAGCAGCGGCAGCAGCTGAACCGAACGAAACCGGATGCGACCGAATCAGTCTGCCACTGGTATTGTGTGACACTGGACAGTGCTTGTGCTACAATAAAAAGGGTTAAAGTCACTTTATATACAGTATATACTTTATATAACCATCTTATAATACCGCCTGATAGTCCGGCATATCTGATAATCCGGCACCACCTAGGTCCCAAAGGTTCCGGATTATCGGAAGTCTACTGTACTTAGGTCTCATAGCCCATGGGGTAGGAAAGTTGAGGTGACTTTAAGCAACCTTTTGCACCCTCCCATTTCTCGTCTGCTTCATGCCTCTGCAATGAAATTTAGACATCCCTGGGTGTGGGAGGCAGTCTAAGTTATCACAATTTCTCTCTGGCTGCCCAGTCTCTGAATTGTTATATGGACCTCTTCCCCCCCCTCCCCGCCCCCAGTATTCCCATTACATCAGGGCTTGTTCTTGAAAGACAGCCAAAAGGCAGTCTTCTGCAGTCCCTGCACCAGGGGAATTCTCCATTACCAGGAGCAACAGTATTAATAACCCCTTTAGATCACTCTGACCCTTTTACCTGGTATAAAGCTGCTGGAGTAGAGGTGAGAGTCTCATCTTCTGACTCTGATGGTGACAATACACCAGAAGAAATACAAGAAATCCTATAGTAGATAACTTATGGAATAAACAGTAATTGAGTAGTTATCTTCCTAACAACCCGACAGAGAAATTTCTTTAAGGAAAAACTGAATTTTTAGTCTACTGCTTGAAAAATCTTCATTATATTCATATAAAGTTTTCAGGGCCTAGATGCAATAGCAGAATATAATTCAGGTGGTCATTTTAAGGTTTTTCCTTTGAATTGCTAGCAGTTGCCACAGGTGAAGGAAATTAAAACAAGTTTATTCTTATCCCAGAATTGTATTTTAGAACAAAGTATGAATAACAACAGCAGGGGATTATAAAGCAGAAGTGAAAATACAGCTATTTTTCTGACATGAAAAAAAAGCCACTTCATTTTTAAAACAAGCCTGGAAGAAGAAATGCACTCCTGTAAGGTTTAGGAACCTTTGAACTGTCTGAGGGGGTAGGAAGGAATATTGGGGAAGTGAATTCACATAAATGAGCTTTTTGTCCCAAAGACGCATCCCCTGAGCCAGACTCTCTTTCTTTCTTCTCTTCTTTAGAGATCAGAGAGATTCTAGCTCTTCCTTTCAGTAACCCCTGCCAAACTGCTGCAGAATTGAGATTGAATCATGGATGGGTTCCTTAAGGAAATGCTGTTATCGCTCTTCCCCTCTTATTGATCACTAGACAATGGGAACATCATTAGCTTAATGGTCCTTTTCTCTCTCTGGGTAACAGAGATCTGTTTTGGATCTTTCCCTATTTGCTTCTTGGCCTCTTCATTTTCTCACTGCTTGTACAGTGTTTTTGAAGCTGCAGAGCACAGATTTGACTGAGCCAGGATTTGGGCCTATACTCTGAATGTGTAGTTGGACCAAACTTGTTTTTTTCCTTTAAGTTCCATTTTCTCTGTTTTGAGATGACACCAAGAAACAGATTCATCTGCTATTAATTTGACTCCTTTAAATTTTATTTTTCAGGCTCTTTTAAATGGAAAGAATTTTCTGTGTGACATGATTACAAAATTATATGTTTCCTCGTGTTTTTATTATTGTCATTGGAAATTGTCTGATGCCTGTTAGCTGCTTAAAGGCACTTTTGTCGTGTTATGTCAGCGCAGCTGAGAGTGAATTAACATGTACAAAACCTCAATGTTTTGGATACTTGGCGTCTAGTTTAGGAAAATCCTCGCCACATCCTTTCTTGGTTCAGTAGCTTTCCACCACTGTAGTGCACGTGATACAAGGGTTTCACATGCAGGATAAGAAAGGTAATGTGCTTCTTTAGACAGCCTTGATATGGCCACACTGGAGACTGTATAGATTTCAGCATCTTATTATGCTAATGGCAGATAAATGAGAGAGAACCCAGAGAAGAGCAACAAACATGAGAAGAGGATTAAAAGATCTGACCTTGATGAGAGTTTGTAGGAATTTAACACGTACAGCTTGGAGAAAAGTGTGGAGGATATGATAAGAGTCTACAAATATTTGAGAAGTGAAGATAGATAAAGGAAGAAGAGGGATTATGCTACTTGAAGTAGCATAATAAGGAGTAATGTTTGAACTAGGAAGAATGTAGCTTAGACCAGTGATGTTTGACATGTGGATCTAGAAAGGTATGAAATCCTGGGGGCCGACCAGCACTCCTCTCACTCTGCTTCCTGCCATACAACGTATTTGGAAACATACAGACTAGAAACGCTGAACGCTTCTCCATTTCTTCAAGCCAGGAAATGGAAGGCCTGAGACAGAGAGAGGAAGAAGTGGGCTGTGCCCATGAAAGCTCATGATACCATCTTCATGTTTTGTTAGTCTTTAAAGTGCTACCAGACTATTTGTTGTTTAAGTTTATAGAGGAAAAAGAGTCCAGCTCACTAAGAGTGGATCATACTGATGGGTTGTTGGATGAGTGCAGGAACATAGACTCAGAAGAGGAGCTTTGAGTAGTGGGAGAAATGCAAGAGTCTGTGTGATATGGCCCAGTTCCAGAACCCCACTTATAATTCCAGAAGTTGGGGGCAAAATGCCTGTTCTGGGAGTTTATCCTTGGAGAGATCATTTTATTTTCAGAGAGCCAACAACCAGTAAAGTCCCCTGGAAGACGCATTTTGGGCTGCTTACTCAGAAAACCAGGCTCACAACAGTAAACAAAGTAATACAATTTGGGGCCCTCTCAGGAAGGAAGCAGATCATTATTTCTGTCTAAAGCAGCGTTCTCTTTCTGTCCAGTTTTCCTATTGACATCTCTTCCTAGTAATTGGGTCTAGTTCCCTCCTTTGAACAATTGAGGGAACTATGCCTCTGGGCCAAAAGGTTCCACTCGTGGAGGCAGGCACTGCTTGCTTTTGTAAAAGGTAGTGGGATATGGGAGAACTGTGACCTTGAGGGCCCTTTTTTGGTTCTGGATGGTCTATCCACCCAACTCATGCTGGATCCACTCTGACCCAGCGCAAGCAATCTACTGTGGGTAAAGCAATGAGCACCTCCCGGAACACCAGTTTCTCTCCCTGCTTCTTAATACAGTTGATGATCCCTAATGTATCAGTGTTGCAAGATCAGGAGTCAGCTTCTTAGCTCAAGATTTGGATTTCAGCTCTTTCAACACAGAACTCAGCTGCCAATCTCCTTGGAACGGGGACCATGTTTTGTCTCGTGTTTGTACAGTGCCCAGCACAATAGAGTCCAGCTCCATGACTACGCTCATAGATGCTATGGCAATGCAAATAATAAATAGCCATGATAATAACTGTGCATGTGTCCCAGACTTAGTGTTCTTCACCCTATGTGTCATGTAGCATGGGGAGAAGAGAGAGAAAATAAAACCGAGGGAGAGAAAAAGATAAAGAAAGGAGACAGAAGAGGAGGAGAGCTGAAGAAAGAGAGGGAATCAGAAAAAAGTAGGCAAAGCATTTATACCAGAGTGTGGTATGAGGAGGTAGAGTGAGAGAGCGTATTCACCAAATTACTGCTCTGAACAACAACAACAACAAAAATGTTGGGAACCGCTGAAACAGGCTTTACCATGCACCCTGAAAATCAGCAAACTTGTGCTTTGTTGAATGAAAGGGGCAATACAGTTCCAGAGCCACAGGCCATCCACTAACTTTATTATTAGTGTTCATGTAGCACTTTTCATCAATAGATCTCAAAGCACTTTACAAAGGAAGTCACTGTTTTCCCCATTTGAGAGATGGAAAAAATGAGGCAAAGAGAAGCAAGTGGCTTGTCAGGAGGCAAGTAGCAGAGCCAGGAATAGAACATAGGTCTCCCACATCTCAATTAAGTGCTCTATCTGCTAGATCTTACTGCTTCTCACGGGGTATAAATCTGGCATGTGTGTCATAGCTGATCTCAGTTATTGTGCAATTGCATGACAAAAAATCTTGCCTCCAAAGTATACAATTGAACCAGTCAGGTTTAAGTCTATGATTCTGCAATAATTTTTCCTAATTTAATGATGTGCAATTTTAATTCGGTTTAACTCGTTAGACTCTATGTTAATTCCATGTAAAGAGCTTTATATTCAAGCAATAGGGGAAAGCCCTTGCATTTGGCATTTCAAAACTAATTCTCTTTGTGGCTTTTTTGGGTTGTTATTCTATTATTACATTTTTATATTTTTATGGCACTGTAATGTGTGCGACTGTCATGTTTAAGTCAGTCAATAATATTAATAGTTCCCTTAAAACATAGGAATAAAATTGGCATTGCTAGGAATCAATATTGCTTATTTGTTTTTACTATTTTTTTTCTTTAGGAATGCTGTCTCTGCAATTTGAGAGGTGGTGCACTCAAGCAAACTACTGACAAGAAGTAAGTGATGGATAGATTGAGATCAGTTTCATTAGTTTTAAATTTCATTCCCAGACATACTTACAAGGAGAATTTCCAAATGTAATTACTTGACATCGTCCTCTTAAGTGGAATAGCTTAACATCCAGGGCCTCTTGAATCATGCCTCTGGCATTTTGCAAACAAACTTATGTGCTTACAAATAAACATTTGTTTTATTATTTAACATACTCTAGTATTTCAAACGCTACTCTGCTGGTCACTGTATAAAGGAAGCAGATGAAAGCTCATTTGTCATTGTTTGCATGGGCAGCCTTATCGTGCATTCAAACGCATTTTCTTCTTGAGTCCTGGAATCTTGATTACAGCGGTTAATATAGTATCTGTGAACTTTGGACAGGTACAGACATTTCATTAACAAATCAATCAATCTGAATCCTTTCAGAATGGCTCTGGATCTTGAGCTTTATTTGCTTTATTGCACATGCATATTATAATGGACTCCTGATAATGGTGCTGTAGTTGACATCATGTCATTAATAAGACTAATATTTATTCTATTTGGTGATGATAAAGTGAAGAACAGTACATCAGATATACGTGGGAGATGAAATAGAAAATGTTGTGCTTTAATATTAATGTCCAGCTGTAGAAGAACCTACTATGCATTTTGGATCTTTACTGTGTATAATTTATGCAACATTTCACAAGTTACTCCTGACTATGTTCATTAAAAACTTTGGATGGCCATAGAGGGTCTAACAGACTGATACAAGATAATCCAGCCCAAACTTACTTTATCCTGGCTCCAGAACTTTTCAACATTTTCATTAGTAACTTGAATAATGGAGTGGAGAATTAATTTGCAGGTGTCACCAAATTGGGAGAAGAGGGGTAGAAGCTCAAGGCTAGAACAGATTTTATAAATTCTGCTCCAGCCATTCAGAGAATTGGTCTGAAATCAGCAAGAAGAAATTCAATAAAGACAAAGGAGGAAAAAATCAAATGTACAATCACAAAATGAGTTATAGTACTGCTAAAAGTGGCCTGGGTTTGTTGTGGATCACAAATTAAATATGAGCCAACAATATGATGAAACTACAAAAAAAAAAAGCTTAATATAATTCTGGGAAGTATTTACAAGTGTGTCATATGTCAGATATGGGGATGTAATTGTCCAACCACTAGTGAGCCCTGTGTCCAGTTCTGGGTACCATACTTTAGGAAAGATGATATCAAATTGGAGAAAATCCACAGGAGACCAACAAGGATTTTGAAAATCTGATTTATGAGGAAAGATTAAAAGTAGGCATGTTTATTCTTGAGAAAAGAGATCTGAGGGAGGCACCTGATACGTCTTCAGATATGTTAAGGGCTATTATAAAGATAGTGGTGATCAATTGTTCTCCTTATCCACTGAAAGTAGGCAAGAAGTAATGGGTTTAGTCTGCAACAAGGGAAATATAGGTTACATATAGGAAAAACCTTCTAACTATAAAGGGTAGTTAAGCTCTGGAACAGGCTGCCAAGGGAGGTTGTGAAATCCCCCCATATTTGGAGATTTTTAAGAACAGGTTAAACAGATACCTGTCAGGGATGTTCTAGGTTTTCTTGGTCCTGCCTGACCACAGGAGGCTGGACTAGATGGCTTCTCAAAGTTCTGTCAAGCTCTGTTCCCACTAGTCTTTTAGTGAGAGAAAAAAAATCTTTCTCAGTCTGCCAAAAGGGAACTGAAGCCCACAGCAGTCACCCCTCACCCCCAATCCTGTGATAATCTCCTGAAAGGGAAGGGAGGCTAAGGGTAGAATTTATACATTCTGTTCCAGCCATTCAGAGTCTAGTAGCTTACCTGAGTCCCACCAACCTTCCCATTAGCTCAGGTGATACTTTCCTCCCTTCTTGGCTGTTTCATGCCAAACCCTTGTGGGAGGGGCGACACTAAATAGAGCAATTAACCTTGTTTCTTGCCAGTCCAAACAAAGTCACCCTCTGACATTGATACTGTTGGAGTTAAATTTGATGTCTGATGCTGAGTCACACACAGCAAGTTTGAAAACAACTAGATCTCTTTTGTGCTCGGTTTCTTAAAAGTATTAGAAATTTCATATGGTGATGAGTTTGCATGCTACAAAAAACAAAAAAGGGTAGTTGTGCCCGTAACCAGAAACTTTGTTGGTTTGTTAAAAAGGGTGAAATAATAGCTCTCTATAACAAGTCTCAACCATCTCCTTGTCCATATAATAAATTACCTTTGCTGTGGACCTTTCACCACCTCATCTCTACTCTGCCCATAGATTCATCTCCTCCTGGACATGCTATACCATTCTAAACCTCTAAGCAGATTCAAAACAACCTGTGTCTGTCAATCTGGCATATGTTTATTTTTCCTGCCTAAAACAGAATCTACCCCCTCACCCATCTATACCGATTTGAGCGCAGGTTGGGCAATATACAGTTTTGGCAGACTAATAAAACATGTGCCAAGGGACTGAGAGCTTTATTCTATCTGGCAGCTGTGAATCCCTCTATCCAGTGGAATGCCACGCTTGTTATGAGGCCTGTTATACTGTGAGGTTAGACCAGTGGTTCCCAACCTGTGGTCCGCGGGCCCCACTGTAGGGAGTCTGCAGAAAGTTTTGGTAAGGAAAGGAAAAGAAAAGTAAGGATTGGGCCCACTGCGGCACTGGGACTTTCTGCCAGGCGATTCTTGCCTGGGACTTGCCATTCATGACTGGCTGCACACATGCTGCCTCCTGCCTTTGGGATGGGATCTTGATACCCCAGGAGGCACCATCTGTCCTTCCGCCACAAACTGCCCAGCTGCCCCATTCTTGCTTTCCGGGCAGGTGGTTATGAAAAAAAAACAGTTTTAATAAAAAAGATTAAAACTCCAAAACAATATTTCTATAAACAGTGGCATAAACAAACTGCTATCCAGGAGGGCATGGGGTGACCTAAAGTCTTTATTGGTTCTCATTTGGGATGGCCTGCGTAAATCTCTTGTCTGTACATTACATTTAGTACTGTTCTCATCTCATACCCATGCCAATCACACTTTCATACCACATGTCTCCTTTACCTATTTTACATTTACACTGAACTTTTCTAGATACGTTTCTGAAATCTGAATGACTGGATGGAGGAATGGTTCTCTGTTTGGTCTCTCCCCCTAAACTCCCACTGGCACCAGCCTCGCTCTTGTGGACTTTCCTAAGGTCTTTGTTTCCTACATACCTTAGGGAGATTTAGAATAATTGGAGTGGACTAAGTTCATGGAGCCAGAAGGGGCAGTGCGGTAGCAGGGCAGTGAAGAGGGACGGAGCCATGGAAAAGAAGGGCTGGAGGGGACCTCAGCTGGTCTTCTACTTCATATGCCCGTGTTGAGGCTGGATTAACCAATGTCTCTGACAGGTGTTTGTCTGCCCTCAAGTTACAGGGCATACACAATCTCCCTTGTCAACTCATTATAGTACTGAACAATGCTTATCCAGTGAAAGCTGTTATCTGGCATGTTGGGAAAATGGAGGGTGCTGGTTAATCTAATATTCTGGCTAACTAAGAGTTATACTTACCAATGGAATACCAATTTTCAAAGAATTAGAATACAATAAAATGAATAAATTATAAAATAGTTTAGAGGTACTTGTAGTTGCACGGCACTGTAGAGTGGCTGGTTTCTTGACACACTTAGGTGTATATGGGTAAAGGTTTTTTATGCAGTAGGTTATTTTATGACACTACATATCACATTGGGCTTTGTATGGTGTACATCCAGATCACTAAAAATACACTTAACATTAAAACCATATTGAACATAATTTAATCTGTCTCTGATGATTCAGAAGGCATTTCAGGATCTTGCAGTGCCTCAGGGTCATTATTATCAACATCAATTATCATTGTAGATATTGGAAGGTTTAAGAACTTGGGCTGATTCTATAATGACCCTATGACACACCCTGGAAGATGCTTTTTTGAATAAATCCCTGATTTCAGCTTCCTTACTTGTCTTCTGCCTCTTTTTTGCATAAAAGTAGAGCACAGAATGTGCAAATGCATAATGTGCTGGACAGTAAACTAGTCCCAGTTACTAGATAGATATCAGAAATGCTGGTTAATTGATCTTTCTGGTTAATTGAATGCCAGGTAAAATAGATTTTTACTGTAGTGAGGGTACATACAAAAACATTTTTCCTAGATTTCCTGTGCTGCAAACTAACTTGATGACTTCTTGGTGGACATGGAGAAGAATTGATCACCATACCATCCTCGTTAGAACAACTTTTTAAATATTTATTGTAGTCGTTCTCACTTTTTTCATTTCTAGACTATTTAACAATACATAGCAAGGGGCAACAGATTAGAGGATGATGGAGAAGACCAGACATTAGAAATGAAGAGTGGAGGTATTCTCCCCTCTTCAAATTGTAGAAGGTTCATTACTTTCTTCCCTTCTCCTTTAACTGTAAGCCTTAGGAGAAGTCATAAAAGACTTCACCATAAATAGTGCACCTCTTTTGACTCCTCAGTTCTAAACCAGCTGAAATAGGTTTGCTAGTCAGCTATGAATTTCTAGTCAGACACATGTTTAAATTTAACACAGTTTCCTGGTTTTGTTGTTGTTGTTAGTTTTGATGATTTTATCTGGATTTTTATTAGTTAATTACTAATATAGTCTCAATCTTAATTTTATCATAACAAAGGTTTGGGAGTTTTTGTTTGGGTATCTATTTATAGTTTAAACCACTATTTGGAGACTCTGGCAGTAACTCATATTGGCAGGTAGCATGTTCAGAAACAGCATACTCTTGTCTTACCAAGTTGACTTCCTGCAGTTGCAGTGAGATGTGTTTTGGTGAATCCTTGAGCAGCAGTGATCCCAGATGTTGCTTTCTCCATTCACAAGGGTCCAACCAACATATGATGGCAATGACATCCCTCATATCACCCCTTTATTTGTGCAGATTGGCCAGATTCTGAGAGGATGATAATGCTGCTGCTTTGTTCTATTCTCAGTGTCTGCCCAGCAATACAGATCTATCCTGGTACTGTGCTTTGATAGTTGAGTGTGAGTTTGAATAAGGGGGTTGACTAAAAATACCCACTGGTCTTAATCCAAAATGTTGTAGTTTAGACTGTAAATTAAATGATATATAGTGTAGGCTATATGTACAAACAGTGCTGGCACCACTACAAAAGCTTTGCACTCTGTAGTAAAACAAGTGAAAATACCTGAAAGGGCATCTACAATTGTTCTATGCTAACCTTAGAGAAAAATCTTTATGTCTATACTACCAAATGTTGTCAACAAATTTTATGTCGACACCCATAACCTGATAGAACAAAAATCGTTAGAGGGTGTTCACACTTGCTCCCTCTGACAACAGATCATATCCCCACTGGGGGCACCATTGTCAACCGTGTGAGCAATGCACTCTAGTTATATATCTCACAGTGCAATATTGTGGGAAGACAGAGCTGATCCCTGTGCATCTTGGGATTTCCTCCGAATTCTCCCACAGCCTCCTCAGCTGCTGGAAGTGGCATCATGAGCTCTCCATGATGAGGAATGGCAAAGCAGCACAACAGTCTGTTCCCCTCCCCCTGCAGCAGCGTCCTAGTGCAGGGCAGAACAGGAACATTCCAATGATTTGTTCTTTGTTTTTTCCCCAAATGGAGCCGCTCACTCAGCTGTCAGACACATCCCAGAGCTTTGAAAGAGGAGGGCTGCATGCCTGGAGAGCAACAAAGATCAAAACACGGAGCAAAGCAATCAGGGCAGGTTTTGTGGGACACTGGTGGAAGCCAGTTCTGTCGACAAAACAAACAGCAGAATCTGCAATGACTCTCTGGCTACTTCTACACTGCAAGGTTTTTGCACAAAAATGGCCGTTTTTGCACAAACCTCTGTGGCGTGTCCACACCTCAAATATGCTTTTGCACAAGTATATCGGCAGTAAAATGGCAGAAGAGAGGGCTTTTTCCAGCATAGATAAACCTCCTTTTACGAGGCATAACTCCGTTTTGCGCAAGAGTTCTTGCACAAAAAGGCAAGTGTGGACGCTCTGCGGGTGTTTCTTGCGCAAGAAACCCCTATGGGAAAAAGCACAGGTTTTTCCCATAATGGCCATCAGAGCTTTCTTGTGCAAGAGCGTCCATGCAGTGTGGACGCTCTCTTGCCCAAAAGCACATCGCTATTGCGATGCGCTCTGAGGTGCGGATGTGCTCTTGTACAAGAAGTTTTTGTGCAAAAACTCTTGTGCAAAAGGCTTCTTGCGCAAGAAGCCTGCAGTGTAGACGTAGCTTCTGTCAACAATAAAGGGAGGGGAAAAGAAAAATATCTCTCGTGGGGTGGAAGTTTTTTGTTGCCAAAATTGGACATTTTTCCCAATAAAACTCACATTGCACTGTGAACACTCTCACTGTTTTGTCTCCAAAAGGCAGGTTTTGGTGACAAAACTTTGTCGTGTAGCTATACCCTAAAGTTGAAATTGTACATTTCTGGCAACTATTTTCAAAACTAGATTACAACATCTTATTAAAAAATATCTTGACCAATTTGCTTCATACATGTAAGTGGTACTAGAATTGCAGAAAAGGCATGTGGTGTATTGTATTTCCATCACTTTTCCAGCATAATCCACATTCCACACCAGTTTTTTCAGGTATTTTTCTAGTGCTACTTAAAATTAAACCTTAAATATAAACACTATCAATAGACCATGCATTTTCACCTTTTTGGTAGCATTGTAGCTTGTAAAATAAAGCAAAGAAATTGAATAGGGAAGGACTATAAGGTTGATGGTTTGATTTTATTTGAGGTGCACTGTTTTAAATTACATTTGTGTACAATTTTTGTTGTTACTAACTTACCACTTTTCACAGATGGGCACATGTGATGTGTGCAATCGCAATTCCAGAAGTCAGATTCGGTAATGTCACAGAGCGGACACCAGTAGACACTAGCAGAATACCTTTGCAGAGATTAAAATTGGTGAGTAGTAAGGCTCCATACATTTCTTGCCATTTAAAATTGTGTTTTGAAATGTATACAAAATCTTACTCTGGTTAGGTACATTCACACAACAGTTAATAGTACATTTCAGGATGACATTTAAATGTCAGTTAAAATACAGATTTTTACCAAAGATTGGCATGTTGTTTTTCATGTGTAATGAAAATTTAAATATTTTAATTCTTCAGCCCAGTTTGGGATTATAGCTTGCTGTAAGGGGTCTCTGCCATAGTGTAAAGGAAAGAAACAACAAGCATTTTCAACCCCAGTTCTAATAGTGTTGTGACTGCTCATTGAAAACCAAATAAACCAGAGTTTCTCAGAATTCTTATTTGTGTTGCATTTTCATGAGGGTATTTTTCTCCCTCAGGGAGCCATTTAAGAAGTTAAAATGATGAAGCATGGTGGTCTCATGGTATTTTTACCATTCGGGAATTGAGAAATGTACACAAAGCAGATTGCACATTATATTGGACTAATAAATAGCTCCCTGAGGCCTTGAAAAAGCAAGTAAGAAGCATAAACACACAAGCTTAAACTACAAATACTCAAACCTATGCATAGTCTCAGGTAATCTTTCCATGTAGCAGAAAGTTCCATGTACGAGTGAGAAACATACAAAAGTACAGTAGAGTCCCGATTATCCGACCTAAACAGGACCGACAGGTGGTCGGATTACCGAAAATGTCGGCTAATAGGGACTCTACTGTAGCTGGTGCTGCTTGGCCCCCATCCTGCCTGGCCCTGGCCCCTTCCCTCCCTGCAGCTCTTGGGCGCGGGCCGGGAGAATGGCCCTGCTCGCTGCCCCGTTGCTCTCCTGGAGCCGCTGATGCCGCTCCTGCCGGCGCTGCTTCGTCCCCAGGAGCTGCAGGCATCAGCAGCTCCAGGAGAGCGACGGGGCAGAGAGCGGGGCCATTCTCCCGGCCCGTGCCCTGGAGCCGCTGATGCTGCACCTGCCGGTGCCGCTTTGTCCCCGGGAGCTGCAGGGTCGGATAAAGCGGAATGTCAGATTACCGAAGGTCGGATAATCCGGACTCTACTGTATTTTTTTTTTTTTTTAAATCAAAGAGAATTTTCCCTGTTGGTTTAGACCTAAATTACTTAATTTACCAGACTATTCATCAATATGACACAGACTTCTTCTGACAAAAGGAAAGTGATCCCCTGCTGAGCGTAGAAGAAAGAAAAAAATTTGTGAAACAACCCTTTCTGTTCTTTGCCCTTACCAAATGTTATGGGTAAAAATGCTTACTGGCATGCTTAAGCTTGAGCTACCTTTTCCTTGCCATAACATTGTGAGCTATTACTCTTTAATTAATTTTGCTTTACATTTTGTAACCATTTTAAATTTTGAATTGCGTCTTTTAACCATTCTTAAAATGGAGGAATGTTTTACACTTCATATTTGTTCACTGAGGTTTCTCAAGTCCTTGGGGGCTTTATGAATCGACTCTGTAATCCATACCGAGCATTTCCTAAGCCTTTTTGGCTCCCTTACACCATCTGTTACAGAGCAATTCTAAAGTCTTAACAATAGTTATCCATAAAATAATACTAAATGTTGTTTCAGCATGTCCTTCTGGAACAACTCTTGGCTCTCGGGCCATCAGGGTAATTCACTGGTGGGCCGAGACAGTTTGCTAATGTTGAGCATCCGCGGGCACCGATCTCCCGCAGCTCTCAGTGGTTGCGGTTTGCCGTTCCCAGTCACTGGAAGCTGCAGGGCACCATGCTGGTGGACACTTAAACTATCTTGTGGCCCACCAACAAATTACCCTGATGGACCAAGAGCCAATGGTTGCTATCCCTTGTTCCAGTACATTTTTGGAAAACCAGAAATGTGGTGAGTGCCCTACTGTCCTTCTCTCCCCATTTTCCTGAATCTGAATTTAATCTTTCTTGTTTCAGTTCATGGTAAGGTAGCCTTGTTTGTATGAGCACTCTGTGTGAGAGAAGGCTCTCAAAATCTCATTTGTATCCTAAAATGGCTGTTTATTTAGCTTGAGTCAGCCTCAGTGTCTTACTAGTCTGATTATTTGAACACTGGAAGCACTGGGCATGAACATAATTCTCTCAAACTTTGGAAGAACAAAATAGTAACAGATATGATGACAATAATTTGGTTGGTGGTGCTTAATTGAGGGTTTCTTTTCTTGAGACTCTAAAAATGTTTAATTTGCCAAGTATAGTGGGCATAAATAACCCATCTATATGAACTTCCCTCCTCTGATGGGCTGCCTATGACTTAACAGAAAATTTAAAAAATCACTTTGGGAAGAAAGCTTGAAGTAATTTTAAATAATTGGCTAATGCGTGTACAGAGCCTGAATGTATGAACTTTTGTGAAGTTACGTTACATGGAAGTCAGCAGGTCATTTCTTGACTATAGACCAGGGGTGGGCAATAAGACTAGGGTTAGCCCAGGTGGGCCGCCCACCACTATATTTTCCTGTGCCTCAACAGTTACAGGTGATTACTGGTCCTGTTGGCTGAGGATGCCGTTCCTGGCCAATGGGAGCTGTGGGAAGCAGCATGGACCAGAACACTACTCACAGTTCCCATTGGCAGGGACTGGAAATCTGCAGCCAATGGGAGCTGCAATTGCCCATAGCTGCAGAGGCACAGGTGAATACAGTGGTGGCAACCTGCCATGAGCTATTCCTGGTGAACCGGATCTGGCCCATGGGCTGTATTTGCCCAGCGCTGTTATAGACCATCTACAGATCCTTAAACACCTTTTTCTAATAAAAATTATTTTTCGCCTTCTATTAATGTAAGTTTGATCACATTTCTCAGTTCAATTGTCAAAACCTCCTTTAACATTTACACGTCTTTGAGATGCACAGATTGCATTAGGCTGTGTATACTTGTTTTGACCTTCCAGAAATAGCTTAAAATTTTGTGACCTGGTGCACATTTTCATCAGTGTTCTTCTTTGGACATTGATCGATGTTATGATGAAAAAAATCAACTGAATACAATGAAGATGGGAGCCAGTGCCACAAATGTAGTATTTTAGGCAGCCTTATTATGAGAGAGGACTGTACTGTAATCACAGGGTAAGCTCATGTTCACCCTCTTTCTCAAGGTAAAGAGTCAAATACACAGACATCTTCCCCCGCACTCCTCGCCCTTCGGTAACTATTACTTACACTTACAATTACTTACAATGGGTTTATTAATAAACAAAAGTGATTTTATTAATTATAAAAGGTAGGATTTAAGGGTCATAGTAGATAGCAGACAACAATGTAGGTTACTAAACAAAATAAAACATGCAAGCTAAGCTTAATACACTAAGGAACTGGTTACATGGAATATCTCACCCTCAGGTATTGAGGTATTTTGAATATCTCAAAATACCTTATTTCATCATCTGGCGCTGTCTACACAGTGCCAAATTTCAAAATACAGCACTGTTTCGAGCCATCCCTTACTCATAGTACAATGAGTTTTACAGGGATGGCAAAATAGCGCATCTACTATATTTCAAAATAGCGGACGTATTCAAAAGACGCAGACTAGCTATTTTGGGATACCTCTGGTATCCCAAAATAACTTTGCTATGTAGACATACCCTCAGTTATTCTGACAAGCTTCTTTCACAGACTGGACAGCCTTCCAGTCTTGGCTTGATCCTTCCCCCTGTTCAGTCTTAGATGATTCCAGAAGTCATCTCGGGTGGTAAGCAAGGGTGTCCTCGCTTGTGGCAGCAGCTCATGTTGTATAGATTTTGCCAAAGGTAGGAGTCCTTTGTGTTCAGTTTAAACTCTCTCCGTTTCGGTGGAAAAGTACAGTGTCCAAGATAGGTCCCAGCATCAGGTGACATGGTCACGTCTTGATAGAACCAGTCATAGCCCTTCTCTCCCACACTTACAGGAAAAACAACTCCATTTACAATTCATTGTTTACTTGCCAATGGGCTATCAAGATTCTGAAGTATCATGAATGGTCCTCACTTAACATGACTACTTTACAAACATAGGTTTATATTCTGTATTTCTAACTTCAAATACAGGAATAATACACGCACACAATAGACTATATGCATTCAACAGATGATAACTTTTCCAACAATGCCTTACAAGAAGTATTTTGCAGTTCGTTATGTGATATTCATAAGCATATTTTCATAAAGCCTGTTGAAGGCCCTGTGACAATATTATACTGTTAATCCTCTTGAAAGATTATATGATTAAACATCAGTAAACTGATACACTGTTATTACGTGAGAGGTTTGAAGTTTAAAGGATTTTCTTGGGTCTTTCATGGGTCTTGAAATATCCTCTACTGGTGTGAGGCAGTCTTGCAGCTGTGGTGGTCACCTCATTTTTCCCTTCTTCAGGCTCTTCAAGAACACTTCGCCAACGCAGAATGGAATATGCAATGAGTTATTTATCAATATGGGCATCACAAAGTTCAATATCATATCTGAAAAGGAGCTGGCGCTGTTGCCTTCTGTGAGTCTAGACTCCTCATCCATGTCAATTATCTTTTGGACTGGAGGGCTCTTGCACTTACCTTCAGGGTTCCCTACTAAAGTTCAAAAGCTCAAATGAAAGAGTCACAAATTGTCTGCCTGGTTTTGGGCTTAATAAAAGTCTCACATCCCTCATGATCTTTTCCCAGCTCCCTGCCCTTTGTACAGTACAGTGGTTACAGGGGTTCTCCCATAGGTTGTCTTCTTGCTCTTAGGGTCATTTGTTAGTAGTGAGAGCCCTCTGTCTGATCTTTGTTCTTTTTTTTTTTTTTAACCAACTCTCAATCATAACTCTCTCGTTCTCCCATTTTTATGGCCTAAGTGCCTTCTTTCAAGCCCTCTTTGGAGACAGCAGATGAGTCATAGGTATAGAGGTCTCTTTCCTGTGAAAGGGTCAGTACCACCCTGTGTCAGGGTAGACGATAACAAAAAGAATAAAGTACTTTGAACCCATACAATCTGTTACTGGTTTTAAAAATTGTAATAGCTATTTATTGCAAATAAGCCACTGGCCCTGTGATTTGTATAGCTTATATTTTTTGTTTTTCCTGTTTGGTGGTACAACTGTTAATTTTTAATTGTAAAGCTTTGGAAACCTACATTTTGAGGTCCCTCTGTCCAATGCCAAGGGAGTCAAAGTTTTTAGAAGGAAATGGATCTTTTGGTGATCCAGTTCATTTATCACACTGAACCTCTGAGTTTAGCTAAGGGGAAGGAGTAAGATTATCAGTTCAGTCCCCCCACTCTCTCCCCACCAGTAACAATATTCGAAGTGTAAAGATGGTAAAAATTGTGCAGAGTAGGGAAATTTACATTTGTAAATATGAACAAAAATGGCTATGGTAGGTTCTGCCTTAGAACTTAACAGTGTGCACTGTGCCTTACACTGTATACACATTTCCTTTCTGTGGACGTTATGGAACTGCCTCTTTGCATTCAGGCAAGAGTCCTCCCAAGACTGCCTGTCATACACTAGTGCAGATTCTACTCATCCTTAAAGAGGATGCAACTTGTAGCCAACCTGGCTATGACTGTACTGTACCTCCATCATTCCCAGTATCATTCCTTCAATGACCCTAGCCTTAGTCAGTCTTTACACTCAGATTCAGTTTAGCAGTTTGAACTCTAAATCACAGAGAGAAACTTGGCTGGAGTATTACAGTCAATTGTATTACAAAATATATTTTCTTTGGCTGCTTAATTTTATGCAGCTCTTGGTGATAGAAACAGATGGTGAATTCCTGACCCCATTGAAGTCAATGGCAAAACTCCCATTTACTTTAATGGGGCCAGGATTTCACCCAGAGTGCTTAAATATACTCTGTAGTTTCAGAAGAATGTTATTACTTTGTTTTGGCCTGAAACAGAAAATACATTCACATGCCATATCAGAGTGAAGAAATCCTTAGAGGTATGAATAGCCGAACTGACCTCTCATACACACGCATGCATGCGCGCACACACACACACGCACACAAATTCCCATGGATGTCCTTGGATTTGGCCCATAAGTGTAAAGCACCAGGAATATTGGACTTGATTCACATTTACACTAAGGCCTGTTTACACTGGCAGAGTGATGTCTTACTGTAAATGAGAATCAGACTCACTGTGTTTAAATGTTTCTTTTTTACCAAGCCACTATATTTAAAACATCTTCTTTAAAACCATCTCTGAATAGTACATAAAGAACTCATGATCAAGATGCATTATCTACCCTTGTTACTATCTAAACTTTAAAATACTTGGATAATATAGATTGAGTTTGTCCCAATGCTCAGTTGCTGTAATGCTGTACCAAAACATAATATGCCTTTGTTTCTTTATCTGTACAGCTTCCTATTATTTTTACATTTGAAATCTTATTTCCCCAACAAAATAGTGGTAGAAAATGAGTTTTGGAATAGTTGAAGTTGCCCTCGGGCTTTTGATGACCTCAAATTTATATTTGACAAGTGAACTGAGAATAAGCACAAGTGTACTCTGAGTGAGGAACATTATTTTGAAAAGAAATTTACGCTGCAATGATGACTGATCTACACGCCTTTCAGTATCTGGCTGAAGCTGTAGCATTTTGTTTAGAAGCCTGTACTCTTTAAAATTTTCACCTGAAGGCAAATAATAGTGAGCATGAAAGCCAAAGATTATAGTTTTGAAAGGTACATCAATCCTGAAAATAGAGAGGTTTCACCGTGGTAAGCTAAACGAAGAGTGGCATCAAGGGAAAAATGTGTTTGAGCTTTGAAAAGAATGGGCAAGTATTCTCTTACCTATTTGTCTGTTTTAATAAAAAAATCTAAAAATTAAACGTATTTGCAGATATTGCTTGTTTTCTTGGTCCTAGTTTTCCAGTAAAATTCATTTGTTAAACTGAAGTGAGATTGCAGAACTACTGCAACTGTATTTCTGAAAAACTAAATAAATATTTGACAGTGATAGATACCATTGTTGTCATATAAAGTAGTATTGATTATCTCTCAGCATTTCCAAAAGTACTGCTAGTGGGGCAATCAAGGAAGGTCATTATACTATAACTTATATGTTGACTGGTTCACTTGTTCACATTTTCACATAGAGAGGAAAATAGACAGAGTTAGACACTTGAGCCCATTTTAATCGCATGTCCAAATTGTTTTAACTTGTTACTGAAATAGCTTTAAATACCAGACACTTTTCTAATTAAAGTAGTGTTAAAATACAGATGATACAATAATTAATCAACCTACTACAATTTATAATGCCAGTTAAAATGTACAGACTCGTTAAAATCATGTACAAGACACAATTTAGTGTACATATTTACATTGCTACCATTATAGGATTTTTAATAAGTGTGATGTAAAAATGTGCATTAGCTGCTATATCATACCTATAATATCAGAAAGAGTTGCTACAATGAATGGATTCTCTTGCAAAATGTCAAATTTGTACTTTGCTGTAATCCTGAACCATAAAAGCCTTTTGATTGTAATAGAAAACGTTAGATGGGCAGGACTACATATAATATGCTTTTGGAGACTGGAAGCATCTGTAAGAGTAAAAGCAGAATGCTTAAAATGTTAACTAGTTACTGTAAATTTCCCTTTCCATACAATGAGAAAAATCTCTTTGCAAAAGGAAATTGATTTTCACTTTTAAAAGTTTTTTAAAAGTATTTTATGTTTGGAATCATTAAAAATTATTGAGGGCAAGAACAGTTTATCTGTTCAAAGTAGGCCTTTGTAATTATGCAATTGAGAAACTTAATTACAAAATTGAGGTTGCTCGCATAACTTTCACATGTCTAGTTTGCTGTAATGGGGACCACCACTCTCTGCTAGTATGGTGCCTACTGTGTCCCTCTAGGGATTAGCATATCAGGTTGACTACACTTCCCATGATTGCAGACTCACTCTGTTGCTCTCTGTGGTCTACAGCCACTCTCTCACTCCAGGAACTACATCATTCTGTCCATCACTCAGCCCTCTGGCCAAGCCACTCAGCATTCCCCCCCTTTCAAGGTATAGTCCTTCAAAGTTGCAGTCATTCCCAGGCAGTCTTCCAGTTCACTGCCCTTCCAGTGACACTTTCCCAGGGATGGGTAGAGGAATCCGGATCAGCCCTCTGTTCTGGGTACCAGCCCAGTATGCTACAACATGCAGCAAAAATCTTTTCAGTCCCCAGTCTAGCAGCTTACTTCTGCGAGCTGCTTCCTACCCCAGTGTACCTCCCTCTCTGGAGTTTGCTGTTCTCTCTACTCCCTCCTCCCTGGGAGCAAATGTGGACTACTTGTCTCTATAGCCCTCAACACATCTTCCTTCTTTCAGACTACCTGCCTGCAGCCTCCTTCCCTGGTTTTATGGAAGCCCTGCCTGTTTCTATACAGGTGAGCTTCCCCTGACGAGGGTTTTCCTCTAAGCCTTCAACCTAATGTATGAATTGGCCCATTTGTCCTCCATTAACCTTTTCAGGGTGAGATTGGGATGGACAACCCATCACAGTTTCATATATGCTTCTAACTAACAATCAGTTGAGTTTTATGTTTTTACCAGGAAAACAGAAATCTAAAATGTAACGTATATACCAGGTGGCTGAATTAGGATTGGTAGAGAATTTTTAATTTTTTGGAGCTTCTTGCCTTTTGAGTGATGATTATTCAACCTTTTCATTGCATTAGCACTCACTCTTTGTTTTATACTTTTTATAACGTTACCTTGTTTTATTTTTGAGGAAAAAAAGAAATATTCTAAATTTTTTCAGTTGCAAAGCTTTATGGATTCCACAAATTTCACTAAGTTATATTTGCTGTGCTGAAGGACCATAAGACTTGACAGCCTGGATCTACTGTTTGGTCAGTGCAGGGGAATTCTGAATTGTGGTTATTGGACTTTTGTAATAAATTAACTCTACACATTTATGGAGTTGCTAGGGCTCTGGAAAAGGAATATCATAGGAGGGGGCTGCTTACAGGTCCATCCTGCCGCCACAAGGGAGTGTCTTTGTAATTGGCGTCCGTCTCTAATTGCATTTTTTTTAAAAAAGGGCATTTGCACCCTACATACCTAAAAAATCTGGCCCTAAGTCACTTTTGAAAATGGGACTTCAGCTCTTAAGTCAGTTAAGCACTTTTGAAAATTTAGATAACTATGGGCATATCTGTCATGCCCTGCAGTTTGGACTACAGGAGCAGTGAATAGCAGTTTGCACTAAAGTGTTGTATTGTAAGTCCACCTTGTGGAGGCTGTGGTCAAAATCATTTTTGAACTGTGAAACAAAATTTCTGATTGAAATTTGAGGCAACTGGGGTCTGAATGAATGGGAACAGGATTCAGAGATAGAAAGTCCCAAACTTTAACCCGATGAATGCTATTAATTTGCTGTGTGTCATTAGGTAATACTCTTCCTAACTACGGTACACCTCAATTTCCCCATGTTCAATAACACCTGTCTTGATGGGGTTTTGTAAAGGTTAGTTTTGGTAAATGGCTGGGTAGAACTTTGAATATGTAATGCACTATGGAAGTACTAAGGATTATTTAAGTGCTTCGATACTGCAGTGATGGGTTCTATATAAAACTGAAAAAGAGGGAGTTGTTTACGCCCTAATGAAATAAGAATGAATTAACTGTGCTTGTTTCAAACAAATAAAAAAATCTTTTGAGTTGAAATCAAAATGGGCAGACTGCATTTAAAAGGAATTTGAGAAAATTATGAGCAATATTAAAAATGGACAAGTGTGTGTGTCTGTGTGCATGCACTTCACACACACACACAATGACGTACGTACAATAACTAATAGAAACCAAATCACCCTGATGCACCGAATAAGAGAGGTTACACTAGGACTATATTTATAATGAAGCTATCTAATGCTAACCTAAACCACAAGAGCAAAGCTTGAATACATGTCACCACAAATGCAAGATAAAAATGCAGCTTCTTTAGACAGTATCAAGAACAGGGGCGTATTTTATAGTAATTGAGCACATATGAAAACCAGAGATGTTTAAAGTAGATTTAAAAAATATATTCAGCTGTCATCTTACATCACTTACTGTCCCACAGATCAGTACTTCTATGTAGTGGAGCATAGTTCCCATTAATATCAATTTATGTTACAAGAGAACATCCCATAACTGTATTGTTTAATCTTCTAGAAATTTTCCTTTTTATTCTCAGTAAGTCTTGAGATGTGAAGACATCTCCCTCAGATGCTAGATATATTTACATGAGATATATTTTGAAGAGACGAGCATTCTCTGCTAACGTCAGCAGACTAAGGATGTAAAATTCCGTTTAACTGGCTAACTGGTTAAATGTGAATTAAGGTGTGTGGAGGGATGCTTCTGTCTTTCCTGCGGCCCCTCTGGTCTGCTTCTGGACACCCAGAGCAGCCCCTGCCTGCGATGCGCCTGGGCCACGATGGACAGAGGCTGTTCCAGTTCCCACCAGTTAATCTTTCACATCCCTACAACAGACACACTTAGTGATCTTTGTTTCCTATTGTTGTTCCTGTGAGTCAGTCATTCCCAGTGTTGTGTAGACTTCTGCCTGCTTTTGGCAGAGAGAAATAGATATCTGTAAACCGAACAGAAGAAGGATCTTTACATTTTAAACCAGGAGTGAGCAATAAGCGGCCCATGGGTTGGATGTGGTTTGCCAGGGTTAGCCTGGCAAACTTAACTTGGTTTATCTGACTGTTCCCAGGTCCACTGTTTGCAGTTCCTGTTGTCTGCGTAGGCAAAAGGGCATGGGGATCATAATGGCTCACAAGCTAAATATATGTCCACAGTGTAACACTGTTGCAAACATCATCCTGGGATGTATTAGCAGGATTGTTGTAAACAAGACACAAGAAGTAAATTTTCCACTCCGTTCTGCTCTAATAGTATTGCGTCCAATTCTGGGTGCCACATTTCAGGAAAAATGTGGACAAATTCAAGAAAGTCCAAAGAACAGCAACAAAAACTATTAAAAGTCTTGAAACCATGACCCATGAGGGAAAATTGAAAAAAAAAATGGGTTTGTTTAGTCTGGGGAAGAGAAGACAGAGGGGACATGACAGCAATTTTCAAGTACATAAAAGATTTTTACAAGGAGGTGGGGGATAGTTCTCCTTAATTTCTGCAGATAGGACAGGAATCAATGGCCTTAAATTACAGCAAGAAGAATTTAGATTTGATGGCAGGGAAAAAAAAAAAAAGCCTGTCAGGGTAGTTAAGCAATTGAATAAGTTGCCTCAGAAGGTTGTGGATAGGGATGTTTGTTGGCAGTACATTGTGTCCAACGATGACGTCTTGAGCTTGCACAGGCTCATCGATTGTGGACTCGCATGTGGCTGAGGAGTCCAAGCCTTGGGGCACGGGCATTCACAGTGGGGGCAAAGGAATTGTCCTGGCTCGGTCCGTGTGGCTGCTACTGTTGCTTTTCTCCTCTCACGAGCATCAATCAGGTGTATGCATCGCTGCTCTTTGAAGTTGTCATACGCATGTCATAGGAGAGCACGCCAGCCTGTTTGGTCTTCTGCATGCTGCTCTAGCTGCTTTGGCTTTAATCCAGCATGAGCAATGTTGGCCTTTACACAGTCTTTGTTCCTCTTGCAAGGCCTACCTTGATTCCTTTTGCTCTATGGCTGCATCTAGACTGGCATGATTTTCCGCAAATGCTTTTAACGGAAAAGTTTTTCCGTTAAAAGCATTTGCGGAAAAGAGCGTCTAGATTGGCACGGACACTTTTGCGCAAAAGCACTTTTTGCGGAAAAGCGTCCGTGCCATTCGAGACGCGGTTTTGCGCAAGAAAGCCCCGATCGCCATTTTCGCCATCGGGGCTTTTTTGCGCAAAACTGTTCTCGGCTGTCTACACTGGCACTCTTGCGCAAAAGCATTTGTGCAAGAGGGCTTTTTCCCGAACGGGAGAGTCATTGTATTTGCGCAAGAACACTGACGATCATACTTTAGATCATCAGTGTTCTTGCGCAAATTCAAGCGGCCAGTCTAGACAGCTGGCAAGTTTTTCCGCAAAAGCACCCGCTTTTGCGGAAAAACTTGCCAGTCTAGACACAGCCTATGGGAGAGTTCACCATAGAGGAGTTGCTTAGGAATTCTTGACTCCTCCATTCGAATGATGTGCCCTGTCCAACGAAGCTGGGCTTTCAGAATCATGGCTTCAATGCTTGTGGTTCCTGCTCTTCAAGGGCTTCCAGGTTCATGACTCTGTCTTGCCATCGAATGTGCAGTATTGACCTCAGGCTGCGTGTGTGGAAGCGCTCCAGTAGTTTCACATGTTTTCTGTACAAGGTCCAAGCTTCACATCCATACAGGAGGCTGGTCAAGACTACAGCCCTGTACACTTTCAGTTTAGTGGACTGTCGAATATTGTGCTGATTCAACACTTGTGCTTTCAGACGTCCTAGTGCCTGATTGGCTTTGCGGATCCTGGCATTGATTTCTTTGTCAAGGGAACCATCTTTGGCTATCATTGCCAAGGTACTTAAACTCGTCCACAGTTTTTAACTCTGTTCCTTCGATAGAGATTGAAGCGGGGAGAGCAGCAGATCCTGGAGCAGGCTGAAACAGTACCTCGGTCTTTCCTAGGCCGATGGTCCAACTAAAGAGGCAAGCGGCTTCAGCAAACTTGTTGACGATAAGCTGAAGATCAGATTCCTCGTGTGCCGTAAGTGCACAGTCGTCAGCAAAAAGGGCTTCAGGAATGAGCCTCTCAAGCGTCTTGGATAGGGATGTTAGACTAGTCAACTAGTCGATCCCTCCCCTTCGCGCCCCCCCGCCCCCGCTGCCTCTATCAGATAGAAGTAGAAAAGGGGAGGGAAGTTGGGGAACTTGAAAGCGGCAGCGCTGCACAACTGAGCACAGGATCAGCTGTGCAGCGCTGCTGTTCTGAAACGCTGAGGTGGTGTTCAAAGGGGCAGCGTCACATAGCTGAGCCCAGGCTCGCTGTGCAGCTCTGCATGTGTGGAGCCTGGGCTCAGCTGGGGACTCCCTAGCTGATCCCAGGCTCCAGCGCGGCATTACCATAGATCCTGGGATCAGCTGGGGAGTCCCCAGCTGACCCGAGCTTCACGTGGCATTCAAAGTGGCAGCACAGCATGGAGCCCAGGGTCAGCAAGGGACTGACCCCAGTCTCCATGATGCGCTGCCACTTTGAAATGCACAAGAGCTCCTGCTGGGGACTCTTGTGCATTTCAAAGCTGGCACCTGCGTGCAGCTCGGAATCAGTGGGACTTCCCTCTGGCTCCGGGCTGCACGTAGAGTTCCGCATTCCTCCTTTGAAATGTACAAGTGCCTATCGAGTAGTGGATGGAAATTCCATCGACTACTCGACTAGTCAATTAACTGCTAGTTAACCATCTTAGTTGTGGAATCCCCATTATTGGAGATTTTTAAGAGCAGACTAGAAAAACACCTACTAAATAATACTTAGTCCTTCATGAGTACAGGGGACTAGATTATATAACTTTTTGAGGTGCCTTGCAGTTCTACAATTCTATGGTACTATGTCAAGGAGAAGGCTGTGACTAATGTCTTGAATATAAATTGCCAAATTATACAATCAGCTGCCTCAGACCTCATAGTCTCATAGTATGTCTCATAGTCGTCAGTGTTCCCTTTAATCTTTTTCATCCATGTATGGAATAAATTTTGTGTGCACCAAGGCATGTGTGAATGTGCACCAAAAAAACCTAACTCAGGGAATCAGCTGTGTGGCATTTGAATTTCTCCTGAGTGGTCTCACAAGCATACAGCTTACAGGGAACACTGTTGGTAGTAGTAGATGTGTTCTCATTCAAGTACATAAGAATGGCCATACTGGGTCAGACCAAAGGTCCATCCACCCCAGTACCCTGTCTGCTGACTGTGGCCAATGCCAGGTGCCCCCGAGGGAGTGAACCAAATGGGTAATGATCAAGCGATCTCTCTCCTGACATCCATCTCCACCCTCTGACAAACAAAGGCAAGGGACACCATTCTTTACCCATACTGGCTAATAGCCATTTATGGACTTAACCTCCATGAATTTATCTAGTTCTCTTTTAAATCCTGTTATAGTCCTAGCCTTCACAACCTCCTCAGGCAAGGAGTTCCATAGATTGACTATGTACTGTGTGAAGAAGAACTTCCTTTTATTTGTTTTAAACCTGCTGCCCATTAGTTTCATTTGGTGGCCCCTAGTTCTTATATTATGGGAACAAGTAAATAACTTTTCCTTATTCACTTTCTCCACACTCATGATTTTATATACCTCTATCATATCCCCCCTTAGTCTCCTCTTTTCCAAGCTGAAAAGTCCCAGTCTCTCTAATCTCTCCTCATATAGGACCCGTTCCAAACTGCTAATCATTTTAGTTGCCCTTCTCTGAACCTTTTCTAATGTAAGTATATCTTTTTTGAGATGAGGAGACCACATCTGTACGCAGTATTCCAGATGTGGGCATACCATGGATTTATATAAGGGCAATAAGATATTCTCCATCTTATTCTCTGTCCCTTTTTTAAATGATTCCTAACATCCGGTTTGCTTTTTTGACTGCTGCTACACACTGTGTGGATGTATTCAGAGAACTATCCACGATGACTCCAAGATCTCTTTCCTGACTAGTTGTAGCTAAATTAGCCGCCATCATATTATATGTATTGTTGGGGTTATTTTTTCCAATGTGCATTACTTTACATTTATCCACCTTAAATTTCATTTGCCATTTTGTTGCCCAGTCACTTAGTTCATCTAAACAGTGTTACAAAACGCCATAGTTGATTGACATTACATTCTATAGACGTGATCCTGTAAAAGAGAAAATGTGTGGGCATTTATTCTTCTGCAATTTCCTACTGATGTCATTCCCTCCACAGAATTGAGGATTTAGTTACCTAAATCATCCATTCAATTGTGGGAAGAAGAAAATAGCTGCCATTATTACATTTAATAGTATATATGAAAGGCTACTACTTGAAATTTGTTCAATAAGTTTAATAATGTATTTTAGCTTTGTGACTTTTTATTGTTTGCTATTTTAACAGTAGCATATAGTTACGTCATTTTCAAACTGGTCTTCTTCTGAGACCACCATCTGATGTCATTGCTTTCACCAATGTGTTTGGTGGTACTTTGTTCAAAAGTAGGCATTGCTTTTTCTGCACACCTCATACAAACTTTAACTGGATCTCACACTGCGCTTTCAGCTCAATATTTATAAAATCTTGTTTAACTTTAGTCAAATTCCTTTCTTTTTATTTTGAGTGCTTGAACTAACATCAGAAAGCAAAAGCAGGTTAGGGGCCTTTGAATTTTGCCTCTCTAATTTTACAGGCCACAACATGGGTATCTGATAAAATCAAGTAATCCACATCTGCAGATGTGGACAGAGTACATCACATCTGCAGATTTCTCCACTGCCTTTCACATGGGGACCCTGAAGCTTTTTCACAGTGTAGGTGAGGTAACTGGTTGGACCCATTCTAAAGCATTGGCAGGTTATTCTTCTCTGCGTCACTTGAAAGCCAAACAGATATGCAGTTTCTGTCAGAAGCCACTCAAGGGACTTGCTTTTAAGCGAGCTGACAGCTTCCTGCCTCAGCCTGACTCCTATAAATTTTCTCACGTCTCTGCTAGGCAAAAAAATCTAGATGAGAACTTAAAAATCTGCCCAAGGGTCCTGACTTAACAGAGAGCCAAATTTAAACTCTGATTGCCTTTCATAAAACTCCAGATGGAGAGCCCTCTCAACTTTTCTGCTGAGACCACATTTTATAAGGAGTAAGGGTAATTTCTTTTGAAGGGTTTTCTTTCGAAATAACCGTGTCTAGACAATGTTTCTTTTCTTGAAATAGGGTATTACGAAATAGCGCCTGGACACAATTATGGAAATGAAGCATGGGAAATTCAAATCCATGCTTCATTTGCAATTTCGCTCAGCTGCATTTGCATTCCTCTCTCGAAAGAGGAATGGAGTGTAGACATACCCTCAGAAAATTAAAAAAGATGGTAATAAAAATACATTTTTGTATATATGTTCTTATAGAAATGAGGGTCAAATATCAATCCTCCCTCATCACTTGTACTATTCAGCTGACCTGGTCAACTGATTTTTTTTCCCATGATGATAAACATCAATTCTTTAAAGACATACATGAACTAGAGGCACTTCTAATCCTGGAACCTTTCCAGATCTCACTGAAATAATTTATATGTCAACTCTCATCAAGTCATGAAGAATATTTTTATTTTATGGCATAATGGGTGGTTATTTCTGCATCCTCGTTACAGAACTTTTCTGTGAGCCACCTCTTCCCACTATAAAGTACTGTGTTTGGTTTAGGTCTGCCTTTTGCAATCTTTATCATGAATCATGGGCATAATTTAATTTTGTCCTAACCAGTTCACTCTTTAGATGTCATAATTTATTATTTACGGTAAATCAGTGATTGAATATGTCCTGTATTATAGATAAAGGATATTTATTCCTTTGATGTTATAACAAATAAATTGTGGGTTGAACCTCTCTAATCCAGAAAACTCTCATCCAGAAACATCCGTCCTCCAGAATTATTTTAGTTAGCTGTATGTCCAGTTCTCATGGATGTGGCCAAGGTTTCCACGGTCCCATAAAGTTTGTTTACAGCCACAAGTCCTAGCTCTCAGTGCTCTGTGCTGTTATTTAGCTCTAATTTACCCCTAAATGTCCTCTAACAGCACAGTAAGCAATAAAAGTGTTGGTAATGCTGCTAGACAATATTGACCTCCCGTGGTCCAGAAAATTCTCTTGTTTGGAACTGGTCAGTCCTGAGAGTTCCAGACTAGAGAGATTCAACCCAGGCTTAGCAAATACTACACTATTTGCTATTTCCACCCAGAGATCTCTGGTTTCTTTGGCTACAGAAGAGACAACTTTCACTTCTACCTGTGTTATTTGTGGATTCCTTCTGGTCTGGTATGGTTGTAGGACCAACCCACAGTGTAGGCTTACAGGAAAAATGACTTCATAGATTCTTGTCTTAAGCATTAGGCCAGTAAGTTACTTAAGTACCATTAATGGCTTTGGCTAGAAGACCTAGATAAATAAACAGGTTTATACTTCTCATTTCTAACTTCACATACAAGAAAGATGCATGCACATAAACCGAATATACACATTCACAGGACTACAAGTTCTTGAATGATAGGTTACTTGCTCCATTTTTCATAAGGCATATATGAGTTACGCATATTCAAAACACATTTTCATAAAAAATATGAAGGCACAGTATCACACCTGTCTTACTGAAGATAATTAAAATCAGAGCTCTAATCAGTACATAAGAAACCAACCAAATTGAATATGTTCAAAAGATCATAAATGTTTGTATTTTTGATAAATCCAACAAATCTGATAAACTGTTGGCTTGGAAACTGTGCAAACAAAAAGTTAAACTTTAAAAACAATGGGGTAAAGATCCAAATTTGATATGCGTTGCATGTTTTCTCAATCTCTACATTACTGTGAAGGGGAAAGCATATACACTTCACCGTATCTAGCATTATGCTTCCCAAGTTCTGTTATGCACAAGTAGAAAGCCTTAGTGCTGCTACTTTTCCTAAAGAAAGTAAGTACAATCTCAGACTGGGCCACTGAGGATCCTTCAGTACCCTCTGGTGGTGCAGTGGCATTTTATTAATCAATGGCAGATCACTTAACTCCTAGCCTAAGTAGAATTTTAAAGGAGATTCTCTTCTTGGGAGTTTTCCCAACAGTAGGTATCAGCACATGACAATCACTCTATGGTCAAAGTAAAGCTACTCAGAAGAGTCTTATGCCAATTACAATCCTGTTGCACATATCAGTGCATAGGTCAAGATTCTGTCCGTGTGGCTTAGCTTGAGATCCGAAATATTTAAATTTTATCAGATGGTATTAATCAGCGACCAGTACAGAGGTGACAATGTTGCATTGACTAGTAAATGTTCCTCAGCAGGGTCAGTGGAAGGCTGATCACATCTGTATTTCTGAATGTAGAAAAGACTTGGCTAGGTTGAGTGGGCATTATTGTTGAACCTTATAAGGCCTGTGGTCTCAGGGATAAGCATTAAATACCTTGATCTGATGATAACTCCCAACTCTTCCCAAATATAGACTGTAAAAGGATATTTTGTCCTCAATATCAATACATCTATCTGGGTACACATTTCTATCATTTGGCTGAGCTTTATTAATATGGTCAACATCATAGCTTTTCCTTATACGCTTTTTGTATATACCATACCTCTATGTTATATCCCCTTTTTGTTGTTGTTGTTTGTTTTGTTTATTTCTGCAACATGGTTAGTACATTTTGTAAAATAGAATAAGAAAACTAAGATAAGATGGAATGCTACTTTTAGCTTCAGTGAAGTGAAGATACTTTCCCTACCTTCTTAATTTTGGGCTGTTATACTTGAATGAATGACCCTTTGGAATTCTTGACCACTTCACAGTTCATGTACATTTTGATATTAATTGAAAATGACCTAATAAGAGCACCTAATATAAGCTACAGATTACCAGGATTGAGCATCCATAGACCCTAGAATTATTAGGGTTACACTCTGTCTTGTTCAGCCTGGAAGGTAGGATGAAAGATCAAAGTGAAAACAGAATTTCCCAGTGTCTTTTCCCATTCACACCCTGGCTTAAATGGCATATGTCAGAAGTTTTTGTCTTTCAGAATCTCATTGCTGATCTTTCTGAATGCAGCATAATGGCTTTTTTTTTTTTTTGGTCAAATAAAAGGAAGTTTAGCGGTCAACTCACTGGCCTCCTACTGGTCTCCTTCTGGACTTTTAGTTCTTCAGCCTCAAAGGGCCTTCTGCTGGCTTGTCTCACCCTGAGTTACTTGTTTTCTGTGTTACTTCAGGTCTCATGTCCCTTCTGGCCCACAGTGCCATTTCCTCACAGCACTGTCCCACAGCAGTGCTCCCACACTCTAAAGTCCTTCCCTCTCAGGGAACCCCAATTTCCTATACCCACCTTGCCTCAGTGACCTACTGCCAGTTATCATCTACTCCCTGCCTCAGGGACAAACCACAGTCTGAAATGGCCACTCATTAACGGTAAGGGTGTGGACCTGCTGTCTTCCCCTGCTCCAATTCCTACCCTGCAAGCCTAGTACCCCTCAGGCCCTCATGTCAGGCTTGCAAACTGGGAGTTAGGTCAGGGCAGAGCTCCTCAGCTCTGCCTGCCTTTCCCCAGCACTACTTTGTCTCTGGTACCTTCTCTGGCTTGCCAGCCAGGTCCTTCCTGCCCCACAGCTCGAGCAAAAGTGTGTTCCTCTCAGCCCTTTCAGGTTTTATAGGGCTCTTCCTTGCCCTGATTGGCTGACTGCTCCCTAACTTGATTGGTCAGGGTTGTGCAAGCCTCCTGATGGGGTGGGTTGCAGCACCACTGCAGGAATATCTTTTAGAACATAGAAGACAGTTTGAAATTCACTTGTAAAGCTGTTCCTCTTTTTTCACTATTTGGAAAACTGAGATAAAAAATAAAATTGCCCCTTTTCATGCGAAGGCAGTATTCTTGTACGTAGTACAACCAGGAGTTTTATCTCCTCGGTCGCTTTGTATTACAAGAAAAATCAATTGTATTTGAAGGTATTGGAGAGAGATTTCACAATTAAATGTACCTAGGCAGATAATATTGCTATTTAAAAGATTTATGAAGGCATTCTCTGTTACTAATTCTATTAGAGAATCCCAGATCTGTATAAGATTTACATCTCCACAGCTCGGCTTCATACAATTAACCTAGTCATGTCTTATCTGTGCTGGAAGCAGCTAGTCTCAGTGCATATCCCATTGACTTGCTTGCGATGGTTCTACCTGAAGATTCAATCATTTTGATCAGCAATTCAGTAACATACTTTGGAGATAAACCAGTTTACGGCCACCCCTTACCCTAAAGATTTTCTTCTTGGATTACCCTCTCTGCTCCTTTAATGAATATCTATGCACATTATTTCATTATGGTAACTTGAAATTAGATTACTATCAGTAGGCTTGTATCTCTCACCTCCATATTGAATATGTCTGGTTGTATTAGAAACATTACGGTAATGGAGACCCCTGTCTTTGTAGAAGGAAAAAATGTGCTGAATACGTCACAATTTGGACTTGTTTCACAGGTATTCTAAAATAGAAGGTTCAACTGTCCCTGAGCACCACAATTTCCATACTTTTTGGCATTAACCTAAAACTTGATCAGTTCCATTCACTCTCTCTTTCCGTGGCCCTCACCCATACAGTCAACTTGACAAACTTTTCTCCTCTGTAGTCCAAATTTCTTTTTAAAATGTTGTGTTACTATGTATCATTAATGTTAACTCTTTCTGTAGGCTGAACTTTTATTAAAATCACATTACTCTTACAAAATTGAAATAATGCTGAACCATAATGTAGCAATACTCATTTGAGGGATAAATATATGTTCATAATACTTTTTCTAACCATAGAAGAGAGTTAACCTAACAAGAATGGGCTTATCATCGCCTTTGTGTCTGATGGGATCAAAGATGTGAATGATTTTCAGTGACTTCCTGATGCCTTTTCAATACTGTGTGGATTTTTTCAGTCTTTGAAAACCTGGCCTTCTGCTTCTTCACCTTACAGTAGTTTCAGTATCTTGCATCTTTCATTGTTTGCCCAGATTATTGGTGTGAGGTATCATACTTTCCTTTAAATCTTCCTGAAATCCTTTTGCCTTTGTTATATTGTATTTGAGGGACATTAAAAATCACAAATCCCAAGGTCACAAGCCCTAGGATACATTATGGAGGAGGAGCAGAAAGAGGAAGGATGTTTGGTAAGAGCAAAGGACTGAGAGTCAGGAGCATGTTCCCAGATCCATAGCAGATTTCTTGTGTAACTGTGGGAAAATGCACAGAGAGACTATATGAAGGCATATAGTATACATTTTAATGTACATTTAACTAGGACAGTATTTAGTTCACCAATATGTTGTGTGTTATACCCCAGCAGTAAATCAGTATTACAGATTTCGTGTAAGCAACTAGATAGGATATGCAACTAGTGTTGTATCTTTTTTCCTCTTTTGTCAACCAGTGGCCATGCACATCAGTTGTATTAATAAACATTTATTTGATCATCAGATGAGAGTGACAGCCATGAATTTGATCATTGGTACCATTATCATTTACCTCTTGATGCAACAAAGAGGCAATATCAATTGCATGTGTCTAATAATGCAGCTTCAATACGTCTTTTGCAGCAGATAGAATGGTCCAGTGTTTGTCATGTTTTAGCTGGTCTCGAGCAGGAGAGAGAGACACTTTTAATATCTTAGAAGAACCTCTATATTACCCAAAGTGGTAATGAATATAGATTACATTGCTGGGTGATTTCTTCAGTGTATTAGTTTGCAGACAGATTTGTTCCACACCTCTGCAGTTGAATAACTGTGACTAACATATAATCAGTTGTCAGAGAAATAGCTGCTGACGGTACATTTTTACAAAATATAGTTATTTTGCATCCTGCATATCTCCTACTAAATTATACTTATCCAATCAAGTAGTGCCAAATATAGGTATTTGATTCCAATCTGGGTCTCTTTCATATTCCCCTTCAAAGTAAAGAGATCAAAATATAAGCTCATAAGATCACAAGAGTAGCGGAAACAATGCAAAAGTATGGGTGAAATAAATTAGATATTTCTTACATACTAGGAGAGAACTTAAGAGTGTGTGGTGGAAATAAAGTTCAAGACTCTGATAAATTATGAAGGTGATTAAATGATTAGAGAGCAGATAATAACAATAATTATGAAAAATAATAAACTTTTGATACTTTAATCATGAAAGGAAATTTGAAATAGGAAACAGGTTTTTTAAGTTGAAGGTCTGAAAAAAAGGATCAAAGCATCGTTCAGTACATAAATATTAAGAAACTGCAGGCATCTTAGTTTATAAACTGCAGCACTATCAGTAAGCAAAACTGCAGGTGGCAGTAAGTATTTGTAAGTTTTATCTTAACTAGCGAAAGAATAGAATGAGAGAGCTAAAAAATAACAAAACCCAAAGCAAAAGGGATTAAATAGTTTTAACTAAAGCTAGTGAGAAATATAATTGTAATCCATATAGGGTATGTCTACACAGCAAAGTTATTTTGGAATAATGGCTGTTATTCTGAAATAACTATGAGAGTGTCTACACAGCAATAGCATTATTTCAAAATTATTCCAAATAATGGGTGGCTTATTCTAAAGTTTGTAAACCTCATTGTATGAAGAATAACACCTATTCCAAAATAGCTATTTCAAAATAAGGCGTGTGTAGACATTCCACTGCTGCTAATTCAAAATAGCCCCTCAACAGGACCATTCTAAATTATTCCTTCCCATTGCCCCCTGGGGCTCTAAATCAAGATACCACATCTACGTTAGGAAAACCTGCCTCGGACTAATTTCGAAGCTTCCCTGTAGTGTACATGTGCTATTTCAAAATAAGCGATTTTGGAATAACTGTTCTGGAATAGTTCATTTCAAAATTGATGTGCAGTGTAGACGAGGCCATAGTTAGGTATAAATAGATACATAACTTACAAATAAATCAGGAGTTATTGTAGGTCTTTCTCTGTGATACGAAAACTTAAAGGCAAATAATTGTATCGGCTAAATTTCAGATTTATTCCAGGCAGACATCCATATCATATTACTTGTAATTCTGTAGTAACTAGCCAATTAGCCCATCATAAGTCGGGATTTTCAGGTCTCTCCTCCACATCGGTCTTCTCTCCTGAGCCTCCAGTCTCTCTCTCTCTCTCTTCCTCCTCCTCCTCCTCCTACTGCTTCCCCCCTTTCTCTCTCTCTCAGCTCTCCTGCGCCTTCTGTCTCTCTCCTTCTCTTCTCCTCCTCCTGCCTCTCACTCGGGGGTTCACGGAGCCCAAATGGCCGTTTGGGCTCTGCACTCCCCGTGCTGCATGGGGAGCGCGGAGCCCAAATGGTCGCTTGTGCCACTTGCTCCCACGCGGCAGCACGGCTGAGCGGCACAGAAGTCAGCCAAGTGCCATGGCGGAAGGCGAAGGGGGGCGGGGCGGTGACGTTCACGGCCAGGGGGCGGGGCCTGGAGCCACTGTCATGCCGCACGTCGCCGCACGTCACCGCCCCGCCCCCCCCCTTCACCTCCCGCCATGGCGCAAGCGGCCATGCGGCCATTTGGGCCCCGCATTCCCCATGCAGCACGGGCCGCCCAGAGGGAACAGCCAGCATTTCAGCATTACAGAGTCACAGACATTGGGCTACTATATGTATGACTAGCCAATTAGCCCGTCATAAGACGGGATTTTCAGGTCTTTCCTCCACGTCGGTCTTCTCTCCTGAGCCTCCGGTCTCTTGCTCTCTCTTTCTCTCTCTCTCTCTCTCTCTCTCTCTCTCTCTCTTCCTACTGCCTCCCCCCTCTCTCTCTCAGCTCTTCTCTGCCTCCTGCTTCTCTCTCTGTCTCTCTCTTTCTCTTCTCCTCTCCCTCCTGCCTCTCACTCGGGGGACCGTGGAGCCCAAACGGTCGCTTGTGCCACTTGCTCCCCCGCGGTGGCCCGGCTGAGCGGCGCAGAAGTCAGCTGAGCACCACAGTGGGAGGTGAAGGGGGGCGGGGTGGTGATGTTCATGGCCAGGGGGCGGGGCCTGGAGCTGCTGTCACGCCGCACGTCACCTCCCCAGCCCCCTTCACCTCCTGCTGTGGTGCTCGGCTGACTTCTGCGCCGCTCTGCCGGGCCACCGCGGGGGAGCAAGCAGTGCAAGTGGCCATTTGGGCCCCGCACTCCCCATGCAGCATGGGCCGCCCAGAGGGAACAATCAGCATTTCAGGCAACAGCGCCGCCCAGAGGGAACAGCCAGCATTTCAGCGTTACAGACACAGACATTGGGCTACTATATATATGATTCTGTGGAATCTAATTACAATCTGACAGACATCCACCGACACCCCCAGTGACTAGTAGTTGCAGTCAACATATCTTAAATCCCTGTCCACACAGCAGGCAGCCGACAGGAGCAAATGCTCCTGTTGGCTTCCCTGACTTCTAATGAGGAGTAGGAGTACCGGTGCCAACGAGGGTGCCCTTTGCATTCAATCTAGCAGATCTGTACTACACCCACTAAGTTGAACCCTGGAAGATCGACTGGCAGTATTGATCTTCCATGTAGTGTCTATGTGCCCTAAGTGTGTCCTTAAATTTCCTGGTTTGTGGGTCTCTGTTTACTAGAAAGTCTGATTATCTCTTCTGGTACTCAGAGATACATTTTTAGCCCTTTACAATTAATTCTGAGAGTCACTCTGCAAATCAGGAAATCCCTTAGAATAACACAGAATTACTTTAAAAAAGACAATCCCATCATGCAGAACAGATGGAATTTAAAAGTTCTAGGTCTGTAATTGTGTATAAGGGAGTCCAAGGAGAAGTAATCTACAAATAAATGGAGCAGGTAGCGTGGTATAGAGCAACTAATAGTGGCGTATAAGATTATCTAAATTAAATAATTAAAATAGCCCCTGCATACTCTAACTTGCACCTTCTTCCATTGCTTAATCAAGAAATTACGCTTAGACACTACTATACTCTCTTACTAGAGAGCAAATTGCAGTATCTCTGAATTTGGCCAAGCATGTCTGTTAAAGTTTCTGGGAAAGTGCTTATCTATTTTTATCTGTTTTAAAACTTAAGCTAACAGCATGCAACGATCTCATTTCAAATTTAGACAGCACAGAACCCTGTGTTTCAATTCTAAGTGTTAGTACAGCTTGTGTGGGTGTTCTTCATACTCAGCTTATCCCATTTCTGTATTTCATAGTGATATTTTTAAAGAACATGATTTTCTTCATTGTAATTCCCCAGTAGATGATTTCTCTAAGATAGCTTTGGAACAAATAAAATTCACCATAACAACTTTTAACTCGTCCGGAAAGGTTTAGTTTGAAGCACCCCGACCCATTGGTGAATGGTTTGACTTTGTACATTTCTTATAAAAACTTATCACAGATTTTTGATATATTTTCAGCTAATTGTCAAATACTGAACAGCCATTTTGGAAGGCGAAAGGCTTATTATACAACAAAGTGAGACATTAGTGTTCTTAAATGTAAAATAAAGTCATATGTTAATGTAATGTTAATATAGGCCCAATATTTGATGACATTGTAAGCACAATATCTCATGTGCTGTTACAAATATTTGTTTAGCTAGTATCTTAAACTGACTCAAACAGATAAAACATTTACGTTTAAATAAAAGTAGAAGTGAATGTAGTGACAATGAAAGATGCCAGATGGAATTTGAAGTACTATGTTTATCTACAAGGCATGTAATACCCTGCTATTGAGAATCCATGCTGCTTTGATAATGTGCATCAGCCTCTTCCTGGAGGGACACCTCAGAGTGTGAGAGGTTAACTGAGTCTTCAGACATATTTGTCCCTTCAGTGCTAAACACTGTCAATCATTTAATCTATTTTGCATTATATATTTTGTACAGACAGAAATCTAGCTCCTAAAACCTGGTTTTATTTTCGTAACTCATTTTGCATGGGCAATTTTTGGTTCCTACAGGCTTAGGCTTTTATCCTTCATTGAGAACCTTATGAGTGAAACTATGTGCCTGCATGGAGGCCTATTGAAATTATAGGGGCTCTTTCTGAGTGCCACAAAATCAGCATGTCAGAAAATTTCCAACCAGCTCAATAGGGTACTTGGAGCAGCTCTGAAATAGTGAACTAATAATAAAATCTTCCTCTGAGCCATCTAGCTCTGTCTCTTCATTTGTTCAGTCCTATACAACTTTATTGCCTTGACTACTTTTTGCTTTCCAACTTTGACTTAAATGCAAGTCCAAAATTTTAGTGAAGGAGGCTGATGCTTACCATTCACCTTCTTAGTGATTGTTTTTAAGGAAAAGAACAGAGGAATCCTAGATTTAATGTAATTTTTAAAGAACTAATGAGCTTCCTAAATACAGGAGACTAAGCCTTGACTGATTTGTGCAATGATGAATTGACTCTGTCAACATTTGCAATCTAGTCTACTGAAATATTTAGCTATGAAAGTTTAATTCTCATTCTTTATTTATGAAAGCAGTGGTAATGTCAAAACATGTTATAATACAAGTGCTATTTTGTGTGATTTATTTTAATGCGTGTCACTTTGTTGATGTGTTTAGTAATTGTTGACCCATATTTAATGCTAAAATCTCTAAGTGTTCTGAAATGTCATAAATCAATCGTATTTAAAAATAAAAATCAAATGCAGTTATCTTCTACCTAGGAAAGTGCAGTGATCTCAGAGCTGCCTTTAGACAGTTATGAATAGTAGGGCAAAGCAATAAGGGTACGTCTACACCGCAGCGTTATTGCAAAATAACATATTGCGCGTCTACACATCAAGCCATCATTTCGAAGTAATGTCGAGCTGGAGGACTACCTACTCTGAATTCTGTAACCCTCATTTCACGAGTATTCTTCCTTTGACTTCCTGCTGTGTAGACAGCACCAAAAGCCGAATTAAGCTATTTCGACTTCAGCTACACAATTGACGCAGGTGAAGTTGTGTATCTTAATTCGACTTCTACCCTGCTGTTTAGACTTACCCTAAGAGTGGTTTAACCCTGCTCCTCTGCAGACATTTTTAAAGATGCTTTATATGTTTGTTAAAAATGCAAATTTAAACTTTTGTAAAATGCCCGCTCTCTGGAGATTCTAAGAAACCTCTGAAAGATACAAAGCATTGCTTTTGTAGAGCAAGGATAACCTTAGAGGAGGTATCATTTGTCCTTATTCAGTAGGTTAGGGGGATAATGCACAAGGTTCAGTGAGATCAGAACTAGGATTTAGTAGTATTCTAAGAGAGCCATTATTTAGGATTCATAGTGTAAATCAAAGCTCCTTCAACTCACTTGTGTATACAGTTTAAAGATCAGAAAACTTACAAAAATAACAAATCTGCTGGGGGGTTTTAATTACAAAATCAGGGTTTATAGTAATAGTTTTAGGACTTGTAATAACCTGAATAGTAAACATCAAGCTACAAGATTGATTCCTTTTGTAGCTCTGCTAAACTATAAACTCCAAAAGTGTTCATTGCTCATAGAAAACTAACCTCTTCTATCTGAATCAATATTCTATTATATGGAATATGTACTATTTGAAAGTCAATAGATACACTTCTGTAGCTGGAAGAAAGATTGGAGATTTTAAAAATTGAATATGTGAGAGTAAAGGCCATAGTGTCCGCTTGCTAAGGGCTTGTCTATTCTATGGAGAAGATTGAGGCTGCCACAGTTGATTTTCCGGGGTTCAAATTAGTGGGTCTAGTGAAGACACACTAATTCAAACTGAGAGGGTGCTCCCGTTGGTGCCGGTAGTCCTGCTCCTCATGAGGAGTAAGGGAAGTTGATGGGAGCATGTGCTCCTGTCGACTTCCCACTGTGTAGATGGCTCCAAAATACGATTTAAGATACTTCGACTCCAGTTACGTAATTAGCACAGCTGGAATTGTGTAACTTAAGTCGACTTTCCCTTTTAGTATAGATGAAGCCTAAGTTATTTCATGAACCCTGAATGGAAGGAGTCTTCAAAAAATAAAAACCTAAGATACTAATCGAAGGATAGCCTGATAGTTAAGGCACAGAACTTGGAGTTAAGAGCTGTTGGATTTCTGCTTTATGAAGGATGAGATCGGATGGTATTTTATTTTTATGAAGTGGACATTTATTGAAAATCCTAACCAAAACCAATCTCCACGCCTCTCAAATTTCCAAAAGAAACACCACCTTTAAATTTTTGCTCTTTGTAGCATGCCTTGAAGATCATCAAGTTTAGGTTGTTTTAGGTCAAGATTCTGGCTTTTCCCCATAAACTGCAAAGTTTCATGCGATCCATGTACTCTTGTTGTGCTATTCTGCCTGTAGTTGCAATCAGTGGAATTCCTGCAGTGTTTGAAGGAGAGCTGGCACCACTTCGATTTTTGAATTCCCTTCCCTTCCTAAACTCCAGCTATAAGCCAATGGACAGCAAGTGCATATTATGGAGTGCTAGCATAAGATGTGCATAGTGGCATGTTCCCATTGACAAATGGGTTACTGCATTGTGTATTAGGTTCAGTATCAGCCTAGGTTAAAATGAGTGCTCCTAATCTAAAAGCAAAAAAGGCCTAGGTTTCAGAAATAAGAACATATACAAGGAAAAGTTTGCAGCCTCCTGACCACAGACAGATATAAAATAGCCACCAAGGTCACACTAATCTCAATGCAGTTCCCAATTTATGAACTCTAAGAAAAAAAAGTAGTTACTCCCTCAGTCAGGAGAACCTATGTAATCTCAACCATGTCCTCCTGTGGCTTTTCTAGCCCACTATAATCTGCTCAGCCTTTAGTATCAGCCAGCACACTCTCATCCATATTGTAATCTCACTCCTTTGCTGTGGCAAAAAGCATTTCGCCCTGAAAAAGAGAAGATCTATATGATTCTTTTCTCTGAATGTTAAACTGTGTAATGATAACTATTTCAGTGTCAATATGGTTAACTGTTCCCCTGCTAGTTGTTTTGCTGTAAACTTCTAGCTGCTCTTGGGTAGTGAAAAGAGTTTGTAGAATTCTCTTATACTCTCCACTCCTACCTCAAACCCAATTCTTCTTTTTACATGCACAGAGAACTATTAGAGTTGTCTTCTCCTGTTGAAAGGAATTGCTATTTATGCAGGATATTATCATGTCACTAATTTAACTGTAAATTCCTTTATTAAATCCCAAGACACTCTAAATATTCCTGAGAAGCCTAAATAACAACCATGTTACTGCATTGACTCAGTAGCAAATAATTGATAAGCATTTGATCAAGATAATTACAAACAGGCAAACCCTAGAGGGCAGGTTGATACTTACTGGAAGATCGATCTTCCGGTGTTCGATTTAACAGGTCTAGCATAGACCCCTAAATTGAACAATCAGGGCAGCTCCTGTGAGCACCCAGTACTCCTCCTTTTGTGAGCCTCCCGCAGTGTAGATACTGCCAAGGCTCGGCTTAAGGTAAGACGATTCCAGCTGCACAGTTTGCATAGCTGGAGTGGCGTTCCTTAAGACAACCTTCCTGGTTTAGTGTAGACCAGGCCAGAGGTATTTAGACCCATATTGGTTGGCTCCAATTTGGTCAGGCAAGCATTAGCAATGATCCCTTTAAGAGCTACTGTTTTATATTCCTTTAACAAACAAATGATGTCCTTGCCTATTACTGGCGTCAGCTGAAAACCAATTTAAGACAGTTCCCTCTTATTTCCAATCTTAATCCAGACACTTTCTTTCTCTTTCCTCCAAGAATTTCCCCTCTATAGCTTTCTCTCCTTCTTGATGACCAACAGTTTTTTTTTCTATGCATGTGTGTTCACCTAGGCCCTAATTTTTGAGATTACACTGATAGATAGATGGATGGGGCAGGGGAAGGTCCATGTTGGCTCTTTATAGACAATCTCTTTGCCTTATTTAAAAGCATCTGCAGTTACTCCTGTTGGTCAGAGGCCTTCTTTTTTAAACTTCCCCTTATTTCATTAAGTTATTCTTTGACATCCTTCCTACTTCATTCCTTCTGATCTAACTCATTACTGTCATGATCTTTTCTTTTTTTTTTAACTTTCTATCAGGTTAGGGCTTTTTTTCTTACAATATGTTTCTCTAACCAAACTAAAGCTAACTTTAATTCATAATTTTATATTTATTCTGTCTCTCCTACCACTATTTCCCCCTCCATTTGACTTCACTTACCAAGATGTGACTCCCTCTACAAAATCATCTCTGCACATGAGAGAGAGAGAGAGAGAGAGAGAGAGAGAGAGAGAGAAAGCGCCTTACTCCATAAACTAGCATGTGTACTCCGAGGAGATGGGGGAAAGTATTAACAGATATTGCAATTCCATGCACTATCTTTGGGGACTATATTGTATTTAAATGTATGTCCCACCCTGGGACATTGTGTGTTACTCTATGGGGGAGGATTATCAAAGTTCTTCTAGGAGCCCAATCTAGTGGGTGGTGATTAAGGTGAATAGTTTAGCTTGTAAAGCTCTCCTGAGAGGTATCTCTCCTTTGGGTAGGCTTGTTTCTACAGGTTGAACTTCTCTAGTCCAGCACCTTCGGGACCTGACCAGTGCCGAATTTGCTGAACCACAGGAGGTCAGTATTGTCAACCCTTCCACTGCTTTACCAACACTTCTACAAGACAGGGGTAAATTAGAGCTAAATAACAGCACAGAACACTCAGAGCTAGGGCTGGTGGCTGTAAACAAACTTTATGCGACCACAGGAAACCTGATCACCCCCATGATATGGCTAACTAAAATCATGCTGGACCATGGATGTTGCCAGACAGAGACGTTCAACCTGTACTGTTTCAGACTTGCTTTTCCAGAGACCAAAAAAATAAAGGGCTTCTGATATTAAAAAGCTGTATTTAAGCTGACTTAGTTTTATTTCTGATCCAGTAAATGAATATGACCTTCTCTCTAAAGGAGGCTCCCACTCTTATGGAAGGGTTAAAAAGCCTTTAGCCCACTAGGGCCCCCAAAGATTGATGGGTGACTCCTGGTATGCTTAGTGTGTGTTTAAATGTGTTTGTTTTTTGTATATTTGTATATGCAAAATATTGTTGTGTTTGTGGTGCTTCCTTCCCTTGTGTGACATGCTGAATTTGATGCTCCCTCTGTTCTCTTGTTTCTGACATTCTGTGTAATGTATACTCTGTGCAGATAAGGCAAAATAGTCTTTCATTGTCAATAGTGTATGTAGCCAAGCTGCAGAAAAGATTACTGAATTATGAGACTAAAATGTCCTCTGTATCACTACTCTAATTTTGCATCTCAGGTTATCAGTTCCCCAAGAGAATTACCATATCTTGCATATTCAATTAGCAGACTAGGACATACAAAGCTTAACTGTTCGCTAAATAGCTGATATGTACAACTGCTGACCTTTGAGTGGCTAGAGCTCAGCAGTTGCATTTATGAAATGTATTGTATTTTTCCAGTTTCTTTATCTGGTTACTGACAGCTTTACTATTTTCTTCTTACTTGTATACCTTGAAGAACACGGTCAGTGATTAACACTGTCATACTCTCTGACCATCCTTCTCTACCTTTTATTTTTCAACTTTTAAGAGAAATTCATACCGCAGAATTCTTAGAGATCAATTTTCAGCGTGATCGTTTTACTTTCAGCACTCATATGAATATTAATGGGAATCATACTGCTAAGTTTCACACCTCAGTATGAAAATGTATCCCTTAGTATGCTCTCATTTTCACCATGTTATTGTTGTTTACACATTTTTTATTAATTCTTGACAGTTGTAAGATTCAAATACAAGCAAGAGTTAGAATACATAGACATGCACCACAGAGCAGCAACATTTAGAAAAAGCAGATGCCCAATCAGAATAAAAGAGAAATAGTAGTTTAGAGGCCTACTTCTGCAAATAGTTTCCACCGGGTATAGTACTTACTTTAATGAGGAATCCTAATGATGTCAAAGGAGCACTAGGAGGATGCTGGGCCAAAGCTTTTTAATAAGAAGCTGAAGACTCCCATAAACTTCAGTGAGTATTGGATGAGGCCCCAGATTGGATGAGGCCCTGCACAGATGTACTAAAAGTAAGACATTTCCCGTCCCTTTGTGCTAAATGTGGCAGAATTTTCCATTAGATTATTAGGGTTAGGTTGGGGAAACTTCTTGTGGCCTGAACAGCAATGCAGAAAAAGGGCGCAATATAAGCTTACTGCTCCTTTGTAAACCAGGCTAGAGGTGTGGCTAGGATGCCTAGTGCTGCTCCATGGCTCTAGACAGCCTGGCAAACTGGCTTGAGTACATGTTACTGTCTGGCAGGGCTGCAGGAGTTTGTGCTTCTCCTTGCTGGAGCAACACTAAAAAAGCCAAAGCCACGTGTTTTAAAAACAATAAGATTAAAAAATAACTTCTTTTTATTCACTTTCTGATTTTTGAAACTTTCAATACATTTAGGTCTTAAAATCCCACTGTCTCCAAGCCCAACTCAAAGGAGCCAGGGAATGATTTTGCTCTAAATAGGAAAATAACATACTGCAGCCTAAATGAAACTGAAGTTATGTGCCACAGACAGAAAATAGGAGCTGAAATGCACCAATGCCTGAAGCTGCTGTAAGAATAACATAATAATGGCTATGCTGGGTCAGACCAGTTCAGTGTCCTTTCTTCTAACAGTAGCCAATGTCAAATGCTTCATAAGCAGTGACCCAGAATAGAGCAGTTGAGAGTAGCTCCAATCCCAGCAACTGGCAGTCAGAGGCTTAGGGACACCCAGAACATGGGGTTGGATCCCTGACCATAATAGCCACAGATGGACGTGTTCCATGAATGTGTCTAATTCTTTTTTTGAACTCAGATACAGTTTTGGTCTTCACATCTCCAGGCAATGGCAGAGTATTGATAAATAAGTGATACCTAGATAATCTCAGCAAGTGATTTGGGTTCCATGCTGTGGCTGGGGAGGAAGGCAAAACCCAAACCCAAAGTCACTGGAAAAATTCCTTCCTGACTTTACTTGTGACATCAGTTAGACCCTAAGGTAGTGAGGAGGAACCAGCCAACCATGCACATGAGTGAGAGAGTATTCAGTATGAGCTCAGAGCTCTGCTGTCCTCCCCATCCAGTGTCCCATCTCTAGCCATAGCCATCTTTGATGCTCAGAAGGAAACCAGAACAAACCCCCTCTATATTGAGGGATGGGAAATCCCTTCTAACTCCTACAGGTGACTGGCTAAAGCCCTGAACTATGAATTTTAAAAACATGGCATAAAACCAGAGGTAAAAGTAGCTTTAAGTTTTTTTACAGGTACTGTCATATCACATCCCCCTGTGGGGAGCTTGGGCAGGAGTTGGGGGGTGAGATACAACAGTACCTGTAAGAAATTTGTGTGGAGTGGAGTGGGGGGAGGAGGGGCTGATGGCAGGGGATTAGAGTGGGAGGGGGATGCAGGAGTCAGAGGTAGGAGGTGCAAAGGGGCTCAGGGAAGGGGGCTGGGGTGTAAGACTCAGTAGGGGGTGAGGAGTGTCTTAGGGCAGGGGGCTGTGAGGAGTGCAGGGGTCAGGACAGGGGACTTAGGACAGAGGGCTGAAGGTGTGTGTGTGGGGGGGCTCAGAGTAGAGGGATGTGGGGGAGTGCAAGAATCAGGGTAGGGCACCATTTCAGAAGGGCAGCAGCTGGGAGGAAGCAGCTGCACATACTGGGTCACCGCTGCTCTTCCTCCTCCTCCCCCCAATGATCAGAGAGTGAGGGGAAAGTGCACAGCTTGTGGGCATTCCTCCTCTGCCTCTCCCCTGGGCAGCCGGGTGCAAGAGGAAGGCACACACATTGTGCATTTTCCCCTCACTCCCTAATAATCAAGGGAAGGGAAGAGCAGCAGAGTTCTGGGTATGTGTGGCTGCAGCACCCCCTGCCGTACACACACCCTCCCTAAAGAGCTCGGGGTCTACCTAGCTCCTTTCACCTGCCGGCTATGTGCTTCTTAGCAACACAACTTGCAGGAGAGCTCAGGGAATCCAGCAAGAAGTAGCTGCAGCCCAGCGCCTCAGCTGGCCAGCTACTTCTTGCCGGAGTGCTGCATCGGTGTACGCCACCTTACTTTCACCTCTGCATAAAACAGAAGAGCTTTCCTCCCTAGCCACTGAGACTTTTCCTCCAGCATCACAAGCAATCCTGTCATACAATATTACTCATAAATTTGGTCAGCTCTTCTTAAAGCTAAATAAATTGTTTTCCCCACAATTCCTAGTGGGAGGCTATTCTGACTCCTCTGATGGTTAGAAACCTTCTAATTTACTGCTTTGAAATTGTTCATGGCCCTTATCTACTGTTTGTTCTTGTGTCAATAAGAAAGTTAGCTTAAATAGCTCTTTACCCTACGTAGGGCTTATCCCTCAATGTATTTATTTAAAATAATCATATCTCCTCTCAGCCTTCTTTTTGATGAGATAAACAAGCTACCTTTTCTATTTCTTCATAATGTAGATGCTCCATTCTCCTGACATCACAGTAACCCTTCTCTGTACCTGTTCCAGTTTGAATTTATCTTTCTTAAACATGGTGATCATGAGGTTTCTATTAGTGCATTGTACATCGCATGAAAATTTCTCTCTCTATTGGAAATCCCTCCCCCCCCTCAACCCCCAATAAATCCTAGGATAACATTTACCTTTTTTACAGTTGCATCATATTAGTGATTCATCATCAAACTTTGATATACCAGCACACCCAGGTCTCTTTCTTCCCGTGCCCTTTCCAAATGATGATCTCCCAGCTTGTTGCAGAAATTATTGTAATTATACTCTAAGTGTATGACCCTACATTTTCTATTACCGAATGTCATTCCATTTCTGTCATTCCAATCTTCAAGGTCATCCAGGTGTCCCTGTGTGATATTTCAATCTTTTGTTTTGATGATGCCTCCCAATTTTGTGTCATGAGCAAATTTCATTGACACACTCCTACTTTTTGTGTGATGATAATTAATAAGAATACTGAATATGATGGTCCCAAGACAAGTCCTTGAGGAACTCCACTAGTAAGCTTGCTACAGTCCAGCAGTTCACCTTTCAGAGCAACACGTTGCTTTCTCTCCTTTAGCCAGCTCCTTGCCCGCCTTACATTTGTACTAATACTCACCTTTTTCTAGTTTAACTACTAATTTGCCAGGCAGTAATGTCAAATGTTTTATTGGCCCAGTGCATTTCTCTTATCTAAAGACTGTTAATCTGGCATGATCTACCTTTTGTAAATTCATGTTGCATTACGTCCTGTTTTCCATTTACTTCCATGAATTTAATTCTTCTTTCTTTCACAATTTGTTACAAAGTCATACAACTTCATATGTGGTAATTTCCATTTCCATATTGTATTTTAATGTCCTTGTCAAGAGCTAATGCAGGTTGACGTTTAGCAATTCTTACTGTATTGCCGTATTTCCTAATCTCTAAGATGTAGCTTCTTCTGCTGACCAGTCCCATTTTCCATTCCCTAAGGGAACTCTGCTTACTTCACATAACCTTTTGGAGGTGGTTATTCATCCAGATGGGTCTGGAGCTTTCCCCTGCAAAGTTTTTTCCCCCTGTGCTTAGAATGGAAATTGCAGATACTTTTTGTATAGTTGTTTTAAAGAAACTTCAAGACTTGTCCCCCCTTTAAATCCTTGAGCTCTTCAGTCCCAATAACTTCTTTAATTTCCTTAGTTAAAGTCTGCCCTTTTGAAATATAAAAACGCAGTTCATGTCCTGGTTTCAATTAGCCTGCCATTTAATTTAAACTGAATCAACTTTTGATCACTAAAACCAAAGTTTTTCCTGTAACCAGCTCTTTTAGATGTTCTCATTACTTACAAAACCTAATCTTAAACTGCATCACTTCTTGTTGGTTCAGGGAGGATTTGATCTGTCATCTATCACATCTAGAAATAACTAGCCTCTACCAATATTAGTAACATTTGTTCTACCAGCCATTTCTAGGAGGTTAAAGTCTCCCACGATGACACAATTTCCTAATCTCTCTAATAATGTTAAAAAGCTTGCTCTCTCTGGGCTTGTCTACACTTGAAAATAACAAGGCAAGCACGTCCGCACTACCAAGCCCGTTATTTCCAAATAATGGGCTTGTTATTTCGAAATAATAACTCCTGCTTGTGAAGAGGAGTAAGCTTATTTCAAAATAGTTATTTCAGGAGTTATTATTTCAGAATAACCTGGTAGTGTACACATAGCCTCTATGTGTGAGCCCAGCCCTGGGGATCTCAAGTAGAACCCTAAAACTATCCCAGTAGAATTTCTTTTACAGTCTTTCCCCAAAGTGATTTAGACCCAAACAGACTCTGTCTTCTCCATATAATCACTTTTATTTCTTTAGAATTTACAACATCATTGATATGCAGTGCTACCCCTTCACCTTTAGCTATCTACCTATCTCTCCTAAACAGCACATGCCATTCAGTTCTTGTATTCCAGTCTTGAGTGCTATATCATGTTGCTGTAATATCTGATTTGACTTTCTAGTATTTCTAGTTCCTTCAGTTTAGGCTCCTAAGTCTGTATTTGAAGCTTCTCAGTAAAAAGCAGCTTGACTTTCAAAGGTGCTGAGCACCTTCAGATGGCACTAACTTAATTTCTTTCACACTTTTGTTTTACTGCCCAGATACACTGAGGAATTTCTTGTCTCACATACCCACCACAAGTTCTATTTTACATTTTTATTTGGTGCAAAATCAGTGGGACGGGTTCTGATGGTTCCAGTCCACATAGCCAAACACATCTTGAGGCAGAATTTGTCCCATGCGCGCAGTCAAATATTATTTATGTATAGACGCAGCGGTTTTCTATCATTACTATGAAATTTTAATATTTTCTTACATTAAAAACATAACATTTAAAATATGAGAACAAATTATTTTGCTATTAAGTAAATGTGAAATCATATATACCATATATCATACAAGGTGTGTGCTTATATACATACATACATACATATATACCGTAGAGTAGAGTTCCTTAAGTGAAAGATTAATGGATGAGCATGCATAATAGCATCAGTAAAAAAGAACACCATGTACTGTACTTCACAAGTTTTTATATATTTGCTCTCTCCTTATGTTTAAATTCTGTTAAGAAAAATACAGTGAAATGATCTTGTTTTTTGGGCTCAGTAACAAAAGAAATGCATGCATCATACCTGCTCTAAAACAGAGGGATGAAGTCACAACATTCAGGAATAAATGGTCATATTCGTAAGTTTTTAACCCACTTTAGCACTTTATATAGTGCCTCATATCAGGATGCTAGGCTAAAAATATTGGAGGCTTTTGTGGTGTCACGCAGCTAACAGTGAAGATTAGAAATTTCTTGCATGAAAAATGAAAACCAGTGACTTTTCAGGCCTTTCCTTGAGGAGACCAAAACTCAATTTGAACATTTCCTGTTCACTAACAAAAAGAACTAAGATGGCTAAGATAATAAAACTTTCTTTACAGATTTGTCCTACTGCTTCTAAAAGTCAAATAAGCCCTGGTTTCATACAATGCCCTATTTTAAAGTTTATAATGTAAACTATACTTTGAGATACTGCATTCCACTTAAATAAACTGAATCCCTCATTCTGAGATAGGAATCAGCTGCTCCCAACAATGAGTAGAAACTACCATTATTCAAAGTCTGGATCCATAATCACAACTTGACATAATTCTTCCATGTAAGAATTCAGTTACTTTGTCATCTTGATATTGTGCTAAAAATTTACTTTTAGGCAAGGGATACTTAGCTGGACATTTAATAATCCAAAGTATTTTCAACTTTTTTTTTCAAATTTGAATGCGAGTGAACATATTACTGTTTTATTGTAGAAGGGAATAAACAAGAGACATATGACAATAACTTGGTTCTTATAATAATGGTGTCAAAGCAAGATTTAATTATTCAGTTATTCTGCCGTAAGGTGGAGCCTGTGCCTTTAAAGTGAAGTGCAAGCAGCTCTCTGGGTCAAAGAGGTGCACAACATGTGGCTCTGCAAAAATGCACAGATGGATTTGCATGGATTAGGAAAATCCTGCATGTGGAAGTGTGTTGTACTACAAACTGGGTGAGTGTACTTTTGCAGGTGCACCCATTAAGAAGACCTTTGAAAATGTGTCTGTGTGTGTGCTTCAGTGATGGTAATAGGTTCTTTCCCCATTTTCTGAGTAACAGGTTAGAAGGTAGAGATTCTTCTGGCTTCCAGGTAACGCCTTTTATAGACAGTCAAAATACAGTGTAAATCTGGATTTATGAGAGGCCTTTTCTGAGTGATAGTGGATTCATGTGGGTTGCTGGAGTACACAATACAAAAAAGATTAGTTAGGTTTGAGTCTGGGAGTTGGACAGAGGACAAGTGGAATTGGCATCTTTAGATTTATAGCACAGCATAGGCCTTGGAAGGTATCATCCATAATTATCTGCTTTTGATCTTCGTGACGTTTGTACCTAACAGTTTCCTTGTTCCCAGCTTTCAATTATGGGTCAGGTTGGTCTTGAATACATTTGGTTTCATCCCCTATTCATCAGTGACTGCACTGAACTACATTTATCAAACTGCTGTTTCTGTGTATTGTCAGGTTGTTAAGTATAATCGTTCAGGCTGCTCTCTCTCTCTCTTTTTTTTTTTAAGATAGAAAGACAGTTAATAATGTGCCCTTTTTCTATGTGGGTTTATTGTTTTCTTTATTCTTTTCTGTCTTCTGTGAGTTCTGAAGTTGCTTATGGTAAAATCAAGAGGGCTTCATAATGTGGACAAAGGTGTGTGCTGATTAGCCAGTAGGCTGAATAATTTATATTACAAATTAATAACTGTCACATTCCAGGGTGCAGTCCAGACCAGTGAGGGTTGTCATTGCCTGTCCAGCACCCAATACTTCGCTGTTTTAGTTCCCAATGCAGGTCACTCGCAAACAACCTCCCAGACACATACCATGAGTGTCTGTATATAGCTGCAGGCCTGGCCCAGCAGCCTGTCAGTAACACACTAGTCAAACTCTGAAACAAAAAAAGGACTATGTAGCACTTTAAAGACTAACAAGATGGTTTATTAGGTGATGAGCTTTCGTGGGCCAGACCCACTTCCTCAGATCAAATAGTGGAAGAAAATTGTCACAACCATATATACCAAAGGATACAATTAAAAAAATGAACACATATGAAAAGGACAAATCAAATTTCAGAACAGAAGGGGGATGGGGGGGGGGAGGTAAATGTCTGTGAGCTAATGATATTAGAGGTGATAATTGGGGAAGCTATCTTTGTAATGGGTGAGATAATTAGAGTCTTTATTCATACCTAATTGTAAAGTGTCGAATTTAAGCATGAATGACAGTTCAGAGGATTCTCTTTCAAGTGTAGACTTAAAAGGCCTTTGAAGCAGGATGCAGGTAATTAAGTCGTTGAGACAATGTCCTTTCTGGTTGAAATGGCAAGAAACTGTTTTTTCTTTGTGATCCTGTCTAATATCTGTTTTGTGGGCATTGATCCTTTGGCGAAGTGTCTGAGACTTCTGTCCAATGTACATAGCAGACGGACACTGTCGGCACATGATGGCATAAATTATATTTCTGGATGCGCAGGAATATGTGTTCTTGATCTTATAACTCACTTGGTTAGGTCCAATAATGGTATCAGCAAAGTGAATATGTGGACAAAGCTGGCAACGGGGTTTGTTGCAAGGGAAGGTACCAGGATTGGTATTAGTGTGGTATGTCCTGTGGTTGTTGGTAAGAATCATCTTGAGGTTAGGTGGTTGTCTATAGGAGACTATGGGTCTGTCTCTCAGAGCCTCTTGGAGTTTAGTATCCTGTTCCAGTATAGGCTGTAGTTTATTGATAATGTGTTGGACAGGTTTGAGTTGGGGGTTGTAGGTGATGACAAGTGGTGTTCTATTGTTGGTTTTCTTGGGTCTGTCTTGAAGTAGATGGTTTCTAGGTATTCGTCTGGCTCTTTCAATTTGCTTTTTTATTTCTCCGGGTGGGTAGTTGAGGTTTATAAATGCTTGGTAGAGATCCTGAAGTTTCTGGTCTCTGTCAGTGGGATTAGAGCAGATGCGGTTGTATCGAAGGGCTTGGCAATAGATGATGGATCGTATGGTGTGTTCTGGATGGGAGCTGGAAGCATGTAGGTAACTGTATGAGTCAGTGGGTTTTCTGTAGAGAGTGGTGTCTAATTTTCCATTGCTGATTTGTACTGTGGTGTCCAGGAAATGGATCTCTCGTGTAGAATGGTCCAGGCTGAGATTGATGGTGGGGTGTAGGTTGTTAAAATCTCTGTGGAATGTCTCCAGTGTTTCTTGGCCATGTGTCCAGATCATAAAGATGTCATCGATGTAGCGTAAGTAGAGAAAGGGTAAAAGGGGACGGGAGCTGAGGAAACGTTGTTCTAGGTCAGCCATAAAAATATTAGCATACTGTGGGGCCATGCGTGTACCCATGGCTGTGCCGCTGATCTGGAGGTATAAGTTGTTCTCAAACTGGAAATAATTGTGGGTGAGAACAAAGTTACATAGCTCTGCTATCAGATTGGCAGTGGTGTCTTCTGGGATAGTGTCTCTAATTGCTTGTAATTCGTCTTTATGTGGGATGTTGGTGTATAGAGCTTCTACATCCATGGTGGCAAGGATGGTGTTATCGGGGAGGTTATCGATGTTTTGTAGTTTCCTTAGGAAGTCAGTAGTATCTCGGAGAAAGCTGGGGGTGTTGGTTGCGTAGGGTTTGAGAAGAGAGTCTACATAGCTGGATAAACCAGTAGTGAGCGTGCCGATACCAGAGATGATGGGAAGTCCGGGGTGTCCGGGTTTATGGATTTTGGGAAGCAGATGGAACAATCCTGGTCGGGGGTCAGAAGGTGTTTCTGTGTGGATTTGTTCCTGAGTAGCTATAGGGAGGCTTTTAAGGAGACAGTGTAGTTTCTTTTGGTATTCCGAGGTGGGATCAGAGGAGAGTGGTTTGTAAAATGTGGTGTTGGAGAGTTGTCTGGTTGCCTCCTGGTTGTAGTCGGCCTTATTCAGGACTCAGGAACAAATCCACACAGAAACACCTTGTGACCCCTGACCAGGATTATTCTATCTGCTTCCCAGATAGAACAACGTTTCCTCAGCTCCCGTCCCCTTTTACCCTTTCTCTACTTACGCTACATCGATGACATCTTTATGATCTGGACACATGGCCAAGAAACACTGGAGACATTCCACAGAGATTTTAACAACCTACACCCCACCATCAATCTCAGCCTGGACCATTCTACACGAGAGATCCATTTCCTGGACACCACAGTACAAATCAGCAATGGAAAATTAGACACCACTCTCTACAGAAAACCCACTGACTCATACAGTTACCTACATGCTTCCAGCTCCCATCCAGAACACACCATACGATCCATCATCTATTGCCAAGCCCTTCGATACAACCGCATCTGCTCTAATCCCACTGACAGAGACCAGAAACTTCAGGATCTCTACCAAGCATTTATAAACCTCAACTACCCACCCGGAGAAATAAAAAAGCAAATTGAAAGAGCCAGACGAATACCTAGAAACCATCTACTTCAAGACAGACCCAAGAAAACCAACAATAGAACACCACTTGTCATCACCTACAACCCCCAACTCAAACCTGTCCAACACATTATCAATAAACTACAGCCTATACTGGAACAGGATACTAAACTCCAAGAGGCTCTGGGAGACAGACCCATAGTCTCCTATAGACAACCACCTAACCTCAAGATGATTCTTACCAACAACCACAGGACATACCACACTAATACCAATCCTGGTACCTTCCCTTGCAACAAACCCCGTTGCCAGCTTTGTCCACATATTCACTTTGCTGATACCATTATTGGACCTAACCAAGTGAGTTATAAGATCAAGAACACATATTCCTGCGCATCCAGAAATATAATTTATGCCATCATGTGCCGACAGTGTCCGTCTGCTATGTACATTGGACAGAAGTCTCAGACACTTCGCCAAAGGATCAATGCCCACAAAACAGATATTAGACAGGATCACAAAGAAAAAACAGTTTCTTGCCATTTCAACCAGAAAGGACATTGTCTCAACGACTTAATTACCTGCATCCTGCTTCAAAGGCCTTTTAAGTCTACACTTGAAAGAGAATCCTCTGAACTGTCATTCATGCTTAAATTCGACACTTTACAATTAGGTATGAATAAAGACTCTAATTATCTCACCCATTACAAAGATAGCTTCCCCAATTATCACCTCTAATATCATTAGCTCACAGACATTTACCTCCCCCCCCCCATCCCCCTTCTGTTCTGAAATTTGATTTGTCCTTTTCATATGTGTTCATTTTTTTAATTGTATCCTTTGGTATATATGGTTGTGACAATTTTCTTCCACTATTTGATCTGAGGAAGTGGGTCTGGCCCACGAAAGCTCATCACCTAATAAACCATCTTGTTAGTCTTTAAAGTGCTACATAGTCCTTTTTTTGTTTCAGCAACACCAGACTAACACGGCTACATTTCTATCACTAGTCAAACTCTGGCTTCCACCAGCCTTGGTTACTACTTGCAATGAGATGTCAATACGCTCCCAGTTCAAAGTTTATTCAAACAGTAAAGGAGGCAGCATGGACAGTTCAGATATTAAAGTTATATTGCATCTACAAAGGGTTAGTATTCAGCGGTTTGCTACTAACAAACAGTTCAGTTTAAATACAGCACTGGATTGTGTTTGCTGAAATGCATTTTTGCTTTGTCTCCTGGCATTTCCCCTCTCTGCTGTCTCAAGGACCCTCTTTACTACTTTCATGTAATGTTGCTACACATGTTTCATCATGATATTATTAATCATTAACCAATTTATTAGTTTTCAAATTATACCTCACAAGGCATATGTTATATAAAGGTTATAGTAAATGGGGTGTCATTACATGGGTGCTTTTGGTCAAAGTAGCCACTCTTGACATGTCCTTTTCACTTGTCTTAACATCTGACCTGGGGGCAGGAGTCACAGAGAGACCTACCAACATCTTGGAGGGAAAAATAGTTGGAGGAGGGATAGTTGCATTATAGAGCCCTAGCGGGATTCCACAAACACTCTGATTTTTTTTAAAATGTATCTGCCATGTTATTTTTAAAGACAGATTTTCTTGTTCAAACCCTCTTTCCCTGCCAACTGAACACTACAATTCCATTAACAAACAGGGGAATGGAGTAAGAATTCCAGAATTTAGTCCAGTGAAAGATTACCACCTCACCTCTTTTGTCTCAAACAAGCTAATTAACTGAACATTATTAGGTCTTTTATAATGTGTATTCTGGTAATGTAAGATAGGGTCCTTGAAACTGTTAGTAAACAGCAATCAAATGAGCAAATGGAAATCTTAAAATAAAGAATGGTCGGTTAACTTTCGTTGGACGATAGGTGCTTGCATCATATCACCCAGAGTTGGCATGCATCTACTGCTCAGGGGAAGAGAGACAATTGTATGCTAGCATCTCCAGTGTGTTTTAGGAGGTAATTTGAAGGCGGCAACTTAAATGTACAGGAGAAAATGTAATTAAGCAAAATGTAAATACCTAAGTTAGACTGTGGGTCCAGTATACCCTACAGGGTTTGAAATAAAGGGTTTCTGTGGAAAGAGCATAAAAAGTGCTTTACAAGAAAAAGAAAAAAAAGATAGTTGCTTTGTGATACTGCCACTTCTTTAAAAACCCGCTAAAGTCACATCACTTCTTGCCATGATCTGCACTGTGAGGCTAAATTTTCTCCAGGGGTTATACAGTTGGCTCTTCATTCAGCTCCTCCTTCAAAGTGCTGGTGTCCTGCATACACTTGGGAGACTTATATGTCTGTGATAAAACATGAACCTAGATTGCTAATTCTTCAGAGCATTGTTGTTGAATATTACAGTTGGCTGAGCTTGTGGATAGATAGTATAAAAAATACAGACCGAAGGATACTCAGTAAATTAAAACAACACGTTGCAGATAAAAATTAGTGAAAAGATGGTCCATGGAAATCACCATATCAGGTGTGGTAACCTTGAAATGTGCTACATCAAAAATGTGTTGATCAAGATGAAAGGAGCTGATGAGTTAGTTGAACTCATTTGCAAACCATTTAGCAACTTCATCAGTATGTGAAGTCTGAAGTTTATTTGTAATGAAAATCTGGAAAGGGCAGTTACTGGATTAAAAGGCACTACTAAAATTCAGGGATAAAACAGAGATGCTCTTAGAATAACTTCTCTATGTAAATGACAAACATTCCAAAGACACAGACAAACTGAGCATTTCAGAGGATGGAAAGCTCAAACCAGAACAAATCTATTAGTGGTCTATTAAGGTGCATGGTTAACTGAAGAATGAAGTGGCAAGCAAACATCACACTGCTTCCTACTACAGTATCACTGCAGTATGAGATTGTTACCACAGTGTCATCCGGCAGTCTTGTTGTGAGCCAAACTTAGTAAGTTCTCTAGGAGCACTCAATTATTCTCTCCACTTTCAGATAAACACAGCTAATCAAATTCACACCGCCAGGTTTTACGATATCTGTTGGAGCAGTTCAGTAAATAGTGATTATTGGCATTGGAAATGGTGGTGATAACAGTACTAGCAGAGGTTTTCATGCCACCTCCATCTCTAGAATTCTCAGCACTTTATATTCAGTATGTTAAAATGATCCAGAAATGGGTCTTCTAGGATGCCTCAAAGATTTTTCAGTAAAACAGCTACCTCCAAAACAGACGGTTGATTTCTGACAGCTCAGCTCATCACCCCTTTACTTGTCATTCTCAGTTTCTGATCACACGCTGCTTAGTTATAGCTCCAGGGCATAAGGACCTATTGGGAATATACTAAAGTTGGCTGTTTTGTTGTGTGAAGTTGCAACAGGAAAACACACAGTCAAAAAAGTGAAAATACTACTACTGTTTTAAAGAATAATTGAACCAAGCTTAACATACTAAAACAAGCACAAAAAATTCAAGCACAAAAACATGGCAGAAAACATTGGGAGTCCACATTCTTGATACCAATCTCAGGGCTTCATTAGACCCTGTGATTTTAAAGTTTGATTTGCATTTGTGTGTGTGTTTTGTTAAAATGTGAAGTAAGCATGTTACTCAAAATTTCAATCTTCCCCAGGAAGTTCAGATATTACCAGTGCCTCCATATCACTGGTTCAGCTATGCTATGCTACAGGAATTCTGAGGTCTATATCATAAGTTCTCTGGTTGCTAAGACATTAGAAGGTGTCTAACAAATGGTTTGTGGAATGAGGAAATATTCTTTTATATGCTAAACCATTCACAGCTTGTTTTTTTTAGAAGTTATAGCTCCAGAGCATTTGAAAAGAATAAGCAATTATTTCATACTTTAAAATATAATGCTCAGTCAGCAGTTCTGAGAGGCCTTAACACAGCAAGATATTTAAGCAGGAGAGAAGTCCCACGGAAATCAATAATGGCATGTTTAAAGGGAGTCATATGCTTAAATAACTTGCTGAGCTGGATCTTCTTGGGCGGGTTTTCAGCTTCTTATTCCATAAAAGAAATGTTTTCAAAAATTCACCAATTGCTTGTCAGAGCAATATGAGCAATTTATTACCGTATCTCCTTTTGAAGAATTAGCAATGGACTTGACCATGGCATATCTTCTTTTTTAGATTGAAATGTGTGGTTACCTTCTTGAAATGATTTTATAATGTGCCGTTGTTGCATTAAGACACAATGGAGCATGTTTTTGAGGTCCAGTAACACATGCCTTGGATTACATGGTGTGGGAAGATAGAGCATCATGAAAGGGTACAATAAAGAAACTTTGACAATTGGTATCAAAAGCCAAATTGCTTGCCTGGTGACATTCCTTTGTCTCTTTTGGAACTTTCTGTGTATCACGCTCATGTTGCATATTGCTAGTGATCGTTGCTGGATACTCAGATAGTCATAGAACTTTAGTGATGGAGGGGTCCCTGAGAAATCATCTAATTCAGTCCTCCCTGCCTTCTCCAAAAAAAAGACTGGTTATACCTAGACTACCCCTGACAGATGTTGGTTTAACCTTATTTTCAAAAACCTCTAGTGACAGAGATTCTATATCCTCACTTGGAAGTTTATTCCAGTATGTAACTATCCTTAGACTCACAAAGTTTTTCCTCATATCTAATCTAAATCTCTTTCTATAGATTAAATTGCTGCTTCTTGTCTTGCCTTCAGCGGACATGGAGAACAGTTGATCACTGTCCTCTTTAGAACAGTGCCTAACATATTTGAAGAATTTTTTCAGGTTTCTCCCCCCTCCCTCCCATCAGTCTTCTTTTCACAATATTAAACATACCCGCTTTGTTTAACCTTTTTGTCGTAGGTCAGATTTTTAAACCTTTTATCATTTTTGTTGAAGCTCTCTTGTCTCTCTCCAATTTGTCTACATCTTTCTTAAAGAGTGGCTGCCAAAACTGGATACAACACTCAAGCTGAGGCCTTCACAGTGTTGAATAGAGCAAAACTGTTACCTTCTATGTTTTAAATAGTACACTTCTGTTAATACACTTGAGAACGATATTGTCATTTTTTTTTGCAATTTCATCACATTGTCAGCTCCCACTGGCATTAGTAGGAGCTGTTCGATGATGAACAGTTTAAAAAAATCAGGTCACTTTTATATGCCACAACAGGCGTTGATCCTTCACTTATGGAAGTTAATGGTAAAACTCAGTTTACCATTAGGAACCTAATTTCAGGCAGTCAGTTTAGAAAATCTTGACCAAATTATGTATGCACTTTAAAGGACCCCTGCTGCCTCATTTTGTTGTTTTTAGAAAAGTGCTCATGCACTGTTTGTGAGCTACAGAAAAATATGCACTGTATCAAGTGTTTTTCACAGTTGTCCATCTAGTAAGATATAGACCGCAATTCAGCAAGCTGTTTAATCATGAATCATATGAATCAGTGGAACTAAGCAAGAAGGGTAGGTCCATTAAAGGCTATTTACCAGGATAGTTAGAGATGCAAAATCATGAATGATCCCAGATTGTGACACCTCATGTTACTTGCACCTTATTCTGCATTTAGTACCATTCATTCTAGTTGGGGCTAAATTGGAGAAGAAGGTGCTGCTCAGTGTGAGTGATGGCGTTAGACTCATGATGTTTTATGTCAATGGGAGAACTAAAAAAAGAATCCACCTCTCTAGACTCTCAGCTCATTGCTCTGCTACTACAATATTTTGGGCTCCATTAACTCTTGTGTCAGTTTGCTATATCTGAGGGTCTGACCCATCAAGTTAGTCATCCTACAAATGCAAGATATTGCTCCTGATGGAAATCATGTCTGATATTTAAAGAGTACTTAATTTTAGCTAAGAATTGTTTTTTATCTTGATTAACCATTAGCCATTATTTCAAAACCTGTGCATATTTAACAAAAATATTTATTTCCAGAAAAAGGGACTATTTAAACAAAACAAAAGACAATTAAAATATTTGCTGAATGTTGCTTACCTTTGGCTCTTCATACAACTTCTCAAATTAAAATGTGTGCATATGCAACACGTATAATAATAAAATGGAAATGTATTCCATATCGTATAGTCTGAAGGATTCAGTTTAACTAGAATAATTTTGCATAAAAATTGCTCTCTCTTTCCCTCTGTTCCTTTCTTTTCTGTAAATGTGAGAAATTGATAGTCTCTTCCTATGTCTCAACATGATAAATGAACTAATTTAAAATATTTTCCATGCCTCATCTGTCCACCCCACAAGGTTGTCAATGAGCTAGGATTGGGAGCTTTAATGCCAGTAGTCCACAGCGAGGAGCAGTATTATTTTGAAATAAGACTATTGTTTCCATGGCAAAGTTGGAACTTTTTGGAACTTGTGCTGACATCCACATACTTTCAGGTTTATGCAAGAAAGATGATAATTTTATGAGATCTCTGAGGCAAAGGGACTTTTGTTTGCTTGATCATAATAAAATCCTCGTAGTGTTCTTTTTTTCTTTTTGGACTTTGAGGTAAAAAACAATTGGGTGGAAAGACACACTAGAAATATTGAATTTTTTAAACTTCGGCTTTTATTTTTTCTGTGTCTGCAGTTTAATGTAATTTTTTTGCCATAAAAGTAACAGTTAATACATTTAAATTTAAGGAGGGAAGTGATTTGACAAATGTTTATAATGGCTTAGAACTGTAAGACACACATCACCTTGTTTTGCAACAGGCTCAGATTTTTCTGAGTATTTATTGTGTGGACTTTAAGGCAAGAGTGCGGGATGGATGGAAAAGCTTGGAAAACACTTATACCATTTGAGATGCTACAGACGAGTTCATTTTGGAATTGTTGAACTTTTTACACTTAATAAAGTATTTTAATGTGCCTTTAGGGGATGCCATAACTTTGCTATTCTGCCTTATCATTCTGGCCTGTTCAAATAGCACAATGCTCCGCTGAGATATCACATTAAAGTTTGACTTTAGTTAAAAGTAGATTTTGGCTTTTTGCTGAACACTGCACATTTCCCTTTAAGTTAAATGGTCCCATACGCTTTTTAACACTCAGGGTTTCCTAATAGACTGAAATACAGAACTTGTTTAAATATTTTCCCCCAAAATTCTTTTTGTTTTTAAATAACTTTTCCCCTTTGTACTGGAATATCCCTTTCCTCCCTGGATTTGATATCTGTGCTCATATGGACATTGTTATTAGCACAGCTGTGACTTTAAATTGGCCTCCTCTACACTAACTTGAGCCAGGTGATTCTTGGCTAGTGGCACAAGCTCACTAAACTGTGGCTGTCCCTCTCATATAGTATAATGTTCTGCCCACAATAGCCCTCTTTGATAGAGAATATGCAGACAAGCAGCTGTGTTCCCCAGTCACTGCCAGTGTACTCCATGTTGCTAACATTTTCCTTCCAGAGGTGAAGTGCATTCACCTACGTAATTGGCCATGACCTCTTCTTGCCCAGAGCACAGGGACTCAAGTCCATTCCCATTTCCAAATGTTTTAAGACACAAGGCAGCACATTGCTGTCATGCCAGTGGGCAAGCCTCAGGGTAGATGAAATTTTGATACAAGTACTTGTATCATCGTTAGAGGTTTCTGGTCAAGCTTGACAAGATTCCTGCTTCTAAATATTTTGACATGCAGGTCTTCAATGCTACTGTCTCTGTGTCAGGACAGTTTCCACCTGTGTTGGTGGTGATGGTGATTTTTTTAATTTAAATTATCTCTTTTGAGTTTTTGTAGGGATAAAAGAAAATGTTTATCTTCTTAGCTTATTGATATCAACCCACAGGCTAGCTGTTCTCAGAAGGATGGAAAATATATTGGTTAAGAGATGCAGGTACCTATTTTGTGATAAAGAATTTCTTTGCATTTTTTCCCAGTAAAGTAAATCGCTTGCAGGATATTGCTAAGAATGTAATCCTTTCAGTGCTGCATCTCAGAAGATCTAGTTTAAACTGCTTACAGAGTTAAGTTTTGTGTGTGTGGGGAGGGGGGGGGGGTCCTGCTACTGTATTGTCTGCAGAAACATTGACTTCCCATGTACCAAATGTAAGTAACTACATTTCTTGTCTGACCAGTGATTTATTTAAATAATGTAGTTGCAGTCCAAAAATGTCCTGGGAAAACAATGTAGCCATAGAAAGCATTTATTTTTCATAAGGACTCCATGCCAGATTTTACACGTCCTAGATGATCCCAGGATCCCTTCACTACAGGAATGATTCAAACTCAAAAGTTACAAGTAGTATCTCCACCACCTTTGAGAAGTGTTAGGAAGTGCTCCTTTAATTTCTAACAGGCTGTGTGGGAGTCCTAGATAGAAGACAGCTTTAATTCAGTCCTGTGCTCCCCAGCCACCACCCTGGTGCTGACCTGCATCAGGGATGCACTGAAGTGATGCATGATCTGGTTGTTTTGTCATCACCCCCACCCACTAAGTACCAAAGTGGCCTGGTCCCCTGGATGTATTCTGCTTTTATACAAAATTTGAATTTATCACACATGGAGCTTGTATGTTGATTAAAAAGAAGCCCTTTAATAAATACACTTTCTTCCTGAAGCATGTTAAAAGTCAGCTTCTTGCCAGATCCCCTTATTTGCCTTGCTACGAATATACTCCATTGGCGCAAAAGTAAATCATTTTAGGCTTTCATTTTGTGATACTTGCAGGTTGTACCTAACGCAGGCATGATGCTACTTTTAAAGTCACCTTTTAGTGTAATCTTTAATTCATTTGTATATTGTGATGCTGAAATGGAAGGAGGAAAATGAAAAGGAATACCGAAGCAGGAAAGGCAAATTTAGTATTGCAAAGCCACATCTAGCAAAGAAATTTAGTTTATCCTGGAGTAAAAAATATATAAATGGTATATAGGAGACTAAAATTAAGCTGAAATAATAACCCTTTCCTTATAAAGTGATGGCTCACAGACACATATTCATATTTCAGTAAGTAAACTAAGTAGGAAGTAAGCAAGGGATGCAGGTGGTAATGACAGAGTGCTTTCTTACAGAAGTCCCTGGTATAGATTGCATTTGGTGGAAAGTAGGTGATTTGTGTTCGTTGTCAGGCTACCATAAATAAACAAACTCTAAATGTTATGATTCTGCTTCTAGAAAAGTGTAGGTTTTCCTTTTGGTATTTGGTGGTGCTTTAATATATATTATTTATATAGAACTTATCAAAGGTTTTGTACATCCCTATATAAGGAATATAAAACACCTGTGTATTTGTGAATATGCTGGCCAAATTGTGTAAAAGAAGGTCAGTAGTGCTGATCTCAGCCTGCTATATGGGTCCTGTGGGAGATCATGCAAGCCCCCTTTTAAAATTCTGCCAGTGACAATGGGAAATTTCTCTGTTTTGGATGATCTTGCCTCTTTTGTAATCATCCTTGGCAGTGGTGGCTTAAAAAAATTCTTCTGGAAGGAACAGTTTATTGTTTTCAGAATTCATCAAGTTGTACCAAACTGCAAGAATATTTGTTTAAAAATCCGCAGAAGTTACTTCCATTGATCTCAGAGGACCTCAGGTAGCACTGTGATTGGAGTCAATAGAAGACAAACTGGATTGATTATTGTAGAGAATGAGCTTCTCTCTCTCTCTCTCTCCAGAAGTTGATCAGTATGTGATGTATATTTTCAGGAGGCTTCCCTTAACATAGATTTGTTTTGTAAGTTTTATAATATTGTGCAGTAAATTTCATTTTATAAATTGATGCTTCTTGCCAAGGCATAGAAATGTTTGGGAAAATTAATAATCCAAATCATTATTTTTATAAACCCCTCAATCTCCGCTTATCTGTAAGTCCTTACCCTCAGAGAGCAGTGCTACTGGTTTTAATTCGTGATCCTGCTAGAGACTGGTATTTTATTTTGTAAATATTAATCTCTTTGGGGGAAGCAATGTCAATTGTTTATATAAGGATGCACAAAATTCATTATGTAAACAATCAGCAAGCTTTGTTCTGAAAAATACTGGTCTTTCTACTGAAGGCCATACTTTTAAAGCCATTCACTCTGTGTATGTGGAATCTTTTGGTATTAGAGAACTGTTCTACGAATATGAAATCAGTTGGCATCAAAACACTTTTTGTTTTGAGGGCAAACAGAAGCATCTTCAAAATTTCAGTCAAATATTAATGTATTATTCTCTTCTATAGTCTTAATCTACAGTTTATATAAACAATTTTATTTATTCTTTATTTGGCATTGCAGCTGGATCTCTGATTAAGATTGATCCTCAGCCACTTTCTTCCATCCTTTCTGCTTTGTAAATATATCTAGCAAACATTAAATCATAACGCTATTCTTCAGGGGTACCTAAGAAACTGAATGTGCTTTGCCAGATAAGAACAGCCTTAGTTTACCCTTCTGTGAACATCAGGCTGGTAAATTACTGTAGCTATCAAATGAATGCTAAGTCAGCATCCTTGCGTTTCAGTAAACATGTTATTATTTTTCACAAACTGAAAATGCAGAGGTTCATTGTGTTGATGAGGAATCTGAATTTGAAATACTTGGTGCAAATCCGTTATTTTTTGTCATTTTTCATCAGCTCCATGTTCATATACTCAGTTTAACTTTAATTTCAATTGCTTAATTTTCTCACAACTTTGGAGATTGCTACTATATACTCTATAATATGCTATATCTGATTTTCTCAGGCATATATCTTTAAATCTGATGTAATCTCTGATTTATCACTCTAGCAGACCTTGGGATTACCCCTTTAATGCACCAGTTCCAAAAGGTGAGAGAGACCAGTACTGTAAATATCATCAAACTTCAGGTGAATTTTCAAAACCCTGCACAGTGAGGACAAGATTATTGCTTGCCCTGTAGGCATCTGCAGAGAAAATATGGGGAAGTAAGGCCATAGATGCCAACTCCATGGGTGCTCCAGGGCTGGAGCACCCATGGGGGAAAAGTTAGTGCATGTGGAGCACCCACCAGCACCAAGCTCCCTCCTCTGCCACCTCCACCCGTGCTTCTTGCATGTGGGCAGCCCTGCACTTATGAAGTCTTTCCCCTCACTCCCAGAGCTTCCAGAGTGCCGCAAACAGCTGATTTGCCGCATTTAAGCTCTGGGAGTGTGGGAGAGGAGGTGGGGAAGAAGCAGGGTGAGGTGAAGCAGGACTTGAGGGAGAGGGTGGTATGGGAACGGTGCTTGCAGTGGCCTGGGGCGGGGTTGAGCACCCTCTGGAAAAATGAGAAGTCAGCGACTATGAGTAAGGCATTTCCTTACTCCCCTATACTGACTGTTCACCTGTACACCATGTGCCAGTCTGGTACAGCTGAATTAGCACAGAGGAAGTAATCTTTTCCAGGAAAAGGGCAGGCATAGACTTCTTCCCCCCTAGTGTGAGGTGAAACAAGAATCTTTTCAGAAAAATTTTGCTAAGCTTTGAAGGATTGGCTTTCTTGGAGTAAATGTCAATTACGCTGTATGTGTACACACACACCATCCTCATCGATGAGGATCTAAATTGACCAATCGACAAAATAAGAAAAATACTGCTTGAAAACTCAGTAGAATTTGTTTTAAGGATATTTCCGATTATATTTTGACATTGGATGAGGTTAATTTGTGTTTTAATGGTTATAAAGTCTACAGTGGCTGTAAATTTCTGGCTCAGAGGTGTGTAGTCCCCCCCCCAACCCCCAAGCACAGCCTTAGTGTGTGTCTGCCATCTTGAGGCTGAGCAGTATCAGAATTATCCAGGGGTGACTATAATTCAAAGGACATGGCATCTTTGGAATCATAAGAAATGTATCATATTTAGCTCTATATCAGCCTTAGTGCTTTTCAGTTATGCCTTCTGAGAGAGATTTCATCCCTTAGAATATGAATTGGTTTTGTATGTCATAGGTTCAGAACAAAATAGATCTTTCCCAGGGCATACAGTAATGGTCCTTTTTCTTCCTAATCTTATGCCTGATCCCTTTTAGTACCTGCAAGAAAAATAATAGTGTGCAACCAGAGATAAGTGTGTCCTTGGAGTTAATTGGTTTAATACATACCTTCTCTTGATTCAGCAATAAAGTGGATACAATGTTAGTAATACAGTAAGCTTTTTCATAAGTCTCTGAGGGGTAGCCGTGTTAGTCTGTAAAGGCATGTCTACACAGCAGGGCAGAAGTTGAATTAAGCTACGCAACTTCAGCTATGTCAACTGCATAGCTTAAGTCAAAATAGCTTAATTCAGTTTTTGGCACTGTCTACAGAGCAGAAAGTCGAAGGAAGAACACTCCTCCTTCGACTTCCCTTACTCCTCGTGAAATGAGGGTTACAGGAGTTGGAGTAAGAAGCCTCACCTCACCATGAGTTCGAAATAATGGCTTGCACTGTAGACACACTCTTTGTTATTTCAGAATAACGTCAGAACTGAACCCTTTGTCCAGTTGCTTAGAATTTTGCCAAATTTTAATCATTTGGGCAAAAATGCCAGATTTCTTCCTTGAGCTGCTGGTTTTTTTTTTAAGAGAGTTTCATCAATAATAACAGTCGTTCCCAACCTTTTTGTTACTGGGGACTGGCAAACCCATTCACAAACTTTTGGATTTTATTCGCATATTTGCATATTAAGTATATGAATGATGAATATGCAAATAAAACACTACTGGTCTGCCAAAAGCCCAGCCCCCAGAGCCTCCAGTGCCAGCCCTAACCCCTAGAGCCTGCCACCCCTGCACTACTTCCTAGCACCAGCCACTGACCCCAGATTTCCCTGCACCCAGCCCCCAGTGTCAGCCTCCCACCCTCAGCGCCCCCAGTGCCAGCCCTCCATTCCAAATGCCTCTGTGCCAGCCCCCTGTCCCTTAGAGCTCCCACCACCAGACCCCCCCATACCAGCCTCCTATTTCCAGAGCCCCACTGCACCCAACTCCCCCAGATCCTCCCCCAGTTCCAGCCCCCAATATTAGCCCTCCTCCAGTTCCAGCCCCCCGTGCCAGCCCTGCCCCCATAGCCTCCCACTACTAGTTCAGCCTCCAGAGCCCCCCAGCACTAGCCCTGCCTCTCTCATCTAGCCCTGTGCTGCTGCCCTGGCGGTTCTGGGGGCTGGGATACACTGCACAACACCTCCCCTCCCGCTGCACCTGTTGGGAGAGGCGTGTCCTGCCCCACCTCTCAGCCAGGCAGGGGCGGGATCTCTTCCCAGCTGCAGAAGAGCACTTCCCTGCGCAGCGGCAGGGCTCCGCATGGCCCTCGTGCCATGCAAGGAAGCGCTCTTTTGCAGCCAGTAGGAGACCCTGCCTCTGCCTGGAGCTGGCCTCCTGAGAAGTGGGGCAGGATCTCATCACTGTGCTGGCCTGGGAAAGTCAATTAACCTTTCTGTATCTGTTTCCCTCTTACTGTATCTGTATTATTCTTTCAATGGGAATAATAATATTTGCCTTCAAGGGATGGTTAATGTGTATAAAGCATTTTGAAATTTTTGGATGAAAGGTTTACAAGACCAAAGTTTTAATTTTACAATTTTTTATTCCGATGAGACACTGAACATTGTGGATTCACTTCCGTAAGCCGCTCGTGCTTTGTACTCTAGCTTTACTTGAAAAGGGTGATGGGAGCCAACAACTTCACCACACTGGCAGCCTTTGCTGTGACAGTTATGTAAGTTCAAGGCAATCCCATCATACAGTTGAGAGTTGGTGAAGTTCACGGATGACACATTAGAGAGTTGTTTTGTAAAAGCTATTGGCAAATTTAGAGCGAAGAAAGGAATCAGTACGTCAACTCCATATACTCAGATTGTGGAATTCACTTCAGCCAAGGCCACTGGGTAAAATAGTGTGGGTGGATTTGAAAGTATTATGATCATCAATAGCATTTCTTTTTTTATATAAAATGTGATGAAGGTAAGCAGGAAAGAGCTATATGCCCAGTATTACACCATTGGCAATGCACATGAATGGAATATTTCTCCATCTGACATATTGGTTATTTTCTATTTCTAGCAGCAGGATACCAGACTTGATAGGCAAATTGTTTTATTCAGTAAGACAGAGGCTATGCGTTTCATTTCTCCCATCTCACAATACCTATGTTAAACACATAGGAACTTAGCACGGTGCACATATTTTAGTTTTATTGTTGTCACACATACTAATTATTTTTGAAGAATTATGAATTAGCAGATTCTCGATTTGGGAGTAGGGGTTGATTTGCAGAGCAGTGTCTGGGATTTAGACAGAAAATGATTAATAATAATCAGCTACGTATCAGAATCCCCACTATGGCACCCAAATCATTAACTCTTTTATGTCCCTAAAGAAAGACAAAAATGTCACAGCATGTTGCAAGTTTGCAATTCAGAAAAGTTTGTTCTTTTTCAATCTGGCTTAGTTTGTGACGTGTAAAATGCCAGTGTTTATGAAAATTAGCTAAGTTACAGTACTTTAGTTGACATTCTGTTCTGTTTTGTTCATACAGAAATGTATCTTCTGCAGACAGAGAATGAAGAAAATTTCCGGTGCCTGCATACAGTGTTCTTATGGGCGTTGTCCAGCGTCCTTCCATGTTACCTGTGCCCATGCTGCTGGGGTGCTGATGGAGCCTGATGACTGGCCTTATGTTGTCTACATCACATGTTTCAGACACAAGATCAATCAAAATTTGGTAAGGGTTTTCTTTTTCTCTTTCTCTTTAAAATAAAATATGGTGTGGATAGTCTTTCCTTTTTAAATTGTAGTTAAGGCAGGAATTTACTTAGCTGTCTAGGGAAAATCAAAACCCATTTATAGCTTCTTTCTTTGTCTAAAGGATTGCTCCATCTATGGTCTTTTAATATATAGCAGGGCATTAAATCGTCACAATTTCTCCTTACATCTGGGTCTGGAAGAACTGCTTATACTCAAACAATGGTTGATGGGCCTGCCATACTTTTCCGTTAGGACATTACTGTATCTATGGATTTATCACCACAGTAAATCAGTACAGTTTCCTTTTTAATTTTAAGGGTAGTACAAATACCTGCATTTATAACAAAAATCCAGTTTAAATATTATGACTATCCAGTATAAATATTGTACATATATTATACTTTAGCATCCTGAATAAAATCTTGCAAATATCCTTCCAAAATTGCAGTACTGATTGACAATATTTATGCAAAGTACGAGTAAAAGTCCATATTCTTTGTTACAGTGCCAGAAGATCTCATCAATTCTGAGAAAGAACCTTTAATGTTAGCTTTGATGTATACCCATTCACAATATTGTCATTAAGTGTCTTGTAGATCTTATTGCATTTTGTTCCACTTTATTTCTGTCACTTCTAGTGAGAGATGATTAAGAGTCTGTATTTTTAAATTATATTTGAATTATTCCTTGACATAGTTCATACAGAAGAAATACATAATAGAATCTAGGGATGGAAAACATTCATTTAATCCAGTATTTTTCAACCTTTTCATGTTGATGACCCCTCATTCAAAGGCAAATTTTTTTTACAACCTTTCCCCCTTACATTCATTATGAAAGTAAGAGTTCAAAATGTGTCATTGCTAGCAATAATAAGTCTATATAATCTGTTTTGTGTTTTGGGAAGTTGACAGAGAATACTTGACCTCACTGCAGAAGGGTGTGTAGAAGTGGAAGAGCAAGATTTGGTTTGCTCTAGATTGTAATAACATTTTCAGTACCACACAAACCCACTGAATGCTTTCCTTGACACTCTCAGGATTCATGATCCATTAGTTTAGTCCATCCCCAGTGAATACAAGACTGGCCTTGCAGAACACTTTCAGAACAGTTCTCCAGTGTCTCAACCAATGAGACTTCCATCATTTCCTGCGGGAGACTGTTCTGCAGACAAATAGATCTCTTTGTCAGGAAGATTTTTCTGTGGTCTAGTCTGAATATTCCTTTTATCAATTTCATCCTATTACTTCTATTTATAGCTCCTATACCATGCTTATCAATTCCTTTCCTTGAATGACATACAACTCTTTGAACAGCCAGTGTATTCCTATCACCATTCCTCTTAGTAATTGCATATTTTTTCTATAACTATTTTGTTATCATGGCCTTTCCCTATCATCAGTCTTTCACTTACAGTCTCTAGTCCATGCAGAACATAGAACATTTCCCACTGCCTTCAAACTTTGCTGGTGTCTTGCTACGGTCTTAGCTTCTTCCCATGTCATTATGTTGACTTTCAGTTCTGCTTCTATTGTGCATTTTCTATGTTAGCTTTTGTCAGTCCTTCATATCTTTCACAGGACCTGTTGTGGTGCTTGGGTCTTTCCTCCATGTGTGCCCTAGCCATCACCATTTTTTTTCTGAAATTTCCTGTCATCTTAGTTTTTGTTTTGTCCTCCTCCAGAGTTCATTTGTATTTTTTTTCTGTCCATCTGATATTGAGGATTTGTCTAAGGCAGCTGATTATGAAAACTTGTAGTTCAGATAGTAAAGCCTTAGCAAGTCTCAAAGCTTCAGTGTCATATAGTAAGACTGATTTTTACAATGGTGTTACATATTCAAACTTTATTTTGGAGGATAATATTTTTGTTTCTCCGAATCAGCTTTAGAGTTATGACGACATGTCTGGCTTTTGCTATTTTGCCTTTAATATGCTTGTCTCGTCCACTTGTTGTACTTACAGTGTAGCCAAGATACGTGAAAATTGAAACTCTTCAGTACCAGAACCAGAAAGTGTTATTGGTGTTCCTTGTTTTGTGTTGATTCTCATGGTTTTACTTTAGTTAGTATTGATTTTCAAGCCTAATAATTGTGCATGGGCAGGGGGATATGGGATAACCTTCTGTGTGAAAGTTTACTGTATCCTCCTTGATTCTTCTGTAATTTTCTCATTACCCAATCCATTACCATTAAAAAGATCATGGGTGACTTAAGACGTCCTTGTCTGACACCAGTAGTATTCTCAATTGCAACTGAATGGCCCTCCAGTTTTTGCACTTGCTGAGGTTTCTTTCCTTTGGCAGCTTCAGTTGATTGGTATTTTTATCCTTATTTTTTCGAAGTCAGTCCTTAGTCTTTTTTTTTTTTTCTGAATTCCATCTAATTTGTTTGAGCCTTGCTGGTACTGAGACATCCAGAGTAAACAGCCACTCTAACAAAGCACAGCACATTCTTATATGCGTTTTCCCCCCTCTCTAGATTGTAAGCCTGTCAGGGAAGGAATAATCTTCTATGTTTGTACAGCACTCAACACAATAAACAAAATCAATCCAGCCTCTCCCAAAACTCAGAGCCAACAATATATCTTTCAAGGAGAAGTTTGGGTTGGTTGGCTTATTTTTTGTGGCCAGAACCAAAAACAATAGGGAAAGAAAGTCTATTCTTGAGTATCCTTTATAGAACCCAAATTCAGAAATATCAGAAATGTTATGAGAGCCTTTTTTTGGTATAATTTTAACATGATTTTGAGACTAAGTACATTGACGTCCATTTGTATAAGTGTTGGTTAATACCCTACCTTTTGGGTAATTAATCTAATCAAATTTCCAAACTTTCAGAAGTTTGTTCAGCATTAATTTTCCTATTAGACCTTTATCCTTTCTAGTCGCTATCCTTTCATGTTGAGATTACATTACTTTATGCCATTTGGAAAACAGCACGTCTTTGTAATTAACCTTTGTTGTTTGTCCATCACTTTAACTTACAGCTTGTATTGTTTGAAAGCAAAATAATTAAACAATGAGCTCTGAATTTTTAAATTAGTTTTTCAATTTTAAACAGAATAGAGCAAATCTGTACAGATATTCAACTATTCAACAAACCACACATATGGCAAGATGCCATTATCTCTGCTCATGGAGAAAAACAAAACAATAATTAGCTGCTGTTATCTTAATAAAGTTGCTGACTAAGGTCCCAAAATGCATATATGTAAGAATTATTTGTTAATACCTAGGTCAAGGTTGAAAGAAAAAGAAGAATTTTTTTATGATAGGAGGAAAGGGCGTGATTATTACTATTATCTAATGTAGTATTGTAATATCTAACTTAGAGAGATTACTTGACAATAGCTTATTCATTCCTGCATGTGGATGCTTATGCATGCGTGCACATACACGCATACCCACATTACCGCATAATTTTAATATGTACCTCTAGGCAGAGGTGAGGAACCTCTGGATCCAGGTCCCTGTTTAAATTGATTTGGTCCACGGCAAATCTTCTCACTTGGAATAAAGTGAGTGAGATTTGGTGAGAGGGTTGGTGATGTTTGTGATGTGTGTGGGTTTTTTTCTTTTCTTGCATGTGGCCCTCAAAGGGACTAAAGAAAGGTTCCCCGCCCCTGCCTTAATTGGAGGCATACAGTCTCCATCCACTGCAAATTATTTATCACTTTAATATCACTGTAGTCTCTTCATAAACCTTTCTGACCTGGGGTCATTGTCTTTCTGAATTGTCATGGTTATTTCTTTCTAAATTACACTGTTAATATCAGCTGTTGGCAAATTTGGCTTCCATGTTATGCTAAATAGAGATGGAGAGGGTTGGTGGGGAAATAATACTGGTAACTATATAGTGTTTCAAATGTAATTTAATTTTATTGCATACTGAACTTTTAAATGTTGTACTGCATCTTCAAAATCTTATTCTTTATTAGCCAAATTTTCAAATATAAACTAATACTCAAAAATGTATGGATGTTCCTTTAGATGTGCAAGCAGGTATTTCATCATGTAGATTGGGTAATTGCATACTTAAAGGGGGACATATGCAGACACCTGTTTTCCTTGTAGCAAAGTACATTTTGTGTGCTGACTTAGTCATTTCATATTTTTTCACAGAAGCAATACATTTTGCATATGTATATTTGAAAAGATCATTGCATAGGGAAAGTTTAGATGTCTGAACAATTGACTTAGTAATCTTTTACATTATTCATGTGAATATAAAAAGCAGAAAAGCCTCACCCGACTCATTTTTGTGGTTGATTCCTTTAGGAATTTGGATTAGAAAAAAGACCATTGCAACAATCATCCGGCAATATTTTTGATGGACATACTGATTTAATGGAAAATAATAGCTATTCCTCTTCAGACCTCAGAAATAAATATGGTCTACATAAAGATAACCAGCTTTTTTGGATTTCTTTAAAACAGTGGTTCTCAGCCAGGGATTCATGTATCTCTGGAATAGACAAGATGTCTTCCGGGGGGAACACAATTCATCTAGATCAGTGTTTCTCAACCTGTGGGTTGTGACCTGGGGGGGATTGTGGGATGTGTTTAGGGGAGTCGCAAGTGCAGGGCTGGCATTAGGGGTGGCAAGCAGGACAATTAACCAGGGCCCCATACCACAGGGAGCCCCACAAAGTTGAAGTTACATGCCTCAGCCTGGGTAGTGGGGCTCGGTCGTCAGCCCTATTGCCTGGAGCTCTGCCTTCAGATAAGGCTCGTAAGTGAAAAACAGACTTAAATATCACACTGAAATGTACGTATGATATTTATATTCAGTCAGTTTATTTTATAAATATATGGTATGGGAAGGTAAGCAAAGTTTCTTTAGCTCTACCAGTTTAATACTTTTAGGTCTTATTTTGAAAACAAGTAGTTTTTAAGTGAGGTGAAAATTGGGATATGCCAGACAAATCAGACTCCAAAACGGGATAAAATAATCTGGAATGATTGAGAACCACGGCTTTAAAATTTTAAATGGGGAGGAAAACACACTAACTAGTCTGTCCATGCAGTTCTCCAAAGTTTCAGACAATAGAAACCTTCTAGCTCAGGAGAACTAGTTATTGTGGGTTTGATCTTCATATTGTGTCTAACTGAAGATCCCATTGAATCAATGAATGTTAAATGTCTTGAAATGTAGAATCAGTCCCTAAAAATGTAAAATTTGGAACAGCAATTTAGTATACATCTATGTAAGTGAACAGTATACTAATGTTTATGTTGTAATTGCTCCTGGGCCTTCTGTGGAGGTGTAAGAAGAAAAGAAAGGGGATAAGGAACCTTGTACTTTGGTCTCCTTCATAAGCCATAGTTGCAATCTTGGGCATTTGGGGTACATGATTTGTACTAGCCTTCCTCATGGTAAATTAGGTATACCGCTATGGCCTCCCTCCCACGATGCCTGGTAATTTTGGCCCTGTAGTGGGCGGGAGGAGCATGCTGTATAGTCTGCAAGCATGGTTTCTGCCCTGCTTTTCCTCAGGAGGCTTGTAGTGGTTTATAGGTTCTTTTCCTGGTAGACTGTGTTTCTTTGGACCTGAGGGAATGTTGATTCTTGAATTTGTCATAAAGTCAGAAGAAAGTGGGACTGAGAGGATCCCCTCCAGATTTGTTTGTATATATATAAACAAATGCAGTCATGAGAGAAATAGAGAAATTTCATCTACCATCATATATGTATGTGGTTGACTTTTATGTACATAAATATACAAACTTACAATACTGTGTATAAGCTAAGATTCCATTGTACTATAACATACCTAATTCAAAACCACAAAAGCAAGGAAATGAAAAGCCTCTAACAATAGAAATACTCCTTCACTTAGAGACATACATACACTTCACCACTAGAACAACTACCAGACACCTTGGATGACATATCACAACCCTTATTGCCCTTATAAAGATGCCAGTAGAGCTAAGCAGAAATTTTTCATTTAAATTTTTTATGGTAAATGTTTTTTTTCTCAAAATGGAAATGTCTGTGGTAAATGTTGATTTTCAGAAATTGGGGGTGGAGTAAACTGAAAAACTGAGTTTGATGTTGAAAACAGAAATTTAAAAATTTAATCCAGATGAGTAACAATTTTCAGTAAATCCAAAGGATGTTACCTGACTGACTGAAATGTTTCAGTTTTTGATTGCTAAATACTTCTGGTTGTCAGTTAACAAAACTCATAACATTTTGTTTTTCAGTGTTTAGATGAAAATCTTTTTAAAAATTATAGAAAAACTTTGGGAGAATGATTTTTTATTTGTCAAAAAATGTTGTAGGGGAAAAACATTTTCCTACGAGCTAGTCCTCCTCATCCAAATTCTCTACCACCACAAGCAGACCAGACTTCCTCTCTGCTGTTTTGCAAAATCACACTTGATCCTGCACTGGCTGATCATCTTCATGAAAAACAGGACTTGCAACATTAGCATCTGTTGCTGTCATCAAAACCAGGCGCTCCTGAGCTGGCTGGGCACTTTCATGAAGTATAGGATGCTCAGAACAGTAGCTGGTCGTCGTATGCTGAAGATACTGTTCTTGAAACAGTCTCAAAGAGCTCTTAGTCTTCGACAAACCAGCAGCTACTTAGTTGTCTTAAGTTTTGTTCACCATAAGCTAAGTGCCACACTTAAGGAATCATTTAAGATGAAGAATGGTAGTATTTTTTATTCTTTTTTTGTTAGTTACAAAAACAATCACATAACTCCAGAGAGCCCACCAAACTCGCTTTTTCTCTTAGGGTTTCAGCTAGGGCAATCCAAAAAATCAGGAGACTGATGGTGAGTTTTTTGAGTGAGGCAAGCTGTTAGAACTTTAAAACTAATTCATTTTTTTCAAACTCCCCAGAAAATTCAGGTTTTACTCTTGACATTCTGTGCTAAAATTTACAGCACATACACTTTATTTTTCCTCTATAATGAACAAGTTGAACTTCTGCTTTAAGTGAAAACAGAATACAAATGTAGCAACAGTTCCACCATAATGATGGTCCAGATCCTCTGTTCTGTGTCTCCTGTGATGCTCCTGCAGTACAAACCTAATGGAGAGTTGCTGTAACAGGAGAGCTGGAGCATCCTGTTCAACAGCTTTCACATTAGGACTGTAGTTCTAGGGGTAAAATTGGCAGGGTGAAATAAACCAAATAAGTCTTAGAGCATTCATGATCCTCCATTATGAATATGACCTTGAAGTTTTTAGAGCAAATGTTTTCTGGCTAGTTTTCAAGCTGTCCTGCAGTGACTTAAGAGGGTGTCGGTACCAACCTCAGGGCAGACTGCTAGGAAACCGAGAATAAATCCCAAATATTGTGAGTTCTGTACTTAGATTTCACCAGCCAATCATCCAGTGTAAACATATCAGGCTCTGTAACAGCGCTGACAAGAAATTAGTCATTCCCCCTGGATGCTCCATCTGTCTTGGTACCCATGTAAGCCCATCTTACACTGAAGATCATAAGGATATTCAGATTACTCTCAGTTGCAAAGAACCAGTCACTTAGCCCAGATCAATTGATTTTAGATCTCACAACAAAGGCAATGCTTGTAGCCAATCCTACAAAGATTTTTTACCTAGGAAAATGAAAGAATTGACTGAATTTACAAGGTTAAAGCAGGTAAATATGTCTACATGCAAATGAGTTTCAATATTAAGTTTTAAAAAGTAAAAGAAGCTTCTATTATAAGCAAGCTATATAGGTCTTTTAGGGCTAACATAAACTAAGCACTGGCGATCTTTTGCTTCTGTTTAGTGTTCTTGCCCCTCAGAGTCCATGCAACATAAAGATGCAGATCTTCCTTGTTAGAGCTTTTTATTCCTTCCCCAGATGACTCAGATGGATACTGAAACATATAGCTGGAATCAAATTGAGGCATGGGGTTCTTGGCATAAAATGGCATTTGTTTTGCCAGTGTTACACCAGTGTCACAAATAAACGGCAAAAACTTCTACCATAATGAATCCCATTTGTAAGTTAACAGAATCATTTAGTTTGCATTTGTTTGGTTTTCTCTGTTTCTACTGCTTTCTTAGTTCATCCTTGGCTTGGGTTATGTTGAAGAAAAAACACACTTGCTGAACCACAGTTTTAACAATAACCTGAAAGATACCACAGCTGTTGCTTTAATCTGATAAAGCCCCTTGCATAACAACTGTCCTTTCTGATCAAAAATGACATTCTTAACATCAGTAAGTTCTTAGGCTTTTCTGACAGGAAATGTTTTCTGGGACAGGCAATCAATTACACAGTGTGCTTGTCAATATATTTTTCTGCAAAGTAAATCAAAAATCCTACCAAAATAGCATATGGAAAACCAAACTCCTTCCCCTTGAGCTGGGATACATTTGGGTTTTTGATGATTTGAGGGGTTTTTATTTTTCCTCATATATTTGGTTTTCTGCCTGGAGGTGGGGGGGATTGAGTTGTGGAGTTTATTTTGTGAATATTTTACCACTACACCAATTTGAATATTCTTAATAACAAAGCAATCTTGTTTCTTGTTTATGTAGCCCCATCTTCATACTTGTAAGATATTTTATACTTGTGTTAGGTTTACTTCCTGTTGGATTTATATATCCACCAGAAACTTCTGCTTCACTCACATAGGTAATTCAGTTAGTACTTTCTGTTTCTGAACATATTTCAATAAATGGGGGATGAAATTTTTTGAGAGACAAACACCTGGATTTTTATATAGTCAAGATTTGCTATAACAATGATATCTGATGCTTCAGGGGGTAGCCGAGTTAGTCTGTTACAGAAAAAAACAACAAATGGTCTGGTAGCACTTTATAGACTAACAAAACATGTAGATGGTATCATGAGCTTTTGTGGGCACAGCCCACTTCTTCGGATGACCGGAGTTATGAGTTTGGGATATGAAAACTCGAAATAAATAGGAGAGGGGAAGTGGAGGGGGGAGAAAAAGAAAAAAGGAAGAGAGATATGAGACAGAGCATCATTAAGTATCTGGAGAATGGGTACTTAAACCTAAGCAGATTAAAATCAAAGTCAATAGATAGATTGCTAAGACAGGAAGGAATACCACTCAGAGAGCTGTTAGCACCCTCAGTGGTTAAGTAGGTAGTGTCCTAGCCATCCCATATCACGATTGAGTCCATTAGCATGTGAATTGAATTTGTGGATGAACTGGGATTCCAGTCCTTTCCTGTGAATCTGGCTTGTGGAGCTGGCTTGTGACAAGACAGTCACCTGCAGGTCTGTTAAACTGTGGTTAGGCAAGCAGAAATGTTCATCAGCAGGCTTATATGTGTTCCCTTTACATATATCCAATTTGTGTCCATTGATTCTTTCCCGCAGAGACCATCCAGTTTGTCCAATATATATAGTAGTGGGGCACTGTTGGCATTTGATGGCATAGTTCAAATTACTAGATGTGCAGTCAAATGACCCTTTGATTTTGTGGCTTATGTTGTTTGCTCCAATGATGAATTTGTCAGTGTAGATATGTGGGCAGAGTTGGCATCTTTTTTGGTTGCAGGGCTGCGTTCCTGGAGGCTTATGATGTGGTTGTGTGGCATGGTTATCAGAAAGAATATGTTTCAGGTTAGGGGGGGTTGTCTGTAATCAAGAATAGGTTTTTCTCCTAAGGCCTCTGAGAGTGAGAGATCATTTTCCAAGATGGGTTGTAGATTGTGTGTAATGCGTTGGAGGGGTTTGAGTTGTGGACTGTAGGTAACAAGAGGAGTTCTGTTATTTTCTCTTTCGGGTCTGTCTTGAAGTAGTTCATGTCTGGGTATTTTTTTGGCTCTGTCAATTTGTTTTTTCACTTCCCCAGGTGGGTATTTCAGTTTTAGGAATGCTCTGTAAAGATCCTGTAGGTGATTGTCTCTGTCTGTGGGGTCGGAGCAAATCCGGTTGTATCATAGGGCTTGGCTATATACAATCGACTGAAAAATGTGTCTGGGGTGGAAGCTGGAAGCATGAAGGTAAGTGTAGTGGTCGATAGGTTTCCGATATAGGATGGTGGAAATGTGTCCAGGAAGTAGATTTCCCTTGTGGACTGGTCCAGGCTGAGGTTGATAGTAGGGTGGATGTTGTTGAAAACCTTATGGAATTCTTCAAGAGTGTCTTTTCCGTGTGTCCATATGATGAAGATGTCATCGATGTAGCGTAAGTAAAGTAGGGGTATTAGGGGGCGAGAGCTGAGGAAATGTTGTTCAAGGTCAGCCATAAAGATGATATCTGATGTTAACCAGTAGAGGGACCTATGTGATAATAACTTGTAGTACCAAATTAGTTCTTGGTTCATTTCACAAGCCTGTGTTTAGGCTTAATGATATTGTTAAATATTATAGTAATGATGACTGTTTAAACAGCTATCAAATAGTATATAATTATAAAAGAAATATTATTTCCAGGTAATCTTGAAAATGCTGTAGAAATATGATTGGGTGTAACTTCATGAGAAGGCCTCAATCCGGTCCTTTGTTTTCATCAACACAGTTGTACTCAGAGAAATTGCCTGCAAACACATAATTAGTACATTAGCACTGAGAGACTTCAGATGCATAGAGCTCATTTATATTTGTTTTGCCCTCAATTTTTAGACATAAAAAAGTTTGAGGAGTATAATTTCTGTAACGTGGTGCAAGAAAGTGGTAATGTATCAAATTACAGAGCAAAAGAAATATTTCAAAATTTGGCCCATGTTTGTTTTTAAAAAGTCTGTGGGAATTACTTTAAAATAAAATGTAAAAATTTAATAAAAACCATGGGCACTGATCATAACTAATTTTCTGATAAACATGCTGACAACTTTATAGTCACATTAGTTTGTAGACTTTCACAAGTACTTTCTTTAAGGTTATTGCATTTATTGAAGAACTTTACTGCTTCAAAGGTTACAGATAGTTGAAAAAGTTGCAGGAATTTGGGTAATTAACTTAGCATAAGCTGTACCATATTTCAAGATGCTTAAGTAAATATTTCTGATTCAAAACATTTTCACTAACACAGATATGCTATTTGAATCATGCAGTGCTTTTTAGCATCTCCTGTTGTCAGAAAAGTTCAGAGGCCCTGCAGTTGCCAGAGACAAAGTACATTTTACCACACTAACATAGCAACCAATATGAAATGATTTACAGCCAGTGTACAGCCATAGGATGTCTTCTTATGATGAGAAAGTCTCGAATTTATTTCTCCAGATGGTGAAGCTCACTGTGCAAGTGGGAGGCACACTGGGATGCATTAGTTGGGAAGTGGTGTGCACAATTTTCTGCATCGCGTACAACTGGAAGCATTTGCTATGTTATGGGTTTGGAGGTTTTTTTAAATAATAGGAATAGAACGCCCTTAGTTGAGGTAGAATCTTTGCATAATTTGACCTTTGAATACACCCTGCCTACACTTCTGAAGGTCATAGCTATTTTTGCAGAAATTAGAGAGTAATTTGAAATTAATTTATCCATGAAAATAAACAATGATTATGACTGACATACTTCACAACACCATCTGCAGTTTTAAAGTGAATGTTCTGCATGATACTTTGTGAGTTACTGAAGCATCCTGTTTTATGACTGTTGACCACTCTTAAAAAATGAGGTATCTGTTGATGTCATCCCAGTGAGCAAAATATTAAGTACAAAATTATGAAAAACCAAACATAAACCCAAGGCTTGAGAAGTGCCTTTCAGTAAAATTCTACTGGAAAAGCTTTGTTGACCATGTCTGATGGCTGCCAGTGCTGAAGATCAGAAGGCTTTCACATAGTGGTAAATAAAATTTCTGAATGGTCCCAAAATTGTTATGCTTAAATTACTCTCCTGTTGTGATCTTGTGTGGCTATGATTCTGTGGCTAATAAAATGAAAATTTGTGTGTGTCACATAATATTTGATTATTGTAGTAAGGAAATATTTTGCATTTCAAAATTTCTTGGTAAGCTGAGAGCCCTGATTGATCCCGGCACTGTTTTATGAAGTGACATTGTAGTTCTGATAAACTAGGAGGTGAGTATTTTTAATTACAATTTGATAAATTCTTGTTTTCAAGAGAACCAAAGCATGTGAGAAGGCCGTCACAGTTGGGCAGACTGTCATCACGAAACATAGGAACACACGATATTATAGTTGCAGAGTGATAGGAGTGACAACTCAAGTCTTCTATGAAGTCATGTTTGATGATGGTTCCTTCAGTCGGGACACATTCCCTGAAGATATTGTAGTAAGTATTTTCTAAGATATTTGCTCTTTTTGTTCTTTTTTTTTTAATATAAATAAGAGTATAATCCATAGCTAAGTGAACTGAATCCTTGGGAATATTTCTTTTCACCTTTAAAGGAGATAACTGACTTAATATTCAATTCATGTTTGTTGTTTACACTGCATTGAATTATTATTTACTAATGGGCCTCCAACCTTGGTGGTTCTAATTAGTATCCACCATTTGACCAAATTATTCAAAACTAATCTTCTAAAGTCTTTTAATTAAATAAGAAATGTGTGTTTAATAAACTATATTAGAATGGGAATTCTACATATTCTGATCTGTCTCTGAGAGATAACACAATGACATTCCTTGCTGAATTGAAAAATCCTGTTTTCCAGTTTGTAATGGGAAGAATGGCTCTCAGGAATCTGTTCTGACAACTTGTTTACATCTTGTTGGCTGCGTCTAGACTGGCATGATTTTCCGCAAATGCTTTTAACGGAAAAGTTTTTCCGTTAAAAGCATTTGCGGAAAAGAGCGTCTCGATTGGCACGGACGCTTTTGCGCAAAAGCACTTTTTGCGGAAAAGCGTCCGTGCCACTCTAGACGTGGTTTTGCGCAAGAAAGCCCCGATCGCCATTTTCGCCATTGGGGCTTTTTTGCGCAAAACAGTCCTCCCCTGTCTACACTGGCCCTCTTGCGCAAATACATTTGCGCGAGAGGGCTTTTTCCCGAACGGGAGCATCATAGTATTTGCGCAAGAACACTGACGATCATACATTAGATCGTCAGTGTTCTTGCGCAAATTCAAGCGGCCAGTCTAGACACAGCCTTGATGTTTAGCTTGCAAGATTACATTATTAATGATAAAAATGAACAGGGAAAAAGAATATGTAGTTTAATCCTAAAAACAATGCAAATTTTGATTTCACCATTACACACAAACCTCCATGTTTTTCAGGAATGTTACTTAACATATGATGTACTTATTTGGGGAACAGACACATTTTCCTTAGACATTCTGGATTAGATTCTCCACTGCCTTGCACTTTGTGTCATCATTTACAAAAATGCAGAGTTGGGTGCAAACTATTACCATTCTGATTTGGCACCATTTTACAACCATTTCACAGTTTTCAGCCCTGATCCTTGGCTTTAGTCAAACCACTTTTGTCCTCCTGGATTCTGAGGCTTCTGTGTGCTGTGCTGATTTGTCGGTATAACTGTTGAAACATGCATCTGTTGCCAACAACCTGCTCGGAGTTGTTAGAGCAGCTGCACATTGCCAGGGTGTACATTCCTTTTGCCTTTGCTTTGTTCTGTGTTGGCTGCAGGGAGGTAGCCTAGTGTAAGGCACAGTAGCATAAGAGTTAGAATGTTGTGGTTCAAGAAGCTAGACTCCCCAGAATACTCAGCCTTCCTGTCCTGTAAAAAAAGGTTTGAGAACTTTAATGTTTTCCTCAGACCCACTTGCCTCTGACAATATTTGACAGATACCTCTACTTCCAATGGAAATAATAATGTTTTTCTTGGCAACAGCTTAGTTATTGAAAAGTCTAATGTGTTTTGGAAATCATACATTTAAAGGGGTACATTTTTGAAGCAGTGAGTGGGGACTTAGCTTTTTACCTCTGACTGGTGTTAATGGAAGTCGTGTAGCTAAATCCCCATTACATCGCTTTGAAAATTTACCCCTTAATTTGAAATATCCTCAAAGGCTCCAGGAATGATCAAGAGCCTTTTGATTAAGGATCATCAAGATACTAAGCAAATGTGGCTGTATTGTTATCACAAACACCTCTTTTGTGTGCACCTGCATCAAAACTATGCTATGGGAGAGACGAGAAACTGCTTACCTCCCTACTGGGATAACTTCTTCTGCAACTAAGAAAGAATGTAATCAGGTCTGGATGTGCCTCAGTGCTTCTCAGATACTGGATGAACAGCATATAATTGTTTGATGGAAATACCAAACGAATTTCGCTTTCCTCAGAGAAATCTTGTTGTGTTTTCATTAGATAATATACCTTTAGCAGTAATTGAGAGGAAAGAATATTTTTTTCTTCTGCCTGGCCTAAAACTTGCTAATCCACCCAATGTGCATATCAGATGTTAATGCCTCTGGGAGGACTTATTCATCAAATGTGGTGTGAAAGCAATGTTAGTGCCTGTTGAAGAACTTATTTCTCTAATCTGTCTTGACTTTTCAACTAGCTCACAAAGCCCTGGTCTACACTAGGGTGTTATTTCGAAATAACCCCCTTTAGGCTGAATTTCTACACTAGGGTGTTATTTCGAAATAACGGGCCACTTATTTTGAAATGTGTACTCCTGCTTTCCTCGGGAAATAATGCTGATTTTGAAATAGTTATTTTGAAATAGGGTTAGTGTGGACATTTCGGTGCTGCTATTTCGAAATAACTACTCCCCAGAGTAATTCAAACTAATTACTCGGCAGTTCTTCCTGGGGCTCCAAGTTGAGGTAGCATGTCCACATTAATGGAACCTGCCTTGGACTAATTTTAAGGCTTCCCCCTTAGTGGGTACACACTATTTCGATTTGTAAAATCAGGAGTTAAGTCGAATTTGGTTATTTTAAAATAATTTCCTAGTGTGGACATGCCCAAAGATAGCAGGAGCTTTCTGCTTTTGTAGTATGTGTTGAGTCCAGAGCACAATTTCAGCTCAACTCACAATTGTGTTTATGCAAGAGGCCACCACTTCAGTGTCTGGACACTGTATTTTATTTGTAAGGAGGAAGATGGGGAACCTCATCTCTAAAACTCTCTCTTCTCTAGCTTTAGGTATTCAGCATTTGCCATGGCAGGGCATACATTGTTCCTAAACCCTTATATATTTTTCTTTACTTTGTATTAGCATTTGCTAAATGTGTTAGGACATGCTTTTTACTTTCAGGCTTCAAATTTGGGACCTCTTTATGGTTTCAACCTAGTAAGACTGTCACAAACAAATGACTCTTCAGTAAGACTGTTTAATTAAATTGCAAATTAGTAAGCCTCAGTGCATTTGCTAACCTATGGGCTCAGTGTTACCCTCTCCTGTGCTGGTGGGCAAAGGATGTAGGTCCAACGTTTTATCCCACACACTCAGCAGATGAGGCTCCCCCCATGGCTCAGTGAAGAATGATAGAAAACAGCTGGTGAATTGTATTGTCTACACTGTATCCCAAAGAAGATGAGATCTGCAGGATAAATGGGCTGTTTAGGCCCCTCTCCCCGAAAAATGCAGCCAGTACATATGCTGTATTCTCCAGCAGTGCTTCCAACAGTTGGAAGTGCAACTTGCTGCTGCTTAGAGGAATATCACATAATGCTCTCCTACTTGTCACCAGAGTTCTCTGTAAGCTGGGTGCTTGCGTGACCACTCAGGAGAGATTCAGATGCCACCCAGCTGTTTAGCAGAGCACCCACATCTAGATTTTTTGTTTCTACTGATGGTGCACATTCACACATGCCTCAGTGCACATAAAATATGTATTCTGCACATGGATGGAAAAAATCTACACCTGGACGGAAAAGATTAGAGGGAACATTGCTTGTTACCCGTTCCCAGCTCTGCTCACCATGATAAATTCTACCCCAGTGTGCAGGACCGATGTCAGTGAACAGCCTGTGCACTGGAAAGTGTCTTTATACTTCCTCCCTGTTGTTGTGCTGTGCAACTTGGTATTTTAATACCTGTCAGACAGACACATCTCTATGAGAAAATCCTGGCAGTTTGCTAAATATAGATCATGCTGGTTGAGGTTTTTTTTTATATAGATTTTCCTATTATGTATTGCATTTATCAAAATTCCTTAACCACTTGTACAATTTGTGATATAATCACATTTTCCAAAATAAATTGAACTCGACACAAAAGCTAATACATGACCCATTCCCACTCCTCATGAAAACCCTATAGGCCTTGTAGCAAGCGTGGGAGTCACCAGATTCTTACCATCTTGGACCAAGAATAGAAACACATATCAGAGTCAAGGACATTCCTCTGAGAATGACCCCATCACTAGCCACCATGTGTAGAAATCCAAGGGTTGTCAGTTTGTTCACCTGAGCTGTTCTTAACTGCCACAGGACAACATGCCCAGGATTCAAAGTGCAATGGTCTCTACAGATTAAAACTAACAAACTAAATTGCTCCTAAATATGAATTGGATGTCATTGAACTATGTGGGATAGCAAAGCAAAATGTTCCCTGAAAGGGAAGGCTCCTACAGGAGAAAAAGGAGGCATTTATCAGTCAGTGAAAAGTACTTGGAGCAGCATTAGTGTGATAATTTACAAGAGTCCCAGGGTATTTCTTCCCAAAATCCAAGTATTGTGGTTTTGTGCAGTTCCAAAAATGTCTATGAAATTTCTTGCTTAACTGTGTATTCCTGAAGAATGTGTGTATCAGCTTACTTAAACTCAGCATGCATGGTGCAGCTGTCAAGAACTATAATAAAAGATGTATTACTACATGATACGAAGTCTGTCAATCCAAGCAAATGTGACATAGTCATTGATTTTTTTTTTAATTTATTACTGCTTTCTGAAATAGAAGTTACCTCACCTGAAAGAACTCAAATATGTACATAAATATCCTGGAGCTTTCTTTTAAACCTACAGTGATACATAGAGCCTTTAACAGAATTATGTTGACATTAATGTAACTACCTCCTTTTACCATTGGGCCCCAAAGAGTCTTCAGTGTGCTGAGATTAGTGAAGATTAAGATCCATCATTCTATCAGTACTTGAAATTCACCACTGGCCATGAAAAGCAAAACAGAACCATTTAGAAATGTGACAGCAAAAGTACATTAATGATATTTTTACGATGGCTACTGTTGCTTTCAGCACACACCTAAATTTCACAAAGCACCAAAATTTATGAACTTCTACTTTCTTTATTATAGAATTTATCACTTTGTAGTTACTGTGCATTTGAACAAAAGCTGTCAGTGTAACAGCAGTGTCATTTTAAACAGTTGGTTGGTTGGTTTGGCATGGTGAGTGTTAAAAGTTTTTCCCTGCCAAGGATCTTCTTTACAGCTCTCTTGTGCTGACAGTGCCCATGCGTACTCTTTGGGAGGCTGTCAGCATTTGAAATGAAAATGTTAACAATTCCTGACCCACACTCTGATATAATACTATTTGGTATTAGCTTCCCTAGTGTTTCATTTTTTTCTATTTTGTTTCTGGAAACTTTGAGATGTTAAATTATTGTTGCCCTTTTTTGATTCAGGCATTTAGCCAATTTTGGGGGTGGGGTCTAGCAGATTGTTTCTGCTAGGTAAAAAAATTGATGATGGATTCAGGTATTCGGTTCAGTTCTGTTTGTTTACAAAGAACATAAAAACTCCTCTTTCCTGAACACAGTAGGAATCAAATGGGGTAATTTCTTTGCTTACAGTGTCAAGCGTCCTTCAATTACCACTTTGCTCTAAAGCTTTCCCTTAGGGATACAATACCAGGACTTTTATGACGTTAATGGTGGCTTCTTTGCTTCTTCTCTGTGTCCTATCTTTTTCTGCTGCTTGAACTTCTATCTCACACCCAGCTTCACCAGTGAATTTGCCAGCCACTGCATTTGCTATGTCAGTCCACGAGGGAACTTTGTGGGCCATTATTTTTTGGGTGGTGGCTCCTCTTGTTTCAGCTTACCTGGTTCTATTGTTTGTTTCTTGCGTTTATGTTAAACAAAGGGTGGTGGTTAAACCCATCATCCACTTCAGTGAGGTTTTTTCCCAACCCCCAACATTACATAATCCTTTTTGGGCAGACGTCTGATAGGTATTTGAAGTTGCTTATGTGGGTTGTCATCTCAGAAGTTGTCCAGCCTGAGGTAAATTTTAGACGGAGTGCAGTTCAGAGGTGCAGGACTCACTTTATCCTCCACTGAAGTACAAGAAGCTGTGGAGTGAAACATGGCAATTCTTTAAAAGTGCACATCAGTACAACATATTTTGTTCAGGAAGTGAAGAAGAACGTTGTGTTGAGTTAGAAAAAGCAGTTGAATTTAGGTAAGTAGAATGTAGTAGCAGCAATAGAAGTTAGATAGGAGACTAAATAACCCTACTTCTATAGAATTCTGTGTGGAAATAATTATTGATCATGGTTATTGAGGACATCAGATTTTTTTCTTAGCTGAAAAAGACACCTCCAGCCACAAATATACTGCCTCTGAACATCGTGATAGAAGAGTGATCCCTGCTAAGCACCCTTACACCACTTCCTATGGCACCTTTGTGTGCTTTGTCCAAATTCTATCCAGGTACTCACCAGGCCATCATTACTTAGCTTATTGGGGTCACAGCAGTTCCATCAGTGGACCTTCCAACATGGTGTTTGCAATAGCACCCAAAAATGGCTTTATTATTCCACCCCTCTTTCCTCCTTTATTCTTCAGTGAACAGAACAGCTGATGATGATTGTAGGGAGCACAGTACAGAATTTGTCTATTAGAGATTACTTACTACAGTGATATGTTAATGTGCTCAAATGATGGAGAGTTATTTTCTCAAGCCTGTAATTGAATTTTTCATCTAATTGCACATATATGTAAACTTGGGGCATACTGTGATACACTACCCATTGAAAATGACCTTTTTCCTGTAAAATTATACATAGTTTGCACCATGCCTCACAGATAAATGACCCACAGCAAAATCTCTGCTTCAGAATTTTTAATTAGTTGGGCCAGCTGATTCCTAGATAGAAAACCATTTAGTGGCTGTCTGGGTAAAGCAGCCACATACATTGACTTATGCAAATCAGATACGTACATGACAAGGAATAACAAAGATGGCACTGACAGAACATTTTACATTTCTTTTAGCTGTCTCTCATGTTTGTTATTTCATAAAAAGATTTACAGGAAGTGTAATTCAGCGTGGATAGTGTGACTAAGGCTTGACCAGGTGGAGCTTCAGAGCTCAACCAAGTGAGGTTCTGTGTCAATGCATGTATGGTCTCTGAAATTGCTGTTATTGTCTGTCTGTCTGTCTAACTGCTGGCAACATTGCTCAGTGCTATGCAGGAATCAGATAAAGAGAGCCTCTGCCCCCAATGTGGTGAAAAACAGACACATACATACAAAACATGGTAGGTGCTAGTAACTTGGAATATTCCATGGCTTTTCCCTCAACCAAATGTGGAAATCTGACTGGTGTAGGTTAGTGTTTATGGACATTGTGGAAGCAGCATTTAGGGAGATCTTAAATGGGAGTGGATGGGAGCCTGTAATGTATGGTCTGAGAAGTCATTCCATGCGTAGGTCATGACAGGAAAGAAAGCCTATGGAGATGGGGCAGTGAGGTTGCCTAAAATGCACAATATTAGGCTCATCCTATAGTCAGATGTGAATATGTGATTTCTTACACCTGTGCAGACTCTCACTGGCTTTGGTGTAGCTCCACAGGGGCACAAGGATCTGCCTGCGTCAATCCAGTTTTAAAATCATGACCTTTTTCATTAACAAAAACCTACCTGTAATGATCTGCATTCCAGAAATCTGTTCTGCTGTACAATCTGTAGGACCCCACTGACTTCTGTGATGGCAAGCAGATTGAGAGTAAATCAGGGCAGAAAAGAATTTGGCCCAGTGACTCTGCAAAATAGTCCACACAGGAGAAGATGTCTGTATTTTTAACAAATTAAATCAACCTTTAAGGACCCATTTAATTATGATGTGAAATTTGTTAAATTTGCATAAGCAGCTTACTGTACATGCAAATATTGTATGGGCAATTACAAATCTGGCATAGAGAATGTTCTTCTTTACACACTCGTGTCCCTGTTTACATGTACACAAGAGCACAGACATGAATTTCTGAGATACTTTAGGAGTTTGGACCTACGCATGTAACTTAAACTTATTTTTAAAAAAACCTAAACAAACAGAGCCAGGGTGAAAGCTGCTACTTTTTTGTTTGTACAGGTTGAAACTCTCTTATTGGGATTCTCTGGTGCAGTGACGTCCATCGTCCGGCACGGATGTTGCAGGACCAGAGAATCCTGGTGGAGGGTCAGTGGCACGGATCCCTGCAGGGCGGGCAGGGCAGTGGGCTGCCTGCAGCGAGCTGATAGCAGGGCCATCCAGCAAGTGGCAGCAGGTCTTCCCAACAGGGTTGGGGGAGACACGCGTGGCTGCCTGGCGGGTCCTGGATCCCCTGCATGGCTGCCCTGCAGGTCCTGGATCCCCAGTGTGGCGTGTGCAGCTGCCCTGCGGGTCCTGGAGCCAGGGCAGCGTTGGCTGCTCAGTGAGGTCAGGAGAGCAGTGGGGCCAGCAGGAGATGAACAGCAGGCTGGGTGGGGAGTCGGCAGCAGGGGATCCAGAAATTACCTTCCCTGGTCCGGCAAAATCCCTCATCTGGGATCGGCCAAGTCTTGAGGGGTCCGGAACAGGGAGGGCCAACCTGTACATCTGTTTTTTGACTCCTGAGACATTAAAATGCAATTCTGTAGTTCTTCTTCAAGTGTTTGTTCACATCGATTCCAATCAGGTGTATGCGTGCAGCATGCACGAGCATCAAAAACTTTCCCTTATCGGCTCCCATAGGGTTGGCTGTGGAGATCCCCACAGTGGCACTGCTATATTAGCGCATATATACCACTGCTGACCCTATCCCTCCCTCAGTTTCTTTTTACCGTCTGCGATGGTGTTGAAACTTCCTAGCTCTCTTGCCTTGGCAAGCTCCTAGTCCCTAGCGAATAGCGATTTCTAGTTTCACCAGGCACACATGAGAAGGGCAGAGATTCACCGTGCTCGGTACCGAGTGAGCCATGACGCTCGGTGTTGAGGCCTTATTCCCGGTCCCGGACCAGATTGAGATCAAGAGGGAATTGGCACCACTCCAGGTCTGGCCTTTCCCAATACCAGTCCAGATCTCCAAGGCCATCCACCTGTATGGCACCAATGCTGGCACCAACATCATCAGTGCCACCTTGGCATTGCAGTCGGAGTCCAACATGGCGTTGACTCATTCCCACTGGAGCTGTGCTGATCGTAGGGGACATGACCACACTCAGCACGATGGCAACCACCTTCTGCCACTGTGTCTTGACCCCCAGGAGGGGATAGCCCAGCAGCTGAGGCCCTGGACCAGACCTCATGCCACGGGTGGCTGGCTCGCCAGAAGAAGGGCTCGAGACCGCCATCTCCCTGAGCCTTCAGGGGACCCGCTGCTACTGTAGGCTTCTTCCTCCTCTTCCCCACATGAACTTATGGCAGGGACTGCCATGGTGGGGTCCCTTCCAGTTGACCTTAGGGCATACCAGGGGCTATTGCTCCAGGTAGCCCAAAACATGAACCTCGCAATGGAGGAAACAGAGAAATCAGAGGACCCGATGGTGGATATTCTGTCCCAAGAGGGCCCATCGAGGGTGGCCTTGCCAATTATAAAGATTGTCCAGTCTAATTATAACAACTTATGGCAGGCCTCCGCGTCCATACTTCCCACAGCAAAAGGGGTTGAGAAGAGGTACTTTATCCCTTCCAAATGATACAAGTTCCTCTTTTCCTGCACCCGCTCCATCTCTCTCGTGGTGTCAGCTATCAATGAAAGGGAGAGGCAGGGCCAGCAGTCACTGGCACTCAAGGCCAAAGAAGCAAAAATATTGACCTCTTTGGCAGCAAGGTCTGCTCAGCTGAGGCCTAGGCAGTTGAGTATCACAAACCAGCAGGTGATCCTCAGTCAATACACTTCTAAATCGTAGGAGGCACTCTCAAATTATAAAGAGCTTCTGCCCCATGATGTGTGTCAGGAATTTAGGGCCTTGACAGAGGAAGGGCATACCAAAGCCAGAGCCTCGTTGCAAGTAGCTCTGGATTTGGCAGACCCTGCAGGGAGAACACTCTCGATGGGGGTGGCCATGCGTAGGTCAGCATGGTTACAAGCCTCAGGTCTCCCTCTGGAGGTCCAGCACACTCTGCAGGACCTCCCATTTGAGGGCAGGAGTCTGTTCTCCGAGAAGACGGATGCCAATCTTCACTCCCTTAAGGATTCCCGAGTGACTATGAAATCCTTGGGAATGCACACCCTGACTATTCAAATGCACTCCTTTACATTCCAACACCCTCCGCAGAGTTTTGCTCCTAGATAGTGCCCTGAGCAGCAGCGTGGGCACAATAGAAACAATAATAGGAGGAGAACCCCGTCTCAACAACCAAACCAGAGGACTGACTCCCCCAAAGTCCCTCCAGGCCCAAAACAGGGCTTTTGAAGGTGCTCTCGAGGACAGGGCCCCAGCCTCACCAGCTCTTTCGCCTTTGTTCTCAGCCAGACTGTTCCACTTCTACCATGCGTTGGCCAGTATTACCTCGGACTGTTGAGTCCCCCGCACAGTTGGAGTGAGATACTCCCTGCAGTTCTCCTCACAACCGCCTTTCCAATCTCCTTCCTTGTCCCTCTTCAGGAACCCCTTTCACAAGTATCTCCTAATACAGGAGACCCAGTTGCTCCTTGAGTTGGGGTGATCCAAGAGGTCCCCTTAAGGGTAAGGGGGAAGGGAGTTTACGCCCATTATTTTCTAATCTTGAAGGCAAAAGTGGGTCTAAGTTTAGACCTGATACAGAACTTGGTATCCTCTCTCCCCCAGTACCCCTCCACAACTGTGAGAATGTGCCTCAGCCTTCTGGGTCACATGGTTTCATGCTGCCATGTGATCAGATATGCATGACTATACCTCAGACCCCTGCAGGGGTGGCTCGCCTCCATCTATGCCGGGGTGGGCAATAATTTTAGACACGGGCCACTTCAGAAATTTTTAAAGTGGGCCCCAGGCTGCCCCCAGAAGGGGCAGGGCCTCGGGCAGAAGGGGCAGGGCCAGGACACTTCTGTGCTTCCCCGCTCACAGACCCTGATTGGCCTGGGGGTGGGGGGCAGCACCTGAAGTCTTTGCCCTGCCCCCACCCCCAGAGAGAACCGCCAGCAGTTCTGAAGAGCTGGCAGTTCATTCTAGGTGCCTGCTTGGCTTGGGGGTGGGGGAGTGGCAAGGTGTCTGTGGGCCAGATAAACCCGCTTGGTGGGCCGGATCCAGCCCGAAGAGGCACTCGACTAGAGCGCATGCCTCACTGACTGCATTTGTAGTGCAGGTTCCCCTCCAAGAGATCTGTAGGGCAGCCACATGGTCCTCCATGCACATGTTCATGGTACAATATGCCATTGATAGGTTTTCTAGGGAGGATGCTGCTGTCAGTAGGGCAGTGCTCCAATATGTGATTCCTAACTTCAACCCCACCTCTATGAAGTAACAGCTTGGGAGTCACCTGATTGGAATTGACATGAACAAGCACTCGAAGAAGGAAAGACAGTTGCCTGCTCTTGTAAGTGGTGTTCCTTGAGATGTTTTGTTCATGTCCATTCCAATACCCAGTCTCCTTCCCCAAGGTGGCAAGAAGGAACTGAGGGAGGGTTAGGGGTAGCGGTAGTATATATGCGCTAATATAGCTGCACCACTCTAGGGGTCTCCACAGCCAACCCTACAGGAGATGCTAGGGAAAAAGTTTCTGATGCTCGTGCACGTGGCACACACACACCTGATTGGAATGGATGTGAACATCTTGAAGAACATCGGTTATGAGAATGGGTAACTGTCTGTTTCCATAGTTAAGCATAAGCACTGAATATGGGCAGGTTTAACTTTGAATCTACCTACTTTTGCAGCTTTAGAAACCTCAGTATTGTCTTATCACAGTTTTCTGTGTATGATTTTCTCATTTTTCTAACAATAGTCCAACTTGATAATGGAAAGGCTAATAGAACCATAGCTATTGCAATTTCAGGTAAGCTGTTAAATTAAGATCATCTTTATTTTTAAGAAAAGATAAATCTTCCCAATAATTAGTAGGTGCTGTTGGAAAGAATTATAAAAATGAAAAAACAGCTTTTGTGCTTTGTTTTTTTCCCCACTCATGGCACAATTTGAACATTACGAAGATTTAAAATTTGTCAGTTTATGTACAACAAGCATATGCCTTAGTTCACTATATGAAATCCTTGCTTATGACATCACACCCATACCAATATCAGAATTAAAAGTTGGGCTTGGAAGGGGCGGGGTTTATGATCTAGTGGTTGATCCATGTTTGTCTGGTGGTCGCACAACAGCCTGTGCATTTGGGCGCACATCGTGCCAGTCCAGAGCACACAGCCTAATGATGCTGTCACTCAGCAACCCTTTGGCCCTTCTTACAAGGTTCGTGGAGAGGCCTGCCTTACTCTGGCCTCCGGGGTGGGACATTTTCCTCCACAAGCCACCACTAAGGAGGTTGGGGTCATGGAACCACACAGTAGAGCCACACACGCACAGAGTCATGCCTGTACTCAGGCAGCATCTACTCCTGGTCAAGTGTGATCCCCTGAATGGGAACCTGCCAATGGGAGGAAGAGGAGGGAACCCCAGTAGCACTCTCTCCAGCAAGTGGCCTCTGCTGCTCACACATCTCTCCCAACATCACCCCTTCCTCTAGCAGGCAGGGATAGAAGTTCTCCCTCTGCGGACTGCTGGCAGTGCTGGAACTGGCATGTTCGGGACACAGAAGGAGGCTGAGCCACCCCCTTCTGCCCACAGGCTCTTGGCCTGGCTGGCACTTCCCATGCCTGCTTGTCCCCAGGTTGTGGGTGTAGTGATGCTCCCCAGGGGCATCTGTGCCCCTGCAGGAAAGTGCCTGCTATATTGGCAACAGATGGCACTTCTGCAGGGGAATGGTGGGTCGCATGTGGGTGTTCTGTCACCTGAGGGCAGGGCCGAGCCATTCACAGAGCTTCAGGGAGGTGGCCTTCTGCATGCAGAAGTTCTGGACCAACTGCTGGTCATCCCATCCCAATGCGGTCCCACCTGTCAGAACTAGTCTTCCTCTGCCAGAAGCGGCGTTTGACAGTGTCCAGAGGATTTGGGGGCATTTGCAGCAGCAGGCATGCCAGGACCTGGGTATAGGGGTCCTCCTCCAGTTCGGGCTGGTCATGGTAGTGCTGGTGCAGCATGTGAGCAGTTTGGATGAGCTGTGCCATGAGGTACAGCACGAGGCCCATGAGCCTGGCACTGCTTTGCAGCAGTTCCAGCTCCATGGTGTCAGTGCTGTGGCATCCGCAAGGGCAACCAGAGCACACTGCATCTGTTTTGTGTCCCAAATAGCGAGGGGGTATCCAGTGGAGCAGTGGTGTGTGAGATGCAGCCGTAGAGAGGAACCCCTGAAATATCGGACCTTTGGGTGAAAGACACTGCTGAAATAGAGAGTATTGTTTTTTAAACTGATATGCAGCAAAAAAATAAAGAGTGACTGTACCAATCATGTCCTTCTGGTGAAGAGAACAAGTTACATGATTTTGTCGTGAGGAGCAAGGGTGTAGGAGGATAGTTTTGGCAACTAGTCCGTCAGATTGAGTGAACTTGGTAGTGTGGGATTAGAAGCTAGGAAGGGTGAGTCAAGTTGGCAGCACTTGTAATTATGGAGGAATGGGTATTGCTTATGATCATCCCTGACCATTTATTGATTTTACATTCTCTGAGACCTGTCTCACATCCCTTGCAATCGAGGGTGTCATATAGCAGTCCCACCCAGAAAGCCCTCTCCTATACTTGTGCCAGGACATATTACCCTAGTCCTTCCAACAGGTGTGCCACCCCACTTTTCCCAGCAGGAACCCACACAGACTCTCTGCTGGGAGCATCTTTGCATGGGAGCATCCCTTATTCCCCCTGTTCCTTAGTTCTCTGGGTCCAGCTCTCCAGGCTTGGAGCTGTTAGCAGAAAAACTTCTCCACTGCACCTCTTCCTCTCTGGCCTAAACCCAGCATGCAACTTCCTCTGCTCTTGCTGCTTCTTCTCCTCCTGCCTTCAGTTTTCTCCTGGGTCCCAAACCTACAGTCTTTTAACCAGTTTCTCCCTCATCCCAGTCCAGGCCCGCAGAAGGCTTTTTGCTGTCTGACGCTTTCTCTAGAGGCCACCTGCAGTCTTGGCTTTTGCCACTATTCCTGACTCACTCCTTGTGTCTCTCCCTGACTTTTTATAGCCCCCCAGGTGCTGCTCTTTCAGTTGGCCAAATGGGAGCTCCTCCTCTGGCACAGAGTTGCTGGACCTATTTCATTTTCTGGGGCCAGCCAACCTCTGACACAGGTGCTGGAGATTGTGTCCAGACACACCTATGTGTGAAAGATGGAGGGAGCAAGTGTTTTTTTCTCCCTCCCACCTATACATCCATGTACAGTAGCTGGGCGTGAACTGGTGCAAACACTCTCTTGAGTACAAAGGCATTTACAGCAGCATTTACCTCTTCATAGTAAATGAGGAAGGGGTAGGACAAGTGGCACAGTGTGAGGATGAGCATATTGCACCTCCCAAAATGGTGAAGCAGAAATTAGGCTCCCCTGCACTTAAGGCACAATGTATTCCGATGGCCCTGAGAGGCAGTGCACCTCTACATCACCCACAATGAGAGCGTGTGTTTTCGGAGCATAGTGTAGCCCAAATTTAGGCCCTATCTCTCTCTGTGCCAGCCCCTTGTGTGGCACCCAACCCAGGTGCTTACCAGTGTCTAGGGTGTTCCAAAAAGGAATTCTCCAATTCCAGCTGGAATACAGTAGTCACCACTTAGTGCAGAACAGTGTCAGTCTGCACTTAGCAGTTACGGTTAATTTAAACATCTATTGGGTCTATTAATAGCTGTTTTGGTTGTCAGTGAGAGATTATATTGCAGCTGAAATGTTAATTGTTTAAATTGATACCAAAACAATCATTAGAAATCATTCCTGATTGCTTAATCCAGCCTTTCATTTTCTCTCTAAGGAAAGCATAACATGTAGTGTGTAGAAGAAGGTTCATTAACATTTTAAGGACAGTAGCTTAAGCATCATTTTCGTACTGTGCATTCCGATTGTCCTTGTGACACAGGCAATTAATTCACTGGACTGTAGTCACCTTTCTTTTGGTCCAGTTTTATGCCAATGTGGTTTCACTGATTTTAGTGAAGTCTCACCAGTCTAAAAGTAGATTAACAATATGGTAAGAAAGGCCTGCTGTCTTGTGTGTATTGATGTGCTTTCTTGCAGTGTGAATAGCTGTCCCTGCTTAGATAAGTTTTGGCTGTGGCATATTAACTAACACTCTTTTTCATTCAAAATGATATGGAACATATGAAAAGCTAGTTTTTGGATTTCAGAAAATTGTATAGGAACTGCACATAATCAATTTTTCAAACCAAAATATTGTTTGACAGCATTGTGATATCATGAGATATGTGCAGAGAGTTTCTACAATTTACTTCCCTTTAATGATTTGTGTAAATAAAATATATTCTCACTTCTCAACTACGATACTTTAACTGTTTATATGACAAGCTCACCTGAATCAGAGGTGTTTAGTAGTGAATATGTTTGTCATATTCTTTATAAAATAATCTCTTGTAAGCATGATTATGGAAACTTAATCACTTACCCAAAAGCTGAAAGCTAGTGCACACTAAACTAACATAAGTAGAACAGACAGCTTGTATTAAGTGCATGCACAAAATGGGCTTGCTGACATTTCAGTTCAATCCTTGGTGATGCTCTGTCTACACAGGGAATCCCAGTTGAGTTACCTTTTGCAACTCCGCCACATGAGCCCTGTTCTCCCCTGTATTTTATACAATAAGAGCTGACTTATCATGACAGCTCTTGCACCATGAGTTGAGTTCTTTATTCCCTCTTCCCCATGCTTCATATTGTGTTAAGCCTCTGTTTGAAACACTCTTCAGATAATTTTCATTACTACAGAGACGAGTCTGCTAATGAGGGCATTTTGATAGCTGCATTGTGGGATATTGCAATAAACTAAATTTCTAAATTCAGGAGGATAAATTATAGCTGCACCTTAATGCTATTCACCTAAAGACAGCTGGAAGACCATTTACATGCAGAAGTCCAGCAGCCATACATGCTGGTCTAATTTTCACACCTTCCATAATTATATTGTTTCTATAGGTTTTATAGAGCTCCCATGCTGATATTTTGCTGCTAAGCATTTTCCTAGAGAGGGTTTGTAAATTTGCTTGAAAACCTTTCAGTAAAAACAAGATGACCTCAGTCTCCAAATAATTTTCTGTAGGTTATTTAGGGTTTTTCTGAAGTAGCCATTTCCAGTCAAGTTTTCGGTCAGGGCTACTCAACTTTGGAAGCCCCAGGGGCCGCAATGATATTCACAGCACATGCCAACGGCTGCAACTTAAGTGTGGTTGCATATACATGCAAATATATATACAAATATATGCAAATAGCTTCTTTCTCTCCGGGTATGAATACAAAGATTCAGGCAAGACTACACAACACACAGGCCCCATTTAAGTCAGTTCTGCTGATATTAATAAAATGCAATATTTACCCAATTTCTACCTATATGACAGCACTTTTAATGAGCAATGACAGTCCAGGAATTTAACTACTAAAACACATATCAATAGAAGGCCATTATATTGACTACCTTTTTGTTTTGGCTCCCACCCGCCGGCCGCATGTTGAGCCCTGCATAAACCCAAACTGCACTGTGGCCTCAGACAAACAGGCCACATGCCGCCCATGGGCCACATGTTGAGTAGTCCTGTTTTAGGTATTATGCAAACTTTATGGGTGGCTTTTTAGAAACTTAACCATTGAGTACCTAAAATTAAAGGCTTTGAGTTAGTGTTGTGCTTTGATTCAGTCTTAAAAATAAAGTTTATGTGGATGCAACTTACATTAAACAGTCATTCTGAACTTAAATGGTATTTCTGGGAGTACTATATATATAAGGTGAACAGGAGAATTTATCTTTAATGGTTTGATCTTAGTAGCTTTTACTTTTAATTTATGGAGTATTGTGAAAGGGCATGTGATTTTACAGCGAGATATAAGAGGCAAGGCAAGGTAAGGTGTCTGTAGAGGCGAGGTGAAAGTTTAGAGGGCATATGTACTGTTGAGTATCTGGTCAATATAGACTTAAGGAAGAGAGGTATAAAGAAGAGATGCAAAAAGACTGAGGAGTAAATAGCGATAGAGAGGGGAAGGACCTAGTGGAAAAGACTAAAGCCAGCAAATGGAAAACAGGAGGGTGTGATATCTGGTGACAGGATGAAGAGGTTTAAGAAGGCAGAGGGGTTGTACATGGGGATGTAAAATCCTGTTTAATTTGTTAACTAGTTAAATGTAATGTTTAACTGTTAATCAATTAAAGGAGAGATGGGTGGGGATCCGTGGCCAGGCTGAAGTGCTCCCTGCCCCCTCCGCCCCTCCCCCCCCCCCCGCTGCAGGCAGGGGCTGCTCCAGCCCAGATCGAGCAGCCCCTGCTTGCAGCACACCCGAGCCCACCATGACAGGGGCTGCTCTGTCCAGGCTGGAGTGCCCCTGTCTGCAGCCCCCACTGGTTAACCAGAACCAGTAAGCATCAATCTTAATGGGTGATGCTTACCAGTTAACTGGTTGACCTTTCACATCCCTAGTTGTACATGAGGAGAATGCTGGTGATGTAGAAATGCATGATTCCGAGGCTGGAGATGAGAAAAATTCACACATCCTTTGATCTGCTGTCATCACAAAGCTGGGAGGGTTTGAAGGCCTTGTCTAGAGGTCAGAGTGCCTTCTGGAATAGTGGGATATGTTCTTATCACTGCCCCCAAAAGATTGTGGGTCTTGGGAAGTGTGAGAGGAGGGAGCTTGGGGCATTGAGTCATAGCTGGTGTCTGGTGTACTAACCTACTCGTGGAAGAATTAACTCCAGTTTCTATGTTCATAATTTATTATTATTGTTTTTTTTCTCATTAATAGTAACACTTTTCATCAGCTTTCAAATTTAACTGCCTAAAGCAGGGGTGGGGAACCTTTTTGGGGTTGTCAGCTGCTGATCAGGGCCGGCTTTAGGCCGATTCGGCCAATTCCCTGGAATGGGGCCCCGCACCTAAGTGCCCCCCCCCCCCCCGGGCACGTGACGCATGCGCAGTGCCGCCCCAGGCGCACAGTGCATGTGCGGCCCTGCCCCCAGAATCAGGCCCCGCGCTTGTTAAAGCCGGCCCTGCTGCTGATCCACAGAAAAATCAGTCAGGGCCCACACACAAGTGAGGGGGAAAAAAATGAGAAGACACTCTCCACAATCCCCTTGCCCACCAAGAGGAGCTTAGCAGGGCCCAACCTAGTACATTTTGTGTGCCCCAGCCCTGCAGTGGGACAGCAGAGGGACTGGAGCACCAGTGCGAGCTCCCCAATGCTGGGGGGAGAGGCTCTGAGCCTTGGGGGCTGGATCCAGGCAAGCCGGAGGCCACACCCCTGGCATAAAGCTGTCCCCTGAATTATGCTATAGAAGCCCAGTTCAACTGATTCATGTTTAAAATACATAAATCAACTATTAGCATACAGATGTAGCTGCCTAGCTGTATGCAGCCAAATTTTGAAAACTGGACTCAATGTTCTCCTGCTGTGTTTCTGTTTAGAACTCTGCATTACCTCTTGCTCCACATCAGCTGAGTGGGAAATACTGTGTGATGTTTCCCTTACTTCCATTACTGCCCACTCCTGCCATCTGAGACCCAGCCCTTTCCAGGTACAGAGCAGGGCTCCCCCACCTTGTTCTGGTTTGTTCACCTTGCCCAGGCTTTTAAGCTGGTTCCCCATGAGCACCAGCTCCCTGCAGCTCCTAATCCAGAGGCAGCAGTGTGGAGGGGATGTTGTGGGGAGCCAGCTTCAAAGCAGGATTCCTGCGCACCAGCTCCTGGGGAGCTGCCATCTCCCCTCCACGTGTAAACGTGTAACTGCTGAAATGTTCAACGGTTACACATTTATCTAAACACATTTTAACATCCCTGTTGTGTACAAGTATATACTGTGTACCCATCATAGTTGACAGGACTAATTTGTAAAGCCTCTTTAGTACATGATACAACATGTGATAACAGAGAGATATGCAGCTGATAAGCTTGGATTTTGCAAAATATGCAGACTGTATCAGAGTGTTCCAGCATTCAAGGTGAGTCTGAGCTGTTGAAATACGCATCTAGATTCTAACTTTCCCAAGTTAGGGCCCATGTCTGTTCAGTGCCTCCTCATGATCTTTATTTGCATTCTGTTTTAGCCAAGTTGTACAAAGTCAGAAGATCTGTCAGAAGATCTGCTTAGTCTAGTAAGTCTGAAAAGAGACTCAAACACTATAAATGGTCATAGCAATGGAGTTAACAACAAAAGAAAGAAAAATAAAAGACTGAGAGGATTATTAGGGCCACTGGTTATCAATATCCTTTTTCTAAATGGAAAGGTAGATGTATGTCCTCTTCACTCCAACCCCTGCGGTTATGCCTATGAATTATCACAATGAAAATCCCATAATCCATAACAGTATAAACATTTCTAGAATCCTTTCTCTTCACATTAAAGTGGAGATATTCTAACGAGACTTCCTCCAGCAGGTAAAGTACAGTAGTCTGAGCAAGGTGGAGTTAGGCAAGGTGTTTTCAAATGAAATTCTTGTACTGTGAATTATCTGAAAACGATGCAGCTCAATAAAATAAATATTTACCTCAACAAAAGTTGTGCATAAATCAACATGCAAAATTAGATGGCTAGAATGTACTTAGTCAAATTAATTAGTACAAAATAATTTCCACTGTCAAGGTTAGGCCCAAAATTTGACCTGTCTTTAAATCGTTAGGATGCAGGGGAAATGAGTTTTATGTAGGTACTTTAAAACACTGCTTCACCAGCAAAAATCTCTCCTTGACTTCCATTGGCAGTCTTTATGTTGGACTTTTCCATGTTTTTATTTTGCTGCTGTATCATAGATGCACAGAGCTAACTAGCATTCAAAACATGAGTTAACGATGGCTTTCCTGGATCCCATTGTTTATATCAATTATATTAGTGAAAAACAAGGATGTGAATAAGCCATAAATGTACTGGCTTTTTCTTCATGAAAGGAAAGCAGGGGTAGCGATGGGGCATCAGTTTTTGCCAGGTAACAAATAAAAGCATTTATTCGTAGGTCAAATATAGGAGCATCAGTGCAGCATAACACAAAATTATTACAAAATAATGGGTACCAGCACTACAGCTTTACAAAGGCAAGTAGTCCCACTGTCTGTTTAAAATAAGATTTATTTCAGTGAATATATTTATGAATAAAGGCTGCTAATTGGGTCCTTTTTTCATATAATGGAGGACCTGATTTCTTACAGATGTCACTCTCTCTGTTAATGCCATGTTCTCAAATGAGGTAATGCATACCACAAATAATATATAGTCATTCTGTATGTACAAAGTCTGTAGTATGGTTCTTCTCTGTAGTGTACATAAGAACTCTTTATTAAATTACAGAAAAACTGACGTAGCAAATATGTGAAGATATTACATATGCGCTCAAAAGATCAGAGGAGTCAGTTTGGGAAGCTAGATCCACTTGTGACAGTTCATGAATACAAATTTAGAAATCTCAGCTAAGTCAGGTGTTTGAACTTTTGTGACTTAGAGAGACAATGAATGCTTATTCAGACCTTGGCAGCATTACAGAAGCAAGCTTTTCAGGGTGATAAACGTGAACAATATTTCCAGTGTGGTTTTTTTTCTGTGTACCACAGACAGGCTTTTCTTCAGTATCTGAAGTTCTCTTTCAGTTTTTTCCTAATCTATTTCTGGGGCCAATGCAAAGGAAATCACAATCTCCATTTACTGTGATGGACATCTGGATGTTTTAGTGCTCTGCTCAAGAAATACCTGGTGTTTCTGAAAAGGCACTCTCTCTCCTAGCAGTCAATAGCATTCTGGTGACTATAGAAGTCAGCCTGAGTCCTGATAGCATGACTGTCTGCCTGTATCTTTTACAATGTAACATTTCATCCTCCTCTTCCCTTCAAAGCCTGCTGTGTTAGAGCAGCTGGTAGAACTGGATTTAGCAATCTACTGCAGAAAAAAGTTCTGATCTTATCAAGATCAAAATTGATTTTTTTTCCTTCTCGCTGTAAGGAATTCCACAATGTGCACATGCAACAGTATGAATGGGAATAAGGGTGCAAACAGAATTTTTCGAAGGAGAGGGGCCCAGAGGTGGCCCTCCTGTGGTCTGCACCTGTTCCAAGCTCTCTCTCACAACACACAGCTCCAAACACATTCCCTGCCTGCTGCCCACACTCATCCCCAAATTCTTCCTGCCATAATGCCCCTCAGGCCGCTCCAAGCTCTCCTCGCCTCCTCCCCGCCCCCACATACATTCAACCCTGTGGCCTCCCTGTCCCACACATGAGCTGACTCCAAGCTCTCTTTTCCTGCCCCCTGCCCCACATTCAAGCCTGAGCTCTCATTCAGAGAGGAGACCAGGCTAAAGAGCATCATCCCCAGGAGCAGCCAGAAAGTTCTGGGAGGTCCAGCCCCAATCTCCAAGGCAATTCCACTCACTCAAGAAGCACCAAAAGCCCAGTTCTAATCATCCCATCCTTCTGGGGACTGGGAGGTTTCTGGAGCCCACTGGTCAGCCTCTCCCGAGGGTGGATGCTAGAAAGACTGCAAAGGTTTAGACACTGCATGAGGCCACATTGCCACTCCAGTTTAGTCCAGTATGAGAGAGGATTTCAAATCCAGTTTTCAGAGCCATTCGGGGTCTAGGCTGCTTACCCATTGCACACTTCTATGGGAAGTAAAATACAGCTGTTCAAGCAAAAGGTCTAACAAACCTGTGGCTGCTCACATACAGACAAGATAGGCGTGAGGATCAGGTCTGTGGCCATCACCAAAACCACTTTATCCTCACTTCAGTCAGACACCAGAGGGGGATATGACCACACATATTAAGCCAGTTTCTTACAGTAGCCTCAAAATAATTAACAAAATCCAGCTCTGTGGAGGCAGTTCCCTGACGGTTTGAATAAGTGAGGGTTAGCATTTTGCCCATTTTGAATGGGATAGTTTCTTACACTAGAATTTACAGGTCTTGCTGAGGTACTTAAACTTGGGACAAGAATTGATCCATTTCTCCCATGGATGCCATGTAGCCTGCACCTTCCCTCTGTTTAAAATAGTATTCCAATGTACCATTGTCATTCCTACTATATTAAGTATAAACAGGGCTCCAGGACACTGGTCTCCCTGTTGTTGATTCCCAGAAGCATTTTTACATACCAGTCACGGCAAGAGAAGCAAATTCAAAAGCATAGGAACTCATTTAATACCAAAGATCAAGCCTCTTGAGTTTTACACTAACTGTTGAAAGGCAGAAAATTACCTAGCCTAATGAAGGACCTTTCCTACTGGTAAATTCAGCAGGAATGTATCAGTGATATTTTTGCTAGTTAATAATATTCACAGGTGTTTCTTTGTAAGCTTTTTTCTTTTCATTTATTTAAGATGAAATGTACAATCTTAAAGCATTAATTTATTGATCTGTTTCAATCTCTTGATTGTAGATCCTTTGCATTATATTCCCTTATCTGTTTCCCTTCCCTGCTGAAAAAATGCTAAATGCATTTTTTTTAAATAAAATACTTTACTTTGACTATACCAATATTTTTCGTTGTTAGTTTTGTTGTATTCTTCATGTAAAATTTTCTTTAAATTAATATTTTCTATATACTAGCTATAAAATAAATACATCCTAACTGACAATACAATACAACACAATAGAAACATTAAAGAGCACCATATTTTTTTTTTTCCTTTCCACTTTACCTTCCAGCTTCTTTTAGCCGCTCCCTTCAAATATGGAGCAGATCTACAGAAGGTTCTCTTGTGAACAATGAACTTCAGTCCCATTGATTTAGATGACCACATCACAGAATGTTCCTTTTAATATGACTTCACACATGACATGGCAGAGGAATGCATTCGTTTTTCAGTCTGTGCTGCTTTAAGTAAAGCCCGGAAGTACCCAATGGCTCTTACGTTGATATAATTCCCAAAATAATTCCTAATATAGTTATTCCAAATTCTGTAATGATATTGCCGGGCAAAACAGTTAAAATCGAGCTAGAAATATTCAAAAAGCAACTGTCTCTGGCATTCTGAAATTATGATACTTCAGTAAATATTTTTGGCTAAGTATTTTCTCTTACTGGAAAAGCAGTTAATGAACCCAGAATTAAATGCTAAGGTTAGATTAACCTTAGAACAACAAAAGAAAAGCTTTACAATGTTTATAGTTCTGTGATTTAAGATAATAAATGAATTTTCATAACACCATAAGCAGCTGGACTCATATATTCCACAGTTGATTGATGCTTTATGTACCGACAGGTTAGCTCCACTAATGTGACATAAGATGAGCTATGGTAAGATTTCTTCAACTGCTCAGAATATATGAAATTCCAGAACAAACACATGTGATTTACACTTTAAACCCTGAAATTACTGCATCTGGAGATTATTTACATCTGGTACAGGCTATTAATTATACATCTGACATATTATATGTTTCAAATTAACATTATCCAGTTTTTGCAGCCTAATAAATGTACATAACCTTCCCTCTAAAGAAAGTGAGTGAATCAATTTGTCAATAGTAAGAAAATATGATAATAAAATAGACCATATTAAAAGCATCAGTGATAGAATAGAAGCAATGAACTCCACGGTGGAATGGAATACGGGATATTTAGGACAGTGATTCCCAGAAAGTGTTCCATAGACGATTGCAATCCTCAAAGCATTTGCTGGTGGTATTTGGACTGCTGGCTGATCATAGAGCTGAACTAAAAATAACTGAAATACTGTACATTAAATCCCTTCCTCTATTACTTTTCTATATGAGCAGTTATGGTCCTTATCCTGGGTATTTTGTACATTCACGGGCTGCAGGCTTGTCTTTTGGATGGTGGAGAGCAAATAAAAGCTGTGTTTGTAATTCATTTGAGGTACTGTTTGGTTTGATACCACTAGGAGATACTTCGTTTTTTAGAGAAACGTGGCTTTATATAGTAGTTTTAGAATTATGTCTAAGACACCAGCCGTGAAAGTAACTGAAAATTTCTTACAGGCTGTTTACAGTGCTGTCCTATTGCAACCCAGGTCCCTGCCAGTTCTTTAAATAGCTCCCTGCTGTCTTTTGCCACAACTCAGCCAGTTCTTGCCGGAGCTGCGCACCAGGGTGCACCCACTTTCTTTCACCTCTGCAAGACACACAGAATGGCTTTATTTTTTTTTTTCTGTTAGATTTCTAACTAAAGAAATGCAAGGGAGGGAAAATAAAAGCATGGTGTAGCAGGTGTTTTCAGCACCATTGTAAATGGGAGAAGCAGTCACGAGAGCAGTTTTTAAGGCGTTGTTCACGCTATCAATGAGTTTAAGAATCCCTGAAGAAGTTTAATAGATGTGAAGCCACAATAGCTCCATTGCCGGAATCCAGGCCTTAGATCCGCAGTGTGATCAAGGACAGAGTAGTGTAACACAGCAAATTGCCCACTACCCTCTCTATAGTAGAAGGCCTGCAACTAGCAAGCACAACCTGTAAACTGGGAAGAGCCAGCTGGGAGGGACTGGGTCAGAAAATGCACATATTTCAGCATATCTCATCAGACTGTACCACACTGTCACCATGGGAGAACCCCTGAGGGATGGCAGTGGCTGTAGTGCCATCTAGCTTCCTGTCTGGAGAGCTGCTTGCCAAAGCACAGCTGCCTCAACAAGCTCAGTGGAATGTAGTTTGCACTTCCTTGGGCTCAGGGGTTAAATCAAACTTCTGGGCTGTCTCTCTGAGCTAGGAGATACGGCTAGCAACAACATACGTTTATAGCTCATGGATGTAAACAATAGGCGATAAGGTAACAGTCCACCAAGAGTGAAATGAGTTGTTATTTGTGTTAAAAAATGGTGCATTCTCCTCGCTCTCACTTCTCTGTCCTTAGTCATTGTAATTATGCGTTTAGTTGCCTGGCGGGGGAGGGCTTGGCTACCCAAGAGGCTAATTTTCATCCCTTCAGTGGGGTATGTTCGCTCTCAAGTGTAAATGCAGGATGAAGTGTGAGCTGTGTGGTGAAAGTATTAATAAGTATATTAAAAACATTTGGTGTGCACAAAACGCAACCATTACTGCAGTCACTAGACTTAGAAGTAGTTGCTAGGCAAGCTACAAACAATTGACAATATACCTCAATCCTATTTGGCAACAGCCCTGCTATTTCAGTTCTAGGTCTGCAATTAATCCTGAACTATGTGGTGACTGATGTGTCACCAGCATAGGTTGGGATGTTCCTATGACACTCACTTTCAGTTGCGTACGTATACACAAATGTGTGCACTCACTTGAGTTATATTTTGAACCTATGGGCTGTTTGACATGGGTGGATAGTAGGCAGAGATGGTCCCCAGGAAAAATGCACAAATTGCCTGTTCAGCTAGCATAGAGTTGACATAAGGACACTTCTCTGGTCCTTCACACAATTCTGAGTGTGAAGGTGTGCATAGGGAATGTTGTGCTCTGCTCTGTGGCTATACTAGCCTGGCAGAGCATCCCACAGAACGAGTGGTTCAAAGACAGCATATGTTATACCAGGAGCCATGCCCAGAGCTCAGGTGATACAAAGGTGGCAGTAAACCTTTAAATTCTTTTTGTGTATATCTACCAGCCAAGCAAAGAGCCTGCTGATTCTCTCAACATTTGTAGTTCGATCGGTCATGTGTATACTCCAAACATCTAGCAGGAATGCATTGGTGTTAGCAAAATATAAATTGCTGAAGTGTGTAAAAAAAAAGCAACCACCAGGAACTTCTGGCAAATACGTAGCTGTGTTTTGTTTGATCTCATATTCATTATGTGACAAAAATGAAATTGAGGGAAAGTAGTACCGTCGCTGATAAATATCGGATTCATACACATGGCTTTGACATCGTGACATCAAACTCTTAGAAGTTTTGCTTTGGTCACTAGTTCCTTCTCATGAAGACAAACGTTGTGTTTCGTTGGCCCATTAATAGGATTATAATGCTTGGAACACACATGATAATAACTCCCCTCTAATTATCAAGTCATAAGAAGCAGTTTACTGGCAATTTCAAAATTTAATTGCTTAATCACTGACTTGAGAAACAATCCCTTCTGTGTAAATAGAGCAGAGACTGCCTGAAGCTGGGTCCACCTGCAGAGGGAGAAGTGGTGCAAGTGAAGTGGCCTGATGGAAAACTGTATGGGGCAAAATATCTGGGAACAAATGTAGCTCACATGTATCAGGTGAGTGCCCATATTTCTTATTGTGTGCATGTTAGAAACATACTTTCAAATGTCTTCATGTCTCGTTCCGCTCCAAAGTCAGACTGGCCATGCCACAGTTTTAACATTTTGAAAGGCAGAGGTATGAGGTCAGTACTGAGTTTTGAACAGTAATTCCTTTACCTTATCAAATAGTGTTGTCCTCAAACGTTTGCAATTGCTGAGCTGCTGCTGTAGCTAATTATTGATATGAAGCATCCTGCAGCTTTAAAATTGCAGAGGAAGAGAGTGTGTATGTGTATAGGAACTCCAGATTATTCAGTGGAACACATCCTGTAAAACAAGACTGCAGTATGATATTGTGTTGATCTCTCTATAGTATTTGCTTTTATTAAGCACTGGAAGACTTACCCGGGATCAGGTAAGTGGTGGCTGGCAGTTGCTCCCTGGGACAGCCCGGGATTGTGGGGGCTGTGCTGCTGGCAAGCGGCTGCTCCTTGGGACTTGCTGCCCCTCTGTGATCATTCGTGACTATAACTGTCCCTGCTATCATGCCCCTTCCTTTCAGTCTGATGCGAAACAATCGCATTCCACATATTCCATTGTCCTGGCACATGCAAACCCTGACCTTGCCTTGAGTTATGATAAGAGGAAGCTGCATACCAAATTTGGTGCTCCTAGCTCTTATTGTTTAGGAGTTATATAAATGGAGTCACTGGTGGACAGACAGACACGCATAAACACTCTAAAATATATAATAGTTTGGTAATTATTTAATTAATGGTATAACTGGTTGCTTGTCTAATCAGCTAGAGAAATTTTAGAGAAAGGGATGAAATGACAATGACTATATAACATTACAGCATGTTATTTACTTAGCAAGAAAGGAGAACTGAGTACTGTGGACAAGACTAAAGAACTCTGTCCTGATTTCAGAGACAGAATAATTGTTTTCAAAAGGACATTTCTCTGAGAAAATCAGTCAGCAGCATTGAGTACATGGTAGAAACCACAATAAAACATCAATCATATGAACACTTCTGAAAGAATAAAACAATCACTATTTTTTATTTATATATATATACATATATATAAAATATTTCCTTTTCATTTATATAACTTTTTCTATCTGCTAATCTCAAATTGTTTTACAGAAGTGGACACGCACAGAGGGTAAGTGACTTGCTAGGTCACATTGCAAGTCTGGCAGAAGTGGGAATCAAACTCAGGTCTCCAGATGTCTGGTCCCTTATGCTATGCTCTGGACCTTACTGTCTCTCTTACATTTAATATCTGCATTATGCTTTGAATATAAATTCTGTGTAAAACTTTATGGATGATTGTTTTATAGCTCTATTCATTTTCAAAGTGTTTTATAGAAGACCTGTGCTCATGACAAACCTGAGAGGTAAGTAAGATGGGCTGTATTATCATCTTTTTCTACAAGAGCAGAAACTGAGGCAGTGAGAGGATCATATAGTAAGCCAGTCAGAATTAGAGCCAGGCTGAAAACCCCAACCCCACTTTGGACCTTTTATGCCTTCCAGCTTGCCAGACCTATTAACATAAGACTGAACCTGTGAAAGAGCCATTAAGTGGTAATGGACAGGAACAGTGTAAAGGGGCTTTCAGTGCCTAGCTGTGGGAGAAACGGCACTGGAACTATGAAACAGCCATAAGGCTGCCTTTCAAGGACCCCCTAGAAAGCCCTGGCGCAGAGGACATACCAAGGTGATTAGGAGTGTCTGAGGGTCAGATCACGGCATAAAGCATTGCAGAGATTCTGGGAAATGTGGCAGCCCATTGAGCAACCTCCTCCTAGGCTATCTAAGTTAAGCTAAGGGCTACAGAGCAGACCAGGATCGAGAGGGTGCCAAGCCTGGTTTAAAGCCACCTTTGCCCTTCTTCTTCACATGCTGTGAATTCTCAGCCACGCCTCTTTGAGTCACAGTACAGAATCCCACCCAAGCCCTCTACCAACTCGACAAAAATCTCTCAACATAAAAGGAGAGTTTAGAAAGGGGTTTGTGTGAAGGGGTGTGCAGGTGCTAGAACAAAGTTATATGGTGTGATAAAAATTTCACAAATCTATTGTACTCAGTTAAAGGAATTCACATGTAAAAATTCTCTCGCATTCATGTGGAATTTGCACAGGGAGCAGCAGGAGCTATGCCTGCAGGAACCATGAGCATGTGCACAAACATCCATGTCAGTATTGCACTGGACATTTGCAAGCCCCCTTACCCTGCATGAATCCTATTCATAGTTGTGCGTGCATGCAAAATCAAGCGTGTATTTTTAAGTGCAACCATGCAAATCTGCCACTTAAATGTTCGGCACCTTGGTCAGTTTGTTTGTATGTTCCTTTATAGGAACAATTAGAAGACGTACCTAGTGTGTCCTTAATTTTTGCTTTTTGGAAAATAAAATTAAAATATGGGGAGAGAAGACTACTCCAGCCCCCTCTCACACAGCAATTTGGGGCCAGGTGAGAAGCACCTTTCCATGGCCACTGCAGCTCCAGCAGGCACAGCCTAGGGAGGGCACCATGTCCCCTGGCTGGGACAGGTCCAGGTTCATCTGCCCCCTGCACTCCCCAGGCAGAGTGGGCCTGCTCCTCAGAGCTGGGGCTGGGTGGCCAGCACACGTGGCACACTGGAGCCTGGGCTGCACTGTGCTGGTCCCCATGGGCTATGTGCAGGGGCAGGGAGCCCCTACCCCAGTGCCCCGCTGGGCCCAGCTGGGCTGGAACCAGCCCGGGGCAACTCTTGGCTCTGCCTTCCCCAGCCTTGGAGCTGCAGCCTGCAGGCAAAGGGCTGGGCCGGGCAGGGAAGAGACTCTGGACCTCCCACATCCCCCACCTCAGTGTTGCTCCTGGTGGGGCTGCAAGTCCCAGCGCTGTTGCCCTGCCAGTGAGTGTGCTGGGGACACAGGGATGTGGGAGCAGGAGGGGGTGTGAAGGAGGATGTAGGGGCAGGATAGGAGGGGTCAGGGATTGCCCTGAGGGGCGTGGGGCAATGGAGTGGTCTGGGATTGCACTGAGGGGTATGGACGATGCAAGGGATCAAGCTGGGGGCGGCGGGGGGGATCATAGGGCTGAGGGGAGCGAGGCTGGAGCAAAAGGAAAATGTGAGGGGAGATACAATTTTACTTTGCAGAAGCTGCACTTTCCTTTACTCCCCACTTCTACCTATTTGGCTGCATTCTCACCCTTTCTGTGTTACACCCCCAACCTCCTCCTGCCCCCAGACTCCCTCTCATGCCCCCACAGTCTCTCCTGCTGCCAAACTCCCTTCCAAACCCTACCATCCTCACCCCATCCTGCACCCCACCTCCTGCCCAGATCCTGCATCCCTATCCTACTCACTGGCAGCCCTGTCCCGCACATTGAACCCCCCATTTTGTTCCCACTCCAGAGCCTAAGGAGGCCCACAAAATCCACCTTCTCTGGAACTCCAGAAAAGTATCTGGCTTATGGGAAGCCCTGAACCTCAGTCCTCCCTGTTCCTTCCCTTCACCAGGGAGCGTCAGAAGAGTGAGGTGTCTCAGGGGCCACATGAGTAATTATGTAATTAATGGTGAATTTCCATTAGCAACTGGTAGTCCACAGAAAGGTTTGCTCAGTGCTGCAATACCAATGTAATCTGGTTTTAAAGCCAGTTTAACAGAGCCAGGAAAGATCGCACCAACACCAGGGTGATTCTTTGGTGGCTACAATTAATGTAGACCATTCACTTCCCTCCCCTTTGCTACCCTTGTGGCTTGAAAAAAGAAGTATTACCATGGGGAGACAGAGGTAGGGGACAGTATAGTGATCATTGGGTATATTTTTTATTCCTTGTCACCATTTACAGCATGGGTTAAGTTCAAGAAGGCATCAGTCTGCTCTAACATGCACAGAGACCATTCCTGCACAGGTTAGCGATAGGATCAGGGAATGCAAAGATGCACTGTAGGGGTACGGCTACACAGTGTGGCTATTTCAGGCTACCAGAGGTAGCCTGAAATAGCTACCCTGCGTCTACACAAGCCGCTTGTTATTTTGAAATATTTTTCATTATAACGGGCGCATTATTTCGCCATCCCAGTAAACCGTTGCACAAGGGATAAGGGATTGCTCGAAGTAGCGCGTTATATTGAAATTTGGCGCTGTGTAGATGTGCCAAATTTTAAAATAAGCTATTTTGAAATAGAATCAAAATAAGAGATGCAGTTTGCATAGCGCAAATTGCGTGTCTTATTTTGAGTTTAGGGTGCAGTGTAGACGTACCCTAAGTTGTGGAATCTCCATCATTGGAGATATTTTCAGAACATGTTAGACAAACACCTGTCAGGTATGATCTAGATAATACTTGGTCCTGCCATGTGTGCAAGGGACTAGACTAGATGGCCTCTCCCAGTTCTGTGATTCTATGATCTTTGGACCCAGTCCTCTGACCTGTTCTTTGTGCGGGTAAGTGGCATACCAGGATATGGCCAAGGTCATATGATGGAATCAAACTTACTTACTTCTAAGAATTTTAATAGTTCACAGCTCTGCATCTTGGCTGTTACTATATGTACACCCGGACCATCCCTGAAAGCTTTTTAGCTGTGCGCAATTAATCTGACAGATTCCGTTTTTTTAAATGCATTGATTGGAAACTATTCAGGGCGTTCCATTGACGCCACAGGAGCTTACAGGATTGGGCCCTTTGTAAGTTTTCTGAAAATGAGTTTTAAATTAAAGTTTTTAAAGGAACTCAAAATACAATCATAGATAGTAGCAGACATTCATCCCTTATAGGTGAAGGATTCCAGGGATGGATAGTGGTGGTGGGGATATAAGCTTCTCACAAAACATAAATGGTTTGAAGACTGAGTATTTAGCATTCCCTACACCTAGCTACATTTCCTTTCTCATTTTCTGCTAAAAGGGTTCTTGTTGGATTAAATCTAAACCTAAGCATGATAAAGCTTTTCATCTTCTGAACAGAGCATTTTAAAGAAATTCCATCAGATTCAATATAATTCTGTTAGCTGGAATTTCCCTTAGTGTCACTCATATCTTCTTTCTTTTTGATGTGGTCTTCCACAGCCTTGAAGCATGACATGGTGGAATTAATTTTTACCATTTGGAAAATTAGAAGCAAATGTAAACAATATAACAACAGCTTACTATGCAATAAAGCCATGTTGTTTACACTGGTATTGTTTAGCGTTCCTTATCAAATACATGTATATTTTTATATACAAATTTCATTGTTGGTGGTGCAGTCCTTTTGCATGTTAATCTAAAGCTATGTCTGTGTTTGCAACCATGATATACACCAGGGTTGGGTAATAATTTTTGCAGGGCGGCCACTTAATGAATTTTGGGACTGATCATGGGCCAGCTCCATACCCCCACCCCCAGAAGGGCGGGGCCTGGGACAGAAGGGGCAGGGCTGCGGACTAGCCTCCCTCCAAAGTTGTCTATATATATATTTGAAGTACTTCTATCAGTCTGAGAGTCTGTGTGTCTGTCTGCAAGTCTGGTTGTTAAAGAACTAAATGGTAAGAGTTAGGATCACCAAATTTGGTATGTGGCTTCCTCTTATCCTAACTTAAAGTAAGGTCAGGGTTTGGTTGTGCCAGGAAAATGTGTAATGCCTGGAATGGGACTGTTTTCTGTAACATGGAAAGTGAAGGGCTGATTGGAGGAGAGTGATACTGCAGAGTGACCACTGGGGACTGCTGCTCCAACAGAAGAGTGGCTAGCTAGGCTCCACAGGGCTCCACATGGCTGACGACTGGCCCTGCCAGTTTGTCCCCCTCCCCCAAACAGTGCCAGACGGGGGAAAGGGGCCCTCCTAACAGACTCTGCCATTGCAGCCCTGCAGCCAGCCAGGGGCAGAGGAGGCACTGGAGGCTGGGGATGGTCTTTGGAGTTCTAACTCCCCCTCACCCTGGATCACCAAATTTGGTATACAGCTTCCTCTTATAACTTAAAGCAATGTAAGGGTTTCAATGTGGCTGCAATTGGATTGCTTCTCATCAAACCCAACAGAAAAGAGACAGAATAACCAATGAAGTACAGTCCTGGAAACTGACAGAACTGAGCAAATGTTGAGAGAGACTGAGTCAAAAAGAACCAGAAAAATAGGATGAACCTGGGGTAGGATTGCTTTTCAAAAGACCGTGCAGAAAAAAAAGATAAAGTGGAGAAATTTGGAGTAGTGCTCTATTCTGGCACAGCTAAATCAATGCTTAACATTTAAAAACTAGTAGAAAATGTTATTGGAAACCAAAATGACTATAATAGCCCTTTTTTGTTAAAACATAGTGAATGATAAAATTTATAGGCATGAAGAAAAAAATACACTTGATGGAATTACCATTTAAAAAAATTACTAAAAAACATAAAAGGACAAATTTTAATAATCCATTACAGTGAACTAAACTGTAAAGTAATTGTTGCTGTTGAAGGCACCCTATGAAAAGCAGAAAAGAAGTCAACTGAATGTCTTTATGGTTTTGTTAAAGACTTAAAATGACAATACAGACAGAGTAAACAAAAGTAAATTAGCAACAGAGATACCTGACCCTGATCTATGCTTTTACAGTCCCTTCTTCTCTCAGCTTCACCAAATAGTCACCAGTTGCAACACAGAAGTGCTCATGCATAGCGCCTGATTAGTGCTGTGCGCAAAGGTGACAGAAAACACTGTGAAGAAGGAATGTGTGGGTTGTCAGATGGCAGCTTCTGAAAGGCAATAACACCTGCTTCTGCTCTGCTATGGGCTTCTGAGAATGAATGACCTGGTGCTAAAGGATGGATGCTATCTGCTTGCACAGCTCCATGAAGATCTGTTTTCTGCAGCCACTGGTCATCATTCCATGTTTCCAAAATGATGTGGTTCTACCATACCGTGCTAGTTCTCCAGCACCAGAAACAGCAGTCCACCCATTACCATGCAATGGTGATCCTAGCATTCAACACATCTTTTCCTTGAAACTCCAGCGCATGTTCATTCGACCTCTGTCGGCCTTTTTCAGTGTCTCAAATATTTCTGGACCCATTCCACTTGGAATTCAGTATTGGACCACAAGAATATTTGCTGCAGGAGCAGAACGGCATCATCATGGACTCACTTCCATTTCTTCAGTGCAGTTAGTCAGAAGGGGGAATGGAGAACTGTCATCACCAAATGTGGCATGCAGTGCTAGCAGCACAAACAAAGCAATTCTTAGTGTGTCTGCTGTGACACACAGGACTCTGTGGTGTTGCCACTGCAATAGCAGTACTATCGTCATGTACCAAAATGGTCAGGGTGGCCGTGGGGTATATTTACAAAATACCTACTCATCACAGTGTTATCTGGGCACTCAGCCGGCGTATGGGGTATATGGACAAGTGTATGGACTAGTACCCAGGGAAATGCACAAGTGTAGACATAGCCTAACATGATTATATTCTGAAGTATAGCTATAACTCTTAGCTGTTTGTTGTGTTTCTTTATTTTCCTTCCTAGAAATAAAAAATAATAGATAACTCAAATTCTTCACATCTCTGTAGATAATCTGTTGTTGGAGAGTTCCCAAGGATTGCAAACCGCGAGTTTATATTTTTCTAAAATTCCCATGTGTCAAATTAGGTTGAATTTGAAGATGGTTCTCAGATCGCAATGAAGAGGGAAGAGATCTACACATTAGATGAAGAGCTGCCTAAACGAGTGAAAGCCCGTTTTGTAAGTAGTTAGAAATAAAAGTTTTCGAATGTTAATTTACTCTAAAGGATGTTAGACAAAACTGACTTTATTCAGAATTAGCAGAAGGATTTTTGTGAAGAGTCTGTGCTAGTGTGGCTATCCATATAAATAGCAAAAATGTGTACTGGCCAGTGAGACTGATTTACTGTTCTTTCAATACAGCCAAAAACTGTCATCAAACATACATCTTGACTGCTGGCAGAGACATCTTGGTAGAACATCTGTCAGAGCATGAAGAATTAAGAAAACATCTCGGTTTGATAGATGAACAGTTCTTTCCATACCCTTATCAAATATATGCAATATTTATGTATATTTTTCAAGGTCTCAAAGCTTCATAATTCTAAAACACAAAGTTTAACAAAATACAACAAAGAATTGATCCAAAATCCATTAAAGTCAATGGCAAGACTCCCATTGACCACAGTGGATTTTTAATTAGGCTCAAAGCTCTCAAATACTTTCCCAGCTCCTGCATAAATTCCAGCTGGTATGCAGCAATCAGTTATGCAAAAAAGTACCATATATAAAATTAACATAGCGCCATAAGGAACATAACTCCTTTAAAACTAGGAAATGCTGCATTCCAACACACAGGTATTGAAGGAGAGAGAAATCTAAATTTAGCATGAATTCTAAATGTTGTACCGTCCAATATCAGTTACTTAGTCTGCCAAATAGTCTCAGAGACTCTGTCCTTCCTCTCATTTGCATGGAACAGACACTGCTTTGTTTCTCAGCAATCCACTGAAAATCATACATTGCTAGTTAACTATTAGTCATTTTTAACATATAAAACAGAAGCATACAGACTAAAAAGTCTTATCATAATATTTAAATTCAACAGCTAATGAAAAAAATATCCATACTGTATGTAAAGATAATGTGAACATATCTGTAAACAAGAATAGCAGCAGCCTGTGTTTATAAAGATGTGCACTTGCACAGACTGTCTCTGCTCTCACATCTGTTGTATGAGATGAACCATCTGGAAAGTAGGTGATTCCCAGGGGATGAGGGGTGTGGATCACCTGGGGAATGTCTATTTAAGGGAGAGTGGGGTAGCCAGACTGAGGGCTCTAGAATGTGGCTGAGGAAGGCTTTCTTGCTGCTGGAAAGTGGAGGCAAGTCAGGACTCTTTGGCAAAGGAAATCTTGACCATCTCCACTACTTCCTCAGCATGTCCACCTGACATGAGTGGCTTCTCCGTTTTGCCAGTTCTCAGCTGCAGTGTAAAGCATGCGTGTGGCACATGTTGGAATGTGTGGCTGGAGTAAAAAGTGACATCCATCATGTATGAGGGGAAGGTGGGACTGGCAACTGGGACAAGGCAGAGAAGGATGAGTGGATGAGTTTGTCTCTTTGCTAAGGAATGGTTTCCCAGGAAGATGGCTTGTCTCACCCAGGAGAGCAAGTGGGGAGCAAGAAAGGCAATAAGAATGGGGTGGAGCAGGGACATTCAGAAGTCAGATATTCTAGACTTCCACACCACAGTGCCAATTTTTACTTCAGATGAGTACAGTCGTCCTTCAGTGCCTTAAGGGTTAAGATAGATGGTTCTGGAAAAAAAAATCAACAAGCCACCTGGGTGAGTAAAATTGGTTGTTTTCATTATATTCAGAAAAGGGCCCATTGCCTCTTGTTGATTTATAGAGTGTATGTAACAGGAGTTTAGAATTAATTAGAGGCACTGTAAATCTGGTTTGTTTGTTGCATTTGACTAAGAACAATAATGTAGATTTGGCTGGTTTTTGCTGTTCTTTTAAAATAGTGGCATTTTTATAGATCAATATTTTACTTTTGCATGTGATATCATTAACTTTTCAGTAGAATTAAGTATTGTTTAAAAAACATGAAATGTAAACTACTAAATACAACAGATTTCAGTAATAAAGTGGTTGTTATTGATGAGAAGTGCAGTTCTCCCATCGTTGGAAAGCTTGATGCTGTTTCCCTGTTATTATATTGGAGTTCACAAACATACCACCCAGTCCTCAAGGCGCTGAGTGCATCTTTGTTGTACAAATCAGTAAAATTCAGTCAGAACTCATCTGAGTACCCTCAAGCTCAGCTCTTTGCAGGACTAGTTTCATGGTTAGTCCTACTGGCTCCATCTTTTCTTTTAAACAGCTAGGCACCTGCAGTATCTCTCCACGTTAAGGGTTTGATCCCATGCCATTGACATCCATAGGAATCTTGCTACTGGCTTCAGCAGTGCCAGTGGGCCCTAAAATTCCTATTATTTGTCACTTTCACAATTTTTTCAATAGCTAGCTGCTTGCCATCTCATTGTTTCACTGTTTTGTTTCAGTTTTTGCTCTTTTTTTCTATATATTTTTGAGCACCAGCAGAACTCATGACTCCCTCGCCACATAAATCATGCAATTGAATAGAGCACCTTTTTAATAGTCTGCATCATGCAATCCCTTACATTTAAAATGAGATTAGATAAAATGCTAGATAATATACATTACTGTGGGCGATAAACCTTGCAATGGCAGAGAGGTGAACTGAATCCAATATTATCTTTCCCATCTCTAATTTCTGTGATTCTGTGATCTTTTGACACAATGAAACCCAACAACTAGAGTCAGACAAATGAATTTTAAGAAATGCCAGAAATACATGGAACTAAACAATATGAAGTGAGTTTACAAATAAGTACAACATTTATTTAACATGGATGGATTTTCCTAGAAACGCTATCATAAAGCTGCATGTTCTGAAGCACTGATGGCTTCATAATGGTGAAATTCTCTGAGTTAGTCTGCAGTTGTCTAAACCAAAGGTACATGTGCTTTCATCTGCCTGCCCTGGAGAGAGTCAGAATGTGATATCCTCTGTGTAACTGAAGAGGTAATTAATGTCTGTTTTTAGTCTACAGCCTCCAACATGAGGTTTGAAGACACATTTTATGGAGCAGATATTATCCAGGGAGAAAAGAAGAGACAGAGAGTATTGAGTTCCCGGTTTAAGAATGAATATGTGGATGACCCTGGGTACCGCACCTTTTTGAAAAGCTCATTCCAGAAGAAATGCCAAAAGGGACTATAAAGGAAGCAACAAAGGAATAAACCCACACACACTACAGGGAAGTAAACAGATTAAATTTTGGTGGAAAGCATACAGAGTTAGACCGGTGCTTGGATTGACAATTGTATCCCTTCATTGCATTAAATCACTTTTGGCTGAAACAAATACTCTGAGTTTTTTCCAGTGAATTTACCAGTAAACATTTAAAACAATCCCCTAAAATTATCCTTGTTTATTTCAAATTGCTCCAGAGTTGTTTTTTCTTGGTACTATATTAAAGGCTGTATATTAATTTTACGTCATGGAATGGAGGAAACTGAACTGAGATTGAGGCGCTGCAAAATGACATGCCAAAGAAAACTTGGAATACAGTCCCACTTCCGTTTAAGTCAGCAGTAACATTCCGATTGACTTCTGTGAGAGAAGCATCTGCTCCTAGCAAAATCTTAATATATGGCATCCAATAAAGATGATAAATGTTCTCACCACAATATCTGCCCCACCACTTGGAAAATCGGAAGTTTTAGCAACAAGATAGGATTACAATGGCATGTATATTTTCCACAGCCAGGGAAGGACATTGAATTTTTTTTATTTTAAAATGGGCGTTTTTATAAAACATTTTAAAAACAAATTGCAAGCATGTACAGTAGATCTACAAATGCTGTACTTGCATAGTTTGTACAGTGCTTTTACCTTTTTATATCACTACTGCTCTCAGTAGGGTTTGATGAGGACTCAGTGTGACATATTTTTTGGCTTCTAAGGAAGAAATCTTCAGACTAGCAAGGGGGGAGGGTTGTATATTTAAAGAGGGAGATTTTGGCTATTATTTTTAAAACATGTTTTTTCATAATACTTGTTAAAATAGCTATTTGTAAAATAAAAATTATTTCATTATGTGTTTGTAAAATTAGAGTTTAAATATATATGCTTAACAGGATAGTTTTGAACTAATATAATATGGTCTTCCTTTTTAAAAATTAGTTGGCAAATGTATTAGTGTTTAAAAATAAATAATACCTTTTTGCTTACTAGTTTTTGCGTCTGATGATGTAACTAACCAGCTATATGTCTGTGTGAATGAAACAAATCACTGGCAATACCTATGTAGATTCATGAACAGAACAGACTTATAGCTACACAAGGCTCAGTGGTGGTGCAATGTCTGATTAAACACTGGATCGTGGTCTCGTATCTTTGTATTTTCCCTTCTGTCTTGTGATGTTGATCTAATCGGAGGTTGTAGAGACAGGCTGGAAATGCATTCAGGTTTTCTGCTATTTGCCAGAAACACTGGCGTGTGTGAAGCCAAAAGGAAGCATTATCAAAATGACATAATCTGTTATGTGTAAGTTGCCCATTAGCAGGATTTCTGACTGGCTGCCGCAGGAAGAAAACTCTCAGAACCCAATTTAATCTTGAGTACTGCTGTTTTTCATTGTGCTGCTTACAAATGTTCTTATAACTGGGTACATGGGCCTGGAAAAACACTTTTTGTGACAGACATGCTTCTTGCTATTAAGGAGCCATAGACCTTAATTTCACTTCATCCTTTGCAAGGTTATTCTTAGTTATATGACTGGACAGCTAAATCTTTTCGCTTACTGCATGACACCTCAATTGGAATTTTAATTTCTTTGTGTTACATTGACTGCATTTTTTATACCAGGAAATCACTACAAATCCCTTTAGTCTCTAAGAAGTTGCTTAGCTGTGACAATCATAATGTATTTCTAATTGAGAATGCTTTCTCTTGAGGTTGGAGAGTGCAGCCTGGCATATTTCACAACGTCAGAGCTCTTTCTGGCAGATCTGAAGGAAAAGCAGAACTACTGGTATGTGGGTCTCATTTGCCCCACAGAGCAGGCTTGTATTCAGCTTGTCAAGAGCTAAATTCATATGACAAGCCATTTAGTTATGTACAGTCTGGTCATAAAATCATGCTTATCCTCTAATTATATAAGCCTTTGTGCAGTTTCATGAGACAATAAAATCCTAAAATGCATAAGTACATTGCAAAATTACAGCTACTAGAAAAGAGCAGGGTGGGTGAATAGGAATCACAGGTGGTTCTGTGCCTAGGTCTGCATTAACCTATTGTGTGTCTTGGGGCAATTCCCCCCACCTCTGTAAAATGGGAGTCAGGATATATACTTTGCACTTCCTGTGTAAAGGAAGTCTGCAGATTAAAACTGATCTGCAGGAGTTAAGGATTATTATTTTAAAAAAACATCATTTGCCTGTTTCTTCTTCGTTGTTCACTGGGATTGCAACAAATTTGTAAAGTCTGGGAAGTCTTATGAACATGAACAGTGTAAAATATCTTGTCCTCCTAGTTTTTGCTTTCAAGAAAGTGCACTGAAATGTAAATACCTTAATTTCAGAAAATATAAATCAACATTGCAACTTTAAAGAAAGAATAGTATGATGATAACCTGGAAATCCAGAAACTTTCTCGGTATGCAGTAATGGATAGTTTGAAGATTCTGCAATGAAAATAATGTCATATGGGAATTTTGGCAACATTTCAGCATAATAATAATGGTACCGCTTTGCACAGATAGGGAGGAAGTTTGGACTTGTGTTAAAAACAGTTGCCTGGGAGTCAGGAGATATAGGCTCTAGTTATTGTGTGACACTGGTCAAGGCCCTCAGCACCTCTGAACAGCAGATCTTTATTATTTAGGATCCTAAATCTGGATTTAGGTGCTGTCTTTAGGCTTCCAAATTTGAAAATGTTGGTTTCAATTTTTGTCTGTTTCCCCATTTGTAAAATTGCAATCATAATTATCTCAGGGTTTTGAGAAACTCATTTATGATCCTCAAATGGAAAGTCCTATATGAATGTACAGGAGGATGATGATCATGATGAAAATATGGTGCCACCCATCTGAGGTTCTCAAAGCATTTTGCAAGCTAAAGTAGTCTCACGGCACTTATGTGAGATACAGTAGGTTAGTATCAAAGAAAGGTAAATTGAGTAAAGTTAGTGTCTTCCCTGTGTTATACCAATGGCAGAGCTATGCAGTCTAAGAGTTGAGGTTCCCAGTCCTCTGTTTTAAACATTAGACTCCACTTTCTTTTTATTCTCTCAGTAGGTGAGCTATAGAACAATTGCATCACACATTCAAGAATCCTGAATACTGGGTATGGGGTATATATTTACATAAGCAGCAGCGTTTTGACAGACAGTGATGAAAACATGGTGCTTTGACTCATGGTTATGTTCACATCCATCTTATGAATAACAGGGAAATGTGCTGTTCTTGAATTCACACAGATTTACAAAAGAAAATGTTTTAATAGCAAGATGGTGATTTCCCTCCCCCCCCCCCACCACCATTATACTCAAGGCATGATCAAATTAAATGTTTCATTTGTTAATTTTAGATGGCTTCTGTTCTATGCAATTTGCATTATATCATCATGATAGGGCAATTCAACTGATGCTCTTCAGGAATAATATTATACACAGTACCGTACTGTGCTACAGCACTCCGGAGGCCCCTGAAGGTATTTATATTTTGAAGCTTGTATGTAATTCCTATCTTGTGTTCTAAAAAATAGAAAAGTTAATACAATTACCTGATATGCATTTATAAACAATATTTTAAAACATAATGGGACAAATTCTGTCCACATTTTCACAAATGCTGCCCTCCTGATTTCATGTGCTTTTACGCTCTCCACGGAAGAAAAAGTGAGGGAGGGGGAAAAAAACTACACACACCGTTAAGCCAAATATTGCTTGAATGATCAGCTGGCCTGGCACCAAATTTTCTGCAATAGTTCTGATTGATTAATCTAGCCTTCCTTAATGGTTCTATCACAGCTTTTAAATTAGAAATGGTATGAAAGCACATATGATAATTCCCTTTGGAATTCCAATAAATGCAATATTCTTCCTGCCCTACACTATAAAGTGGTGCTGCTGTGTTTGGTTAAACAGCTGTTGTGTTCCATTCTCATGCTGGCTTTATTTTAATAGAAAGCACAATCATAAATGTGCGTAACTTTTCTCTCACACATACAGAGGGAGAAATGACAGTTGTATGAAGAATTGCAGAGTCACGTGACCTGATAAACACATTTAAAATGAGCCTTTGAACATTATCTATCAATCTCCCTGGGATCTATTCTAAATCCCTTAAAAAAGGGTTTCTGTGACATACAGAATATGTGATGAGGGGGTGGTTTAAAGATTTTATTGGCACTTATATGGGATGATATGCATACAGCAACTCAGTTATGGCTTTGCCATTTATATGTAAAGAGATCCCTCCCAAATTCAGACTGATGAAACTCCACACTTATACTTTCAAGGATTCCCTACATAGTTGTTATAGGTGGAAATGATGGCTATTTACAGTTATGATTGTCAGCAATTTTCATTATGAAATACTATTTTTAGTTTAGCTTTGCCCGAATTTCTATGCTGGAGATTTGGCATAGGCATATATTTTTGTAACATTTAACCTAAAATAGTTCAATCTTTTCCAAGGTCAGAATTAGGGGGAAAACACATTGCTTTGTGCATGTTACAATCTTGCCACCATTTAATTGAGAGGCTCTAGAGTACCTGTGCTTCAAAAGAGCAGGGAGGTGAGGATTGACATGAGGACATGCCATGCTGGCCCCATAAAAATCTGCCCAGATTTTCCAGGTTATAAACCTATGAAAAACTACAATTCAAACATGATCAGATGAGATGTTAGTGGCTGGCAGCTCGAGTCTCAGAAGATTCCACCCGCACGGATCATGTGCCTTCCTTGCACAACTGTTTGTCAATGGGACTACACATACGCATCCCAACAGAGTGATTGGGCATGCACCATGCCAGGGCTGCAAGAGCTGAACAGGACTTTCCCAAGAGTTGCACCAAGCACTGGAACTAACAAGAAGGAGGCTGTCTCATCTGTATTCTCAGTCCCCCCTCTGCTGCATGGAAAAGGAGGAAATCCAATCAGCCTTGAATGCAAAGCAGTGAGGAGCAGAAGAGAATCAGAGGTAGGACCAGGGGCCATGTGGAGGGGAGCAGGAGCTGAGGTGACTAGTGGGAGCTGGCTCTGTAACTACAAGACCATATTTCCCTGCAGATTCTGGAACTGAATCCAGGATTCCTGAGTCTCAGTATTTCTTTGCTATTAACAGCTGAGAAACCCTCTGGTGAATTGTCTCTCATCGCCCTCTGGTGTCTGGTTCTCCTGAAGGATAAAGACTACTGTCACTCTCATAGCTCAAGTGGCAGAGGCCTGTGAGGTGGAGCAGTATTGGTCCCTATAACGGGCCTTATGTTACCAATTTGTCTTTTTAAAAAAGTAGGAAATTATCTGTCCCCCAGTTGCCTCCCTTGCCCAACTATGTTAAAAGAACATTAAAGTTGCAAAGTAGTCAAAAGATAGAAAACCCACGTTACCCTGAGTCTTTAATTAAGCCCCTAACCCTGTACCACCACTCCAGGAAACCCTGAGGGTGAAATCAGCAACTTTCTCAGGGGGCAAGAAATATCACTTGGCAGTGATGTATCTAGACACTAGGCCAGAAGCCATAGGAGAGGATTAGCTGGAAGATTCTTTGGGAAACACAATAGTTCAAATGGAGCAGGAGTGCAACACTTCCAGTGGCTGTCTCTTGTGAGTACTGACATCATCTGTGTCATGGGACAAGGCTCCAGCCAGAAATGAGAACAAGGGAATCCATTATCTGGGAGGATTCTACATAATTAAACAGAGCCTTGATGTCTGTTATTTCCCATTACCTAAAGGCACGTATAGAAAAATATTCATAAATTACCTTTCTGAAATGCCCTGAAATATTCATAAATTACCTTAGCTCATTGCCAAATGTCTCTTATATGAACTGCTAAGATAGAGATAGAAGGGAACAAACGGCAGTTGTTAACTTTTAAACTCATGGAAAGCCACTGAGACTAACCAGAGTAGGTTGGTTGCAAGCCCCCAGGCAGTGGTTCTCAACTCGTTTCAGTCCACGGACCACCAGGCCAATCAAAAAATCTCCGTGGACCACCTCCTTTTTGAGACATGATAAAAAAGAGCAGACAACGAACATTTTGGTTTGAAATTTATTTCTTAAACAGATTTTTGGTGCCTGCTCACGCCGTGTGACTTTGGACAATGTTCCTGTGGACCACCGAAAAAGTCACCATGGACCACCAGTTGAGAACCACAGCCCCAGAGCTATTAATTTGTTGATGAGCTTAAAAGGAAAGGACACTGGCCACTCAGGTCCCTGGAGAAGGATAGTGTTGGCGTACAAACCCATGAGTTTCTCAGCGCTTTATAATAACTAACTGACACCACTATTTTTTTCTTCTAATTGAAATGGGTGGATCTCTTTTATGGATCCATCCCATAGCACCACATGTCCTGGAAGGAAGCACAGAGCTTCCTTATGGGCTACAGCGACATAGAAGTGCAATCACTTGGTCTACACTGCACAATTCTCCATGTGCCTGATTATCTCTCTTCCATGCTTGTGCTCTCCCAGACACACACATGTATATTCAGGTGCTGAAGATAGCCGTGGGGCAGAAAAATCTCTCCAGCTCCAGTGCAGGACTGGAGCCCAACTCCCTGAGTTCAAAACTCAGCTTAGCATCAATGAGTACTCAGGCTGAGTAAAAACCAGGGCTTTTGGCCCAGCGGAAGTTGTAATAACATGGCAATTATGGTTTAGTTCTGCTATGAGAACATTCTCTGACATGCCCTCGCTGTTGTCAAAGCATGTAATCCATTTTCTCTAGCGAATTATGTGGTATTCCCTGTAGCAGAAAAACTATTTTGCACTTTGGAACATCTCTTTTTATCAAGATTTTATGCTTTATACTTTCCGTATGGCTCCGTTAGCCAGTATAATTTCTTTCCTAGGATCCTTTTATCTCTGTGTCTGTCTGTCTCTGTCCCCATTTGTGCATAACCTATGACTGTCCAGGTAGTGCAGATAGCTGAGGACAGTCTTATCTTGGCACTGTTCTATATGCTGTAGTATCTGTGACAAACCAAAGATGAGCTTCAGCTGTCGCATTGAATTTTTTTCTTTTATTGTGGATTGAACCGAGATCTATAATGCTTATCTAATGTGGTTTTGGGCTTTCACCAAAGGCTCCAATGCCTTCAGAATTAGTTAGGACCGTGGGGTTGGCTAAGAGTTACAAACTTTACAGGTTGGCTGTCCCCTAACGTGCTAATATAGGTCAGAGTCTCTGCATGCTCTTCTGCATGCTCCACAGACTACCATGTTATCACATGAGGAAATCCACCCCTAGCTGCTTTAGAACTAAAGTTTTGTTCAATTTTAAAGACATTTAAACAAGTTATATAATTAAAAAACAATTTTTCCACCTGGAGTTCAGGACTAGTCCAAAGGGGTTTTCTTAGCCCCAACTAGTCCCTACGGGGGTTTCTTAACCCCCACTGGGCCATAGGCGGGTCCCTACCAAATTCACGGTCTATTCCAGACAATTTCACAGTCATAGGAATTGAAAATTGTTAAATTTCACATTTTCAGCTATTTAAGCCTGAAGGTTCACGGTATTGTAACTGTGGGGTCCCGACTCAAAAGGAGATTATGTTGGGGAGGGTCACAAACCTTTTGTAGGGAAGTCATGGGATCACCACTCTCACTTCTGTGCTGCCTTCAGAGCTTCCTGCAACCGTAGGAGGTTCCAAGAGTTAGAAGGGGGTCTGATCTCCTATGTGCTGCTAGGGGCTTCTTGCTGCTAGTCCTGACCAGTCTGGGATGGACAATACTCGCTCATACTCTCTCTGCACAGCTGCAGAAAGTGCTGCACCTTCTGCCCCACACTCAGCAGCAGGAACCTCTGGCTGTGTCCCATTCCCAGACAGCATCCTGTGGCAGGGAGAGCACCAGAGGTGGACCTGTCTGGTCTCTCCTCACCTCCAGCAACTATGCAGGAGATAGACAAGTCCTTTTCCTTCACTGCTCAGTCAGAGCTAGGAATTCCCCCCTCCCCCCCACACACACTTTGATGGGACAGTCCTAGAAAGAAGGAGACATTGGATTTCATGGAGAAGCGCTTATTTCACTCTCTTGCATTTTTCATGGAATTGGTAGGGCCCTAGCCATAGGAAGTAGGCACTATTCCCTCCCACATCCATCCCACATTGTATCTGTCTCAGGAGGTTGTGGGGAAAAGTTCCATTTGCAGAGAGACACTGGGGGAGAGTAGGTTGGGCGGAGAAGGTTTGGGGGGCACAGGAGGTGGCTCCACATTGCGGGGCTCAGGTTGGATCAGGGGTTGGGACTTGGGCTTCCCTGGGCAGCTCCTGGTCAGCGGCTTTAAGGCAGGCTCTTGGGCCTGCCTGTTCTTGGGCACCACCCTGTGCCCTAGAAACACCATCCTCCTCCCCTCCCCCTGCCAGTGGGAGTGTGGATTGGATGCTCATGTTGGGGGCTCTATTCCCTCACACCCAATGAGGAGCCAGACCTGCTGCTGGCCACTTGCCTGCAACCATGGTGGCTCCATGCTGGTGTCCGCAGGAAGGGCTCCTCTCCCCTGGCCATGGCAGCTCTGGGGCTAAGGCTGAAACATCTTCCCCCCCAGTGCAGTCCTGAGCCCTTTGTGGGGGCTAATACCAGTGCATGAGGCTTAATAGAGGGAACATGGGTTACAGAGCCGACAGGACAATCGGGGCACGAGTAACAGGCGATGGTAATGCCATCTTACTATGATAATGGACTCAGCCTATTTGTACCAATTATGACATTGTACAAGTCTCTATTTTCTGATCTTTGGATTTATGAACAAATCAAAAGTGCATAGGTGCTGATCCATTCCCTGTCTGGCAGTGTTTCCCATTATATACAAGGTTTACAGTTTGGATCAATGGCTCTCCGCACCCCCACTATACAAATTGTTCCAGCACCCTTGCAAAGGTGACCTCCCCCAACAAAGCAAGGATGGCTCCAGACTACTCCCAGCAATCTGAATCCCCCAAATCCTCACGCCCCCATCCCACACCTTGCCTAAGGCAGAACCCCAAGACTCTATTAAAAAAACCCTAAAGCTCTACCTGCCTCTGCCCAATTGCTGGAGAGAAAAGATAAGCTCTGTGATGTGTCTGGAAAACTAACAAATCCGAGTGCTGTTGGCCAACGGAAGAAAGCAAATTCTAAATCCAAGACATGATCTGTTGGCAGCTCTCTCCTGTTCACGTCCAGGAAACTCCAGCTGCAGCAGGAAGGCACTGTGAGAGAGGCCATAAATGGACGAACCAGTAGGGCAGCGGTGGGGACTCACAGGAAAAAAAAGAAACACCACCACCAAAAACAATCCTCACTGACGGTGAAGGAGAAAGACACTCCCCACATTCCCCTCACACAACAGAGCCTGGGGGGGGGGGAGGGGCAAGCCTAGTAGATTTTGTGTGCTCCAGCCCCACAGTGGGGTAATGGCGGGGGGCTTGGGTGCCAGCTGGGCTCCCCAATGCTGGGGGGAGGGGGCGGCATGAGCCTTGTGGGCCAGAATCCAGGTAGTCTCAAGATGTAGCCCCATGTTGAATGTATTACAGCAGCCTACGCCAGGGATGACAAGGGGTGTGTGACCACAGCAAGGTCAGCCTCTGAAAGAGGATACACACCTTGTCAAGGGAGGAGGACACGAAGTGTTCTTAGCTGCTGCTTTCATTGGGCATCAAGTGGCAGCTCAAAACAGGCAACCCCACTAAACTGCTAGCTTGCACGACAAATCGCAGTTGCACACCCTTCCATAAGGATGCTGACAAAATCTCACAGATGGTTCCCCTAGTTTTCCAATATTACCTCCATCTTATGTGCGCTGATAGGCCCATTGATGGGCTTGGGAAGGAGGTTCAAATCCTTTGGGGGCCTAACATGTGTATGGGTGTAGATAGTGGCTCGAGCACCAAAATGCCATCTTACTAATGGTCCTGTGTTTGAAACTTGATCTCCCGTATCCACGTCCCCAGGAAGAACGAGTGTGCATCTGTTGTCCTGCTGTCAGCTGTTTCATTAAGGCCAATGGGTTACATGTTGATTCAAATGCTCACTGTTCCTGGCAAGTGGTCAGTAATATCACCATCATTTTTAATTTTTGCCAATGTTTTAAGTCCAAAATACAGTAAATTACACTAAACTGCTGAACTGACTCAGTTTTAGTACCAGTCACATCGTCCAACCAGGTCCCGTGTTCTTCATTTTTCATGCTCAAAAACCTAACTCAGTTGTCTAGGTACAGTATCTTTTTCTTAGTAAGAAGCTGGCTTCTGTGGAAATGATATTAGAAGAGAATATAGAAAGTATGATACATCCTAGTTCATATGACATTTCCCTTGGTTCTGCTCCAGAGACTGCTAGCAACAGTAGAAATGGAAAGGTGAAAGGTGTGACTACGAATGGGATATGAGAATAGCAGAAGGTAAAGGGCAGCAATGTATTGAAAATGTACATTTGCTGTGTTTTTTACTTGGAGTTGCTGGACTTGTCAAAGCCCCTCAGTTCTACAGCAAAATGAATACAAGTTGTCAAAAGTTGGGTCTACATGAGAAAAGGAAATTAATCTCTCTTTTGCTGTGGCTTGTGGCTTTTTTATTCATGTTTAACATGGACACTGAAACCACTTCAAGCACAGAGAGCCTGATATGTTATGCACTTGCTTTAGTGCTGGATTGGTTCCATTCTGTGGAGAAAGGGTTGAAGTTTTCCTTTACCCTGTGCTACCTTTCCCTTATGCTCCTTGTGTTCCCTTTTCTCTACTACATGGCTGTTCCTGACCCTAAGTCCCCACCTCTACTTGTGCTGCTGTTCTCTTCCCAGCCCATTGCCACTACAAACACAATCCACAACCTTGTTTGTGTCAATTGCTTCTTTGCTCCCCCCAGCCTTTGCCTCTGAACTGTCAGAAAACATTCCAGGAGCACAGCTGAAATGAAAAGTAGAGGTAATAGTTCATAATGTTGTTGTTAGGATAATACAGTTAGCTGCGTAACGGTGACAATTCAGTAAACATAATTAAAATAAATACTTGAGTGAATTTAGTGCCTTTCTATGCCACTGGATGATGAGCCCTGAAGACCAAAGCCCAGTAGAGATTCTCCAACACGGGCACTGCTGGTACAAACCCCCTGCACTAAGTCTCAGGGGTGGGGTTACACCACTCTCTAGCTCACTCCATCCTTGTTTTGCTACTGAAGCTTCCAACAAGGATCACAGACAGTACCAGAGAATCGAATGACTGAAAGACAAGGCCTGAGTCTCCCTTGCTTTGCACTCTGTGTTCATTTACGTGGGTGTGCCATACAGACATTCTGACTAGGCAGCCATTTACACTCCCGCTATCCCACTGCACTCAGTTCAATTGAGGATTGCCCCTGGATTCCATCTGCCTTCTCTACTTCCAGTTCAGCAATGACTTGTACCCAATGAAGCCCCACAGCCATCTGTGTAGAAATTGAGCCTCCCCATCTATGCTAGAAATTTACAGGGGGTTTAAAAGCAGCTTGGAGCCTTGGTTAAGAAATGAGCTCCAGCTTGGAAACCAGCCCCAGCTGGACTGTAATGAGCGGCTTTCTGGCTGCGGAGTTAATAAACCCTCCAGCAGGAGGGCACAATTAGTTTGCAGCATTTGAACTAGGCACCCTAGAAGGATGCGTTAGAAGCGTCAGGACTAATGTCAGTTGCAAGTACTGGAAGATAAATTCATTAGCACTACAGGGACATTATTTGAATTGTCCTAATGTTTGGGGGTGGAGAGTAGGTCTTGCTTAGGCTGGTCAGGCCACAGGTGACTCTGAAGAAAAAGGGCTCCAGGGAGCTGCAGAGTGAAATCCCTCCTGTGTGGGGTGCTTCGGTGCTGGTGAAAAGAGAAAGAGGTAATATGCTACCATGCAAGGTGGCCCTTAAAATGGATTGTGCCGTTTCTTGCTGAGACAAGTGTTCCTATTTGTGTTTAGTAATTCTCTGTATCAAATGTTAAACTGATGCTATTATGCTTGTTTTTAGCCTAAGCACCAATTGAGTTGGGTTCTATAATGCAGATGCTTGTCCACTAGAAACTGGCCTGAGATTCTTTTTATATGGGTCAGCCAATTGTCAGAGAGCAAAGATTTTATTTTTAAAAAATCTGTGGGCCATCTTCATTGATCAGAGGTCTCTGTTTAACAATCTGTCCAAATATAGCTCAAATTCTGCTACTGCTAAACCAGTTCTATATGGTGTCGCTAACCTGGGCAGATAGGGGTGGCCACGCTGACTGGTCCAAATCACATCATATCTTTTTTGCTGTTTTTTTAAAACTGTTTTTACTGGGTTTTTTAAATGTGCGGCTTTAGCCACAGATTAGAGGGCTCAGTTCCTTGAACAAGTGAGTTTGAGGTACGATATGTTTGCACCATTTCCACCCTCCTGATTCTTGTCTCCCTTAGGAAAAAACTTCTCAACTGTGCTTGTCATCAAAGAAGCATGAAACTTTCTAGTGTTTTAATTAGAGGCAGTAGCAATAGATAGAGGTGGTTTCTTACCCAGAACTGGGGGCAATGTAAAACAAGAGGAAATTAACAGAGGTTTCTGCAACAGCTTGTGTTTAGCAACTCTATAGAATGGATTAATTCTGTCCCAGTATCTCCTGTGCAACATATAATGAAGGCAACAGTTATGGTGTGTGTGTTGCTCCTTTAAACTTCTAGGGGACTCCTGGAGGCAACAGCTGTTATTTATGTGCCATTTAGATTCACTTTGTTACGAAAGATTCGCTTGTGAAGGATTTTGTTTTCTCTTGTATAAAGTCATGGATTTAAATTCTTTTGTTTATATAGAAAATACAACCAAAAACTAAGGGCAAAATGTAAAACTGATGTACATTGTACAATAACTTCTACTCCGCCTCAGTTCCTTCAAGGACTAGGTGGAATCCATGCCACCTGGTCCCTAAAGGAAAGAGTTCTGTAGAATTTTAACAGAGTGATGATCTTTCTACAGCAATGTTAAACAAATCTATGGAACTCAAAAGAAGAGGTATGAATCCTCATTAGTGTTTTAGAGCCCTTTTTATGCAACTCTGCTTTCCCTGCTATGTGGCTGTGTAGGATTTCCCTATAAGGTATGCCTTGGGAAAAGGCCATCACTAGAAAACAAGAGGACCATACAGTGGCTGCATATATGGACACAGAAGGTGGTCTCGAAATTTTGCTGGAGGGCATTCTGTTTTCCAGGCAGATATTTAACTTCCAGCTCAATTAGGAATTTATTTAACTTCCTGAAATACAAAGGTTCTGCTCCCTAAGGACAGTCCAATTGAGCTGGAAATTAAATATCTGCCTGGAACACAGAATGCCCTGGAGCAAGAATTCTAGGCCACCTCCTGTTTGCCTATCAAAGACCTCACTGTCATATGATTAAGAAGCTATTAACTGTCTGAGGTTTTTTTCCCCTGAAATACAAAGGATCCACAATCAAATCTATTTATTCTGGTAACCAAGGAAATGGCTGTTTGTTATAATGAAAATAAGCCTGCTGTTCCTAAATCTGCAATCTTCATTGCTCTGTTGTAAAAGATGCCTTGTATCTCGGCTCATTAGAAGCAAAACTTTATTTCGTCAAAGGAAAACATTCAGGAGAGAGTGTTTCATCTGTAATATGGCTGTAATACAACAATGCCATTATCCTGAATTCAGATGAATTTAATTGAACTCTAATGAACAAAATTAGTAATTTTATGCAATTAGAATCCCATTTAAATGGGTTAGAAAATGTATGCAATGGTAATTGTGGTTGACTTCATTTTCCCACAGCCTGCATCTCTCAAACACTTCCTTCTGTTTCCCCTGCTGTGCAGAAGATAGTTAGCCACTGGGGTCAGGGAGGACAATGGTGCTATTCTTTCATGCTGATTTCTGAAGCTGGCTCCTCTGCAGGAGCAAATATGAAGTCTGGTTAAATTGGGTTGATAGTACAAAATGAGCTGAGACTGAAATGCCAACCTCAGTAACTGGATAGTGCTGGGTGTCTTAACAGGGTTGCACTCACCTCCCACAAGCACCCATGCCTAGTTTAGGGAGGGTTTTTGGTCACTCAATCCTCTGGCCATGTCTCAACATGGTCTGTGTGCAAAAATTAAAACAAACCCATTCTGGGCCAACAGGGCCACTCTTGGTGACCTTTAATGTCTCTCATTTTCAACCACTCTGGAATAGAGCAATGCCCCGGCCCCTGGGCTTTTTTTCCTGGAAGCAATGTCTCTGCCCTCTCAGAGCCCTTCTGGTTCCAGCCCTTTGGTTGGGTTACTATAGTCCAATTTCCCTCTCCCCTCCGATACCTCAAGATCCAGTGGAAGGGTTTTGGGGTGGGAGGGGCCCAGTCCCACCCCAGGGACCCTGTAGATAGCAGGGCTACGTCTACACTGGCCAGTCTTGCGCAAGAACATGCAAATGAGGCATGGTGATTATTGCCACACCTCATTTGCATACTTAATGAGCCACCATTTTTGCACAAGGGGCTTTTGTGCAAGAAGGAGCAGTGTAGACTTATTTTCAGGCAGAATGGCTCTTGTGCAAGAGGGGGTTTTTGCACAAGAAGGAGCAGTGTACACTGCTCCTTCTTGCCCAAAAGCCCCTTGTGCAAAAATGGCGTCTCATTAAGTATGCAAATGAGGTGTGGCACTATTCATTGCCTTGCCTCATTTGCATATGTTCTTGTGCAAGACTGGCCAGTGTAGACATAGCCCAGTTGTCTAGTGTGCCCATTTCACTGCTGCTCTAATTCCCTGGGTCACTTTCCCATGGCCCTGTGCCATCTTCACCCTTTCTTCAGGACTTTGTCCCATTTTTCTGTGAGCTCTCCATACTGAGCTGTACGCAGCACTGCTACCCTTCCAAGCTTTGCTTCTTGAGCTCCACACAGCAACTAACTGCTGTTCTGTTCTACAGTTACTTTAATATGGCTCTCCTGGCCCCTGACTGGCTGCTTCTCTTGCAGCCACTCTAGCCTGCTTGGAGGTACTACTGTCCTCTTTCTGGGGTAGGGTGGGGCAGAACCACAAGGCTGCTAGCAGGGGATCCCAGTGCCGAGTCCGCCCCATCACAGTATCTCACCACAGTATGTGCAGGAGGGTGTAGCAGTCTGAAACACTTGGTACCTCAACAAATGCAGGGTGTAGGGGAGCACTGACTAGGAGAGAAAGATCTGACCTGAAGGAACAAATCATAAGAACCACTGTGGACTTGGGACTTACAATGTTGCAGTTGTGCCACTGTTGTACTTCATGAAGACACTCTCTTTGCTGATGAGAGAGTTTCTTCTGTCCTTGGAAGTACTCCACCACCCTGAGAGGCATAGCTAGGTTGACTGGAGAAGTTCTACCTTTGACATTGCTTTGCCTGCACTGAAAGTTTGATATAACTGTGGTGTTCAGGGATGTGGGTTTTTCACACCATTGAGTGACATAATCACACCAACATACATTTGTAGAGTAGGTCAGGGCACAATTTTAGATCTGTGGGTTTCATATTATTTGGATTTCCCGCTGCCCCTAATTTCTGCCAGCTGTAGAAATCTTCCTAATTCTTATTTTCTCCCTTGTCCAAGGGCAGTAATTGTGACCTAAATCATATGAATATAGGTGGCTCTGGATCTGAATGTGAATTTGAAACTGAATGTTAAGTAGCTGTGTACTACTTTTGTTGGGGTTTGAAGAGTTGTCTTCTCATCACTTAATCATTACAGCTGTCTGGTGAAGGAGGGGGAAAATTAGCATGAAGGGGGCTGGTAGCTGTAGGGAGAGCCGGGTTTGCTTGCCCCCTGTGAGAGGGGGGTTGCCAAATGCAGTGAACAGAGGGCACAGCCCACTAGTTTTTTAAAAAAATTCAATTTTTGAGGCAGTTGGATCTCTGAAGCACCTGGACAGAACAGAATAAGGATAAAGCAGCCGCAATTGCAGCCTCCTAAGTCCTTAAAGAGCTTGAGTAAAAGACTCAGGAGCAATTGTAACCCGTCTGCCAGGTGGAGTCGGTAGCAACAAAGCCTGGGTTTAAAATAGGTGTTCTCTTAGCCTCTAGGAGGCAATACTTCCTTGTTTGCAAGTCTTGAGTTTACCTATCCTAAAAGAGAATGATTATTAAAAAGGGAACCTAGTATTATTTTGGGAAAACACTACAGCCACACTTTAATGCATGTAACCAAAAGCAAACACCCAACCCACATTGAGGGCAGTGTCTTTTGCCTCAGAATCTATTTCAAAATAGGCTTTTTTGTTGTCTAGTAATTTATGAACAGCAGCAAGGACTCTCAATTCAGTCCAATCAGCTGTCTTTAAACACTGGAGAGTGGAAAGGTCAAATGGTGCATAGGACTCTTTAAGTAGAGACCACCCCTTCAGATACGGACACCTGTCTGTACCCCACTCCTCTTTTTCAGGGGAATTTGGCACTCCATACCCTTTGCTGAACCCATGAGGCTGAGTTTAGGACATGTCAAATGGGACATGTGAAGTATAGCTCTGCTGCCCCTTACTCATCCAGTAAAGGTAACATTTCATTGTCCTTGCATTAAAATTTATTTTTATTATAGTTAATGTTAAAATTATCTAAATATACAGGTTAAAGAGAGTGTTTCTACACATCTGCGTATAATGCTTAAATTATTCCAAAGTGCAAAGTATGATTAAAAAGTCATAAAATACATCATCTGCAATATCCCAAATTAAGGTTAATTAATGCAATGACACAGTTTTAAATATTAGCACCCAAATATTCATGTGCATCACTCATTAAAAAGTTTTATACTAAAAGTAGCTTATGGGACACAAATATAACAATGAGGGCAGGTTGTCCCTCAGTAATTTAAAATATAGGCTCAGATTTCCCTCAGTAAATACAATCCATTAGAGAAGCATTTCAGCTATTTTCTTGACTTTGCTTCTCAATGGCGCTCTAGCTCATTTCCCCTGACATTGCTCATGACACATTCATAATAGATGTCCCGTGATCACCTTATGTTGGCCAATACCATGAGCGAAGTGTAACCCAAAAGTAGCAAAATTGATCACTTTGGTTAGGCTGCTGTGGTTGATAAAGGCAGGCTGGGAAGGAGGTAGGGGCAGAGGCTCTGTACACTAATGCAAACTAGTGGAAGTAGCATATGTAAATATTATGCACTTTGTTTCCTGAGGCTGTCACGGCTTCTCTAGGTGGGTCTGCTCCCAAGGCATGGAGTTGAGAGAAAGAACTGACCTGGGAAAGCCAGAGAAGTTGCTGTTTGTACAGAGGCAATGAGTACTGGAATCCAATAACCCTGGTATGTTCATCCCGAATAGGGTTCTCTTCTCCCTTTGCACTGACCTAGATTCTGCCATCTGGGGGTCTAGAAAAAGTCAGTGGGGAATCTTGGTGCTCCCTACTGCCTCTTTGTGGCCATAGCATTTTTATTTCCTAAAAATAATCTAGCCAACAAGCTAGCCAAAGTAAGATAAAATGCTGCTTGAGAACTGGTTGCAATTTGATTCATGGACATTTTCTATATTTTGACGTGATGCTGCTATTTGTTTTAATGATTTTAAGTGCAATAATGAAAAATTAAAAATGCTTACCTCTTACTTTGTTCAACTAAAAATTTATATTAAAGCTGAAAAATAAACCTCAATATTGTCTATTGAAATGATAGAAAAAAGCAAATTCTGACAAGTATTTTGTTACTAAATAATGTTGTACTGTGATGATAACAAAACTTTGAAAAGGAGGGAATACTCATTTCTGGATTTCTGCTGGGCTGGTGTGATGTATGGTAGGGCAGCATGGGCTACCACTGAGTAAAACACTGACAACAAGGATCCTGGAATGAACCTCAGAGTGGTCTGTAGCAAACCATCTTGTCCCTGAATTCCAGCAGATGCTTGTACGTATCACACGTTCAAAAGCATTTATCTAGGCTTCCACACATGGGATTGACCTGCTTTTCCAATTCATCAGTATTATCATTCTGGCAGGCAACATGGCCCTGAAGAAAGACTATCCCTCTTCCCAACAGCTCAGTGTATTGAGAACCAGTGTTACTTAAAAGGAGTGCCAATGAATTAATTCCTGTAACAATTCCAAGCAGCATAGTAATTCATCTCACTGTTGCATTACAGAAGGGGATTTTATGTGAGAATCCAAAAACATGTGGGAACGTGGCTTTGTTTCCCAGGAACTTCTCACACCTTGGCTCTGGAACTTCAAGAAATCCTGCAAACTGTATTATCAAATTAACGATCCGGTGGCCCATGAGCAATTCTAGACTATGGGTCCAGTCCAAAATTCACCGACATCAATGGGAGTCTTTCCACTGACTTCACTGGCCTTTGCATCTAGCTTGTTATGATCAAACAATACCCACGCAGAGTCTCAAAGTATTGTCCATCCGGGAAGAAAGGACCAGGATTTGTGTGCTTTTCCAGATCAACTAAGTAGCATTTCTTTATTTGGAAAAATGTTCAAAATGAAATCTTTGGTAGCTTGTGAAATTCCACCTCACCATTTATCAGTATATCAGCAAGAGAGTTAACACACATGCCTGCCAAACATGCCAAGATGAGGGAGATGTACCAATATGTAGAAGAGGATTTATCAAAAGAGAGGCTTCCTGATGCCAGGCTGTATTTATTTTCACTATGCCTGCAGCTTGTGTCTACAGACTTTGGCAGTCCTATGAAAGAGGATTGGTATTATCTTTTCCGCATGGGCAGGAGGGTAGGAGGTATTCCAAAAATTGAATTTTGAATGTTCAGTGCCGATAAAGCCACATCATTAATGTTCAAATAGTGCTGTGTCATTGTATGTCCCACTCAATGTGGGAGGAGGGCGGGGGAAAATGAATTTGGAAAATTAAATCCCTTAAGACTTTATAACTTATTTAACAAAAGTCATCTTCTCTCGCCTTCCCTCCCTGCTCCAGCCTCCACATGGAGGAATTCCATTAATTATCTGTCAATTCTTTTGAGTAGCTACTCAGAAATATTCAAGGGTAGCACGCTAAGCAAATAGTTCAGTTTGGACATGATGTTCATTGTTGTGATAATCCTCTCACATAATGAAGAAGCAGCAACTTTATCTTTCTATGTCAGCCTGAATTTTGCTGAGGAAGTTATTTGAGCTACTGAAAATAGGGGCAGTAGTTACCCACACTTGCAAAATATTTCACCGTCTCCTTTTGCCTTCCCTCTCCCCCCAACAGCACTATTAAATTAAAGTGGACAAAATCAAGACAATGGCATTACATCTGATTTTTATCTGTTGATTCTTACTGCCTTCCTCAAAAGACTTCATAGAATCATAGGGCTGGAAGAGACCTCAAGAGGTCATCAAGTCCAACCCCCTGCTAAAAGCTTGACCAATCCCAACTAAATCATCCCAGCCCTTGCTTTGTCAAGCTGGGACTTAAAAACCTCTAGGGATGGAGATTCCACCACCTCCCTAAGTAACCTGTTCTAGTGCTTCACCACCCTCCTAGTGTCCAACCTAGACCTCACCCACTTCATCTTGAGATCATTACTCCTTGTTCAGCCATCCGTCACTACTAAGAATAACATTTCTTCACCCCCCTTGAAGTTCCCCTTCAGGTAGTTGAAGGCTGCTATCCACCCTCACTCTTCTCTTCTGTAGACCAAGCCCAAATCCCTCAGCTTCTCCTCATATGCCCTAGCTCCCTAATCGTTATTGTTGCCCTCCACTGGACCTTCTCCAAGGCGTCCACATCCTTTCTGTAATGGAGGGCCCAGAGGTGGACTCAATACTACAGGTGTGACCTCACCAGTGCTGAATAAATGGGAATAATCATTTCCCTAGATCTGCTGGCAATGCTCCTCCTAATGCATCCTAATAAGATGTTAGCCTTCTTGCCTACAAGGGCACACTGTTGACTCATATACAGCTTCTCATCCACTGTAATGCCCAGGTCCTTTTCTGCACAGCTGCTGCTTAGCCAGTTGGTCCACAGCCTGTAGTGCTTGGGATTCTTCCATCTCAAGTGCAGGACTCTGCACTTGTCCTTGTTGAAATCTCACCAGATTTCTTTTGGCCCAATTCTCCAATATGTCTAGGTTGCTTTGGACCCTATCCCTACCTCTCTCCCTATCTTCGTGTCATCCACAAACTTGCTAAGAGTGCAATCTATTTCCTCACCTGGGTAATTAGGAAAGATGTTGAACTAAATCAGCCCCAGAATCATCCTTTGGGCACTCTGCTTGATACCGACTGCCAGACATTGAGCCATTGATCACTACCTGTTGAGCCTGACAGTCACTTTTTATCCACCTTTTAGTCCATTTATCCAATCCATATGTCTTTAACTTGCTGGCAATAATACTTTGGGAGACTATCAAAAGCTTCTACAACTGTAAAAAGAGATTGAGCTAAAAAAGTAAAGCAGAATATTCTTGTGCTTTGTTTATCCAGAAATCAGACAGGATGGACAGTGTAGTATTACAGCTCATATGATGTGCCTTGTTCTTGACCTGGAGGGATCCCATGAAGAGGTCAGAGAGAACTGCTGTTTGTTACCTTCTTTGTACTACAGAATGGTACTATTCTAACTTGAAATGGGGTAGAATTTCCTCAGAACATGTTACAATGATGCAGGTTGTCCATATTGACCCTCCTAGATGGTCATCTTTGCTTGTTAGTCATGCTGAATTTCCTGGGCAGATCTTTAAATGGAGTTCTCATGGTTTACACTAGCTGAAGATCTGTCCCCTCAGATTCAAGAGTTACCTGGCCAATTGTTGCACCTATCCTACAATTCCCAGCACTGCCCTGGTTCCAATAAATTTGGTTCATATAACTGAAGCAGGACTACAGGGCATTCATCCATTACTCCATTCTTCTAGGCTTCTAAATTCTCTTCAGGCTTGTTAAGTGTAAGTCTGTTTTACATAAAACTAACCTCATCCAAATGTTTGAATTCTCTAAAAATTTGTTCTACAGATAAGTGAGCCAACCTTCTAGTGTCTATCTGAAATATTCTGTACAAGGCATCTCTCTTCCACTAAGTAAGGTTGTGGCTGGTGCATAATAGCACTCAAACCCATCTGCTTCTTCCCCCATTTAATTCTATGATGCTAATGCTAAAATTAGAGTGAGACTAGAACCTCAGATCTGAGGTTCACTTGTGATTTTTCAAGAGGGAAGTGAGTGTTTGGATCTACATCTGTAGATCCAAACTCACTCCTGTGGTTCAGATTCTGGGTTGGCTCTAAAGATACAAGAGGACTTCTTATACTTCATGCTAAAATGTAGATGAAATCTGGCAAGAGCAGATGAATTAATGAGATTTCTGTTTGGGCAAAAATCTCCCAAGAGAATTTGACAGCTCCAAAACATCTTAATATAGACCTGAGCCATAGAGCCAACTTTGCACCCAAGCCCTAGCATAATTCAGATCCATATTTGAGTACTACCTTCGTGGTCCATTGCTAGCTAAAAGGATTTCAGTAAGGATCAAAAGGTTGAGGTTGTTTGATTCACTGAAACTTGTCCTAAGATGAGGATTTCCATTTTTTACATCGGTCCTTCCTGGCTTTTTCTTTTTTTTATATAGTCGAATACTGTGTTTTGTCACCAAAAGGGAGGTATGCAGTGGTGATGGATTCTGCCACTGCAGAAATTAAAGGAAATTCTGTGACTGTGACTAGTCTTCAATTAAACACACTATATCTACCTAAAGAGAGCAAGTCCTTTAGCAATTGCTGTTATTCACCAACCCCCAAATCAAATTTTACACAAGATTTATTGCAAACTTGTATCTCTACAACTCATTAACTGTTGTAAGTGGCTGATTTAAGGAGCTGGTTCTAGATGTAAAGTGGACTGCATTTTAGGTTAATGGCTTGAATCTGAGTGGCCCCAAAGTTATTAAGGTCATTAGCTGTTCAGAATTGTTAAGGCTTAAATATTCCTGTGGAAATATTCTGTCGCCTTTTTGACAGCCACATCTGTGTGTCAAAATGTACTGAAGCAGATGCACTTCTGAGAGCTTGTCCTCAATTTGGTTTTATCACACTTGCGCTGTCGTCTGTGTACTATCAATAATTGATCTGATGATATCAGATCACTTAGTGATTATATTTTACTTGGATTTAACATTGATCATCCACAACATCTCCGAGTATTTAATTAAAATTGTATTCTTTTAGGCAATTACAGTGTATCTTCTAAGGGTATATTCTCTCTTGATATGTACATAATACTCGTTATTGGTAATAAGCGTTACTACTTCAAAAATGAGAAGTGATTATTACCCTTGAATGCTATTTTAAAATCTACATTGGATCTATCTAGTTGGAAAATCCTCCAGATTCAAATATCTGGGTATAGTGGGTATCTATCCCTATCAATTTTAAAGAAATACAGTCAAGAAGAACTGTAGTTTTTGTAGGACCTACAATGTTTTGTGCCCCACTGCCAAAAGAGATTGGAGGCAAAACAATTAACGATATTCTTGGTACTGTAATGAAGACACTGATGCCAGCAAGCTACCATCAACCACACAATTAACATAACATTCCAAATTTAGTACGTTAATTTCAGACTAATTTATTATTTTTGGTTCCGCTGACAACTGGAGAAAAACACAGCAGTTTATCAGGGCAACAGCGTTTGTACTTTTCTAAGAGTTTTCTTACAAAGAATTAAAATAAAGTTATATTTTTAGAGAGAGAGGAGCACCAAGTGGCCCTTTTAATACTGATATGCAAAATGTTTAAAAATATACATGAAGAGGAAGATTTTCAAAGGCAGCAGTTGGAGCAAGGCACCAGCTCCCATAGATATGCAGGGAGAAGCTGGTCTCCTGACAGCTCTTAGTACCTTTTGAAAACTTTCTCCATAGTGCTTCCCTGTGGCCTGCATACCTAGGCAGGGGAGTGATACGCCCCCTTATTTCTTTGCACCAGCTGTCAGCATGGTAGGACATACATAACATGAAGGGGAGAGCAGTTCCCACAAGACAGCTACCCACTTCCACTTCTCATGCAGGTGAATGGGCAGTGGAGGGAGCCCATGCTCCATGGTCCCCATCTCCTCCCCCTACACCACACAAGCTTGCAAGGAAGAGCCTGGAGGGGTAAGTAAGCTACAATGGGTAAGAAGCTGGCACCGCTTTCCTTAAGCAAGAGGAAAATAGGGTTTCGAGTCTTCATTATGATTTGGAAGCAGTTTAGTCTCTGCTCTGGTCTTGAGGCAGTACAGCTACTGGAGCCCCTTGCTCATACCAGACAGCCCTCGGGTAAACAAGCCTTACTCCCTAGTATGAAACCTGCAGATAGCCTGGTTTTGTTGGCTCTGGGGTTTTGTTACGTACAGAGGGTACTGCCAGTACAGCAAAAAGAGGAGAAATAATGTAAGAAAGTGTTATTAAATTCTATAGACCTAATTCTGTCCTATAGTGTTCATGTCAGATCAGTCTGAAGTCAGTTAGATTTGTGCATTAGACCATAAGCTGACCCTTAAAACCAAAATACATGTCACAACTTATATGTGGCAAGAGCTGTGCTGAGGAAAAGGGGTAGTTTTCCTTTAAGTAATAGAAGCATTTCATATTGCTTTACTGATGTCTTTAAAAATACGTGAAAGGACAGTATTTTTTTTTTCAGTTGCAGCTGCACTCAGGAAAATATTGGTGTTTATCAAACGTTATAAAAAGGTTAAAACTAAACTTGCTGTTTGTACTTATTTTGTTATTTAGTAGAACTCTTGGGAGCCTTGAAACTGACTTCTGCTTTTTAAAAACCCTCAATTAACAAAAAAAAATTGAGCATCAAATGTATCTGTTATTAGAGGATCTGATGATTTGCATGCACCAACAAGCAAATCTCATTTTAAACAGTTTGACTGAAACTCTCAATTGCTCAGGTTTCATCTCTTGGTGATGACAATATTTCACTAGTTCTCCAGCTACCCTCTAATCTACCAGCCAGGCCCAACATTTCTATTTTTTTAAATCAAAACAGAAAAAGACCCCTTTGTATTAAAGAAAACTTTAAACCTTCAAACATTCCTTATATGTCAACATCTCAAGCCAAATGTGTATATAAATTTGCAAGATACTTTTAAGAATTCTATTCATTGCCAGCTGAAATTTCCAGCAGTGTGCCCCTGGAATGCAGAAAAATCAGAGATTGTCTCTGGGTTACTCTTTGCAGAGCTATTTTACACCCTTCAATCTCCAGAAGGCCCAGTCTTGACTAGGATTTAAAGCTGTAAGAGTTTGAGAGAGCTATTTTGACCTAACAAACATCTTCTAAAACTATAGTCAACACAAGGCAATTTGTACTTTAGTGTATACTAGTTGGGTTATTCAATCAGTTGAAATGTCTCACAGGGTAGCCGTGTTAGTCTGCAAAAACAAGAAGAAGCTCTCTGGCACCTTAGACTAACAGATTTATTAGGGCATAAGCTTTTGTGGGTAAAACCCACTTCATCTTCTGAACACCCTTAATACTGAAATACATTTCACAACCTATATATGGCAAGAACTATGCTGATGAAGTGGCTTTTACACAAGAAAGCTTATGTCCTAATAAACCTGTTAGTCTCTAAGGGTACGTCTACACAGCACGGCTGTTTTGGGATACCAGAGGTATCCCGAAATAGCTACACCGCATCTACACAAGCCACCCGTTATTTTGAGAGATTTTTTGAAATAATAGCTATGCTATTTCACCATCCCGGTAAACCTTGTTGCACGAGGGTTGAGGGATGGCTCAAAATAGTGCGTTATTTCAAAATTTGGCATTGTGTAGATGTGCCAAATTTTAAAATAAGCTATTTCAAAATAGATTCAAGATAAGATATGCAATTTGCACTGCACAAATTGCATATCTTATTTCGTGTTTCGGGTGCTGTGTAGATGCACCCTAAGATGCCACAGGACTCCTCATTGCTTTTCAGTTGGCACATGCTAAAGTACAACTTGCCTTGTGTTGACTGAATCCTACTCAACAAGTGGTCTAAAGGCCTGCACAAAGTGAGAGTGGAGATGAGGGTGTGTGTGTGTGTGTGCGTGCACGCACATATGTAGTAGCAAATATGGTAAGAATATGCAACTAATAACTAGTGAAACCAATCTCTGAGACGGGAGCACACAGGAGGAATTTACAGCCATTGCATGTACTTCTGGTAATAATTTCTTGGGACTTGATGAACTGGTAACTGGAGGCAGAAGAGGGAAGTCACTAGAGCCTGAATTCAGTTTGCTTTCCTTTTGTTTTGCAAAATAGTCACAGCCATGGAAGGATGATAACATGAGAAATGGCACAGGTGCATGTTTTTAACAAGGGATTTTAATGTATTTGGTGAAAGAATTGGGACACACAGGACATGATTTTCATAAATGCAGACACAGAATTGCACACCATGGTTGCAAATTATGTGCTTGCCCTGTAATTGGCTAGTTAGATGCATGATTAAGCTTGTTTTTGTGCACAATCAAAGCATCTTCATGCACAACTCTGTGCTTATGTTTTTGCAAAGCAAAAAAACCCAAAAGCCAAATAAAAACCAACCCCCAAACCCAAACATAAACCCCAGAAGCCCACAGATTTACACAGCAATTAGAAAAATATGTAGACTTAGTTGGGATGCATTTATGCATTGCAAAGCAGACCCCTTCTCCATCTTACAGCTTCTTCCCATACCCTGGTTTGGAAGATCCCTGGGTTTAGTAACTTTCTATCTGGACCACTGCATCGGGTGTTCAAGCTGTAGAACAAAAAACCTATTTCCAAAGCTGCTCTTTTTTACTTATTTGCAACAGAAAATCACACTAGTGATAGCATGTTGTGTGTTAGCATGTTGAACAAAAGGGTGTTGTGAACAGTTTTTGGGACCGAAAAGTCATCTGACCTGACCTGCTTTGCCTTTTTGTTAGGGATGTTAAGAGGTGAGTATTTAACTAATTGAGTAGTTGATAGAATTTTTATTGGCTATTCAATTAGTCAATAGGCAGCCTAGCTCAGTGCTGGCTCACGTCGGGTCCGGGACCAAATTGTGCTGTTGCTCTGCAATTTAAAAGGCAGTAGGAATTGGGTAGCTTCTACTGCCCCCCCTCCCCTCAGCTCCTACTGCCTTTTAAATTGCAGAGCTGCAGCAGGGTTTGGTCCTGGACCCGACAAAAGCTGGGACCGAGCCTAGCTGCCTGCCCTGCCAGCAGCAGCCCGTGTGCTGGGGTCCCATTGGGGAGTTGGGACCTCCCACACACAGGGGCTACTGCCGCGAAGCAGCCCTGGTCTGCGGGGGTCCTAGTGGAGGCCATCAGCGCTGGGGGGGACCAGCTTTTAAGCCAACTACTCCCTTGCATCCCTACTTTTTGTTGATCTATATCCCACCTTTCTTACTGTATTTTTGAATCAGTTTCTTTCCCAGAGAGAAATCTACACACATGCTCTTTGGTTCAGTTGCTTTCCTCAATGCCTTATGATCTTTGGCTTGAAACAGCTCAGTCTTTAGCAGGAAAAAATGATAGAACTAAAGAGGCAGTATGCTGTGCTGATTTTTTTTTCTTTGTTGTGCTTACGCAAATGGTAAAGCAATAGCAGACTTTGGCAGACATTCATTGAGCCAATATCCTGCTTATTACATCTTGTTGTCAGAAGAGCGTAGAATTTTCTCCAAAGGGGCAAAATGTTCTGTAATGAGACAGGAAGGAAGCCAGATGTAGGGGGAAAAACAAGGGAGCCAGTAACTAGACAGATGAATACCACACACATTGTAAGTGGTCAAAAGTACAGAAGGAGCTGGTGTACAGGCTCTTTCCTTTCCTACTGGGCCATCTTCCTGCCCACTGTGTACATAAGATACTTGCTGCCATTTAGTGAGTTAATGAGGGCTGTGATGTGTTCAGTTTGCTGTTGGTACTTAGGTCAGATATGGTGATAAAGTGGGACTATCAGGAGCAATGGAATCAGCCACCCAGAATCTAGGTAACTTAGGGCTGAGAGGAGAACTAACTGGCTTGCAACTTAGTTTAGACAAGCCTGAGAGAGCACTGGGTTGCTGGAAGCAGCTGGAGATGTTAGAACTTACGGTGGTCCTCTGTATGAGGAAGCATGCCTGTAACTTGTAGCATGGGTGTTTTAATTAGATCTTGGCCTGCTCCTGGATAATCGGGCGTCAGGAGTGGCCAGGAATGTTTGATTTTTCTATTCCTAGCTGCACCAGGTGAGAAGGGTTTTGAGCTTCTCCTTCCAATGTGGATTTTGCCACAGTTACCCATGGCATTAGATAACGGCAGTGCTCTCTAAGTGGCTGCACATTGATCCCTCACAAAGAGGGAAGTGGAATTTAACATCACGAACATACTACACTTAACTGGGGCTCTTGGGCCTGTTGAATTCCCAGGAAGTTTCCATGTAGAATTAACGGTGCCGGTGCTATGAAGTCCTAAATGGCTCAGGGGTGAGTTACCTGAAAGATCATTTGTATTCATGCATGATATGCTGCTGAGAGCTGCAGAGGCTCTCAAACTGAAACCCCCTCCGTGAACATGAGGAATTTGTCATTATGGCATGTTCTGGGAGGATGTTGGGCACTCTGGATCGGTTTAGCCCACTGGACATGTTGAAAAGGACCAAGAAGTTGTGGGGTTTGGGCTTATTTTATTACCATCATTAGCTGGTGGTTGCCTGTGTCAAGATGGGGGGGACAGAGGCACTATGTAAGTTTTTTATCTTATTAGGATAATCCAAGAATGGGAAGGACACCTGTAGTTTTATCTTAATGTTTTCAATAAACGTGCATCTATCTGTGAGTCCATTTGTTTAAGAACTCCTCCTAAATGGTAGGAACTAGGACCACCAAATTTGGGATGCAACTTCCTCTTATCATAACTGAAAGCAAGGCCAGGGTTTGGTTGAACCAGGACAATGGGATGTGCCTGGAATTCGATTTTCTCATAAAATAGAAAGGGAGGGGTCTAGCAGGAGGGCCAGTGATGCTGTAGAATAACCACCGGGGGGAGGGTGGGGGGCAGAAAGGGTCCAGAGATAAAGACTGGTATAGTTCTAATCCCATTGGCTGGCAGGGGTGGAGAAAGGGACAGCTATCTACTATATATTTCAGAGAGTTCGTGTATTTGTCTGTGTGTCTCTTTGTTCTCCAGCCAGGAGACATGCACCTCTCCCCTGGCTGTGCCGGGTGCAGCTGCAGCGGCCATGGACAGTCGCTTCTCACCTGGCCTCAAGCTGTTGGGGTGAGAGAGGGCTAAGGTTGTCCTCTCTCCCTGGGACAGTCTGCCTACTGAACCCCTCCTTCCCAGCCCCACCCCAGAGCAAATGCGTCCAATGAAGAAAAACAAAACTTATTCAAGTTAAGCACCTGAGATGGCATAGCTGAGAGTGAGCTTGCTACTTTCAGTAATGGGTTCATGCTGCCATGTTAAAAAGAACAGCGTGGACACAAATTCAGTTGCTTTGGCTTTGGTTTTGGCTTTGGCTCTGGCTAGCTGTCTGACCTCCAGTGGCCAACCTGACCTGACACCCACACTGCTATTTTCAGTGTGCTAGCGCTAGCTCTAGTACCCAGGTTTGTCTGCCTGGGATGGGAGGTTCACTTTCAGCTGCAGTGTAGACGTGTCTTAAGAGCCTTGGTCTAGACTCAGAGATGTCTAATTTCTAGTTTGTCAAACTCTCTTCTCCCCTACCCTCCTACCCTGGAAGTTCCTACTTATACTATTTTATACAAAAGCACAATGATCTGAGCAAAGACAACCCTGCAAAAGTCAAGAGAATTCCCTTCAATTTTTCCAGTATTTTGATCAAATTTCAAACACTTTTCCCTCCAATTTCCTACTGGCTTTGATTATTGGCTGGGGAAATATAGTGATGGGGAGGCGGAAATAGCTTCAGTTAAATCTTTTTCAAAGAAAGTTGCTGCTATCTCTAGCTGGATTGATAAACAGAGGTAACATGTTTAAGAATTTAGCATTTATTTTAGAATAACCAGTCTGGCAGAGTAATATGCAGTTTGAGCCAAGAATAAGAAGAGTGACAGATAAGAATAGGAGAGTGAAATAAGATTTTCAGACACAGAGGGAAACACAGGGAATAGCAAAGCTCATAAAATGCAAACACATGCGGTAGCTGGGGGTCATGGTTCCTTTTTCCTTTTGGAGAAAATAAGTATCTGCTTGCATTTATTTATTTATTAAAACTGAAAGCTGCACAGTACTTGAATCCATTACCAGAATGAATGGATTCAATATCTGTGCAATGATGTGTTCAAAATGAAAGCGACATCATTAACTGTCAAAGACGTTACTAACACATTTGACTCCTTACTAGAATAAAACTGGCATTATCTTACACCCCACTTGCAGTTCAGTATCTCAACTTTGTGGTAGCTTGGCCCCCAGAAGACAGCAGACAGTGCCTCTAATTGTAATGGCCGCAGGGATCCTAGTGCTCAATCCTACTGTAGGCATTTGTACATTCTTAATCAGAATTCCAGGAAAATGTGAAACATACTTGTTATGCAGAGAACCTGCTAGCTGAATATTTAAACATGCATTCTGAAGCCATGGCTTTATACCACATGTGCAATCACAAGCCATACATTTCTCCTCTTCCTCTTCTCTCCATCTCACAATGAAGTGAATTTGGGGACCTGCTATTGGACAGAGTGAGCATGGAATTGTAACCATATTCCTCAAGGGAACGTTCTAACCTTCATCTCCTAGAATTCTCCTATCTGTTACATACCTGGAGCTACTACCGACTAAAGGACTTCACATGTTTGAATATTTAAATGGAAAGAAACAGATTTGGGCAAAGCTATGAAAATCCATTATTGTAACTGGACTATCTTTCTACTTTAGGCAGAAGAGATAAATTGCCACCAAAAGTGATATCAAGTTGGTTTGATTATTTCATTGGATCAAATATATCATGCTGTCTTGAAATCTCTCTGCTTTCAAGTCAAAATTAAATAATTTTACTCTAACCATAATAGACATTATCATTTGCATATATTTCATCTCAAAAGCGACTTCTGAAGTTATGTAATGCTTAAGTATTTAATTGTTCTTCACATCATGGAAATATCAAATTATATTCAGAAACCAAAAGGATTCTCCTTGCAGATAGCAGTGACTGGCCCATTATCTGACAAGGACAGAATCACAAGTAGAAGACTTTACCCCAGGCAAGGAAAAAAAAACATTGCAAGAAAATGAGTGACATTGAGAGCATCCGGCAGCAGTTCTTGATTTGTTCATTGAAGGAATTTGGGGGTGGTTCTAAGAATTGACACTAAAAACAGCCATTGAGCCAATACTAATCGCACACAGGCAAAATGGGAAGTGTCTAGAAAGGAGCACTGCAGAAGGGGATCTAGGAGTCATAGGGGATACAAGTAAAATATGAATCAATGGTGTGATATTGTTGTAAAAAAACCCAAACATTATTGTAAGCAAGACACAAGAAGTAATTCTTCCACTCTATTCTGCCCTGATTAGGACTCAGCTACAGTATTGTGTCCAATTCTGGATGTCACATTTCATGAAAGATGTGGAGAAATTGGAGAAAGTCCAGAGAAGAGCATCAGAAATGACTGAAGGGTCTAGAAAACATGACCTGTGAGGGAAGATTAACAGAATTGGGTTTGTTTAATCTGGAAAAGAGAAGACCGAGAGGGGATAGGATAGCAGCTTCCAGTGTCTCAAAGGTTGTTGCAAGGAGGAGGGAGAAAATTATTCTTCTTAACTTTTGATGATAGGACAAGAAGCAGTGAGCTTAAATTCCAGGAATGGAAGTTTAGGTTGAGTGTCAGAAAAAACTTAACTGTCTGGGTGTTTAACCACTGGAATAACTTACCTAGGGAGGTTGTGAAATCTCCATCATTGGAGATTTTAAAAAAGCAGGTTAGACAAACACCTGTCAGGGATGGTCTAGATGGTGCTTAGTCCTGCCATGAGTGCAGGGGACTTTCAACCTCTCGCATTTCCTTCCCGTTCTATGATTATAATTAATTTATTATTGTTGAGGTTACTATTAACATCACAATGGCATGTTCATTCCAAAACGGTGAGAGCTGGATTTGCATGGTACTTTTTAGGAGACATTATTGGTGAGCATTCTGATTTAATTGCAAATGCAGATTTCATAGTGAGCAACATTTTCTAACTCTGGCCTAAGGAGGAAGTGAGCAATAATTGGAATTCTTCATAATAGGATTTGCTATGTAAATTTTTTTAGCACTGATGAATTTCATAATAAGCCCCTTGAAAACTTTCTAACACTTGTGCTGCCATCACAGTTAAGCTTTCTCTGCTTACTCTCCCTTTCTATGTCTCATTGTATATAGACAAGCTACAACCTCGCAATCAGTAAGTGCGGGCATTTCATTTGCAGTTAATTCAAACCTTTCTAGCCATTTTCCCCGTGACATTATGGCAGTGAATATAAATGGTGGATTTTTATGTGGGCTAGAACTCAGTGAGATGCAAGTACCAAGAAGATATTATCTGATGCCACAGTGTCAGTAAGAGTTAAATCTTTTTGACAATTCAATGGTTCCCTTTGGGTTTGCACAAATGGCACCTGTTGTTGAAGTCAATAGAGCTTACAATTTAATTTCATCTGCCTGCAAACAATCTCTCTCATTAGGGGGTAAAATGATGATAGAATTCACTGAGGCATGCAGGTTCACTTTCTACAGGGCAATACGTAAGTACAGTCATCATTTTCAGCAAAGGGAGGCACGATTATCCTGGAAAATGATTGTAAAGAAGAAGAGAAAAAAATCTTCACAAAAGCATTGTGGAAAAGCCAAGCTCTGCAATTTCACTACATTTGTCGTTTGGTGCCAATTTGCAGTCTAATTACTGTGTTTAACAGGATCTGAAAATGTAGTAGTCCAAATGACAGGTAAATGGCTTTTTCCATACATTAGAGAGGAACTCATCAGCTTTCGGCAGTAAGTACATGTAAGACTGAAGACAGTTTGTTCCTTTGTCTCCCAATTTTTCATTGGATTTAGTTCATTGTTTGTAAAAAGAAAAATACCAGCATATTCATGTCTAGGGGGTGGGGAGGTGGGCTTGCTTGGATAGGCAGACAAGATGCATATTTATAAAATAACATGGAGCATGTTGATTCCCTGGGAGATACTCACTGAAGTTGATGGACTTGCATCAAGGATGAAGTTTGCCCTATCTCGACAATACCCAGACACACAGCTTTGTTCAGTTGGATTCAAGATTGAGAAAATTGATGTTATCTTGAAAATAAAACACTTTAACTAGTAGATGTTAAAAAAAATTTCATTCTACATTCAGGAAATTTAGAAGCAAGATTAAATTTAACCCTTCCCACTTCAAAACTAAGAAAATGCAGACAGGGATCCTCAGACATCCTTAACCCTTTAGCAATTGCATCGTGTTATCTCTCCCTTTAATAATTACATTGGGATGAATTATTTCTGGATCAGATCATTTTTCTAAGGGCTTTAAGGAGTATATGCAGTCACACAGGTGAGGTGAAGGTAGAATGGTGTGCCACATGGGTAAGAAAGGGGCCTTCATGCTCAGCACCCAGAGGAAGATCAGCTGCTATTGGTAGCCAATCAGTTACTGCGTAGGCAGCCTCATCACCTGTTTTGGGGTGCTGCAGCCAATCAGCTGTTTGATGTGACACCCCTTATCTGTTTGGCCAGAAGTTATTTCAGCTGTTTTCAGCTTGTGATGGCTGCATTTCCTAGCCCAGCTCTGATTGCAGGTAGGTGAGCCTTTTTCCAGGGCAGAGGGAACCAGGCTGGGGCTAGCAAGGCCACAGACAGCTTGACTGGCCACAGGGGGTTGGGGTTTGGATTGGGGCTAGCAGGGACACAGCCAGTTTATCAGCAAGCCAACAGGGGTGGGAGGAGACAGATTGGGCAGGCCTGCAGCTTCTCTGCTGGCAGCAGGGGCTGGCGCTGGGAGGAGCTGGTTGGGCAGCTAAGCAGATTCCATGTCTGGCACCCATCTTTGGCACGAAGAGACTGCAAAATCCCAACTTCCCTCTACCCTGAGAATCCTTCTGAATCTTTCAGGCCAACTCAGTGGTTTATGCATTCCCTCACAGTCTGTGACCACAGGCTTGCTGGATTGGCAAATGAAATTTAATGTGGGTAAGTGTAAGGTAATGCATGTTGGAAAAAATAACCCAAATTACATGTACTACATGATGGGGTCAAATTTAGCTACGACAGATCAGGAAAGGGATCTTGGAGTTATAGTGGATAGTTCTATGAAGACATCCACGCAGTGTGCAGCGGCAGTTAGTAAGGCAAATAGGATGTTAGGAATTATTAAAAAAGGGATAGATAATAAGACAAAAGATATCATACTTCCCCTATATAAAACTATGGTACGCCCACATCTCGAGTACTGCGTGCAGATGTGGTCTCCTCACCTCAAAAAAGATATATTGGCATTAGAAAAGGTTCAGAAAAGGGCGACTAAGATGATTAGGGGCTTGGAAAGGGTCCCATATGGGGAGAGGCTAGAGAGACTGGGACTTTTCAGTTTGGAAAAAAGGCGATTGAGGGGCGATATGATAGAGGTATATAAAATCATGAATGGTGTGGAGAAAGTGATTATAGAAAAATTATTTACCTTTTCCCATAATACAAGAACTAGGGGACACCAAATGAAATTGATGGGTAGTAGGTTCAAAACTAATAAAAGGAAATTTTTCTTCACACAGCGCACAGTCAACCTGTGGAACTCCTTGCCCGAGGAGGCTGTGAAGGCCAGGACTCTATTAGGGTTTAAAAAAGAGCTTGATAAATTTTTGCAGGTTAGGTCCATAAATGGCTATTAGCCAGGGATAAAGTATGGTGCCCTAGCCTTCATAACAAGGGCAGGAGATGGATGGCAGGAGATAAATCACTTGATCATTGTCTTCTGTTCTCCTTCTCTGGGGCACCTGGCATTGGCCGCCGTCGGCAGATGGGATGCTGGGCTCGATGGACCTTTGGTCTGACCCAGTATGGCCATTCTTATGTTCTTATGTTCTTATAGTTTAATTCTTTGGGTCCACATGGTGTTTAAAGCAGGGAACACAAGTTCCTTTCCAAAGCCTTCCACGCACACACTTTACCCAGACAATGTAGGAGTTAGAGCTCGGTGAAACAAAGCTTCTGAACACAGTCTCCCTTGCACCATACCACCACAAGCCCCTGTCCTGAGCCTCCCCACCCAACCCCATGCCCTGACTCCCACCCTCTCTCCATCCCACCCATTTATTTCTTACAGGATAGGGCTGTATTTCAAACTGCCCTGAGGCCATCTCCAAGGGGGGATTGCAATATGACAGTACCTGTAAAAAATTAAAGTTCCTTTCACCCCTGGCTAGATGATAAACTTAGGGTATGTCCAGACAGTGGGGCTATTTCGGAATACCGGAGGTATCCCAAAATAGCTATCCTGAGTCTTTTAAATGTGCCCGTTATTTCAAAATAACGGGCGCACTATTTTGACATCCCTGTAACCCTCATTCCATGAAGGTTAAGGGATGTGTCGAAATAGCACGTTATTTTGAAATTTGGTGCTGTGTGGATGCGCTAAATTTTGAAATAATCTATTTTGAAATACAATCATCTGAAGAAGCGGGCTATGCCCACAAAAGCTCATGATACCATCTACGTGTTTTGTTAAAATGCTACCAAACTTCTTGTTGTTGTTGTTTTTTTAAGTTTATCCTGTACAGACTAACTCGGCTCCCCCCTGCAGAATCAAAATAAGCTACACAATTTGCGTAGTGCAAATTGAGTATCTTATTTTGAGTTTAGGGTGCTGTGTGGATGCACCTCTAGATAAAAAACTATTAATATTTTACATAGGGGCATCATGTAAAGTTAAACCATACCCCTTTGTTTCTCTTCTGTATCAAATATGAATGTTTGAGGATTAGCAGATTTCTTGTACACACAACATGAAGCTCAAAAAGAAGCAACAATTGTGGAATTTCACTGTTCAGTTGCAGTGGTTTTTTTGCAGCCCACCCCCTTTTCAGTGTTTTTCACTATCTAGTTAGATTATAATCCCTTTATGATTGTCAAGCATCTACCTACAGGTGGCTGGCACTATACAGACAATAGGTGATAATATATTAATGAGAGTCACGCATATTCAGATTTCAGTCAGAAATCGCCATTCATCTTAATGAATCATACTGCTTATGTCCTGGTAGAATCAGCTGGTAGAGTTAGTAAAAAATGTATTCAAAGACTTTTTTTTAGTGGAAATGGCTTTTTTTTAAAACAGAAATTTCTTGTGAAATGCCTGGTTTTGGTTAAATATTTAAACCTTTAAATATAACACCAAACCAAAACTCATAGCCTTCTAAATTTATTGGCTCCCAAACATTTTTTTAAATATTCTTTTTGTTGGTAATTGACAACTAAAATATTTTGGCCAAAAGTTTTGGGTTTTACTGAAAACTTTCCTCCAATTACTCTGTTGCTGAAAACAGGGAAACTTTTTTATTTGCTATTTTATTTGTTTTGTTGTTTGTTTTATTTTTTATTTTATTTTTGGGTTTTTTATTTTTGTTTTGTTTTTTATTATTTTACTTAAAACACAAAATGTTTAATAGAGAAGTTTACACTCCAGCTTAATTTTGTTAAATGTTTTGTGGGGGAGGGAATTTCCCTACCAGACGGCTCATAGTTTTGGTTGTTGTAGGAGGAAGGAAGCCAGCCAGCTTGAAGCATGGGCCTGGTGGTTAAACCAAAGTAAGCAAGAGTTATTCTATGAGTAGCAGACAAGCCATGTCAAAAGCAGATGTTTGTCTGCAAGTCAGTGTCTCTTGGCACTAGAACTGCTAGCATTGCTAAAAGCACATGAAATATGTAAATACATTCCACCAGGACAGTGCAAAGACATCCCAACTTAGTACATAATAAAATAGTTGAATGTTTTCGAGGAAAGTACCAGGGGAGGTAGCAAAAGCCATTAATGCATAAGATGATAAGGTGGATATCATAGATTGTTCATCTTTGTAAATGTTGAGGTACCTTGATTTAACTCTTTGGCCAGCCTAGGGGAGTGATAGTGAAATCCATACTATTGATTGAGCCGTGTTCTTTGTCACAGGTACAAATGCTTAGGGGCTTGGAGGCCATCTGGCTACCGACGACTATAGATGTACTTCGTTTGACGATAAACCTGACTTGGGTGCCTCTGTGTCTTATCTGGGTCTGTGGTCTCTGGGGGCTCTCATGAAGTCTATCATGCTAGCTACCAGCATAGAGCTGGCATGATGTACTGAGGGATCATACGAAAACGCACGCAGCTGAATGTTTATCATCACTGACAGAGCAGGAGACCTGTCAGGACATCACATCCGTGAATCCTGAGTTTACTACATCACTGTCCTGACCTAGTACAGTTATTTAAGATGTCATTACTTCCATGCAGTAAGGTGTTTCACAACACAAAGTGGTATTTTGGTGGTAGTTGCTATAAAAAGGGTATGTCACACACTAAAAGCAGATACATCCTCACCCATATGCAGAATACATAGTTGCGTAGGGTACCCCAAAATTTTGGGCTCCACTGAGTCTTAATATCCACCCACTTGCCTCTTCTAATCCCTATTCTGTGGCTCTGCTTCCTGTGGAAAGGATCTCATTAACTTAAAAATGAAACAGTCTGCTAGACCTATTAGCAGAAGATGGAACTGGTAAAAGAACCATTCAAGTGATAATGAAACCATTTAACAGGCATTTACCAACCCCAGGTATATAATGTTAGTTTCTGAATTTGTGTGTCTTCTACAGGACCATCGTTTAAAATTTGTTTTAAAAATATTTCATCAGTGTGTTGCTGAAGATGATAAAATCACATATCTAAAAAATCGTCATCCCCACCAGGTAGCATAGGGGCACTAGTTTAACACTACTGCAGAGGGCCTCAGAAATGCTAAGGATGGCCCTGATTTAAAGGGGCAGCTTTAAGATGCCATTTTAGACCTCTGATTTGATCTGCCTTAAACATGTTTTAATCAAGTGAATGATGTAATCTCTTTCTGTGTAAACACATTGCTTTATTACAGAATAGCTCTTTAAAGAGCTAATGGCTACAGTGAATGCATGTAAATTGTTCTTGTTTCATGGAGTACACCATCAAGGGAGAACAGAGGCTATTTAACAAACCTTTCTTCTAGGATTGTCCAGATATTATTGTTGTTCTGCTGATAATACTTTTGACAAGCAAGAAAATGAACACTTCATTTCCCTCCCAGGCTTCTGTTTCATGAGACAAAATGGAGAAATCAATGCCAAAGACAACAGGGGGAAAAAAGGAAAGGGAATTGTTTTTATTCTCAAGCTTTTAGTGTGGTATTAAAAACCCCTGGAAACAAACGACTGAAAAGAATAAATGCAATACAAATCAGATTTGATGGGGTTTGTTTAATTGTGAAGCAAATTTGCCCATAAAGGTGCAGAAACCCTTCCAAAATGCAAGTTCACTGGCTGTAGTGAGCCCTGAAGGAAATATATTGGAGGGATAGGGCACACAACAGGGTTTTATTACTGGGCCTGCCTCTGATTCACTGTGTGATTGTAGACAAGTGACTTAACTGTCTTGTCTCCAATTTACAGCTGGAAAAATTTGACACAATTATTTACTTTAATTTATATTACAATATTGTCCCGATGCTCAAATTGAGGGTGGGGCTGTATGGTGCTGGGGTGCCATTATAAAACACACACGTATAGACAGTCCCTTCACTGAAATACTTGTATTTTAGATGGGCAATGTATACATAGATAGGATGGCAGGATAAATCAAGCCACCAAGGTGAAGTGACTTGTCTAGGGTTAAACAGCTAGCTTCTATCTGAGCTAGGACCAGAATGCCAGTCTTTGCACTTTCAGTCTAGTACTCTATCCACAATGCAACTCATCTTTTGAAAGGTCTTTGAGATTTAGGGGTACATCTACACAGCAGGACTAAAGTTGAATTAAGCTATGCAACTTCAGCTACGCCAATTGCATAGCTTAAGTCAAAATAACTTAATTTGGCTTTTGGCGCTGTTCACACAGCAAGAAGTCGAAGGAAGAACACTCTTCCATCGACTTCCCTTACTCCTCGTGAAACGAGGGTTACCACGAGTCAGAGTAAAAAGTTCTCCAGCTCAACATTATTTTGGAATAAAGGCTTGTAGTGTAGATACGCTCTTTGTTATTTCAGAATAACGTCAGTTATTCCGAAATAACGCTGCTGGATAGACGTACTCCAGGGGGTGACCACCGTTAAAGCTATGATTCATTTTCACCATTTGTGCTCTGAGATTACTGACATTTGTGGAGATCCTGTGCAGAATAGGCAGTGGCGATCTGCATTGCAGGTAAGAGGTCCGCAGTGCTAATGCGAAAGCACCAGTTTCCCCATTGTCATTATCAAACCACCATGTGTTACTAGGAGAGTGGAGGGATAGTGGTGGTGATCTAGAAGCTCAAATCTTTCCACTTAATTTGTGGATCCTACTAATGGAAATGACACTCATGGGAGGTATTTCATAATTGCTTGGTAGCTAAATAACGTCTAGGTTTTATAATCTGTTTATTGTATTTAATGCCTAGAAAAAATACTGTGCACATCTGTCTAACTTTAAGAATGATGTTTGTTTCAGATTTCTCCCCACTCTGGCTAGCCATCTCCCACCCCTTCCCCCGGCCCTGCTTGTCTATCTATTAAATTAGTACAGACAGCAGGTGGGCCCTAAAGAAATGGGAAAACAACAGCTGAGCTGAGTTAGAGCAGACTGTGGAATCCTGCTATGGAACATGAGATACCAACCCTATTATACTGCCTGCTCAGTGAGGAGCCACCCCCTTCCCTCATCAGCACTAAAATCAGTCCCTTAATAACAAGAGGCTTTTTAAATCTAACTCAGAATGTGCTATCAAGTGAATTTTAACCCTTTGTTGACTTCTGCATGCAATGAACGGGGGGCGGGGGAGGAGGGGCCGGGATTGTCTGGTCGCCTTTGGATTTACAGCTGACATTCTGGTGTTCCTGCTGTGACTTTTTAAATAGCCAGAAAAGAATATTCTAGGTGTATTGTAAAGGGCTGAGGGAAGGCTATTTTATTCTCTTCTCTTATTGGCCAAAGTTATTCTCGGAGGTCGGCTGGGTATCAGAGAGAGGGATGAGAAAAAAGCTCAGAGTACCTGTGTGCATGTGACAAAATTCAGAGGGGAGACAAAGACAAAGACCATTCTAAGGGTCTCAAGATCCCAACCAAACCAGTATTTAGACATGGGAGAGCAGGTTTTTCACTCCTGCAATAAGAGCCAAAAATAAAATAACACTTTTTTTTTGCATATTACAGGAAAACATACATATCCTTTTACCTGTTGGCATTGACTCTCGTGGCTCCATTACCATTAGATTACACCAGGGACAAATTAGACCCCATAGTCCTATGAGGTTATGGCTAAATCGATGTGATGCTAGGAGGCCATGCTAGTGTGCATTCTAAAGAAGGAAGTAAAATGTTCACTTACCATCACCTAGTCTCAATCTCAGTGTTGTGGTGTTTGGATCCCTGTCCTAGTGAACCAGTGGCAGCAGCAGAGTCTTTCAAGTTCTACTATTCAGCATTGCCATGTCCATTTTTTAATCATCATTAGTGTTGTGATACTGTGTGTTCCATCATATTACCTAATAGTATGTTGCGATAAATATCAGTGGAGTATGATGCAACATACTCTATTGCATGAAAATAAATTACATAGCTGGAGTTGATGTATCTTAAATTCCCTTCTACATAGGAGAATGTCGATGGGAGCAAACATGTGGAGTAGGAGTACCAGTGCTGATGGGGGCGCTCTTTGAGATCGACTTACTCGGTCTATGCTACACTCACTAAATCGCACCCCAGAAAATCAACAGGAGCAGAGTCGATCTTCTGTGTAGTGTAGACATGCTGTATGAGTTATAATGTTTGCTTCTAAACCAAAATAATTTTATTCTCTTGGGGAAATAAATCTAATTCCTGGCTAACACTTAGTATTGAGTATTTCCATATTCCAAATACGTATTTGCTGATATAACTTTTTATTTTCAAAAGGAGTCAAAGTCTATTGCAGAAGAGCAATCATCCCATCAACATGTTGTCAGGGAGAAGAGTAAATTTTCTTTCCCCCGTGGAAAGATGTTAGTTTTAGACAACTGTAAAATATGAACCGTACAATCAGAATTTTGTCAAAAAATCTTTTTCAATGAAAATCATTAGAGGAAAAAGAACCAATTTTGCAGACAGTTCTATTGAAAATATAAAATTAGGAATCACTGCTATTAAGTATGGTTTTACTATACCATGTAGAGGTATACCTTTGTTTCTCCAGCACCTTATATTTAAATAGTTAAAAAGATATGGACTTGATTTATATTGGGAGAGGTTAAATTAGTGGAAGCTTCCTGGGGCTACATCCCCATTCTCATACAATTACCTACGTCCTTCATGTAAAGGAAAGCTGTGGTAGGTTTGGGAAATGCAGACTTTATGCCACTGAAATTTAAATGGATCAAAAAGTCCTTTTCTGTTGCTAACTTCATTTATAAATTAAGCTGAAAGGGAGCCTTTTAGAACTCAATTTAAAAATCTGTTTTTGGGAAGATACTTGCTTGGGCTGGACTCTGAAAAGCCTGCTTACTTCAATCAGTAGAACTCCCAAGCTCCCCTGGATTATCTTAGATATTCCTCCTCTCAATCTTACAGTTTATATGTATCTTACTTTGAGATGGCCCTGAGTGAAAACCAAAGTTCAAAATATTTAAGTGCTGGAGGGTTGAGATTTGGGTCTGCGTTCTGTGGTTGAGGCATGTCTCTATTTTCAACACTATAAACTTCCAGGATTTGAAAAAAGAGGCATAGAAACTTTTTCTGAACTCCACTGAACTGTCTGTGAAGTTTCCTGGAGGAATCATAGCTGTGAATCTTAGTTGACAATGACTTAACAAAACTTTCTAGGGCCAGCTGGTAGCAATCAGGGTGAAGTAGATAAGTGAAGCAGCATGCCAGGAGCAGACAGCTGATCAGTAGCAGAGATCAGAGTGTGAATACTGAGCATTTCTATGTAATAAGCTACTGAAACTCCTAGATGAAACACCTGTCCAATCTACAAAGAACACATTGTACCTGTGTCTTATCCTAATTTTAGGATCCATTGCTCTATTGAGTTGAGCTGCTGCTGCTTTTAAAAACCGTTCTTCAGTCAATGCCAGAGAGGGCAACTATCCTCAGAGGATAAAGGTGCCATAAATTCTACCAATTAAGGAGACCCAAAGCTTTCCTCAGAGGTGCTGTATAATCAGGCAGGTGAAAATGCCATACTACCCAATGCAGAGCCAGCCTGAATCATCGGAAACTCCTGTTCATCTGCTCGCGTGGGAATGTATTGCCTTAAAACTGGTTCTATTTTCAATAATCCCACATTTGCTGGGGAGGTGGAAAGCATCTCCATGGGGGAGAATGGCTGTGTCTTACAGCTACCAAGCTGAAGTAAATAAGGCAACATGAAATGGGCAAATTTGAAGGTGGCTGAGGGAGATTGCTTTAAATTCATGAAGAGTTAGATTACACACCTTTGCCTCAGGGATGGGGTGAGTTTTTTTTCTTTCACTCTGTTGGTGCATCTCTTGCAAATTACAATACCTGTAAAATGCCATGTTCTGGACTTAGCTTCCTTTACAGTACGTAAATAACAATTTCAGTAGGTTTTCATCATCAAGCTGTATGCCTCCCTGCAGAAACCCTTTGTACTTGCTAAAGGCTTATGCTTCCTAGTCAAGAATGCAGCCTGGCTTCAGTGTGCATGGATGTGTGTTCATACACTTTAGCTTTAAATTCTTGCTCTAATGCAGTGGTCCCCAACGCGGTGCCCGCGGGTGCCACGGCTACCGCCGGGGCATTTATGTGCGCCAGCCGAGTGACCAGGGCCGGCCCGAGCCATTCTTGCACCCCGAGTCCCGGGCGCGTGGCCAGGGCCGGTTCGAGCCATTCCTGCGCCCCAGGCAGCAGGTGCGGGATGCATGCATTGCTTTGTCCCCGGGCGCACAGCGCATGCGTGTCGGTGGCCCTGCCTCCCGGCGCGCTGCGCACCTTACAGCTGCCATCAGGCGCCCTCCTGTAGCCAGACATGAACCCCATCTTGTCCCCCCTCCCCCAGAGAGCAAGAGAAAGGCAGTCAGCCTTTGATGCCCTGGGAACGCAGGTGTGCTGCCTGTCCCTGACTCTACTATAAACAGAAACCAGACAGTAAATGGGCTAGCTGACAACCTGGGGCCTCCCGCCGCCCTGATGGCTAGTACCAGTAATTGACACGCCTGCACTGTCCCAGGAGAGGAATCTTCGCCCATCACATACCAGAGGTGCCCATTGTCTGCATTTTCCCAGGTGTGAATTATGCTTTGCACCCTTCGTGGGACACTTGGCGTTCAAAGCCATTTTTCCTAAATTGGCCACTTGAGACCAGGAAGAAGCCTACATGACCCAAGGGGTATAAAGAGGGGTTTAGTAGCCCACCCCATTTGAGCTCCAATCATCTACACCTGCTGGCAGGTATTGATTGTCTCCCAAGGTCTGTGGGACGCCCAACCTTGCCCTACTTCTTCCCGAGGGATTGAGAGAAAGACGCTGGCCATGCCAAGTCTGGAACGCAGGGGTGAGAATATATACCTGTTAGGTGTCTATTTTGCATGCATTTAATAAGAGCTCAGAGAACCAAAAGGGTTTCATGGTACCTGTAAGTGACTTATTAGTATAATTTCTGTCCTGTCCTTGTAGTGGCTGTGTTAAATGCTACTACTGTGTTACAGATAACAGCTAAGTTTACCCTGTAACAATAAAATAGTAACTGTTTAAGCTGTGGCCTGACTCCTTCAGTTGCTGTAACAGAACAAAGCACAGTTTTAAAAGAACTCCAGCCGGTCATAAGGGACAGATATAGGGAGAGCTTGAGCGTTGGATCATGTCGTTTCCAGGGGACAGATCTGCTGGGGCATCTCTCAGCCTCCCCAGGCTGCCTGCTGCAAAGGGATCGTGTATCCTAGCAGTCAAAATCTGAGGTGTAATAAGCTCTCCCTGTAAACTCTGGGGCGTCTGTCGGCCTGTTGGCTGCCCGCCGCGAAAGGATCCCGATCCTAGTGGTAAAGACACGGACGTTAAACTCCTCGGGGCGCCCGTCAGTCTCACCTAGACTGCCCACTGCGACGGGGCCTTGTGTCTCAGCAGTTAAAGACTTGGGTGTAACACACACACACGCACTGCCCTGACCATCGGCTGACACCCCCCCCTAGGGTTGGCGCCCCGGGCAGTTGCCCGGCTAGCCCCCCCCTTAATTCGGCCCCCTGCGTGGCGCATGCATGGCCTCGCCCCCAGGCGCGTGGTGCATGCGCGGCCCTGCCTCCCCACGCACGGCACGTGAGCGGCCCGCCTCCAGGTGCCCGGCAGCCCCAAAAGGTTGGGGACCACTGCTCTAATGCACCTATGGGTGGCAAATATTGTAGGCCAGGGCAGGTTAAGTCTGCCCTACCCATGTCGTGCCCTGGGCCCCACCCTCCATGCCCCTCTATCTGAAGCCAGAAGGGACTTGGCTTTAGCCAGTTGCCCTGAGCTCTGGCCCTCATGTGGTGCTGGGGTCAGTTGGGGGCTGGTTAGGCTGGTGGCTGGGCCTGGTGCTGGGAGGAGTGGGGAGAGCTGGTGGCTTGACCTGTCACGGGGGGCTGGCCCAGCACTGGCAGGTTCTCCTCCAGCCCTGAGTTAGGAGGATGCTCAAGGTTCTGGTGTGGGGGGAGGGAGTTCACCCACCATCCATGAATGCACCTTTCCAGTTCCCATAATCACTTCAGGTTGTAGGTAAACCAATATACAGGGCTTTTTCTGGTCTTTGAGTAACAAGATCAGGAAACTTATGCTCTCTCTCTCTCTCTCTCATTCCATTCCTTTATTGGAGTAGTTCTTTTAAATTGTTCTGGCCATGCAATCCAGTCACTCTCTGCTCTGTTGGATGAGTTCGGCAGCAAAACAGGTGGCTTGACTTTTCTGTTCTAAGCCTCATCTTGAACAACCTATTCATCAGCTATTTGAAAGTCACTGTTTCTTTAATGCTTTCCTTAGGCATATCCACATCTCATTAGCTGCAACAATTTGTCCCCTTTCTCCTATTTTAGGAGTTAGAGGCAGTGCTCCTATTTTTTGTTGTTAAAAAAAGGCCATAACTAATTCTGCATGCTGAAGCTGAAATGTAGTATTTGGAACAGAACTAAAAGAAAAAAAATCTTATACATACAGTTCTTCAATCAAGATATTTCTCTTTGGAATAGAGCAGATCTTGTCCAGATATAAAAAATTCCTCTAGTGATACGTACAACTCTCTTTTCCAGTGTCTGACTCTCAGGAAACGATTTAATTCTTAATATTCTGAAACCACATCAGGACACAAACACAGCCCAGGATGTTCCAGTTCATAGCCTCTTAAAAATGCTTTCTTTTCTTTCACAGTTCGAAGCTGTGGCTAGATTCTTCAGTTCTTTCAGCTCCTCTGGGCCCCAAACCATGGATGCTTTGTAACCATTATGTATTTGGCTGGAGTCTGTGGTGGGCTGATGGACAGTCCCTTTTCAGTTCATTGTGTTTCTTTCATGCTGAAATAGCTCTGAAAATGTACTTTAGCTCAGTTATGCTTAAGGATAACCCACAAAGGGACAAGAAAAGTGTTGTGCCTTCCCTTCTGCTTTCTAACAGTGTATAGAGCAACTCTGAATTTTAAAAACCAAAACCACCAAACAACTTCCCCCCACCTCCCCACTTTACTTTTGTTTAGTTTAGGAAAGCAAAAAATATCAAGCTGTGCCTTTCCCATTTTTTTCTAGAAATCTCTTTGAAGGACCAGAGAAGTGGAGTAGGTGCTTTCTCAGTCCTTAATGAATGGAGCATCAGTGTGGAATTTTATTTCTGAAGTGTGTGTCAAGTTTTAGATAAAGCAAGTGTTAAAAAACAAATAAAAATGGAGCTCATACAGTCCGATTAAAAATCCCTTCCTCTTTCAATTACTCTTGACATTTATAATGTCTCCAGGTATCCATATAATCTTCCTGGAAAAACATGGTCGACTACTCTTCAATATCTAATGCAACACAGCAAACAAAAGAAAACAAAGCAAAAGCATGCAGTCCTCTTTTTGTACAGTTTAAAGAAACAAGATAGGGCACAAGCCTATCTATTTTCTTTTTCAGATAATCTTAAAACAGTGAGTGAGAACTAAAACCAAAGTCACTGAAAAGAGAGAACAACATAAACTGTTACACCACAAATATAATCATCTTAAACCACTATACAAAGTAATATTGTCACTTACCCAAAGCAAAACTAATCTGGAAATGCTGATAGGTGTACATAAAAGAAAACTTTCAGAGCTTTTACAGTAACTGTTACAAACCATTTACCCTAGGGCATCAGAAGAGCTGGATGAATAATGGATTTTTTTTTTTTTTTTTTGGTTCACTGGCAATTCCAAAAAAAAATTGAAGAAAAATTGTTTCAGGCCCCAAGGAAAACTAATTTTTTAGCAAATTGAAAGAGAACTTTTAGAACCATTTATGTGATCTGAAGTGAAACATTTCATTTCAATTTGGAGGATTAGCTTAATGGTTTTAATTTTTTTAATGCAATAAAAGGAAATTTTCACAGCAAATTGTTTTACATTGAAAAATCATAATGTTTCATTTAGAAAAAGTTGAAACACAATGTTTTAATTTTGGGGGTGTTTTCTAATGGAAACAATTTGGTGAAATGTATATGAATATGTATATTAAAAATGTGTGTCAATCTGCATTTTCCTTCACTGGAAAAAATGTTTCTATTGGAATTATTTTTTGTTTGGCTCTACATAGTCTATGGTAGACTTGGTTCTCATTTACATTAAGGCCATTTACACCACTCTGTCAGTGCAGGGAGGCACTAATAGGGCATGTCCACACTAGGGAATTATTTTGAAATAACTCCCCTTATTTCAAAATAACAAGGCGGGCATCCCCACTACCAAGCCTGTTGTTTCAAAATAATGGGCTTATTTTGAAATAAGCTTATTCCTCCTCACAAGCAGGAGTTATTTTGAAATAAGCTGGTAGTGCAGATATAGCCATAGAGTGGTGAATGGGGCATTAATGTAACTGAAAATTGGGACTAGTTTGAAGTTGCAGCCTGCGTAATACTGCAGTGATCATGTCCATAATATCTTTTGCAAAAATGCCCTGCTTTTTGGCTTTCTGATTGGAAGCCAGATTCTCCTGTTACCCCTTTACTATGCCATTGGTTTCTGTGAGATTGCACTAGTGACCACGCAATGTAGGCATAAGCAAAACTGAGAAGAGAAATATCTGAACAGCTGAGGAAAGGAGGACACAGGGTTCATAAGCTCCTTCTGGCTATGACTGGGACAGATTGCATTGCAGCATCCATATGGGAAGCTCATGAAGATTACCTAGGGCATCAAAAAGGCTGCAGAGAGAAAGTACTGCACTGTCCCTTGGCATTTTTAGTGCAGGCAGTAATATATCAGGGAAGGACTCTGAAGAAGCTTAATCACATACAGAGATGATGACAAAATATCTCAAGGCACTTGACCCATTACCTGTCATGAAATGGGTAATCAACCTATGCAAGAAAGTCCAGAGAATAAAGTGTAAACCAAAGATGAGACATAGTCTTTGGAAATTTCTTGTGCCTGAGAAGCATCCCAGACTGCATAAGGCAGAGTGCAAGATGACAAAAAATAGTGCCATGTTTGAATTTTTCAGAGGCATTGTCAGTCAGATTGCGTGGTTTGTCTTGTTTCTCTGCCACTATTCTCAATGAGCAAGCTTACATGAATTATTCTTACACCAAAAAGGAACACCTTCTGCAGATTAGAGGTAGATCTCAGACCCTTGGTCTGAACTTTGGGAACACAGTGCTGACTCAGGCTTTGGCTGCCATGCTGCTGAGAGAAGGAAACCCTGCTGAAGCTCCCTTTTCCCCCAAATCTGTGGAGAGAGAAATTATGCTTCACCAATCTATTAATGTTCTTTCAATAAGGAAGTGGACAAAGGTGATTCAGTCCATTAAGTGTACTTGACTTTTCAAAAGCCTTTGACAAGGTTCCTCACCAAAGGCATGTAAGCAAACTCAGCTGTCATCTGATAAGAAAGAAGGTACACCCATAGAGCAATACCTGAATAAAATATAGAAAACAAAGAGTGGGAAGAAATGGTTATTTTTAAATAATAGAGAGGGGTAAATAGCAGAGACCTCCAAAGATCCATACTGGGAACTGTGTGGTTAGAAATATTCATAAATAATCTGGAGAAAGAGACAGGCAATGTGTTGGCAAAATTTGCAAATGGTATGAAATTACTCAACTTAGTTAAGTCCAAAAGTTGACTGTGAAAAGTTAAAAAGGGATCTCACTGAAGTGGGTGATTGAACAACAAAGTGGTAGATAAAATTCAGTGCTAAGTGCAGAGTAATGCACATTGCCAAACACAATCCCACATACAAAATGATGGGGTCTAAATTAAATATTACAACAGTAAAAAACAAGAGATCTTGGAGGCCTCATGGATAGTTCTCTGAAAATATTTGTTCAAGTGTGCAATGGCAGTGAGAAAAGATAACTATGTTCGGACCCATTAGGAAAAAGAGGGAGATAATGCAGAGAGTATTATGCTGCTTATAAATCCATAGTATGTCCAAACCTTATAATAGAATCATAGAATACTAGGACTGGAAGGGACCTTGAGAGCTCATCGAGTCCAGTCCCCTGCCCTCATGGCAGGACCCAGTACTGTCTAGACCACCCTGATAGACATTTATCTAACCTACACTTAAATATCTCCAGAGGTGGAGATTCCACAACCTCCCTAGGCAATTTATTCCAGTGTTTAACCACCTGACAGTTAGGAACTTTTTCCTAATGTCCAACCTAAACCTCCCTTGAATACTATGTGCAATTCTAGCTGTCCCTTATATTAAAAAAAGATATACTAGAACTTGGGAAGATCATAGAATGATAGAATACTAGAACTGGAAGGGACCTTGAGAGGAGTTGAGTCCCGTACCCTCATGGCAGGACCAAGCACCATATAGACTATCCCTGACAGATGTCTATCCACCCTGCTCTTAAATATCTCCAGTGATGGAGATTCCACAATCTCCGCAGGCAATTTATTTCAGTATTTAATCACCCTGACAGGAAGATTTTCCTAAGCTCCATCCTAAACCTCCCTTGCTGCAATTTAAACCCATTACTACTTATCTTATCATCAGAGACCAAGGAGAACAATTTTTCTCCCTCCTCCTTATAATACTTTTTAAGACACTTGAAAACTGCTATCAAGTCCCCTCTCAGTCGTCTTTTTTTCTAAACTAAACAAATCCAATTTTTTCAGTCTTCCCTCATAGCTCATGTTTTCTGATCTTTAATCATTTTTGTTGCTCTTCTCTGGACCTTCTCCAATTTCTCCATATCTTTCTTGAAATGTGGTGCTCAGAACTAGACACAATACTGCAAATGAGGCCTAATCAGTGCAGAGTGGAGCAGAAGAATGACTTCTCACATCTTGCTCACAGCACTCCTGTTAATGCATCCCAAAATCATGTTTGCTTTTTTTTACAACACTGTCACCCTGTTGACTCATATTTAGCTTGTGGTCCACTATGACCCCTAAATTCCTTTCTGTAGTACTCCTTTCTTGACAGTGGCTTCCCATTCTGTATGTGTGAAACTGAGTGTTTCTTCATAAGTAGAGTACTTTGCATTTGTCCTTATTAAGCTTCATCCTATTTACCACAGACCATTTCTCTAGTTTGTCTAGATAATTTTGAATTATGACCCAAAGCACTTGCAACCCCTCCCAATTTGGTATCATCTGCAAACTTAATAAATGTGCTCTCTCTGCCAATATCTGTCTAAATTGTTGATGACTATATTGAACAAAACTGTTCCCTAAACAGAGCCCTGTGGAACCCCACTTGTTATGCCCAGCATGACTGTGAGCCATTAATAACAACTCTCTGAGAATAGTTATCCAGCCAGTGCATGCACCTTATAGTAGCCCCATTCAGGTTATATATGCCTACTTTATTGATAAGAAGGTCATGTGAGACTGTATCAAATGCTTTATTAAAGTCTAGGTATGTCACATCCTTATCCACGAGACTTATCCTGTCAAAGAAAGCTATGAGATTGGTTTGACATGATTTGTTCTTTCCCAATCTATGCTGGCTGTTACCCATCACCTTATTATCTTCCAGATGTTTGCAGAGGAATTCCTTAATTACTTGCTCCATTATCTTTCCTGGCACAGAAGTTAGACTGACTGGTTTGTCGTTTCCTGGGTTGTTCTTATTTCCCTTTTTATAGATGGGCACTGTATTTTCCCTTTTCCACCTAAAGGCTCAGATACTTCTTCTATCAGCTCCTTGAGTATTCTAGGATGTATTTCATCAGGCTCTGGTGACTCGAAGACATCTAACTTTTCTAAGTAATTTTTAACTTGTTCGTTTTTTTAACTTCTAATCCTACCTCATTTCCACTAGCATTCACTATGTTAGGCATCCTGTCACCATCCATCTTCTTGACAAAAACCAAAACAAAGAAATCATTAAGCATCTCTGCCAATTCCAAGTTTCCTATTGCTTTTCCCTTTTCACTGAGCAATGGGCCAACCCTGTCCTTGGTCTTTCTCTTGCTTCTAATGTATTTGTAGAATGTTTTCTTGTTATCCTTTATGTCTCTAGCTAGATTGAACTTGTTTTGTGTCTTTGCCTTTCTAATCTTGCCTCTGCATACTTGTGTTATTTGCCTATATTCATCCTTTGTACTCTGACCTAGTTTCTACTTTTTAATGCGACTCGTTTTTGATGTAGAGAAAGATGTAGAGGTCAATGAAAAGGGAATGGAACAGCTTCCATATGATGAGAGATGAAAAAGACCAGAACTGGTCATTTTAGAAGAGAGATGTTTGGGTATATGTTAGAGATCTATATAATGACTGATACAGATAAGTTAATAGGAAAACCATTATTTACCCTTCCATGACAAGAATGAGGGGCCACCCACTGAAATGAATAGGGAGCAGGTTTAAAACAAAAAGGAATCTCAGAGGGGTGGCAGTGTTAGTCTGTAACTTCAAAAATGAGTGGTCCTGTGGCACCTTAGGCACTAACCAATATATATGAATAATCAGTGCTTTTTTTGTGATGGTGCGCCCCGGGACCTATTTTCCCTGCATAACTTAAATGAATTGCATTTCCCTCAGGTGTACTGGCACCTCTTTTCCTAGGGCAGCTGGGCTCCCAACAGAAGGCCACTGGGGACATGGCATTTTGTCCCCTGGCGCAGCTCGTTTTGTTTTTTGTTTTTCTCAACAACTTTCCTGCCCCCAGTTTCAGCGCAGCTTTTTTTTTTCCTCAACAACTTTCCCCCTGGAGTACCAGCACCCTTTTTCTTACAAAAAAAGCACTGTGAATAACATATGTAGAATCATGAACTTTTGTGGGCAAAACCCATTTTATCAGATGTATTGGAGTGGGGGAAAAAACAAAGTACTTCTTCACATAATGCACAGTTAACCTGTAGAACTTATTGCCAGGGAATTTTGTAAAGGCCAAAAGTATAAATGGGTTTTAAAAAATTAGCTAAATTTATGGAGGGTATATACATCAATGGCTAGTAGTCAAAATGATCAGGGACATATCCCCATGATCTGGGTACCCCTAAACTTCCAACTGCCTGGCTCCTGGCAGAGGCTGCATGCTGAGCTAGATGATCATTGTTCTGACCTTGAATGGCCATTCTTACATTCTCACGTAACCAAGAGTCAATGGAGCCTTCTTTTCATCTTCACATTATAGTTCATGGTCTTTGATTGTTGTTAGATAATAGCTAACAAATATATCGATCAAGTTAATATTTTCCTAGTCTCTGAATGTGTACAATGCTTAAATAAAGACATTTTCAATCCCTCCCTAAGATGGGTTTTCAGTAATTAAAGAAAATAGGACTCTTATTCAGATTCAACATATCCCATTTGTAATTATCTTCTTGAAGTCCCTTTGTAATTATTCTTTTTTTATGATCCTTTGCATTAGCATATTCAATCTAAATTGTTTAATTAGATGATAGTTTACTCAAATTACAGATGCATAAGTTTTTTTGTATAACATTCCAGAAAACATAGAGCTTTTGAGATGTGATGCATTAAGGAATGAAAGGAAAAGTGTTCTGCTATTGCCAACAATGATGCAAATTTACTATTTTAAAGTCCCCACTCTATTTACATTACATGGACGAAAACAAATCCTGTGCTATGATTTACAAAGCCTGCTCATGCCCAAGGGCTGAGTTTTGAAAAAATAAGCTACTCCAGTGGTAGAGCCCTGCACAACTCATTGTTTGTATGAGAGGGAAGGAAGGTTGAACATACAGGGATGTACCTCTCTTTCCCTCATATGCAGACACCATTCTCCTGCCCCCCTGTGACGGGTGTATCGACCCCACGCTGAGGCCGAAGGCATTAACTTGGCTCAGGTGGCTGAGAGCGCCCCACCCCACAGCCCTGCTGGGCATGCTCCAACTGGAGGTTGGCTATAAAAGCCTCTAGAGCTGCTCAGTCAGGGCTGACTGCTGAAGTGGAAGGAGGTGCTGTAGGAGCTCCTGGGGAGTTGGCTCAGCCAGACTAAACAGTGGCAGACAAGCCGAGAGGGACTGCATAGAATCTTCTGGATCAGACTGTGAAGGCAGAGAGCACTTCTTAGAAGGACTTAGTAGGAAATAGCCCAGGGCCGGGAATTGCTCCCTGAGGGTTCAGGGTGTTGCAGTGGGATTCCCCACCGAGCCAACAGTGGACCACTCCACTGCTGATAGGGCCCTGGGCTGGGACCCAGTGGAGAGGGTGGGCCTGGGTGACTCTGTGGCTGTTGGGCCTTACTACCCTGATCCCAGAGCAACTGTATATGGATTCTGAGGCTGCTGGGCCATATTGTATGTAGACTCTGTGGCCACTGGGCCATGCTACCCTGAATACTGGGGCATTACATACTGACTGAGGCTGCTGGGCTATACTGTGGATCAGTTCTGTGGTCACTAGGCCGTGTTACCCTGGATGCAAGGGGGAATGTTTAGACTTTGTGGCTGATAGAGTGGCCTATCTCGAACAGGAGTCTGAGGGGCTGCACTGGCCTTTCCCCACCCTCTCTGGTGGGTGGATGAAGTGCCCCTCGACCCCCCCCCCTTCCTCCCTAGCTGTCCTTCATTAAAGGTATCAGGCTCTGCAGTATAGATTTGACACTATAATCATTTCAAATCAGGATTAGAACCAGGAGGTTTATATGAGTGAAGAATTGCTCAGTGTGCCTACTATAAATAATTTGTTGGTTGTGGGTATCACAATGTGTATACACACACACACACAACACCCCCCCCCCCAACATAAACCTCCAGCCTTGTCTCCTGTCCTTTACCCCATCACAGGGATTTAATTCAACATGAAGCTATTCTTAATTCATTCAGGGGAACATTCATCTTAATTGTTGCTTGCATGAAATTCCCACAGAAGTTATGTTGAAGTCAGTTGGGTTACTATGAACAATTGACTAAGAGAATAAGGACTGGTTTTGCTCCCAATAAAATCAATGGGTGTTTTGCCAATGAATTCAGTGCAAGTGTCTTCCTAATGAGTAGTGAATACTGTGGACAACAAATTGGAGACCCATTCTCCTCTGCTGAGGGCTTCAGGCTTTAGTTACCGTGCTGCTGAAATAAGGAAGTCATAAGCTGCCAAAGCTCGTTTTACCATCAAATCTGTGGCAGCTAAGAGGTATTTAAACCCTTTTCACTGCATTCTCATATGCTACATGTTATGTACAGGGATGTTCTACTAATTTTATACAGCAGTAGTCCGACAGAAGTGAGCACAAGTTAATTCCATCGTGTGTGAGAGCCTCCAAAATCTTGTGTGCTATGTTACCATAAGATAAAGCACCCGTATTCAAAATCCTATATGTTACCATACATTTTTCTCATTGAAAATCTGTGCAACAGCAATTATTAGACTTTACATATATTAGTAAATATACATATTGTGTCAGTATAAAACACATGGAAATCAGCATTTATATGCCAAACTTTAAACTACGTGACAAGACACATCCAAAGAACACACACAGTTTGTTTTAAAAAAGAACATTGGCAGAACGTATAAAACACTGTTTGCAACATCAGTATTCAACAGACTTCAAGGGCAGGATTCACTGGTGTGCTCTAGCTTCTTCCAGCTCTAGCTTGGGTCACTCCATAAACCTAATTAAAGTGACAGATCAAACCATGTTAAAAGAGTTTCCACTATCTTCCATTTAGCCTGGCAGCCTCTACCCCCAGCCCTGACACACATCTGACTTAGCTCCAACTCTTCAGTCCAACTGCCCCCAGCCTCCAACATCCCTAACATCCCAACTATCAATCCCCCACAACATAACCCACTTGCCTCCCCAACAGTCCCCACTCATACCATAGTCCACCACCACCACCTTGCCCCTCGCCTCTCTCCCCAGGATCTTCCTGTCACCTCAATGAAACACCCAAATTTGACTTGCAGCATGCAAGAGAGGCAGGCAGAAGGCATGAGCATAGCCTCTGGAGCCCAGAACCAGGTTTGATAGCTACATTTGTCTACATAGAATTTGTGGGACGTGCCGATTGAACTGTAGCAGCACTTTGATTGGAGGCAGAGGGTGTGCGGAGCTCCCACAGTCAATGTTGGGTGCAGTCGTCATGGACCTCACTTCATGTGCCCTTGCTTTATGTGTGTGTCACTTTAATAATACCAGTAGAAAAAAAACTTACTTGGATGAAAATTAGCAGAATCTGCCAGTGGTAAACAAAATGTCTCACAGGCCACACACAAATCCTATGGGCCACATGTAGGCTTCAGAGTGCCCACCCCCACTATGGGCAGATTCACCTGGACAAGCATAGGGCATTGCCACCATCTATCCTGTAATTTGGGTGTTTCTCTGCTGTGCAGCATTGGTTCAAAGCCCTGACATCAACAAACTTTCCAGTACTCGTCTCCCCAAAACAGTGTTTCCTGAGGTATCCGGTCGCTCTTACTGGACCTTCAGAGCAACTATTACAGTCATTGTCTCCAAATGCATACCAGTCTTGTAATCTGGCTGAGGATTTTACCTTTCAGTTTACTGCACTGCGCTGACATGGTTGTGTAATAAGACAAAAATAACATTACCAACAAAGAACAAAAACAGAAAATATATTTCAGCCATAATAAATAGAAATAGAAGACAGAGGTAAGTTTTCAAGTGAAACTAGGGATGTAATAGTGTAGTCGATTAATCAATTAACTGATAAGCAAAAGCTTATAGACTACACACATTCCCTCCAAGTACATTTTTTAGCAGGCTGGCTAGCAACCTGGGTCAGTCCTGGCTTGTGATGGGTCCAGGACCTACCCCAGCTGTGGTTCTGCATTCAAAGTGCATTAGATGCTAGGCTGGCAAGCAGCCCAGCTCAGTTCCAACTCACGCTGGGTTTGGAAGCACAGACCCCCTCCCTCAGACAGGCTGCTGCCACCATGCACTGCTACCTCTGTATCAGAGGCAGCAGCGTGGGGTGACAGGCAGCCGGTCCACAAGGGGAGCTGGTTTTTAAATTGACTCCCCTCGCAGACCAGCTCCCGCCTGGCATCCCACGTTGCTGCTTCTAATACAGAAGCAGCAGCAAGGAGCAGCAGGGGGATCCTTGGGAGTGGGGCCAGTGCACACTGGCTGCCGGCCCTACTCCCCAGGTACTATAGAATAGTCTATCTATAAGAATTCATAAGGTTACTCGACTATTGAGTTAACTTATATTTACTTTCCTAAGTGAAACAACAAAACATGCTTCCCAGTAACTAAAATTTAATTTCAACAAGTTACAATCTTTGTCTAGCAGGCTTTTTTACTTAGTTTACAGCTACTTTTGGTCCATGGGCCAAGAGGATTCACTCCCATGAATGCAGAGGATGCGGCTTTCCATTGTCATCTAGGTGTGGACACCCCCAGCCTTATCTTACTATGTCTACGGCTACACTGCCGCTTTTTCGCGGAAGAGAATATGCAAATTGCACTCGTATTTGCATATCTTCTTCTGATTCTTTTTGTGGAAGAGGTTTTGCCAATAAAAAGCCCCATGTCGATGGGGCCATTTGCCGGAAAAAAAACCCTCTTTCACAAGATCCCTTAGTCCTCAAAAATCAAGATTTACAGGATCTTGCAAAAGAGGGGTTTTTCCAACACATGGCCCCATCTACACGGGGCTTTTTGTTGGCAAAACCTCTTCCGCAAAAAGAATCAGAAGAAGATATGCACATACGAGTGCGATTTGCATATCCTCTTCTGCAAAAAAGCGGCAGTGTAGCTGTAGCCTATAGGTTTTAGGAACGTGCATCTGTCTGTCCATCTGTTTCTGAGTCTGCCCAAAGATCCTCCCTGAGCAGATATTCTGACTGTACCCCCAGAATCAAACAGTGATCTAGCACAAACGGGCCACTTAATGGTTCAGAAAAGGCAGTTCATAGCTCTCCATATTTTCAAAGCGCTGTAAAAACATTAGCTAATTATAGTAAATGTCTGTCCCTTGTGCACGCTCTAGCTGCATAACAGGTACTTTGAGGACGAATAAAATACTTTTACTTTATCAATAGCACACTATTTCAGTTTATACTGTTCATCAATCTACATGGTGAGATAGGTGTTTCCTGCTCCAGCCCCACTAGATCTTAAATATACATCTTTAAAAATAAAATGTATTTATCTCTCTATGTTGGTGACAGTACAGGATGCTCTTGCCTGCCATGCAATACAACACAATTTTATTTTGTATAGTATCACATAGTGTCTGTAAAGGGTTTTCAGTCAGAGTGAAACAATAAAAAGCAGAGGCGAAGAGAGCTGCCAGAAAAAGCAGCCACATATTTTCAGATTGTCTGGTAGAAAGAGCAACGGAGGAGAACTAAGGAGGCTGGGCATTCTATTCCTGGCTCTATCATGAGGCTGCAGGGTGGCTTTGGGTACATCACATAACCTTTCTGTGCCTCAGTTTCCCTATCTTTAACATAGGATAATGATGCTGACCATGTTTTGGAACGTGCTTGTGAGATGAAAAGAGCTATGTCAGGGCTAGGTGGTGTTATGATGTGGGTGAGATCTTATATACAGGCAATCTGATCCAGAAGCTGTAATCACTGCAATACCTGTGGCGAGATAGTGGGAAGAAGCTAAAAGTAGGCTGATGCTAGATGCGAAGAGTGAGGGATGTGGAAAGGAATAACTTTCATGAGGTAGGTTGGGTTGAATGAACACCCTGATGAGTTTTAAATGTGGAAGTGCAATTTAGAGCAGTATCTTGATCTTGTGTGGGGAGGAGTTGGGGTTGGCTAAGGAAGGTGTATGGATCAGGGAAACTTTGGTGCCAGAAGAAAGAAAGCACAAGAAGCATACTTGAGTTTTAGTGGGTCAGATATATGCATCAGCATATATGGTGGCATGTGAGATATCTATGAAAGCCAGTAGTCTGTGCACAGTTGGTATAATAATTTGGAAATGTATTTATGAATAATATTTAAGGAATTACATGTCTATGATGAAAATTATGTTCTTAAGGTCTTGGATTTCAGGCAGGTCACCAGGTTCCTGCTTAAAAGGAACATTTCCAGGGTAAAGTAACAGACATCTATCTCCCTGTCTGGCCATTTGGTATTGTGTATTGTCTGCTTCACACTGTATTTGCATATTAAGCTAGTGCAAAATGAGAAATTACAAAACCTACGAGAAAGGAAATCTGCAAGCTGAAACAAACCCAAGGGGGGGGGGAGAGCCTGTTTATGACAAAGGATGTATATTCGGGGAGGGGAGGGGGGGGACAAGAAACTCAATCCTTCAACCTAGCAGGCCAGCTGGCAGCATGTCTGTCTCATGAAAGGCAGGTTACAGCCACCTAGCTGTAAAATACTGCAATGATTTTGGGTGAGTAACACTTGTTTAGACACACATGAGAGTAACTTGTTAATCACAGGTAGGCTCTAGAAAGTGTATCACAAATTTGTTAAATGGAACCATTTGTTTCCAGCGCTTCTACTACAATTATTTGAGTCTTTGTGTGTTGCCAGTTGGTTTTACTAGATTTTTCTCTATATACCTGAATAAGCTCTGGGTGTTAAGCAGCACAGTCATCTGAGGTGACACTGGTAAGTGGGAAGCAGAGAATCTGAGAATACTGTGAGTGTCCAGTGCACCAGAGGCTGGCCACTACAGAGAGACTCTTCAGGCTGGAGTCAGTCTGAGATGGCAGTCTCTCCTCAAAGAACTTGCAAATCCTACAAGGTACCACTGAGATTGTTGTTATTTCCTACTTTGCAGGGGTGTGATGTGGATTAATTAGTTAGTGCTTGCAAAGCACTTTGAAAATGTAAATTGAAATGGATGGGAAATGCTTCAACTCAGTTTGTGATCTAGTGGACTGGGTACAGGACCAGAAGCACAGGTGTTCCTGAGTTTTAAATCCTGCTCTACCGGGGTTTTGTTGTAAGAAGTTACTGGACCAACTGGTTCCTCAGTTTCCCCTGGAAAATAGGAATAATAATTCTTCTCGTCCTGACAGAAATGGTGTGAAGATTAATTAGTTGAAGTTTGTTAAGCACTTCAAACATGAAAAGCAAACAAAGATGCCCCCCTTTTTATCTTTTTACTGATTTCACGTGTTTGCTTTTCTTGCTGGGCATTTCAGTAAGAGTTAAAAAGAAATCATACAAAGGTAAAAATAAGCTATCTGTTAAAACTGTATTCTTGTGAAGTATCCATTTGTGTCTTTCCTACACAAGATAAAATCTCCAAAAACTAAGTATGCAAATAATAGGTCTTTGGATTTCTGTTTCAGTAGCGAAAAAAGTTAAATTTATGCAGGAGAAAAAAATGAGCAATTTTTTTATTTTTTATTTTAACCTAATCTTGCACCAGAAAACTTCAATACCGGATTCTCTTTAGAAACTCTGTGCACAGTTCATTCTTAACTGTAGGGAATCCCTAACAGCACCAGTAAATAAGCAACTCAGGAATTAAATTAGCCCTTAGCTATCTTAAGCAAATAACCTACAAGGGAAATTGTGTTATCTAACTGGCCAGTTGATGCTTGGCTTTTTCCAGCTTTAAGAAAGAAATTAAATGGGAGAGCAGCGTATTACTCTCATTTCAAATCCTCTGGAGCAGATAAACATTATCATGAAACTGGCCAAGGATGAAATTTAAATAAGTAGTGATTGGAAAGGATGACAGCAAGGGTTTCCAACCCACAAAAAAACAGAAAAATCAGTTTAATTAACTGCAAATTTTGGAGTACAAAGATAGGGGGAATTATTTAGTTTGATGTGTAATGCATGCTCAATATTTCTGTAAACAGATTAGTGTAAAGAAACCCTACCATATAATTATCTTTTAAAATAAAAAAAAATAAATCCTGCTGCTTTCTACACTTTTTCTCCTTGAAAATCACTGTCACTTTATAATTCCAGTGTGGATTACAGATTCATTCCATTTCTTCTGTGTTCTCTAACAAAATAGAACCCTTTGTCACTGCACTTCCTTATGGAACAGGTCGGTCTGTGGCATAATCACTGCGTGTGTCTGTCATGTACACAGGATTATGAATCCTCATATCATGGTTATATGTTTATACTGCTCATTTCTGAGAGCTCCACACTGTGCAAACATCATGTTGTCTGTAAATACAGTAGTGGGAGAATTCAACAAATGTTAAGCCTCAGTCCCAGAATGGAATGGCAATTCTTTCTTTTTTATTTTTGGTCACTCAAAAAGAAAAAAAAATCCTGACTCTGTGGTTCTTTATTTGATCCCTGTTATAATCCCTCAGATGCTGTGATGATACCTGGGTTTAGCAGAGCTCTAAACAACCCACTCGACTTTGAATTTTTTCCATTTTTAGCAATCATACTGTCATTCACAACCCATGAAGTGGGATGGAAACCAATGATTTGTGTTTTTAAAAAGGATAATGGTGACAGCAACATGCACCTGTTGATTAGGCATATGACTAAGCATTCAGACATTCCAAATTCTAATCCCAACACGGACTGCTTTGGTGCTCTTAAGCAAATGATTTATGCTTTCAATGCCTCAACTTGCCCATCTGTAAAATGAGGATGGTGTAAGGGCTAATTAAGTGATTGCATAGAGCTTTGAGGATGCAAAAGTGCCAACTATTATGTTTCACCTATGACTTGCGTTCCCCTTAGGTTTGCAATATATATATATTACGACATGGTGAAAAACTCCTGCTGTAGTATGAATGTTGTATTGTATTGTCTCAGTTGCATTCAGCATGCTTCCATATCTTAAACGTTAGTCTGTGGCAAGCCAGAGCCAGGGAAAGGCCTTGGGTTTTTAACAGTTGTCTCTAGCTGCTAAACTTCTTCCCCTCCATGGCTTAATCTCTCTCCCCCGAGTTTGTTTCTCCTGTATCTCTATGGCAGGGCTACAATGATGACTTTTATGCCTAGTTCCAGTGCATTTTGTGCCTTTGGGAATGCTTTCCAACAAGGCAGAAATATGTTGACAAGTGCAAAAAGCACAGTGAATTTTCCCACAGCACAGTGAGTTTGTTCTGGGATTGCAGGCCTTGGTACTTGTAATACCTCAAAGGAGATCAGGGTACCTGAGGCGGGGGCGTGGGTAGGCTAAAAACAGGAAAGTTTTTTAGCATAAAAAAAGGTGCAGGAATGAGCCCATAAGAGAGATCAAAGCATACTTTTTAGCATTGCTTGTTATTTCTAATATGGAAGGTTTAGGGCTTCAAAAGCCAAAGATACCAGAATGGCATAGCCCTGTAATAGCAGACAAACGAACATCACTGATGAAGAAAGTGGTGGATTAGCAGGCAGAATCCATATAAAACAGAGGGAGAGGGGAAGGGGAAATAAACCCACATAATTCAACCATGGCAGTATATATGTGGTAACTTGTGCAGGGTGCTAAATAGGCCTGCTCTCTCCTGTAAGCACTTTAGGCATCTAACTTTAGATGCCTGCAGCCAAAGTTTAGCTCCTCGAAATATCTGCTCAAGTGCCGCTTAACCCTGTAGCTGCCTTGAAGTCCCTAGGTCACCTACATTTCTGTTGGTGGGAAGCTGCACAGCTACCAAAGTCACCCATCAATGAAAGGGTACTCAAGCTCAGTGTCCTGGTCCCATCTCCCTTCCCCTGCTACCTTCTGGGTCCAATTCAGGAGGCGTGATTACGGCCCACCTCCTAGATCAGGCCTCAGCAAAATGTGAGAGGAGGGGGGCTATTCACAGCTCCTGGGAGCCCCCACACTAGTCAAATTAGGTTGGGTTGCAGGCACCAACAATTTTCCTCAACTGGGTCATGAGAAACAAAGTCTGAAAACCACTGGTTTAGGGCTGAAGCCAACCTCAGTTAGAGATCAGGCTGAGACCTTCACAGGGAGCAGTTTGTCCCATGTCTACCTACTATAGGCTTCTTAAATCTTCCACTTGAAGCATATGGCACTGACTGCTAGCAGAGACACGATACTGGACTCAATGTATGGCAACTTCTGTGTTCCTCAAACCAAGGTTAGCACCGGTAATAAAATCCACACTGCCAGACTGTTATAGCATAGCTTCCATCTAAGAAGGGCAGCGGTAGGAAAAATATAGCACAAAGTTAATTTTTGAGACTACACAGCACTATGTTTTATGTCTCACAATCATTCACTTGCAGTATATGATTCTTCGGATGAATATTACTTGAGAATAACTGTTTAATTAATCAAATACTTAGTACTAGTGACGATTGTTTATGTTGTCTCCAGCATAGGGGAGAGGTTGACATAGGGATCTACTCAGCTGGTTCTCTAAAGCATCAACCTCATGCTTAGGACAGTCTTTTTACAGTAATGTCATGGTCTGAAGGTAATTTCAGGCCCTCACTTAAGTCAGGCATTTATCTGGTCTTACAAAGATGAAACAACGTTAGTAGTAAAGAGACTAATGTGAGTATATAAGATCTTTGCCTAAGCTAGATGTCTTAGATCAGTGTTTCTCAACCTTTTTTTATAAAGTACCCCTTTTTCCAAAAAAAAAAAAAAAAAAAAAGTACCCCCAGTACCTACAGTTTTCATACACACAATTTTTTTTTTCTACCATTGCAACACATTTGTTTAAACAACTTAATCATAGCTGGGCAGGCAATGAAATTTTTGGGTGTAAAAAGTACAAAAATAATAAAGTGCTGTAAAACTTAAAACAAAAATTCAGTTTTCTCCAAATTTCAGTGGTATTCATGTATCCCCCAGACTTCTCTCGAGTACCCCTAAGGGTACTCGTACCACTGGTTGAGACACACTGTATGAAACTGAGGTAAAAACAGCTACATTGAAGTAGGATTTTCAGAGTCAGATCTCATACCATCTTAAATTTCTTGGCCTAGCAAAATTTCTCTATCTTCCCTGAGGTCTGGGTTTGGAAAGTTATGTGAGCCAGAGAAGGGTCACAGTTTTAGGTTTCCACATGGTTTGCCAGTGGGTTTAGCCAGAATTGCCAGTGTTGTCTTCAAGTCGTCATTGTCAAGTCCAAGTCGAGTCTCAAGTCACTACAGTTCAAGTCTCAAGTCGAGTCTCAAGTCCCTAAAGTTACTTTCGAGTCAAGTCCCAAGTCGAGTCTCAAGTCTTAATTTTAAAAATGTCAAGTCACTTTTGTACAAGCCATCAATATTGGCATTTTCGGACAATGTTTTCACCAAGTCGATTTAACAAAATTAGCAAGTCTCAAGTTGAATCTCAGGTCACAAACAATGAACCCAAGTTGATTCTCAAGTTGAGTCACCTCGGCAACTTAAGTCGGACTCGAGTTCGAGTCGTGGGACTTGAGTCAACAACTCTGAGAATTGCAATTTGGAGGGGTTCTGCAGCTGCTTAGTTGGGCTTGCTACTCAGATGATTGCAGTTGCTCAGCTATGCTCAGTCTTTAACCAGATTCATGGCTCTGCTCATTAATTCCTAGTTTCAGATCTGATCTGTGCTATTGACCCCATTGGTTAAGTGATGACCTCTCTGTGCATGTTCACAAAGTAAATTTCCTAGAAGAGTCAATGGATTATATCAGATCCTGGTTGCCTCCCAGGGTGGAAGACAGATGAAACTACAACAAATCTGCTGGGCTCAGATGAAAGGCATCTCTTATGAAGTGCCATCAGGCTTTCAGAAATCAGGAAGGAGCAACTGCTATTTCCGGTTGGTCTGGTATCATATTGTGTGGTTCTCAAGTTTCTGAACTTGGTTCTGTCTGGCATACAGTGAAGTGCATTGTGGTACTGCAAATACCTTAGTCTCTTCTTAGCTGGAAGAAGGAACCATTCCAATTCTGAATAGAGCACACTTTCTCATGTTCAGCTAAAATAACATTTTACCTAAAACTATTCGTTTTACCCTAGGTATTTTTCAAGCTTCACTGATTTTTGTGTGGGTGTATAATGTTTACTTTTTACAGTGGTTTATCTTTTTCATATACTTCACATTGCTAAAACATAGTTCAAATGTGTAACTTCTCAAAAGAGTCAGTTTAATAAAAAATCCCTGGATTTAGGAGACAAATGATACAAGCTGTCACAGTTCAGGGCATCTATATAATTCCCCTTTAGTGGGCAACTGTTCTTTAACTTCCAGCCTCCCAAGCTCTTGCTTCTCTTGGATGAAGATCTCTCTCTCTCTCACCCTTCTAACCAGAGAGACTGCATAATTCCCTGACTGTACCATGACTTCCTTGCAAAAGGAAGTCTGCCTAAGCAGACCTGCTTCACTTCTCTCCGCAGAGACCGTACACAGTGTGATTCCAAGTGTTATACATTGCCAAATGGCTATGTCTAAGCAAGTACATTTATTATTAAAGTAGAAAACATATTAAAACCTATTAAAAACAAAAAGAAAACCCATTAAAAACAATAAAAAGATCCTACATGCATGCTTGTAAACTTACCAGAGAAAACTTTACTCTAACTCTGGCAAGGGATCTGGTTGTTGATTAGTTCTCCCATCCTTTCGCTAAAGATTGAGACTCAACTTGGACCAGAAATTCTGTCTGTTTGCTGGATCAGAAAGGAGACCCAGAGTCATCTTAAATCTGGCTACTTATTCAAATATCTTTTGTCTCTTGGTTCTTGAAGAATCCAGACTGGGTCTTTGAATTGTCCTCATGTGGCAGGTGATTGGCAGACAGAAGGCTTTCCCCACCCCTCAGGATGAAGCTTAAAAGGATGGGATCTTAGGTGGGGGCATGAAGTTCTCTCAACCCAAGTATTTCCTCAATTTCAAACACATTGTCCCCCCAAATCCTTTGAAGTTCCTAATCCTTATCAGAGGTTGCATTAGTCAGTCTCTTGGAAACTTGCATATGTGTTCTTAGGGACATTACATACAATTTTGCCTTTCATACAAAGGATCCCATAGGTATTAAGCTTAATGTTTAGCTTAATTCCATAAAGGTTTGTCCAGAATATTGTCATATGTCATACAAACACATCCATGATTAATATCTCTAAAGTACTGTTTATACCATCTTTATATGCTTCTTATATAAAATATTCATTTCTATGCCTCTTCACAAGTGTATTAAAGGAATTGATGATTAAAATGTAAGAAAAAAACATAGGTGGAATTGAACCTGGGATTTCTGGATCTTAGTGCATGAGCCTCAACCACATGAGCTGAAAGCCAGTTAGTTGGGAGCTAAGGCTGTAGAGCAGACTCATTAATCTCTCTGTAAGTGGTCTAGGTGCCACTAGCTAGGACAGAACACTGCACCCAGGAGGTGTGTGGGTTACACATGCTTCAGTCTTTTTTGCCGCCTTGACTAGCAGCCAGAAATCCAGTCTGAAAAACTCCAACTTAATCTGGGGAAGTTGCATTTAGTCAATTTATGGCCTAATTTTATGTCAAAGTGAGATGCTGCGAAAGAGTGTGAAAATCCAAGAATCTTTAATAGGCTGCAAATCCCAGGCATGCTAAACCATCAGGTGATTGCATTGTTTTTAATTCTAGTACCTAACAATGTGCCATAAAAATAAGTGTCAGTCTGGATATTATAGAAAAGGCAATTGAGCCCAACTCTGGCTGAAGCATTCCAAATGTCCTGAAGCTGCTAATATAGTCTAGCATACTGTATGTGTAATTAAATAGCTTGTGAGGAAAAATCTTGTTTTAGTACTGGGGGAAACTGCTGTGATTTGACTGCAGCTCTTTGTCAAGAATGCTTCCTAATCTAACACCACATGAAGCACTTTAGTGGATTGCATTGAAATCCATATATCAGAGAGAAACATTTGTGGGGAAATACAGTTAAATGACTCATTTAACACATGCAAAAACCCTGTCCTCCTAAAGCATGTTTGGCTCTCCCAGATTGGTGTGTGCATGCCAAAACCAACAAATCAACAAATAGCTTGAGGGGTAAGGGTTTTGTGAAAGTTTATTTCACTAATTTCACAAATATACTCACATACTGTTCAATAGTGAGCAGGTTAAAGTCCAATACCAACATTAAAAAATTGTAGAACTTGGACCTAAATAGAATTCTGGAGCTCTGGGAAAGTTCAAAATAAAGCAAGCTTAGTGTAAGGCCGGGTCTATACTAGACCCAGAAGGTCGGCTTAAGGTACGCAACTCCGGCTACATAAATAACATAGAGGGAGTCGACATACCTTAAGCTGAGCTTGGGGCCATCTTCACAGTGGGAGATTGACAGGGGCAAATACTCCCATCGGCTTCCCTTACTCCTCATGACTGTAAGGAGTACCGGTGCCGACCAGTGGCACCCTCAGCGTTAAATTTAGCGGATCTAGTAAAAATCCATCTCTGGCGCAGCAAGTGGACATGTGGCCTAAGAATAATTTCTCTGTCTGCCCCTTGCAATTTAGCTTTCGCACTCTGATGTGGAACCATGCAATAAACCTGCAGAAACCTGCCTGGCTGATATAGCAGGTTCCAGTTTGCCAGGTTTGATGGATGTACTTAAAACATTTTGATAACATGACATTCCTTGATGTCCAAATACAGCTCAAGCAGAGTGCACCAGCTGTTGCTTCAACTACTGATCAAGAATCTCCCAGATAAAGACAATCTCATGTAAATCTGCCATGAAAATGAAAACTCTCTCATGTGAGGTTATATTTTTTCCTGTTTTCTCTGGCTGCATTCACATGAAGGAAACTTGCAAGAGCAATCCTGAAAACACACTGGGAAATGAGAGGTTCTACTCCTTTGAAAAGCAGCCCTTCTATTAGGACAGGAGGTTCCTTCTCTGCCTTAATTGTGCTCCTGGCAGAATGAACATTTTCCCCTCAATGCTGATGATAACCAGTTTTGGTTAGCAAGAGGTTTTCTCCCACCTTTGAAGTTAATGGGGAGATTAATTTCTATACTGGGAAAAATAAACAATTTTCTCCCACCTTGCCACAAACTGCTGTCTCTTCCCTCCTCTCCTTAGCTGTATAATGTTTATGTGGGCAAATGTTCCCAGAATACCATAGCCTGCTTGGAACCTCTTTAGATTCCAAGCATACTTCAACCCTAATATTGAGACTTAAACAGCAATCAATCTGCTACGCACAAGCAAAAGAGTCAAGTACTGTAAACTGTCAAGAAAGGATGTGTTAGTCTGGCTGTGTCTAAAGCACTTTGAAGGTTTTCTGAAAACAAAAATGCCAATATTGCCAAAAATAAGGTCTTTAATTCCAAATTTCACACAGCCAACAGGTAGAACCAATTCAAAAGGATGTTTTTTTTCTTTCCTGACAGTCTCAGTGGTGCATTAGAAATAATTGCATGTATAATCTGCTGGAGTTAAGAAATGCTCAGCAAGCTCTCAAAGTGCATAGCAGCAGACTGTACAATTCAACATACCGCAGAAGTCCAAAACCTAACCAGTCTGTTATTGAATTCCCAAATCTCCATCTACTTTCTCAGAATATTCATAAGTAAGTCAACATCCACGTTGAACTGTTCACTCCTTGTGGTGTTTTTGGTGATCTAAGAGAAGATCCAGAAACAGAGAAGGAAACTTAAAAAAAACCAATAACAACAAGACTGTATGAAGAAGCTGCTAGGCATCTAGGCATCTCCTTTTATACTTGCCACCATGGTCTCTGTTTGCACTTAAGATGAATATTTGGTTTCAATTCTCTCCAGGAAGTGAGATGAAATGAGCAACAGCCAAAGCAGTATCACAATTTTCTGCCTATACTGTAGGCCACATTTCCAGTTAAATCATGGCTTTGAGCACTGTGCAATACAGAGAGAGGGGAAGCCCTTAGTTCCCCAGCATTAGTGTAGGGAGGCCCCATTACTATAGAAACAATAATGCTTCAACTAGAGCAGCAGACCTCAATATATACATGGGAAAGAAGTAGCCTGTGTTTTGCTCTATGCTTTGCAGCCCTTCCAGTGCTGGATAGCGATCAGGGGCGGTGGGGGTCATTAGGCATGCTAAGAACAAGTAGCTTTGTGTACAGGGGCAACTAACAGGGAGCTTCAAGAGGGAATTCTCCAGGTGAAGGAGGAGCAAGTACAGGACTCTTGAGATAAGTGGCTGTCTGTAGTGTGTGTTTGTGTTTGGGGGTCACTTGCTAGTTGCCTGAAAGAAACTGTGTGCTGAGCTTGTGTGTGTGTGTGTTTGGAGATTCAAGTGCTGAGTTGGTTGTTTGAAGGACCCTGTGCTGTGGCCAGCAGTTGGAAGCTGTGAGCTTCTTAACGAGGATTTGAAATCTAGAACCCTCTGTTCATTGGTCGAGCCTTAGTCAGGAAGGCTATCAGGAAGGCCAGGGCTTTATAATGCCTGTGAGTAAGCAACCAGGGAGCTTTGCAAATAGAGGCAGCTAACATAGAGTTTTGAGAGGGAGTTCTGAAGGGGAGTTGGAAGGGGGAGAGGTACACTTGCCATTCTTTAAAACTTTTAAACTAAGCTAAAAACAATACTTCCTGATTTAAATAAAAACCCTATCAATAACCTAAGTAGCTGTAGGAGAGAATGCAGGCAGAAGCCCAGCAGCAGAGTGGGGGCTATCCTGTTAATTGCACTCAATGTAGCATGTATGATTACCTGCTCAGTGGGTGGTATATGTGTACATTCAGTGCAAGGACTCCTGGCCCTCAGAGACCGCATACAGGCTTTGGAGGCCAGGGTGGCTGAATTGGAGGATCTAAGGGAGGCCAAGATGTACATAGATGAAGCTTTCCGGGACAAAGTAAAACTGTCCTGCCTCCGGTCAGATAGCCCCTGTGCTGTTAAGGAGGCTCAGGGAAGGAGAACATTCAACTGGAGCAGAGGGAAATGATCCCATAGTTGGGACCCTCCTTCCAGAGGATATTATGGTATCCTCTCGCACTGAGGATACATTTCTAGGGGAGGGAACTCCAGTTGTTAGGAAAAGGCAGGTGTTAGTAATGGGGGATTTGATCATTAGAAACATAGATAGCTGGGTGGTGACCGGGAGAACCATATGGTGGTGACTTGCCTGCCTGGTGCGAAGGTTGCGAATCTCTTGAGACATCTAGATAGTCTTATGTGTAGTGCTGGGGAAGAGCTGGTGGTCGTGGTACATGCAGGTACCAGTGACATAGGGAAGGGTAGGAGAGAGGTTCTGGAGGCCAAATTTAGGCTGCTAGGAAAGAGGTTGAAATCCAGGACCTCTATGGTAGCATTCTTGGAAATGCTTCCAGTTCCACGTGCAGGGCCAGGTAGGCAGGGAGAGCTTCAGAGTCTCAATGCATGGATGAGACGATGGTGTAGAGAGGAGGGGTTTAGATTTATTAGGAACTGGGGAAACTTTTGGGATAGGGGGAGCCTATACAGAAAGGATGGGCTCCACCTAAACCAAAATGGGACCAGACTGCTCGCACTTAACATTAAAAAGGTTGTAGAGCAGTTTTTAAACTAAGGGCTAGGGGAAAGCCGATGGGTGTGGAGGAGCACTTGAATCGGACAGAATACTGTCTTTTTGGAAAAGAAGTCTCAAGAATAAATATACTCTTTCCTTTTTGCAATTGGCTTAGTTACACTGCATAACTAGAGCATTTGTTTATTGTTTCACTTCTTCTGAAGAGCCAAATGGCATTTGCAGGATTATAGCTCTATCCATAGTTACAATACTTTTTCTGCAGTTTCTTCAGAAATTCTTTTCTTGGGGGATTGGGGTCAGAAGAATACTTAAATATTGGTTCCTACCCATCACATGCTCTGGTAGGTGCTAATACATTTGGTGCCACTTTTTCTCTGTTCCACTGACTGGATCCATTCTCATCTTCAGTCTTCTTGTAAGAGGGTCAGTTTGAGACACTTGTTTCATTTTTTCCTCTGTTGTAAGTAGCTTTGGTAAATTAGCACAGACATCCAGTTAAGATTGTTTGGTTTCTGCTGGAATGCTCATGGGAAATGAATGTTCAAGTTCCTTTTCTGTAACCAATTCTGTTACTACTGTCTGGTGTAGACCTCATGCAGCAGATTTGGAAAAAAAAAAATTGACAATCCACATGCTCACCCATTGTCCTAGTGGGAGGAAGGTGGGGAAAACACTGAACCTTCTAGACATTTCTGCCTTAAATCTTTCCCAAGCCGATCAGCCTTTGAGGATAAGTACTAGTTGAAAGATTTTGTAGTTTTGAAAGGTACCTAAAGATGCAGGTAATCTTCTAGTGAGATTTTTCCAAATGTGCTTAGACTCCTAACTGCCACTGAAGTCAATGAGAGTTAGTCACCGAACCTGCTTAAGGACTCTTGAAAATCCCACTAGGTTGTTCTCTGCATCTTTAGGTGAGTAAATACCAGACCCTCCACATGAGAGTGGAAAAGGGTGCACTTTACTGATGCCTGACGGCTTTGCTCAGGCTGCAATTGTGGTATGTGTTGGAGAGGGGGTCCATGTTGCAAATTCATTCTGGGCCCAGAAAAATTATGCTTGGGTCCTGCTAAATACCTTTGACAATCTGATACATCTGAATTAACTTTGGAGTTTGCCAGTATATCCATGTGGCACAGGTTACAATAACTTATTCTTGCAGATTGTATTAGCACCAATCCTCAGTTGTTCATCTAGGGTTTGCTGGAGGGACACCTTTTTGTTTAGTAGCTGCAAGAAGAGAACTGTACCACCGAGGCAGGTATGACACTCTTTAAAAATTGATTAAAAATTAGATGGTATGCCCAGGGGTGGTCCAAGACTAAACAGAGCCCAGATCCAATTCAACAAGAGAAGGTGGCATTATTTTTTTCATCATCCACGTAGCATCTTTACTTTTTCCAAGCTGACTCATCTGATGATAGACTTGTTTCATCAATTTGTCTTTTTCTTGGGGCTTTCCATCCCCTCGTTCTCACCAAATTTAAATGACCCTGTAACTAATTTTCTTTTCTGCCCTTTGTATATCTGTAAGTTTAAATTCTAAACAAAATGGTTTGGATTTAGGAAGCTAAACAAAAGGCAGCTGTCTCTTTTTTTGGAGACCTTTTTTTAAAGCCACCCTTGATTTAAAGCCACAGGAGAAAGTAATTAGAAGATACATTGTCTAATTAAGTTCTAATTAAAAAATGTAATAGCAGCTGCTAAATAAAGATAGATGGCAACTTTAAATTGCTTTTCTTCTATGGTTTAATCTGGTATAAAAATACTCACTAGATGGTGCTGTCAGCACAAGTCCTCCAGGGCAGTAGAGATTGATGCATTAGCTGGAAATTCAGAATGAAGAGCCACAATTTAAGAGGAGTGCTAAACATTAACTTGACATGCCCAGATGCCACCTGATTGGTTGTGTTATGCTGCACAGCAGGCACCCTTTTGGCCTTTTTTAAGATGATACCCATCCTAGGGTGGTTTTGTCTTGGGACTCAAAGTGCAGATTCACAGATGCTTAAAACTAGTCTCGATAAACTGACTTGCATTTGAGCATTCCCCTTGCTGTGGTCTTCTCTTCACTTTCTGGATTTTACTTTTCTATGTCAAAGAGATTAGAAAGTTGGAAACAAGATTTAACTAGAGAACATAAAAGTCTTTCAAAAGCAAACCCTTCTGCTCACATTCTCTCCCGCCATCAGCAGCCCTGGTCCTGATGCAACAAAGAGTATAAACATATCCTTACCTTTAAGCACGTGAATGGTTCCACTGATTTAATAAATCAAATTGTCTCAAATATGTGCTTAACTTTAAATTTCTTTGCTGGACTGAAGAACATAAACTAGTGATGGGTAAATGTTGAGGTCTAACAATTCAGATCACTTGTATATCCAGAAGTTTGCCTGATACTCTGACCTTTATTGGGAGCACAAAAACTTCGGGGGTTGTCACATTACTGGATTTTAAGGGGAGCAGCCAGATCACTGCTGCAGCCATGGGGGGGGGGTATTTGCCCCAAAGTGTATACAAAGAGGGGCGTGTGAGGTGTCAAACAAAAGCTTATGTTCTACTGATTCTGTATATGCTATTCATGTAATTGTATAATATCTGTATGTGGAGTTATAAGCACGTACTCTGAAGGGATGCTGGAAAATTCTCTGTCTGTGGCTGAGCATTGGGCAAAGAATGCTCAGACAATGACTATGCTAATTAGCAAAGCTCCAGGGACAATAGATCTCTTAGTGCCAGAGACACACCTGAAGGAATGCCTGGATATCTGCAAGCCAGCCAGAATAATGGTTGCTGACTTGGGACACAATGATACTATCCTTTAACAACCTTACTCTCATGCTTTTCTTTCTTTTAATAATAAACCCTTAGATTTTAGATTCTAAAGGATTGGCTCAGCGTGGTCTTGTGGGTAAGATCCAGAACATAAATTGACCTGGGAACTGTGGCTGGTTTCTTGGGACCGGAAGAACCCATTCGAGGTAGGTGAGATTGGGTTCTAAAACCCCTCACCTGTGTGCAGGCCCAGGGCTGATTGGGGGCATAGGAAGATCTGGGGTGTCGGAGGGGTTTTGCTCGTGAGGCGTCTGGCTGGTCAGGCTGGCAGCTGAAGCGCTCTGTATGACTGGTTTGTGGCCTATTTGGGAAGGTCTCCAGTCAGGGGCTGTAAGGAGCCCTGAATTTGAGCAATTCACCCTAAGCAGATGCCCTCAGCTGTGCCCAGACCCGGCCCGGTCTGTCACAGGGGTCTAGAAAATGGAGCTGTTTATCTAATCACGGCATGTTTTCTTGTGGCATTTCAACTTTTCTCCTTCTTCTAGCCCTGTCCAGAATGAGGGAGTACCCAGGTCATGAAAATGGTAAAATAATGTGGAGGGAAGGGGAAGGTACTTACCTGTTTCAGATAGTCAAAACATTTTAGTCCATGCTTTGGGCAATGTTTTGGCTTGATTCTCATTTTATACAAAGTAAAGCATTGCCTCCATAATGGGTAGCATTGAAATGGCTCCTTACAAGTTGACTACATTTGAATTCTTTCCTTTCATATGGAGCAGCTCTAATTTAATCAGTTGCTACTTTTATTCTTTGTGGGACATTTTCCAGCTTTTATCACAATGGAGCAACTCTTCTGATGTGGTTTAATGTGTCAAATTAGCTGATCTATTTTGCTTTGATTGACCATTAAATAAACTTAGATGAATCCAATCTATACCAGAGCTAGACAGTTCTGCATCATTAATCAATCTGTTTGTCACCATTTTATTGCTTACCTCTACTATTAACTTGTCTATTGGTTATTTTATGTTTTCACATATTTGTGATGGATTAAACTAGTTAGCTTGCTAGGCAGATTATATGAATTAACACGTAATGATTTTTCACAAACATTGGGCAAAATAAAAGGCATTTTTAATACAAAACAATTAAGCATGCTATTTTTCTGTCCCACTCTCCTAGTGGATAATAATGGCAATGTAATCATTTTTAAACTGAACATTTAATGTTTTTCTTTCTCAGAAGAATTATACTGTAGTTTAATGATCAGTATCGCTGAATCAGATTCCTATCTTTTTTTCACTAGACAAGTTCCTATTTTTGTCAGAAGAAGCTTAGAAATTCCTGAAGCAAACTAATTCCATTTAAGCTTTTTTTTGTTTTGTTTCTAGGAAATAGGAGACCTTTTATCTGTTCAGACAGCTGAAGTGTGATTCTTCAATTAATGTTGTTTAATTTACCATGTTCCTGCAGAAGTGATTTTTCATTAAAGGCAAAAAAGTCTCTAAACTCTATAGTTGCAGGACCCAGTATTTAATACAGATCACCCTTCTGTATTTTCACCCCAGGAACTGATCATACAGGCAGTGCAAGTTTAATTCATCATCAGCCAGCCCACAGTGATTTGCCTAGAATTATAAAACCAGGCCCTGTGCCAATATTAGGGCTGTCAAGTGATTGAAAAAAATTAATTGCATGATTAATTGTGCTGTTAAACAATACCATTTATTTAAATATTTATTTTTTTACATTTTCAAATATACTCTTTTAAAGTACAACACAGAATACAAAATGTACAGTGCTCAATTTATTTTTATTTTAATGACAAATATTTACACTGTAAAAAAAGAAATGGTATTTTCAATTCACCAATGCAAGTATACAAAAATAAAACAATGTAAAACATAAGTCCACTTAGTCCTACTTCTTGTTCAGACAATTGCTCAGACAAACAAGGTTGTTTACATTTACAGGAGATAATGCTGCCCACTTCTAATTTATGGTATCATCTGAAAGTGAGAACAGGCTTTGGCATTGCACTGTTATACCCAGCATCACAAAATATTTACTTGTTATATGTGATAAAGATTCATATGCCCCTTTACGCTTTGACCACTCTTTCAGAGGACATGCATCCATAGTGATGATCTGCTTGATAATGTTAAAAAGCAGTGCAGACTGATGCATGTTCATATTCCTCATCTGAGTCAGATACCCCCAGCAAATGATTAACTTTCTTTTTTGTTGGTTTGGGATCTGTAATTTCCTCATCTGAGTGTTGCTCTTTTAAGACTTTTGAAAGCATGCTCCACATCTCATCCTGCTCAGGGTGCAGAAGGCACTTCAGAGTCTTAAACCTTGGGCTGAGTGTTGTAGTTATCTTTAGAAATCTCATATTGGTATTGTCTTTGTTTTATTGTTAAATTTGTAGTGAAAGTGTTCATAAAATGAACAAGTGCTGGATCATCAACTGAGACTGCCATAATATGGAATATATGGCAGAATGCAGATAAAACAGAGCAGGAGACCTATAATTCTCCCCCAAGGAGTTCAATCACAAATTTAATTAATATGTTTTTTAACACACTTCATTAGCATGGAAGCATGCCCTCTGGAAGAGTGGCCGAAGCATGAAGGGGCATATTAATATTTAGCATATCTGGCATATAAATCCATTGCAATGCTGGCTACAAAAGTGCTGTATTTTGTAATATTGTAAATGAGAAGTGAACAGCCTTATTTCCCATAAATGTAAACAAATATGTTTGTTTTAGTGATCAGTTGAAGAGTAGAATGGAGTAGACCTGTAGGCACTAAAGCTTTTTGTTTTGTTTTTTTGAGTGCAGTCAAGTTTTAAAAAAAATCATAAGTTGCACTTTTACTTTAGATTGCACCACTGTACTTGTATGAGGTGAATTGAAAGATATCATTTCTTCTATCATTTTAGTGTGAATATTTATCATCAAAAATAAAATATAAAATAAGTAGTGTACACTTTGTATTCAGTGTTGTAACTAAAATCAATATATCTGAAAATGTAGAAAGAATCCAAAATATTTAATAAACTTCAAATGGTATTCCATTTAACCAGGTGATTAATTGTAAATCATTTTAATCACAAATCATTTTTGGAGTTATTTGTGTGAGTTAACTGCAATTAATCGACAGCTCTACTTTTATTCCTGTCCTTCAGAAAACAAAAATCCTCAAGTAAAATTGAAGTGTTGTGTTTATTCCATCTTGTAGTGTCTGGGCTAAGCATCTTAATGAACTCCTTTTATAAATGTAGTTTGGTTTTCCGTTCTCCTTTTCCTAACAACTGTGCGCCCCACACTTTCTTTGTGAAAGTGCTCGCTTAGACTGAAGTATTTCCTCTTTATCCTCATTCTTTCTCAGCTTTATGCATTTTCATTTTAAATTGTTTGTCGTGTCCTGATGTTTATCTGATAATGTTTTCTTTCTTTGGCAGTTCCTCCTATACTTTGGTTTGTCTATTAGAGTTGTCACTTCCATCATTTTGGGGCAGCCATTCACACATCACTCTGAAAGCTGCAGCACACACTTTTCCTAATCTTTCTCAGGAATAATGGGATGCTGCTATTGCTAATATTAGTTCTTTCCATCCAACAAACATGCTGTCGAGCACCAAGATTGCACAAATGACTGGGTGTCTTTGGGAGGTGGGTTGGTGGGGGGAGGGGAAGAACACAGAAAGGTTAAGTAATAACTGTTCAGACATGCTGTTTGTAGCCGAGATTTGCAGATATGTACAGTATTTCTGGAAAAGCACCTTTTATCAATTGCGGGGACTGGAAGACAGCACTGTGTGCACAATCTGAGTTGCATTTGTTCCTTTGCTCAGAGTCAAACTGGTGTTGCTACCCGTGAAAGATGAAATGTCAAAATCAGCAAAATTACCCCATGTTCAATGAATAATAGATAGGCTAGGAGCCTGACTGTACTAGGCACTATGCCTGATGAAAAGCTGGTCCCTTTCTCAAAGAAATCACAATCTAGGTCTACAATGCGAGTCTACATCCCGGAGACAGACAGGGGAGAGGCAGTGTAGCCATCAGACAGTTGCTTGACCGTGGCGTTTTTTTGTAGAGGATATGAAATAAATGGGATTTAAAGAAAGATTTAAAGAAGGACAGTGTCTGGTATCATAGCAGATTTTTACATGGTGTTACCCCCTTGTTTTAGTAGCAGCATATTTGAGAGGCTACAAGTCAGAAAATGTGAGAAGCCAGGAATCAGGACTGGCATGGCTGACAGCAAAACTGGGGATCAGTAACTTGATAGTGTATAGTGCAAAGTGGGGTAAGGATAGGTCCTTGACAGTGAAGGCAAAGAGTATGTGGTGGAGAAGAGAGAGCCGGTGGAGAGCCACACCATGAGGAGGCGACATAGCTGAAATGACAAACTGGAAGGCCGCTTTTGTTGCGGTGGCTTAGCAGAGGCAAAAGAAAATGAGCAGCTAACATGGAACCAAGTATATTGGGCTCAAGTGCTGTCCAAACCTGACACAAATAGCAATGGCACCTCATTCCTGGCCAGCAATGTCCCCGCACTCTAACAGCTGTGGGGGTTCCTTTGATCAGAGACTGTGGCAAAGGATCTGGTGGTTATGTGATGTGGAGAAGTGTCCACTAGAGGCTAGGATGAGACCACAGAACTCAACTTCACTTGTTCCCTAAACCAGATTTTCCAGCTCTGTCTCTTGAGGTGGAAGGCCTAAGCCACTGAATATACTGACCTACATATATGATTCCATATATTATTTTCCTGTTGCAGTTGTTAAAGTTGCACAATGATTGCTATATTTTGGCCCACTTTGTGGCAAAGAAAAGAAAATGAAAGCAAGACTCATTAAATCTTAGACTCATAGACCTTTGTTAAGGTCAGAAGGGACAATCACGATCATCTAGTCTGTCTTTCTGCACATTGCAGGCCACAAAACCTTATCCACCCACTCCTGTAATAGATCCATAACGTCTGGCTGAGTTACTGAAGTTCTCAAATCATTGCGCACTAATAGCATGAGGAAGAAAGGCATCCCTTCTGAAAGGGCTGGCATAAAGCATGTTGGAAATCTTTCAAATACAACTTTTTTTTTTTTTTTTTTTTTTTTTGCAATGAGCATAAGGGGAACCTGTCATAGTCCCTCTTACTTGAGTCCCCTAGTTTGTAGTGCTCGTTCCATCTTCAATTACTTGTAAACAGGCATCCGATCGAATGCTCTTTCCTGGGATTCACGTAACTGACTTCATTCCTCTAACACTTTATTCATTATCTCTTAAGGTTCCTTGGCAAAGCCAGTCATTTTCATCAGAGAAAATAACAAGCAGAGCAGCACATTCAGTTACGTTACACTGACAAAATGTCAAGAAAATGAAAACAAATGTTTTGAACGGTCCTCGGGGGGATTCAGAGTTCAGTTATTAAGCTCCCACACCAGAAACAGTGTGATTTAGTCATCAAGGCTGATCTTATTCCATTTTCTGTTATAAGCTGTACCACATCAATCTGTATTTTATTGCTGGAGTGAGATGCTGGTGAATTTTGAGATTATTTTTGGCACGATTAGAGTTTGTGGACTGCTGTGCATACAAGTTCTTGTGGCAGGGGAGAGGCAACAATGTTTATTATCATCTTGTTTGTTCAGGTTCTGTGTGTGCTTAGTCAGACAGCCAAGCAGAGAGAATATGTGATCAATAATCTACTTGGTCACATTTATGAACTTGCTGTAACGAATAAAAAGTGTCTCTAACCTCCCTTCTGCACATCCAGTCATATATCTCACAACTTCAATCCTTTCCTTAACGGTGACAGTCACTAAAGATTTTAACAAATAGATTGGAAGGGTTATGTGTAAGGAAATGGTAACCTGGATGTTTAATATAGTGAGTCTGAAGACAAGGGCACTCTGTTACCCAAAGCAGACAGCTCAGAGGCTAGCACTCATCTTCTCTTAACCAGCATCAAGGTAGCAGTTTATTGGGATACAGACCAAGGCGATCGCTTTTAGATGCCTTAAGTTAAACAAGCTGGCCAAAAATTTTCAGACTTGAATTGCCCAACATTTAGGCCCCCAAGCCTGTATTTAGGCATTTACAATAAGTAACCTGATTGTCAGAGGTGTGGAACACCCACATCTCTAGACTGATTCAATGGGAACTGCAGGTGTTCAGCAGTTTTCAGTGTCAGGCCACATCTACTCAGCCGCCTCAGTCTGGAGTTAGGCATCTAACTGTGAACTATGCAGTCTGAAAATTTGAGACAGGGTGTTAGAACCGTGAGTGGAAGGAACTGAGGGCCTGGTTAGTTCCAGAGCTGTGGAATAAAAACGTTCATGTTATTTTGGTTGGTTTGTTTTTTTAAAGCATGAGCATTCCTTTGCCATACAGTGGCTTCTTTAAAGCAGTGGGGTTCAGATTGCTGGGGCTGTATAAAACATTAATCACAAAAGACCAAAAAGCAAGAAATGTGTATGGTTTTTTTTCATTACAAAAGCTTTTGCTAAAGGTCATAAATCCTCTCAGTAAACCTGTGTCCAGTTTGCATAAAATCTCCTCCAAGTTATTAGATTTTTGCACTGACATCATGTGACCTTTGTGAGTTTATTGCATGGTATTGTAACGAATCCAGATGAAATCCAGCAGCTTCAGATGAGTTTCACATTCAGATTTTGGTTCTGATTCTTATATGACCCCTTTATGTTACCCTGGCAAAATGCGAAGGGGCCAGAAAGTGAGAGTAAACATAGTTGTAATTCACATCTATGTACAAGTACTTTAAGATCCCTATACTCTTGGGCTATGTCTACACTGCAGAGTTTTTGTGCAAAAACTTGCAGAGCATCCACACTACAAGCGTGTTCTTGCGCAAGAAAAAGTACAGTTAATCATAAGAACACAGGGTTTTTTGTGCAAGAGTTATTCCTCTTTCTACGAGGAATAAGCCCTTTTGCGCAAGAGCTCTTGTGCAAAAAGGCATGTGTGGACCGGCAACAGAGGTTTCTTGTGCAAGAAACCCCTGTGGCTAAAATGGCCATCAGAGCTTTCTTGTGCAAGAGAGCGTCCACACTGCCATGGACGGTCTTGCGCAAAAGCATATGACAGTGTGGACGCGCTCTTGCACAAGAACTCTTGTGCAAAAAGTTCTTGCGCAAGAAGCCTGAAGTATAGATGTAGACTTGGGGTATGACTACAACCGAAACAACGTATATAGACACTTCATGCCCAGATAGAATAGACCTAAAGAGCAGTGTAGAAGGTAAGACTGCTTACGTGAGGAAAAGAGTGCCAGATCCTTTGGGTATATCTTACATGGCTCTCTACACAACTGAGCAGCACCTAGTTTTTAGTAGTGTGGTGTCCTGCTACCTCTCATTACTAAGCCATTCCTGACTTCAGTGAAAAGCTCTGAACACTGCGTGAATGCAGCCTGCCTTTCATTGCCACACATAGCTACACATACCCTACATGACATCATCAGTACAGGCAAAACCCAAGAATAACTTAAAGTATGAGACCTCTAAACTGAAAGCAAAATTTGAACAATGTGACTTAATGAGGAAACTAAAGTCAATGTTTGGGCCCTGTGGAAGTGAAATGGATTGGTTTTGCATGGTGTCACACTCCATTTCACTGACAGCACCTTTAGGTGAGGGACATGCTGTCCCCATTTTAAAACTGGGGAAACTGAGGCCAAGAGTTTTTGAAAATAATTGCCCAAAACAACACAGTGTTTTAGTGGCAGGCCGGGGAAATACATCCCCACCCTTAATCTGCAGTGCTAACCATAACAATTGAAAGGAAACTTCTGCATTAGATTCTGTTGCTAGGGTTAATGTTGTTTCAGATGTTTGTAGCTCATCCTGTGAAGCCAGACTAAACCCATTACTAGAAGGGCAATTGCTATATTTATCCTTTTACACAGAAACTCTGCTGCTGCTTTCCAAGTTATTGAACTCTTATATTTTGCCAGCTTGTATTAAACTGGGTTGCAGTCAATCTTTGCTGAATTTTTTCTTTCCATATTCAAATCTATGGCACTGAATGATGGGAAAAACATCACCCTGAATCATAGCATTCTGTAATGACAACTCTCTATTAAGAGTGTGAGCTATGGCCATAAGTTCCTATAGTGTCATTGTCTTTGGGTGTGTGACTTTCATCTGAAATAGGTTTCTTTATACAGACATAGAGAAGCTTAGGAAACTTTTTTTAAAAATTACTTTTTAAAGTTGAGATCATGGACAGAAATTTCAGTCCAAAGGATAATTCCCCCTCTTCCCCCCCCCCCCCAGGAAAATTTACAAGTGTCTGAAAATAGTCTTGAAATGGAAGAGCTACTTTTGCCATGGAGTATAGCAATTCACATGATACCATGTTATTTTGGAGCTTTACAAGACAATTTCATTTTTAAAAGTATTTCCCCCCCTTCACAGTTTTGAATCTGCTCTATAGAAGCTGAAGATCTTGTTGGACCATCTTGTCCCCTGGCCCTCTGTAATGGGGTATACAAACCTCACACTGGCCAGAGAGAGGTTAATGAGCTCTTGTAGGCCCAGTCAGCCCCACAATACTGTACTTTAGGTATGGTGGGAGGAGCTAAAAGAGGCTAGAACACCTGCAGCTCTTTCTGGGTCAGGAACTGGCTAGTGACTGCTGCCTTCCAGAGCCTCTCAGAGGCAAGATAAACCTCATGTTGATTAGCTACAAGTGCCTATTGCTGCTGGGTAAAACTGTCTGAATGGGGCAACAGCCAAATAAAACTCTTACATCTTTTGCACCTGACCACACTCCAAGGCATTCAGGAATGACTCTGTAACATCTACCTTCCCTGTAGTTCCGGTCCAGAGCAAAATGAAAAAATACCATGAACAGTGGAATAGTTATTCGTGTATTATTCATCTTCAGGCCTACCAAGTCACTGAGGCTACGTCTAGACTGCAGGCTTCTTTTGGAAGAAGCTTTTCCGGAAGAGATCTTCCAGAAAAACTTTTTTCGAAAGAGAATGTCCGAACAGCAAAAGTGCAACGAAAAAGCAATGTGCTTTTTCGAAAGACAGCATCCATATTGATTGGACGCTATCTAGCATTTTGGTTGTGACTACTGTGGACGGAGCGGCAACCAGGGCACCTGGAGGGCTTTTTCCTGGAGGCCTCTTCTTTCGAAAAAACACTCTCTTCCGCGTCTTTCGGAAAAAGACTTCTTCCTCGTAGAAAGAGGTTTACCGCTGTCGGAAAAACCCCTCTGTTCTTTTGACTTTCTGTCAAAAGAATGCAATAGCAGTGTGGAAGTAAGTGTAGTTTAATGGGAAAATGTCAGTTTTTCCGGAAAAACTCTGCAGTGTAGACATACCCTGGGTCTCTGGGGGATGTTTGCCAGCCATTGGACTGCAGCATATTTAGAGACACTCTGCTGAGTTAAGCTTCATGGATATGGCTGTGAAAACAAATGTCTCCCCAGCCCAATTACTTTGGCTCAGTGACAGGCAGTTGATCCTCTATATAAAGCAACCTTGGGCCTTGAGTAAAATAGAAGCATATGAGTGAGAACAGGAGAGTACAGGGGTATGTGGATGCAGCTACAATATTTCTCCCATCACTTAGCTCCTCTCTCCTTGCTAGTGCTGTTGTAAAGTTATATGGTGACTAAAATGGAAGCCACCAAGTTTATTTACTCTTTAAAAATAAACCACATGACAGTAAAAAGCAAAGGACTAACATTATTATTAACTGCAGGGTACTATTTACAACCTATGTGGTCAGGGCATGTTTGCTTAATACATTTGTTCTGTGAGCAGAGATTCAGGATACTGTGATGAAGAGGGATATGTGCTTTATTTTCTGCCAATACAGGCCTTTTATATAAAGCTGTTTTGTAATTGCTAGTAGGACAGTCTCTCTCCTGGTGACTATCTTTAAAGAACTACTCCTGGACTGTGAGAAGATGCATTGGCTGACACTATGATTTCTTTATTTGGCTACTACTGATCCAAATATGGTGAATAAATCCCCAGGTTTCTCTTCATCTCACTGAACATTCAGCTCTGAGTTTCCCCGGTACAAGGAATTCTGATTGCTTCAGAGAGCTCTACATCAAGACTTGGACATCTTTCTAAAATATGTATAATGTCATCCCTACCAGAAGTTGTGAGTATGATGTAAAAATTACAGAGTGAAATGTTATAGTTTGCGTTCATGCAGGAAATCATATCCAACTTCCAGCCTTTAAAATCTAGTAATCTTCCTGTTAGGTGGGGTAACAATTTTCTTAGGTGACCGTCTACAAACTGATGTAACTATATGGTGTTCTGAGGTGTAAGGTATGCAACTCCAGCTACATAAATAACGTAGCTGGAGTCAATGTACCTTAAGCCGAGCTTGGTGCGTCTCCCCAGTAGGAAGTCAATGAGAGCTAATGCTTCTGTTGGCTTCTCTTACTCATCACAAAGGGCACGTCTAGACTTGCTTTCACATTCGAAAGAAGATATGCAAATGTGGCGCAAATTTGCATAACTTCTTCCAATCGCTTTTTTGAAAGAGGTTCTTTCAGAAAAGAAAATAGCCTAGATGTGGTTCTTTTGAGAAAAAAACTCCTTTTTCGAAAGCGTTCTTCCTAAAAAAAATGAGGTTTACACGGTTCTTTTGAAAAAAGGGTTTTTTTCTCAAAAGAACCGCGTCTAGACTACTTTCTTTTTCTAAAGAACCTCTTTCGAAAAAGCGATCAGAAGAAGATATGCAAATTTGCACCAAATTTGCATATCTTCTCTCGAAAGTGAAAGCAAGTCTAGACATGCCCAAATTGAGACGTACCGGCACAGACTGGGGGTGCCTTCAGCATTTGATTTAGTGGGTCCTTACTAGATCCACTAAATCAAATGCCAGAAGATCGATCTCTGGTGTGTCAAGTGGAGATGTGACCTTAGGCTCACTTAACTGAATTGACTGTCTTTAGCATTTCAGTGTCTGCTTTGACATCCTGTCACCCTGGGGTGGTTTGGTTTATACATTTAATGATGACCCTTTGCAAGTTTGCCCTTAGCCTCAAGCATTAAGCCTGGCTTTTCCAGCCAATTTAGGACTACAAAGGAAGACTGGTTGTGTTTTGTGTCATACACCATTATTTTCCACTGAGGATCCCTTGTAAACCACCAGGGTTTGCGATTTCTTCATTGGGAAGTGTTTAAACACTGAAGAGCTGCCATATAGTAGTACTTGTAACCCCAATAGGACATGATGAAGGTTGCCAATAATGATGATTCTGGAACCCTTTGTATACCTGCATAATCCAAACTCTAGATTATGAGCCTTTGAGATACGAACAAGTATTCCACAGTGGACGCTACCTCTCTCCAGCTGCCCAACTCTGAAGACCATGCTGCCACCTGCAGTAGCACAGAAGGAATGGTAGCAGTACTGCAACTCTGCTACAATAACCCTGCACCCCTCCTCCACAACTCCTTTTTTGGGTAAGGATCCTTAAAATGACAACATTCTGAAATTTCAGATTTAAAAAGCTGAAATCATGAAAGTTATTATTTTTAAAAATCCTATGACCATGATGACATGGACCAAAATGGACATGGAATTTGGTAGGGCCTTACTCATAGGCCTCCATACATCTTAAGCTCTCTGTCAGCACAGCTCTGGGGCTTAGACTACCTGGATTTCCCCTGCTTGTCATTTCTGCTGCTACTCCCATACCAAGAAGCATGGCTCAGAATGCAGTGGGCTCTGCACCAAAGCAAATGTAGCTTGAGGCTGCATTCACTGTTTAGCTGGCTGATCACTGGTAACAGGAGTGTTGCATTCTAAGTGTGTCCTGCAACCCGCTCCCTAAGACCCATTAAATATCTTTTTGGGCAAGGGAGGATAGTATAGCAGAAAGGGGTGATCCCCAGCATGAAGAGGAGAGATCTAGAGACAGTGAGAGTCCCTCTGTACATGGATTCTGTGCTTAATCCTCAGCTGCAAGTTGTCTGTGTGATATATATTGTAACCTAGTAGAGTGAACCCTGTATTTTAATACAGCTTTATTTCTCCAGTGTGACATATTGGGTTGATTTGGTAACTGCTTCTTGATACTGCAGCTGATAGTAGGTCATTGATGTTTTCAGTAAAACATGTTTTGCTCTGAAACTTTTACTTGCTGGTGATAAGGTGGAACCTTCAAACTTTGGGATCTTAAATTCCAATTTGACATTTCTAGCTCTTCCCCCTCCCGACTAGGACATTTATTGCTATACAGCTTTCAAGAATGTCTTGTAGGTTCCACAACTGGTGCAAGGAGAGGCCCCGTATGCTACTTCTACAATTGTGGTCTGAAGGCAATAGCCTGTTTTACTATATTTCTGAATTTTTTGCATATATGACTTTGAATTGGCACTTCAGATGTGTTCGTACATTCATCAACAGAGCACTGAAGTACAACTAAGACTTCAGTTCATCTCTCTGGCTGCAGGAATTGCACAATGCACGTGTTGCTGTAATGCACATGTAATGGCCTAATAAGTCCTGTTTTAGCAAAAATAGTGCACTTGTGCTATATAAAGTCATTTATCTATCCATAGATAGATAAATGCATGGGGAATGGCAGTAAAAGCTTCCAGTAAAAGGCAATGCATTTTTTCACACCTGATTGGGAGGGATTCTGTGGTGAGTTCAGTCACAGAGATCCCCTTGCGATTGTCATTTGGGGTGCTGAAATATCATTGAGCCAATCTTCCTGCCTTTCTGAGTGCCTTTTCCCCTCTTCCTCCCACTGAGCCAGAACCACTGGTCTCCTCTAGCACTAGCACAGAGGGGGGTCCCAGCCATGTGCTGGGTAATACAGTCACTGAGATCCACTCAGCTCTAGGAAGGCTCAGTTAAAGGGCATGTCTACACTAGGAAATTATTTTGAAATAACTTATTTCAAAATAATTCCTGAAATAGCTATTTCGAAATAGTGTGCCCACACTACAGGGAAGCCTCAAAATTAGTCTGAGGCAGGCTCCCTTAACGTGGATGCTCTACTGCGACTTAGAGCCCCAGGAAGCACTGGGGAGTAATTGCTTTGAATGACTCTGGGGAGTAGTTATTTAGAAATAGCAACAGTGGAGCATCCACATTACTGCTATTTCAAAATAACATCCAAAATAAGCATTATTCCTCATGGAAAGCAGGAGTTATTATTTCAAAATAACCAGCCCGTTATTTCAAAATAACGGGATTGATTGTGTGCACGCTCCGCTTGTTGTTTTGAAATAAGGGGAGTTATTTTAAAATAACTCCCGAGTGTAGAGTAGGGCAAAGGGGCTTGCCTCAGTATCCAGGTGCACAGCTCCAATGGGACCTGAATTCCCAGATCAATCTGTCTTACTCTGTATAAAGTTTTATACAGTGTAAGCTCATGTTGTTCACCCCTTTCTTATGAAGAAAGAGAGATGCACAACTGCGTCCCACCCCCGTAGGTAAAAAATATTTACACTGGGTTTATTAATAAACAAAAGTGATTTTTATCAAGTAAAAAAGGGGCATTTAAGTGGTTGTAAGTAATAGCACACTGAACAAAGTAAATTACTAAGCAAAATAAAACAACACACGCCACCTAAGCTTAATACCCTAACAAACTGGTGACATGGAATATCTCACCTTCCGCTTGTTAGACAGACTGAACTGACTCCCAATCTGGGTTTGATCCTTCCTCCTATTCAGTTTCAGATGTCTCCAGCAGTCAGCTTGAGTGGTAAGCAGGGGTGTCCTGATGTCTGGCCCTAGCCTTCAGGGGCTCCCCTCTTTAGTAGAATGTGCAAAAGGCAGGAAGGCTTTGGTTGCGGCCAAGCCTCCCCTCACACCTTCCATTTGGAAAAATACTGCATTGAAGATGGACACCCATATCGGGTGAGCTAAACATATGTTCTTGTGGGGATGTTCAGCCCCTTCTATGGCCTGTTCCATAGAGAAGCCAAAACCATTTACAGAACCTTGACCTTTATAAATGAGTCCTTAATGGCTCTCAGTTAACATGTCTGTATCAGTAAAATAGTTTTATACTTCATATTTCTAACTTCAAATACAGGAATGATACACGTATGCAAACAGGAAAATGATATTCAGTAGATTGCAAGTTTTCAAATGATACTTTACACAAAGTATTTCGCAAAAAGCATTTTACAGTCATGCATATTCATAAGTGTATTTCCATAGTGCATATGGACAGACCTGTGACAGATCCCCTCAGTACAGTATTTCTCAAAATGGTCTATGAAACCACTTTGAGAAACATGCTAACTGGCAACGCCGGTTTGTTTACTTATCAGCGCTGCAGCCACGGAGCCTCGCGGCTCCCATTGGCTGCAAACGGCTAACTGGAGTCAATGGGACTGTGAGGCTCCATGGCTGCGGCGTCAGTAACTAACTAAACTGACACAGCCAGTTAGCATATTTCTCGAAGTGGTTTCGCGGGCCACTTTGAGAAATACAGCACTGAGGAGGTCTGTCACAGGTCTAAGGGGTATTTGAAGTTAGAAATATGAAGTACAAAGCTATTTTACTAATATAGACATGTTCAGTGTCAGGAGTTTAGTCTTTAGTTTAGACTTCAGTGCATATCCACTTGGTTGAGATTACTGACCAGGATGGAAGATTGTGATGGAGGGGAGAAGGTTGTGCGTGAATACACAACTGCCTGTTAGGAACTGAGCCCATCACATCAGAAGACTGTGGAATAGCGATCAGTTGTTGAAGTTTTTTGTAATTAGCATCTGGGATTGAATTTGAATCATGGCTCTGAGACGATAAATTCCCTGTCCCATTATCATTCTCTTTTCCCATTTCTTCATATATCTACTCACACAACCGTGTTTCCACTGCAAAAGTATTAGAAAGTTCACAAAAAAGCTGTCAAACAATAAATGATCGAGTACTGTGATATTAGACCGTAACTTGCATCCATCCTAGCACACTGGAATTGATTTAGCAAGAGAGGTTTCTGTAACTTTAACTTTAAGCAGCTTTCTAAGTGCCCCTTTAGAGCCTTTGCACTAATTTAGGAACCAGGTATATGGACAACAATGAGTATTTATCGGCTGAGAATGCAGAGAGTTGAGAGAGTAATGTAAGCAGCCAGTGCATTGTGGTGATGTTATTGCTTGGATATTACTTTCTGAAAAGGTGATTGATGGGATTATCCCTTCAGTCCTTTTTTGATTCCTTTCTTCTGGTTACAATGCAAATTGTAACATTACTATTCCATTTCGCAGTCCATTTGTTTCCATGTGTGAAGCATGTAATACCTGAAATACTAGCAGGTGACATGTAGGCTAGAGAAGTAAATAAGAGGCTGCTTTCTCTTTTCATATAGTGAGCAATTTCCCAGTACAACCATTAAGGTAATCCCCTCTGGTGATTTCCCGGCTTGCCTGTTCCTTTCCTGCCATTGTTTGGATGTGCTACAGAACCTGCTTTGTAAAGGGGAATGGATAAATGAGCTGCAGTCTGATGGGGAAACTTAAAATCTTTTGCATCAGTTTAATATTTGTTCTCTGCTAGGGAAGAAGGCAGGGGTGTATAGGCTATAGTATGTTCTAGCAGGAGACTCAATTATCTTATTGATCTTTTTCATGTTTAACACAATCCAAACTTCCTTCACTTGGAAGTCTCTGAGGAAATTTCCAATATTTATTGGTTTTACTGTGCAGGTTGTATGACATGATTAGGTTTTCTTTTGTTACTTTTTATTTACCCCCAGTGTGAACAAGAAGTACTGGGAAATACAAGAATTAAAACAAAACCAAAGAAAAACCCAAAGGTTTCAGAGATTCAGAGTTTTATCTTCCATTTGAATTTTGTGCAAAGGAGCCGGATGATTTTTATTTTTAAAGTGTTCACCCTGATGACTGTCAGACGTTTCACTTAAAGCAACCTTCAAATTCTGCCTGGAACCAGATGGATCTTGTATGTGCAAATTCTAACACTTGAGAATATGAATGAGCAAGTGTTTGTGTCTGCTTATCTCAAGTGCATTTACATGTGCATCTTCACAAGTGGAGGTTGGCAAAGGCTTGTTTGAAAATGTTCATCTCTCTGAAATCAAACAATAGGCTGCATCCAAATTTGAAACAAAAGTGTGGAAATCTAGCATGCACAGTTCTTTTCCAGCACTTTCTACAATTTCTGGTTCTATACTCCAAATCCCCACTGACTGTTGCCTTTTGGGAAACATCCTCTACTCACTTCTAATCTTGTAAACTTTTCAAGTGTTACAAACTCTCACAACTTTATTGTGAGTCTCACAATATTTGGTGTTTTACTTTAAAATTTGACATCCAGTTTCTTGTGATTTTTTTTCACTATCATGTTTCATTTTTTAAAATAAGTTTGTAATCCTTATGGTAGCAGATAAAAGTTTGAAAATGTGACCTGAGAATTCCTGAAAGTTTCAAACACTAAAAGGTGAACAAAATGTTTTTAAAAAATGTCAAGATAACTTTTTATTTGTGTTCTCCAGTATTTGCTGGCTGCTTCCCATGTTGTATCTTCAAAGAAAGTTGTCAAGTTAGCTAGTAGCTGTGCTGATCTGAAAATATATGTGGGACCAGAACAGTTTACTGCTCACTGCCAGTGCTATCCATTGGAATTTAACCTCCCAGAATCCCATGCACAGTTCAGTTCAAAGCCAACATTGCTTTAAAGAATTAAGAAAAGGACTGCAGATCTCTGGGCCTGGCTCATAAAAACTGTAAAGGTCAATATGAGCGCCAAAGCAGGATATGATCTTTGCTTTTGAAGGCAAAGTTTTCCTTTTCCCTTTGTTTTGTATTCAAAATCTGGGGCTCAGAGTATGGTTGATGATTCAGAGTCCTGGCTTGGGCCCAGATGCATTAATCTGAATATATGGACTGTATTTGCTTAGCAGAGATTTAACGTTGCTACATATTGGTGTGCACTACATAAGGTTCCTTCCCCACTCCCCCAATTTAATCTCTAAGGGTATGTCTACACTTGCACCCTATTTTGAAATAGGGATGCAAATGAAGACATTCAAAATTGCAAATGAAGCTGGGATTTAAATATCCCGCACTTCATTTGCATAATTGCGTTATGGCGCTATTTCGAAATAGTGCTATTTCGAAATAAAATGCACTGTGTAGACGTGTTATTTTGAGAAAAATCCTTCTCTTGAAATAACTGTTAAACCTCATTTTAGGAGGAATAAGGGTTATTTCAAGAGAAGTGTTTTCTCTCGAAATAACGCGTCTACACAGTGCGTTTTATTTCAAAATAGCGCTATTGTGAAATAGTGCCATAACGCAATCATGCAAATGAAGCACGGGATATTTAAATCCCGGCTTCATTTGCAATTTCAAATGTCTTCATTTGCATCCCTATTTTGAAATAGGATGGAAGTGTAGACATACCCTAAAATTCATAGCATGTTAGTGCACTCAGTGGGCATATCCCCTTTTACATTCTAGCCCACATTTTTAGATAACCTGTTCCGGTCCCCCCCCCCCCCCCCCCCGACCTGGGAAGAAACAGTCAGTATGTGTGCCATTCTAGATATACTTATTTAGGATTAGAATGAAATAGTTTTTCAGTCTCTGGTGTTTGCCAGTACAGCTGGTGCTCAGGACTGACAGTGTCAGATACAAGTCAATTTGAGGATGATGGAGGATTAAGAGTAGTTTCTGCCACTCTAACTTGAGAATTGCAATAAGCTTCATGCTTGGTATCCTAAGACGGTATGTGGATTTACGGCAGGAACCATGATTGGGAAAGAAGTGCTGAGCTTTTGGTGAATGTCGGAGGAAGTGTTTAAAACATTTGCAGAGAGGTAATTCCTTTGCCCAGGGTGGACTTTTAATTTCACCTATTTGAATGTTCAGAAAATGATTGAGAGATTAAATCAGTGAAAATGGAAAAGCTAAATTGATAGCCAAATGCTGACATTTTGGCTTGCTTCCTAATCTTTATCTTAAAAGACTTCAGTTGCCTAGAGGCCAACGTTTGCCCAGAGCAGAGTCATATTTAGGTCAGACTAAATGGTCACAATAGTCCTTTCTGGCCTTATAATCTCTGAATATTTTCTGAAAGCCAGCTGGTAACAGCCTATCTAGAGAAAATTTCTCTTAATTGTTTTAGAAATAAAAAATAAATGCTTCCAGTCTCTGGAGGAAACCACCCTGGGCAGTGAAACAGGGCTCAATAAGTTATGTTCTTTTTCAGTATGGGAGCCAGTCATAGGGGGCAGGAGAACTTGTTTGACACATGAGGTTTGTCGTAGTCTCTCTTTTCAGAGCTGCTTTAAGATTTCCTTTAGGCAAATATTGATTATTTGCTGCATAAAGTCTTAAATAAAGACAGACCACATGTCTTCAGAAGTCAATATTTAATAGTGCAGCTGAAGCTTTGTGTGAAAGACATATGCACTAGAATTAAAAACAAACTAGCAGTAACCATCAGCTTAAAGATAAGGAAAAAGAAAACCCTCTGGCTGTGTCTACATTGGCAAGATTTTGTGCAAAAGCGGCTGCTTTTGCGCAAAATCTTACCGCCTGTCTACACTGGCCGCGAGTATTTGTGCAAATACTCTGACACTCCCGCTCAGGGATAAGCCCTCTTAAGCAAATATTCTTGAGCAAGAGGCCAGTGTAGACAGCAACGTTAATTTCTTGCGCAAGAAAGCCCGATGGCTAAAATGGCCATCGGAGCTTTCTTGTGCAAGAGAGCGTCTACACTGGCACGGATGCTTTTGCGCAAAAGCAAATCTTTTGCGCAAAGGCACATGCCAGTGTAGATGCTCTCTTGCGCAAATAGTTTTAATGGAAAAACTTTTCCGTTAAAAGTATTTGCGCAAAATCATGCCAGTCTAGACGCAGCCCACGTGTTGTATGACCATATGGATTGAGTGGGTGGATTCAGTTTCTAGTGGACACAACAAAGACCAAAGATATGCATACATATGAGAAATGAATTTACACTCATTAGGCCTGAATCTTCCATCCCTTAAACTGGAGTCACTCTTGAACAGGCGTGTCAAACTGGCGTTTGGAGGACCGCATGCAACCCGCCAAAACATTTTTATAAAAGAATGAAGTGTGGCCCCCTGGCCGCTTGGAGCACATGGCTGAGTGCCTGCTCACAGCTGGCCGGGCCGCTCTGTGCACACGTTTATGGCTGGCTGGGCGCTCCCACTGGTGCTCACAGCTGGCCGCTGTGCTCACGCCACCCCAGCGCCTCAGGCGGCATCATTGACTCTGGGACTCAGGTATTAGGCTGGGGGGAGGGAGGACTAGGAGAGCCTGGCTTTGGGGGAGGGGAGAGGCATTAGGTTGGGGGGCTAGAAGTGCCTGGCTCTGGGGGAGGGAGGGAGGCATTAGGTTGGGGGGCTGGAAGTGCCTGGCTCTGGGAGGGGGGGGGGAGGTATTAGGTTGGGGGGCCTGGCTCTGGGGGAGTGGAGGGGGATTGGGTTAGAATGGGGGTATGGGAGTGCCTGGCTCTGGGGGAGAGGTGGGGGTTATTTTGTTAATATTTTGTTGTTTATTTATTTATTCCCAAATAAAATCACAAAATGTATATTAATTTGATATCAATAAATGTCAATTTTTTTCAATTGCATGAATAATGATATCTTTATGCAAAATCTCAAACTTACAAAGTATCTGAAATTTTCACAGAAGCCTGTTCTATTTGATTAACCATGGTCTATACTTGTTTTTATTTTAACAAAACAAGTTATGGATCATATACAAAATTTAAAAAAAGTACTTAAAATTTATATTTAAATTAAAAATTATGTAAAATTAATTTAAAAATTATTTAATATGTGCAAATAACAATTTTACACATCAAATTATTGTAATATTATAAAATATACCTAAAACATAATCTAAAATCCTTTTTTTTTCCCTCGACAAACCATCTGGGAACCCTAGATGGCCCTGAAAGCTATCAGTTTTCATTTGTGCGGCCCTCCGTAGGCTTCGAGTTTGACATGCCTGCTCTAGAAAGCATAGGATTCCATTGAAGACAATGGATTTACACAGGCAAAGGGATGCTCAGAGTCTTAAGCTCTTTGTGTGGAGAAACAAGGGAAGCATAAAATGGAAAAAGTTAATGCTAGCTAGAGAGTAAAATGAGTATTTCATATTGTTTCTAAACAAACGTGCGTGGGGAGGGTTGAAATACTAAATTAGTAGTCTATGGATGATTGATAGTCCTAAAAGCATTCCATATCGTCCGATAAGCTATTTGTCCTAATGATGATGGTATCTGTTGGACTTTGAGCAGTGATGTTCTATCCTATTGTAGTTCAGCCAGGAATTTTTTGGAAAAAAAAAAGATTTCCAACATTTTTTGACCGAGTAAACTAAAAAATCCCCACACTAATCTTTCTGTAGCCTTTGGTGTGGATATGAAGAAGCTGCAATCACAATAATGTGAATAGACTTCAATTATATTTCCTAATGGTAGCCTAATCTTATTTTCCCATGTAACCAAGCAGTGTTACTGCTGTGAGGAATCTGAGTATGGCAGATTAGATGAGGGAGGTCTCCGAGAGGATGTTTACCTGAAAAAGTGGACCACAATATAAAAAAGTTTAAGAAATGTCATACCAGAGACTAGAAATTAGAACAATTAATAAAGAAGATGAAATAAATGTCTCAGAGCTAAGATACTGAATTCTTGTATACTTGCCTTTCACATGAAAATAAAGAGAAGATTTGGAGACAAGCACAATCACATATAAGGGAACACTTGGAAAACGAGTCTATTTAAAGAAGCCTCTCTGGACTGTGGAATAGTTAGTACATGCACAGTTCATGTGCAGAAAACCAGAGCATAATTGTACAGCACATTAGCATGCCGCACATTTACTGGCACTCTGAACCTTGCTACCCTGCACCGAAAGATCCACAGTCTGCTTTGATGTATTCCCTTTTGTTACTGAATTTAGTCACAATAGCAGGGTCCACATGGCTGCTATGCTGTACATTCATGCCATGGCTTGCCATGTGCTAACTGCCAGCGTAGATAAGCTCTGCCCCTGTTATGGAAGGATGTGTGTGCAGCTGCATGAAGCAGTGTTCACCCAAAGTGTGGCTGTGGAGGGTAAGGAGCTGCATTCAACACTAAATACTGTCGATTTGGGAGTTATTCACTGTGACTCATTCATTCCTTACATTGAATGAATACAATGTAAGGATTGGATGGAAGCTGTCTGTACTGTTAAAGGAAGAACACAAAGATTAGAAGCACTCTAGAATGACAAAAGGACTAGTTAAATGTTACCTTACCACTTGCTGTTTTTTCAAAGATATGGGCAATTGGTATCGGAAGGATGGAAGAGAAGTAAATGTGGTTCCGATATTCAAATAAGGCTGGAAGAAAGATTCTGGCAATTAGCATCCAGTAAGTCCAATTTCTATTTCTAGAAAAATAATGGAGCTAATATTTTTGTAAAGAAAAAAAGAAACATTTAGGGGATAACTGAGCCAAGAACAATAAGTGGGTTACTTTTTAAAAAGAAGACTATCTTACCAGAGATGTTTTTAATTTTATGTCACAAATGGTTTTTAGTAAGGCATTTCATAGTCTTTCAATCTTTCTATCAGAGCTAATTCCAATTGGCTTTAATATGGATCTTGTTCTGTGGAATGCAGACTGGTTGAATGACCAGATAGGAAGAATAGTGGGTAAACAGCATGGCCTCAGTTAAGGAGGCAAGTTTGTTAGATGTCATCTTATTTATCATTTAATGGTCTAGAAGAGTGGGGAAAGCAGCACATAATGATATTGGCAAACGATGCTAAAATGTGAGGCATTTCAAGCACCAGTGAGAAAACAGAAATAATAGGAAGGGACTTAAAAGGTGTAGAGAGGTGGGCCAAACTGGAAAGAATTGGAGAAAAGCCACACAAATGATCAGAGGGCTAGAAGGACTTGCTAATGAGGAAAGATTGAGGTAAATATGAATGTCTTGGTTCGGAGACCACACGAAAGGGGCTATTTGAAGGCTGTAAACACCAAAGATGGAGAGGGTGAATTTAGTGAAATACAGAGATGTAACTAGAAGTATTGAGAGGAAATTAAGATAGAGACTCTTAGGCTGTCTACTGGGGGAGACTTTCTAGCAGTGAAATGTGCTAGGCCATGATCCTGTAACTTATTCTTGAATGAGTGCAGGGATATGTCATGTAAGTACCTTACAGGGTCTCACTTAGTGGAAGAGTCTCTCCGGTCCCAAGTGAAGTAGTAGAATCCCTGTCACTTGGGGCATTTAAAACTATAATGAATAATCTTATCTAAATTAAGGGATAATCACCACTCACCTCAATTGCACGATTATAGCAGAATTTTGGCCTTCTTTAGACCAAACCACCAAAGGAAAGCCTCTAAGTATCTAGCTCTCATAGCTGTGCAGAGAAGTTTGAAAACACTGCCCAAGTGTAACAGAGGCAGTGTTGGCTGCAGAGGCCCTAAAACAATGATTCTGAGATCTATGAACCGCCTCTTCTACCTCATTGGATTGTTAACTCCCAGATCCACTGGCTCCGGGGAGCTGCCAACACAGGTCTCTGGGTGCTGCAGGAGGAAACTGGGGCTACTGGTGAAATAATATCCCTTCCCTGCCATCCTTGTGTCTCTGGAGGAGAGGCTTCTCTCATAACTCCTAGGATAACAGGCCCTATGCTGCTGTCTCTGCCTCTCTGGGAGTAAAAGGGCTCCCTTCCATTGCCCAGTCGAGATGGGTCAGTGTCATTGTGTGGGAGTAGGGTCATGGAGGGGCCTTGTGTCATGATGCACATTGGGTTCTGGCTTGCCTTAATCTACACTGTGAATAATGCAGTAGTAAGTGAAATGTACTGCAATGAACAATCCTGTGACAGGACAGAGTGATTATTTAGTAGGCCAGTTACATTTCTTACTGCAAGAATCTCATTTTTAGGTATTTGACTTCTTTACTACCTTTAAAAATAATTTTAAAGCTGGTTTCTTGTTGTCCTCACCCCGGGAAAGTTCATTAGCAAGTGACATGCTGAATTTGTATGTCTTTAAATCCAGTGTCAAAAAGGATTCAGTGCATCAATTCATGGCTGATTTTTCAAGTGTCACAGAGTAGCTGGGTTTCTACTTTGTGGAACTGGAAAGTGCCAGCTTGCGTCAGATTGATGAATTATGTAAAAGCTGCTTTCCTTGTGCATTATTAATCACCCCAAACAAATGAAAGCATTCTAATTAATTTGATTATTTTTACTTGTAAATGCTAGAGGGGAAAAAGAGGGGGTTTTAACAGGGATAAGTTGCTGTAAAGACATGTGGTTTGAGGGAGGGAGGCTACACAGATAGTGTTATGGAAACTTAAATGGAAATGTATGATGACTTACAACATAGGGCTGCATTTAAAAATATAGACAACTAAGTTGCACCTACAATTACTTGAGTGCTGGCACAAATAAGTAGCCAACTGAATAAGATATTAATTTGTCCAAGAAAAAAATGTGTATTTACAAATGAATACTTTGCATGTAGTTACTGGTGGATCGGAGGCGTCTGTATTTGAACATGTGACCCTCAATATCTCTTATTTAAAGTAAAGGAAGAGCACAGAAAAAAATCCTTGTATTTCTTTGCACTCCTAAATGAGTGCATTATAGACATTTCTTCAAATGGAAATCTGACCTTCCTGTGCTCTGTTTTGCAACGCTGCTTTATTTCACTTTGACAGTAATGAAAATATCAGTGACCATGTAAAAGAAGAATTTCCATCGGGATCATTCATTTGTCAGATAAGCAATGTTTAATATACCTCTGCAGCCAAGAAATCCCTGAGCATCACAGCAGGACTTGAAGGAAGGCTGTCCTGAGTGCAAACAGCAGAACATAATACAGGTTGATATTTTCGCTTAGCCAGATGTGTAGATCTAATGCCTGAGGCTCTCTTAATGCTGGGATCAACCTTTACTGCTCTTCTGCACTGTCCCTCACCTCCACGCCCAGTAGGAAGTATGGTTCAGATACAAGGTGTGCTTAGGAGATGTGTTCATTGTCATCTCTGGTCTCTTCTCCTTAACAGGTAAATAGAAAGAGCTTTAGTATTTTGTAGTCAAAGCCATAGAAATACTGAGTACTCTATCTTATGCTTTCTGGTGGTGTACGGTTAGAGTTGGTTTCTCTGTGTAAGTAGTGGGCTTCAAAAACATGGAAATTAGTGACATTCTGCTTTCTCTATAAAGATGTGTATGTAAATTGTCTAACCTAGCTTCTTAGAATTAGGATTCCAAATCCATATTCGAGCCTCTAAAGTGGCTTGACTTTTTGAAGTAGATCAAAAGCTTCAGAGGGGTAGCTGAGTCAGTCTGTATAGGATAAACTTAAAAAACTAGAAATAGTATAGTAGCACTTTAAAGACTAACAAAACATGTAGATGGTATCATGAGCTTTCGTGGGCACAGTCCTCTTCTTCAGATGACCGGAGTGTTGGATCTGGTCATCTGAAGAAAAAGCGGGCTGTGCCCACGAAAGCTCATGATATCATCTATATGTTTTGTTAGTCTTTAAAGTGCTACTAGACTATTTGAAGTAGATCAGTGAATGAAATCCATGGGCATGAGTGGCCTCTGACATAAACTGATGTAAATCAGGAGTAACATAATTGAAATACACTGGTATAAACTCTAGTGCAAGTGACAGGTGAAATCAGGCGCATATACTCGGGCCTTTTATTTAAGAACCTTACTGTAGGCATCTCAATTTAAAATTCTGGTTTCAGTATTCTTGTTCCAGAGATGAATCGTTAAAATATGGACCCTGATTGGCAGCTTCACTGAATCCAATGGGAGTGGCACCAGCGTCCAATCAGAATCTGAACCACAGTATTTTTGTTCTTGCAGCCTTCTTCCCTGTTTCAAAAGTCTGGAAACTGTAAGTCCAATGTAGTATAGCTCCTCTTTCGACTAGTAATACTCCAGTGGCTATGAACTTTAGCAGTTAACAATTCTGGAGGAAAACAAGGTGGTCTCTGCAGATGCACAGTCTGTATGTTATACTTGGTTTCTCTTGATGCACCTCATTCTTCCTCCCTCGAGAGATTTTCTGTTTCACAAACAAAAACCAAATGACAGCATATAAATGTATTGAGTATGTCCTTGATAGATAATTTTTTAACTGAAGGTTAAAAATAACATTGATGTATTTGTTGTGAGAAATATAGACTTGGATCAGCAGCCTATTTAAAAAACAAAACAACATATTATTCCATTTTTAAGGTTCCCTCTGCCATTTAAATTACTGTGTTGCTATAGTATTTGCATGAGAAGAAGGAAGCTGGCTTTGGTTTTCAGGTTTTCTTCCTTTTGCCAACAAAGTCTTCAGGGCACTACATAGCATGATAGAGACTCTTGAGTCACCTAAAACTACTTTTGTGAAACATGCATGCTTGTGAATTTTTTATACAAGTACTAACTTCATCCTGCATTTCGAAAATGTCTTTTCTCCCCATCCCCAATATACACTGCTTCACAAAGGACATGTTACATTGTATTAGGTTATGTCAGGATATTCTGTATGCATCACAAGATATGATTAAACTTGATGTGACTAGACACAGAGGGATGTGTGTTGCACAGCACTGCACATTTTTTAAAGAAATTTCCATTTTTATCAAAACCAGGTGGTATTCCCAAAACAGAAGCAGTAGTGAGTTGGATGCTAGTGTATATTGCCAACGGACACAATGTTGTGGGTTTTTTTTTTGCTGCATTTTGGGGACGAATGAGCAGATTTTTTCTGGGGCTTTGTTATATTTAAAGATAATGCTTAGTAAAGTAGTCTAGAAAAATCAATACTTATCTCAAAATAATCCTAAATTTATGATGAATTCAAAAATAGTTATGGAAAAAAGCCCTGGAAAAAAATCTGTCTGCTACTTGCCAGTGATGAGGAATTCTTTTATTACTCAGTACAACAACATCAGCTTCACAGCTATTTCCATTACAGTTGCTCTTATGGTAAACCAGAAGTTGGTAACATTTTGTGTGTGGGCTGGTAAATTTTCATAAGTTGAGCAAGTCTGATTTGAAAACTATTTAGTCGTTTCAAAGAACATTGGAAAACATGTCTACGGCATAATGGAGGTCTGCAAGACAGAGGAGCAGCTCCTTCCTCCTCCTTCCTTTTTTTCCCCAAACATATTTCCCAGCATGACTTCTTTGGGTCTGCCCCCCTGAAATTTGCAATAGCCAAATAGCTCAAGCTTTAAAGTGGCCATTTTGCAGCTGGTTACCACTTGCTTTACCTTCCTTTCTGCCGGCTGGTAAATAATAATTCTTATCTGTTCTGAAGTTCTTCCCCCAAAAAGTGTCCCACCCATTCCCTCTGTCTCTCTTCAACTAGGTCTTCACCTGCCCTTCAGTCATTCAGGAGTCCATATTCCTTTTGCAATTTTTAAAATCATTCTATATTTCTGTGCTATGAGCTCCTCCTTCTTGACCCCATTACATCTTTGCCACCATGTAGCTTGCCAAGAATGGCTGGGCCGTCAGGACACTCTTTACAGCAGGGCTATTCAACATGTGGGCTGCATGCAGCCCATTGCCCATTTGTTTGCGGCCCATGGTGCGGTTTCAGTTGGTATGTGTTTTAGTAGTTAAATTCCTGGACTGTCATTGCTCATTAAAAGTGCTGTCATATGGGTGGAAATTGGGTAAATATTGCATTTTATTAATATCAGCAGAACTGACTTAAATGGGGCCTGAGTGTTGTATAGTCTTGCCTTAATTTTTGTATTCATGCCTGTCAGTGTGAAAGAAGCTATTTGCATATATATTTGCATGTATATGCAACCACACTTAAGCTGTGGCCCTCAGCACGTGCTGTATCATTGTGGCCCCCAGGGCTTTCAAAGCTGAGTAGCCCTGCTCTACAGCATTGTTGATGCTGCTCCTCTGTATGCTCTAGCAGTCTACTGCATTCCACAAGACAAAACCAAGCCTGTCTCCCCCACCAAAAACAAACACACAATCAATCAATCAACAATCAAACAGAAACCAACCAACCAACCAAAAGAAACCCAAAACCAAACAAAAACCCCCACAACTCCCAGTTTTCCAAGGAGGTTACCTCTCCGGGGGAGGGAAATCCAGTCATTAGGAAAAGGCAGGTGTTAGTAATGGGAGATTTGATCATTAGAAATGTTGATAGCTGGGCTTGTGATGACTGGGAGAACCATATGGTGACTTGCCTGCCTGATGTGAAGGTTGCGGATCTCTCGAGGCATCTAGATAGACTTATGTGTAGTGCTGGAGAGGAGCCGGTGGTTGTGGCACATGTAGGTACCAATGACATAGGGAAGGGTAGCAGAGATGTTCTGGAGGCCAAATTTAGGCTGCTAAGAAAGAGACTGAAATCCAGGACCTCTATGGTGGCATTCTCAGAAACTGAAGTGCCAGGTAGGCAGGCAGAGCTTCAGAGTCTCAATGCATGGATGAGACGATGGTGTAGGGAGGAGGGGTTTAGTTTTATAAGGAACTGGGGAAACTTTTGGGATAGGGGGAGCCTATACAGGAAGGATGGGCTCCACCTAAACCAAAGTAGATCCAGACTGCTGTACACATACAGATGTGGTCTCCTCATCTCAAAAAAGATACGCTGGCATTAGAAAAGGTTCAGAGAAGGGCAACTAAAATGATTAGGGGTTTGGAACGGGTTCCATATGAGGAGAGATTAAAAGACTAGGACTTTTCAGCTTGGAAAAGAGGAGACTAAGGGGGGATATGATAGAGGTATATAAAATCATGAGTGGTGTGGAGAAAGTGAATAAGGAAAAGTTATTTACTTGTTCCCATAATACAAGAACTAGGGGCCACCAAATGAAACTAATGGGCAGCAGGTTTAAAACAAATAAAAGGAAGTTCTGCTTCACACAGTGCATAGTCAATCTGTGGAATTCTTTGTCTGAGGAGGTTGTAAAGGCTAGGACTATAACAGGGTTTAAAAGAGAACTAGATACATTCATGGAGGTTAAGTCCATTAATGGCTATGAGCCAGTATGGGTAAGGAATGGTGTCCCTGGCTTCTGTTTGTCAGAGGGTGGAGATGGATGGCAGGAGAGAGATCGCTTGATCAGTACCTGTTCAGTTCACTCCCTCTGGGACACCTGGCATTAGCCACTGTTGGCAGACAGGGTACTGGGCTGGTTGGACCTTTGGTCTGACCCAGTATGGCCATTCTTATGTTCTAAGGAGCTAATAGTGCTGGAATGGAAATCCAGTCTTTGCCGCCTGCATCACAGTTCAGAATAGGGACACCAGGCGGCTGGGTTGCCTTTCAGTTTCTCACTTGTTAATTGATGCTCCCCAAAGACATAGGCAATCCACAAGGCAGTGCATATAGCAAAGAATCTGTGTAGATTTTGGGGCGTTTATTTTCTCACCCTAAACTCTGATACTTAGCACAACATGTTTAGCTGCCCAGATCATATCGGTGGCTGCCAAGAAAGTTTCCTGTGTAAAGGAAAAAACAACAGGAACATGACTCTTGGAAACTTTTTGGTGAAAATTTCAGCAGTTTTGATTTAAAAAAAAAAAGTAGTTGAAATTTCAGCTAATCCTCCTTTGTCATCTGTCCCAAAGGAATATACACGTCCCCTTGCTTAGTTCTTTAAAAACTTTTGGTTTATTAATTAAAAACATTCCAGGGTGGATTATGTTTTCCCAGTGTTGTCAGTGCTCACAATTTCAGGTGCGACGAGCCTGGTAATGACCCCAGATGCTCCCGTTCTCCCCTAGTTTGAGCTTTAGAGGAGGAAGGATCAGTGAGTAGAAAACTCCCTTTGATAGGCTGCCTTCCCATTTGCCTTTTGGGAAGAGCAGCCAAACGTGACTGTGGCAGGAGGCAGGCATAGCCTTCAGTCATCAGTTCTCAGAGCCCGGAGAATGCTATGAGTAAGGGAAGGGAGGGCGCAGCTTACGACATTCTCCCAAGAAAGGAGGCTAAAACAGGGCATTGTTGTTTCTTGACATCCTGTGGCTTGCCAGAAATCACAACTGGATACAGCCATTTCATTGCCTGCTTTGTACAACTACTAGGTCTCTTAAATGTACAGTTCCACAGCACTTGTGCTTCCTAGAATTTTAGCAGACACATGAATACTGAGTGTCTATTGAATGCTTGGCTGACTGGCATTGATTGAAAGAATAATCCCTTAATAATCTGAGTTTAGGAGCTCAGAATAGATTGTTTTCTCTAAATCTGAAATGCCATGAATGTTGTGTTTGTATTTTGGCATGTGACTACTTATTTTTCCCCACACTGCAAATTCTTAGACAGTAGTTTTGTCTTAATTTCTAAATCAAGATCCCTGAACTTGACAATTCCCAGCTTTCTTGATCTTTGTATCAGAGACAATCTCTAGTCTGCTCTTTATCTCGCTGCTATGATAAAAGCAAGAGAGACCGTTAATGATTTTAATTGAGGATGATGCTTTCTTTTATAAATTATTTAGAGATAAAGATTACATAGCATACTGTCTTTTGATCCATCTTCAGAAACAGTGCTGTATAGTTTGCTGTCAAGATAATTTAAATGAGCACCAATGGGCTCTAAGAGATATAAGAAACTTAAAGTGCACGGTAAAAAAACTGGGTCACTCAAGTGCCTTAAGCAGAAAACACCTGGCTTGGGCACTCAGGAATGTCATTTTCAGAACCTTTAAGTATAGGGGGATTCTTCTCAGTGCCAAATAGAATCATTTCACACCCTGACAGCTACAAGTGTTCCATGTGGCTTTTAAGTAGTATAATAGCCATCAATGCTCGAGAGCTTCTTGTTTAACAATGGTCTAATACCAGTGGTTTTCAAACTATAGTTCGTGGAATGTCAGGCACTGGGTCTCGTTGCTGCAGGGGGATCAGGTGAACACTGGGGGTGCTAAGGCAGGCTGTCTGCCTGTTCTGCACCACAGACTGCGCTGCGCATCAGAAGTGGCCGGCAGCAGGCCTGGCTCCTAGGTGTGTGCGTGTGGGTTGAAAGTGCACAGGGCTTCATGCACTGCCCCTTCCCTGAACACTTAGTACACATTCCCATTGACTAGGAACCTGCTGCTGGCTACTTCTGGGGCTTAGCATGGTCTGCAATGCCAGAACAGGCAGGAAGCCTCCCTTAGCATCTCTGTGGCACAACTGACTGAGAGTCCCTCAAGATAAGCCTCTTCTGCTCCAACTCTGACTCCCCACCCCCTCATCTCAGGAGCCCCCTCCTACACTCCAAAGCTCCCATCTTCAGCCCAACCCTGGAGCCCACACTCTAGTCAAATTATATTGGGTCGTGGGCATCAACAATTTTCCTCTACTGGGTCATGAGAAAAAAAAGTTTGAAAACCTTTGGTCTATACCAGTGCATTTTCACTGGCTTCTTTGGTGTCCTTGTACTAACCTGCATATGTTAAAATGGGGAATGGCCTTCTTTGATGGGACAGGTCAGAATCTAGCATAAGCAAGTGAAGCTCAGTTATGAGAGGCTGCTCTTTTTGATGTGATGATGGGTTGGGTCCTATAGCTCCTTTACTGAGGAAAACCTTTCTTTTTTTAATTGCATCAGTTTTGAATTACATCATAAACTGTAGTTTCTTAAGTCCAGTCCTTAATGGACCAGGTATCCTCAACATAGTTGTCATTTACTGACACCTTAGATTACATTTTAGCCAAGAGTTTAAGGACTAAAGGATCAAGCAACTTGAACTTCCCTTCTCACTCTGGAAATTAGACCCTTCAGATCAGGGGTGAAGTATATAAAAGTAGCATGGCAAGGAAACTTGCATTGTTCTGGCCTGAGCTGGAAAGCAAGAGGAATTATAGCAGTCCTTTGTGATAAAACTGCCCAGCTTTTAATGATGAGATCATTTAAAAAAGTGGTATATACGCTTTTTTTTTAAAGTAGTTTGCCGAATACTCAGTGGCCACTTGTGGGGGTGTCAGAGATCTAACATGTTTTGTGCATATATTTTGGTTTTATGTATGAATATTATTTTACAAGCAAAGGTAGTAAAAGTTGTATTCGATTATGCATATTCATTTCTATTTTAACTTTTTTCAGTTTTATTAGATTCTGAAATTTGTTCCTAACAGGCTAAAATTATTCATGGTTGGCTAGTTGGGACCCAAAGGTAAAATGTATTTTGGAAATTTTAGTTAAAACTGTTCGGTTGCTTCCAAGTATTTGGAGACTAGGGGAAAAATACACTTTCTCTCTGTGGGTGTTTGTGTACAAATTTTAAAGCAACATATTTTTTTGAACAGCCTTCAAGCCAAAGTGGGTGGGAGATGAAAGCTGTAATTTGGCATAGAAGTATTATCTGAGCATTTGGGGGGCATTTAATATTTTTACTTCATTGAGTTGTAGGCCTTTGAAAATCACATTTCACATGTGCTACAGAATGGATTCAATTATTCTTATTACCAGGACAAGTAGATGCCATATACTATAAATAAATTGTCTTAAAAATTTAACTAGGGTATCATATGAGAAGGGGAAGAGAGAGGTAAATTATGCCAACAGAAAATGTTAGCAAAAACCCAAGAATAACAGAAGACCAAATTCAGATTGATTTAGATGAGATGTATGAGGTCCGCATATCTGAAAGCAGAGAAGTAAAGGTAATAAGATTAGAGACCAAAAACTAACCATGCATGAAGCCTCAAATGGAAGCACAAAATGCTACACAGAGCTGGAAAAATCTTGGATTGGAAGTGTTATCATAAATAATACACTAAAACCATTTGTATAATATTCAGAAGCAGTGAAGAAGCAGGCTCAAAGAGTTTGGGAATATAAATTGGTAAATGTTAGTTTGATACGATGTAGGGTGCTAATGGGACTAGGGCCACAGTTGAAATATTACAGTAAAAACAGTTTTTAAGGGGCCATATTTTAGGAAAGACGTTATGGAAGATAAAAATTCAACATGTCAGAGTTGGAGGTATTAATTATAAAGGTCAGACAGACTTGGCTTCTGATATACAGATGAGAATCAAAGGAAATTGTAGGGAATATTCTAAAATTATTGGAAAGAGAGGGAGAGGGAGAGAGGGGGAGGGAGGGGCAAAGATTAAAATCAGTTACTCCTGTGGGCCAGCATAGTGTTGTGTTCTACACTGCCAGCTAAAGCAAAGCTCTCACCTCCACCACTTGCCAATCCAGAAAATGATTGGACTGTTCTGAATGGAGTTCCTCGCATTGTTCAAAGTGACCCTTACTGCTGACTAAAGAGCCACATGAATAAATTCTTCTAAAAATAGCTCAGTTCTGTCATTCCCCACTGGAAGGATGGGAGAAGGCTGGTTGCAACCTGGGAGTTCAGGGTAGGGGATTGGGAGGGTTGTGATATGACCATACCTGTAAGAAATGTAAGTGTGGGGTGGAGTGCAGGGAGCTCCGGGCAGAGGGTTGGGTTGGGGTGAGTGTGGGTAGGCTCAGGACAGGAGGTTGGATGTGTGTCTGAAGGAAAGGCTCTTGGAGGTTTAAACTAGTGTAAATGGTGGATTCACTGTAACTTGAAGTTTTAAAATCATAATTTGCAGCACTTTAAAGACTTTGACTATGCAGCACTTTAAAGACTAACAAGATGGTTTATTAAGTGAAAGCTCATCACCTAATAAACCATCTTGTTAGTCTTTAAAGTGCTGCATAGTCCTGTCTTTTGTTTCAGGAGTAGGAGAGTGAGGATCTGTATCCTACAGTGAGCAGGTGGTCAGACTAGATGATCATGAAGGTCCCTATGTACTTTGAAATCTATGAGTGACTTGGAACTGAACTGATAGACTTCTAAATTTACTAGTAGAAAACTACTTAGTCTTGGGAATGGAGACAAAATTCTTTCCCTTCTGCTAGTTGGTAGCAGACTTTGAGGCCTTGCAGGCTGACTTCATGTAACTGAGGTCTCCTCTAATAGGGATCTAGGGATATTTTTTGTTTGTTTCCACTACAGATACCGGTCTTAAACAAAACGCAATCCGTGCTTTTTGGAATATTGATCCAAACCAGGATCTGGTTCCCTGGAAGTAAGGTTGCACTAAGAACTGACTCTAGATAATGAGATGCAGGCTGTTTGCAACAGCTCTTCCCCTGAAGCAATTTTATCACAAAACAATGCAGCATTTCTTCAAAGACTGTGCACTACTCACATTCCAGGAAAAATTAACAACTAAAGATTATGGGTAACTATGCCATCTGGTGACTCCCACAACACAGGCCTGGGCAAATTTTTTTGAAGAAACCTTGCATTAGTCAAAAATAGCTGAATATGTGGGTCGGTTAGTGGTTCCTGAAATATGAACACGTAATTTCTGCCTTAAACTAGCTTGAACCTGTAGCTTCCAGCTAAATTTCACTTTATTTTTAATGATGTTTGGTCGTGCTTTGTGCTAAATTCAAGGGAGCACAACTTCTCCCCTAAAAGAGGGGTTTGCATGAATTCCTGTCAGTCAAAGCTGATCACTCCATAACCAAATAAGAGATGTCCTTTCACTTGGGCAAAGATGGTGGGCTAAAGTGGTGAGAGATTTACAGGATTTAACAAGACACCTCCTTAGTGGTTTGAGTTGTAGGGTGTGGTATGAGGATGGAAGACAGATTTTGCACACTAAACATGATCAAATGGAGGACATAGTTAGGAGAGGCCTTATGCACTTTTATCCTTTTTACTGGTGAGGGTAGAGGAGCATATCGGCAAAGGAACCAGTAGCCTGGGGAGAAAGAAAAAGGGAGAATTGTAACTATCTGGAAGTGCCTAATCTTGAGGGATAAAGTCACAGTTGCTTCAGTGTGCCTCAGAGCTGCTTCTGAGTGTATAAAGAGAAAACATTTTATTTTTCTTTGGAATTGTGTTGCCCTGGTCTCATAATTAGTTTTTATTCAACAATATCTATTGTCTGTTTGCACTTCAGCTACCTAATTCTGTTCCTTGCAGCTTCTAATAAACACACCCTAGGACAATGATGAACCACAGTTCTCAGAGAAGCAGGAAGTACTCTGAGAATATGGCTGCATTTTAGGTTACTCTTCTCATGATTGCACAGAATTTGTCTCTGAAAAGCCCTAGATAATGTAGGGATAACATGAGATTCATCAAGTGCTTCAGAACCTTGTCTTTTCACGATAATGCAACTGGCATACAAGAACATTATATTTAATCCTCAGCTGTTTTCACTTCCCTTCTCTGCAGACTTTTTCTTTTTATGGATGATGGCTTTACTTCATCAGTAGCTTCTATAGGACTCTCTCTCTTTCCATGAAGTATGTGGACAGTACTGTTAATATGCCTTGTCATAGAGCTTTCCCCATTTTCTGTCTAGCTGTAATATTCTTATTATGATATATTGGGGCAAAACCTGACTCCTCTTCTGTGGCAGTGGACAACTCTGCCTACAGCAGAACTAGTGCACAATTTAGGAAATCTGTGTAGGGTGCCCATCTCCTTCCCATGCCTCACAGAGCTGCCAGAGACCCTGCCCGTACAGTAGGATCTGTAGTTATGGGGGTAAAGCCTGTCTTCATGGGGGTAAGAATTGGTAGATCTGATGCTCCAGGTATCCAATACAGTTTGCCACACAGTAGTACAATGGACTTAAGACTGCAGAAACCATCTTTTCTATGCCACAGTCTGGGAAAGAGACCTTCTTTCTGTCAGCCCTTGTGGAGTCCCCCTGCCCCTGAACTAAGGCAGGTTACTAAGGCATGGTAAGAATATGGAAGTGGAGAATAATATGGCCTATAGATAATGTAGTAAACTGGTTGATCTTTTAGGCTTTGAGCATTTTAACATGGTGCACATACCTTTAAAAAGATTCTCACAAATAATTCCTTTCACCCTTATAAATGTTATTTCAATTGAATTTTTCACAGATCGCATTGTATGTCTTTCTTTTGAACGTCAGCATTCACGAACCATTATATCAGACCATCTTTTTGCCAGTCCTGAGTGCCACTCTACAAACCAGGCATCCTGTTGTATGCATGACATGTGGAGTTTCCTTTTTTCAATCTAACTATTCTCTCAATGATAGATTTCTTCCACTGGCATTGTTACATTTCCTTCTTCTCCACTCTGTGTTTTTATTATAGCTCCTCTTCTTCTTGAGTTTCTTGGATCCTTTTTGTCCCTTTCTTTGCTTCCAGCTTTGATTTTCATGCCTAAGCTATGCCACGTTTTCTGCCTCTTATGCTCATTCACCTTCATTCCTTTCTCTTTCCTTCAACAATGAGACACTTGATAATGCACTGAAAATGTGCTTTTCTCTTTGACAAAGCTGTCTCTCGTTTAATATGAGCATGGCTTTTATTTTCTTTGGGCACTTTCAGTAGAATCCTGTCTCCCTCCCTTGTTTGCATACACATGCTGCTGGAGCATGACTGTTGTTTTGATTTTGGGGCAGTACACTAGCTCACAGTTCACAGGTTCAAATGAGAACTTATTTCCCCCTCTCAGCCATCCCACTGCAGGTAGGATTTTTGCCAGATTTCATAAACTAAGCAGGCTCATTAATATCTGAATGGGGGAACTGAACCCTACAGTACTTTAGCCAAAGGTGCTTATACTATAAAGCATTAAGATTCGTCCATGCCTCTTGCTGGATGCTGTATAATGGCACACACATGCAAACAGAGATAGCGAAAACAGCTACGTTGCTGCAGTATAAATAAGGGCCAGATCTTCAGCTAGTGTAGTGTGGCTCAGGTAGAGTGAGGTCAGCGGAGCTATGCTGACTTACATCATGTGAGGATCTGGCCTCCTGTGCTTACCTTTTAACTTTGTACTTATATTAGATCAAATCCCGAACCAGGATGCATGGCTGAACAAAACAGTAAAGGGGCTCAATGTGCTACCCTGCACTAGCTATCTATACTGCTGCTCATAGCATGAGTGAGGAAGCTGGCTTTGCTGAGCTATGTGTAGGAAGGGGTGAGAGGACAATAGATGTCCAGGTGCCTTGGCAGGCATGCCACTCAGCTGGATATAGATCCAGTGCAGTTTATGTTTTTTCTGGAACAGCAGAGAGACTGTGAAGGAGATTGTGACTTAATGAGTGACAATTGCTTTCCCAGGCTGCTCCAGTCTCTTAGCCATCTGCCCTTAACAAGGGACAAATTCATGCCTAAGCCCTAAATTACTGACCCCTAAAGCTCCACAATCATGACTAAAGTACCTCAGTGCTTGTTTCAGAAATTGGAAGTCCTCTTTCTGTGTCAGCACTGCAGCTGGAGGAGGTGGAGGAGCCTTGTGTTGTGGGAGATGCCATATTTCACATGCAGGCGTAACAGCAGTGTCCTGATTACTAGTGGCCATTACAGATCCCATTGCAATTTTCACAATAGGAGGTTTAAAACCCAGTGCCCTGGTCAATTACCAATTTGAGTATTTTCATTCTGCCTCTGTAAATTACCTCTGTAGTTTAATATGAGTGTGGGATGTGTCATTCTTTAATAGCCTTCCATCACGACTCTTTTCTTTGGGGTGGTTGAAAAACAATTCCTGTATGCTGTGTTTGTTCTCAGATGTTCTGGATCCTTCAGGATGAAAGGTACTGTATGAATATAAGGTTGTAGATCTTTTCTGGATAGGCTAGCACTCAACCTCTTTTTATTATGTGTGTGGTAGAAGCACACAGAGTAGGTTCTTCTTGAGCTAAGCACTAGTGCATTGGGAGGAATGTTCAGTTTAAGAAACAGTTTACAGTCTAAAGCCTGGATGCTTTAGGGAATCAGATCTGTACAGGTAGCAAGAAGGTCAACCACATGGAGTTCCTTGAAGATGGTGTCTTTAGAACGTAATTGTGCTTGGAAAAACAATAGTTTTGAAGGTCCATAATTATGGTCATTGGTGGGGTTGGGTTCATCTTTTGACACATTTTGTATAGCCAGTCTATTCATTCTATCTTTGCATTCCTATGGAATATCTACTCCGAAAGGTTCAAATCATTCTGAAATTTTTAATGACAGTGCTCTTGTAGTTGTTGCATTGGTACTTAGTAAACAGAGGAATCTTTTTCTCCAGGAACAGAATGGAAATATTATTTTGTATGATTTACAGAGTAATGAATTTTAATTAATAATGTAATGGTATTAAAAAAAAAAGAGGTTTTATTTTTGATCTGAGATTTTTCCATGCCAGATCATAAATGTAAAAAAAATGGCCATTTATAACATAATAAAACCAACAAGAATACTTTTGTCATGACACTGATATTTTTTGTACCTAAAATAAATTAATTTATATTTCATCACTTCAGATGACTTTATACTTTGCATATGCATATTTATATTTAGATGCAATATTTTCAATAAATAAAATCACTACACTGAATGTCATGAATTCAAGATAGACAACAAGTGGTAGGAATAAATGGTCACCTCCCATAATGGGGAGAGTTAAATAGCAGGGTTCACCAAGGATCTGTCCTGGGACCTGTGTGTTTCAACATATTCACAAGTTACGTGGAAACAGGGGTGAACAGTAAGGTGACACAATTTGCAGATCACACAATCACGCAAGTCAAGTCAAGTCCAAAGGAATCTCACTAAACTAGGTGAGAGGGCAACAAAGTGGCAAATAAAATTCAACTTTAAGAACAAAGTAATGCACATGGGGAAAATATTCCCAACTGTACATGGAAAACGATGGAGTGTAAAGTAGGTGTAACTACTGAAGAAGAGATTTTTGGATAGTTCTCTGAATCTGTTTAATGTGCAGTTTTAATCAAACAAGGTAACAGAATGCTAGGAACCATTAGGAAAGGGATAGATAATAAGACAAAATATCATAATGCCACTGTGTAGATCCATTGTATACCTGGGCCTTGTCTGCAGTTCTGGTTGCCCCATCTCAAAAAGAGAGGGGAATGGGGCAGGGGGGTAAGGGCAATGAAAATGATGAAGAGAATGGAACAGATTCTATATCAGGATAGAGTAAAAAGACTGGGACTGTTCATCTTAGAAAAGAGATATCTAAGTGGTGATATCATAGAGGTCTATAAAATTGGGAAAGGTGTATAGAAAGTAACTAGGAAAGTATTATTTATCCCTTCTCATAACACAGGAACCAGGGGTCTCCCAGTGAAATTAATAGGCAGCCGGTTTAAAATTAACAGAAGGAAGTACTCCTTTATACAAAAACAAATATGTCTGCTGCAGAGTTCTTGGATGCTGTACTTTAATCATTCTCAGTAAAAGATGGGACACTTGTCCTGTCAAATGCTTGTGGCTTCTATGTGCTACATGGTCACTTTCTTTTTCAGAGGATTCAAAATGTCCTGATAGTCCTCCTGAGTCCCAGCTGAATAAACTGTAGCAGAGCCAGATACTTCTGATTAATCTTGTTGAAACACATGCCTAAGTTTCACCTCCTTAGTCTGTGGACTGAAGGCGTTCTTGAGTGTGATTTGCAACCTCCTGCTTTTGAACTAGCTGTCCTGGACAACTAGCACAACCGAGACTTTCATGCTGCAGCCACACAGATTGTGAGTTTTGGGTGCAGAGCAGAGGTAAAAGTAAGCCAGTATGATGTACCAGCAAGAAAGTGGCTGGCAAAGTCCAGTATGCCCAGGCCTGCCAACACTACGGGGGGCAGGGGCAGTTGCCGTGGGGCCCAGTGGTTCAAAGGGACCAAGGACTCCAAGCCGCTGCTGCTACTGCAGCAGCCAGAGCCCCGGGCCCTTTATATTGTTGTTGGAGTGCTGCTCACTCTGGGCGACTCTAAGGACGGAGGCAGAGAGGTCAGCATGGCATGCTCCAGGTACCACAGGAAGCTGGCTGCCCTCAGCCCTGTCCCTGTGCCTGAGGTTCTGCCCCTTGTGGGAGTACAGAAGTGCCCCCCCATCCTGCCCACAGGTCCGTGGAGGCTGTTGGTGCCCCTGAGTACACCATACCAGCTATTTATAGCCAGTAGTGCATATAGGAGACACCTCGCATCTGCCTCCCCTAGACCCTCCACGGAGCTGCCTATCCTCCAGCTCCCTCTGCACAGCAGCATCCCCGCAAGAGAACAGGGTTGGAGGTGGGCGTGGGGGCTGGGAGTGGTACAGCAGAGAGAGGAGTTGCCAGGATTCTGCTCCTTTCCTTGCTGCCCTGCCCCCCAGCCCTGTCCTCTGGTGGGGCTGCTGCTGTACGGAGCCAGAGGAGAGGCAACTCCGTGGAGCAGGGGAGAGGCCTGGGGCTTCTGCTCCTTTTTCTGCTGGGAGGGGCAGCAGGAAAAGCAGCAGAACTGCCAGCTGTTCCTCTGGCTGCCATGCCATCTCCAGCCCTTTCCCAGGTAATGTGGGATGGGGAGGAGAGGGGAAGAGTGTGGGGGGCCCATGCTCTTCTCAATCAGACCCCTCTAGAGTACAGCAGAGCAGACATTAGTCAATTATTAATACTGCAGGAGGTAGACAAGGCCATACAACGCTGGTTGACAGCAGGGTGGGAATGAGTGTCTGGGAGCACTATAATTTCATTCTGCATTGGAATGAAAGCAAAACTTTCTGGATATTGTTAAATGGAATTGTGTTGAAATATCTGGTTTTTTGGATTTGATTCAGTTCTGTCTGGTGAGAAGTGACCAGGCTCAACCTGGACCGTGGAAATCTTCCCATTGAAATAGATACTCCCCGCAAACCGGCCTGGCTTTAGTGGAACTGCTTATTTCATTGAAAATCCATGTCGTCAAAGTGTTCTGACTAGCTCTAATGAGAACCAAATAAAATATAGGTGAAGCAATGACAACCATTAGGAAGCCTTCCCCCAGCTCAAACCATTTATGCTTTTAAAGTTTGGCATTACTTATATTTTGACTCAGAGAGAGAGAGTCCTTAAGTGGCACATCTTAGCTTAGCTTTTGCCTCATAAACTCAGGATTTATATTTTCTCTCCTTTTCCATATATAAGCTTTGCTTGAAGCTTTTTCTAACCATTGCCAAAAGCTGCATTTTCCTTTTCCTTCCTAGGTTTGACATCTTGGCTGCTGAATTTGTCTTGCTTCTCTTAGTAAGACAGAAATTAATAAGAGTCTACTTTCCTAATTACACAATCAAAATAAATTATGTCCACAAATTGGAAGGTGTGGAAATTGCATGTGTATTTTGGGTGCCTAGATAATGTCCAAGAGTAAATTGTTTTCATATAAATTGCATGCTTAATTAATTGCTTTCAAAATGCCTATGTATTTTTGTGCAAATACATCTATGCCTGCAATTCATAAAAAGCAGAGACAAATTAAATTGCCTATCCACATATAAAAATGTCGCCGTTGGTGTATCCCGACTGTGCTCAGTCATCTGCTCTTTTCCCATCCAGAGCAATAAATTTGGATGAGATCCTTATACTCTGTATTGCCACTGGGTATCTAATTCAACAGATTTCATTTTCTCCTAAATTACTGACATACTAGGTTGTGTTTTCTGGCTAGTTTGAACACAGTGTGTTTATGCCTGAAATGTAAATTTTCTTTCTTAAAGAAAGAAACATTGTTTCTCTTCTTTAAAGAGAAGTAAAATTAAAGAATAAAGTAAAAATATTACTGGGGAAGTGACACACACTACTGGTGGACTACATGTTTGGGTACATTAGAGATTTGAATTATTCACAAATAAAATCCAGAGATAATTTACTCTACAACTATCTCTATGCAAACCCAACACCTCTAATCCACACCAGCAAGCAGAAGACAATCTTTAAGAATGACCATAAACTAAATTGCTCCAGCAAAGTTGGTCTTCCTTTTGTTGTTAAACTGAAATACTATAAAATTCCTCTTTAAAGAACTATTTGCTACCTGGTTCTGACTTTGTTTACTGAAAGTAATCAGACTTTAAAAAACAAATACATAAAGCAAAACTTTGAAATGGTAAATTTCCTTGCAACAAGGACTACAATTTTAATGAAAAAAGTAATCTAATGCAAAAAATAGAGATACTTTAATCATTCTTCTGAGCTGGCCAGTAATCCTTCCAGTCTAATTTTCAAGTCCTTATTTATTTTTAAAGAAATGAATTTATGCTTGAAATTTGTTTTAATATTTTACCACAGTCTCAGCTGACTTGTATCTCTGGGCAATGCATGTATTTTCTAGGGATAAAATGTTTGCTCAGTCCTGAAGGAAAAACAATAACTCGGATTCTGACTCTTAGCGGCAATTTCTTGCTAATATACAAATATTGGACAAGAAAGACCTCATTGATATGCTTTTGGTAAATGAACTTTGTAAGAGATTTCTTCTCCAGGCTCTGTTTTATATTTGTTCCGTATCCTCAACTCTGCATATGTATGTGATAAACAGCCAGAAACAGGAGAGTGTCAGCTTTCTGCTAAGACAACAGAAGCTTCTTTTGCAGCTTGACTGGCTCCTTCCATATCTATTGCTTCTGCAGCTGCTGCTCTGTAAGCAGCTGCTAGTTTCGCATGCTTCACTGCTGTAGTTGCACCTCAAGCTTGATGGCTCAAGTGATTGCATAGCCCCTTAACATCTCAAAGCACATTTTAGTCATAAACATCTGAAATGATAGCAGACAAGGTCATTAATAATCTGCTGTTTTAGGCCAAGGTCCTTCAAGGACACTGTACTAGGGAATCTCTGGATGTGAAACAGGGCCCTGCAGTAGTGTAATCTCTGGTATACTGAGACAGCACAGTGGGAAGGAGGGGGGAGAGAAAGGCATATAGAAATCACTCTAGCATCTTCAGGAAAAGAACAAATAAGTCACTAGTGTTGATCTGGGAAAAAATAAAGGAAGAGGAGAATAGGGAAGATGAGTTGCAAGAGTAATTTGACTTAATCCTAGCAGGACTGGGTGATGATGGATTAAACACAGTTCTCACCATGACCACACTTTGCCTTGAACTTTATTTTGGTTTGAAGTACAGTTTACAACATTAGAAACCTGAAGAGAACTGTGAGTAGTATAGACGGACTTTGAACAACTGGCTAGTATTTAGGTTGACATATGGTATCCTCACCCAAATCTCAACGGTTCTAGAACCTACTTGCCTATTGAAAGAAATGACAAATACGAAATTTGATCTTCCTCTAACAGCTAACAAACCATTGGGGCACAAATTGTGTGAAGACTTATGGGGGCAGTTTGATGGGGCACCATTGGGTAGAATCATAGAATAGAATCATAGAACACTAGAAATGGAAGGGACCTCGAGGTCATCGAGTCCAGTCCCCTGTCCTCATGGCAGGACCCAGTAACATCTAGACCATCCCAGATAGAAGTCTATCTAACCTGCTCTTAAATTTTCACAACCTCCCTAGGCAACTTATTCCTGTGTCTAACCACCCTGACAGTTAGGGAGTTTTTCCTAATGTCCAACCTATACCTCCCTTGCTGTAGTTTAAGTCCATTGCTTCTTGTCCTATCCTCAGAGGCCAAGGAGAACAATTTTTCTTCCTCCTCCTTGTGACACCCTTTTAGATACTTGAAAACCACTATCGTGTTCCCTCTGTCTTCTCCTTTCCAAACTAAACAAGTCTTCCTTCATAGGTCATGTTCTCTAAACCTTTAGTCATTCTTGTTGCTCTTCTCTGGACAGTCTCCAATTTCTCCACATCTTTCTTGAAATGTGGGGCCCAGAACTGGACACAATACTCCAACTGAGGCCTAATCAGCGCAGGGTAGAGCGGAAGAATGACTTCTCCTGTCTTGCTCACAACGCTCCTGTTAATCCATCCCAGGATCATATTTGCTTTTTTTACAACCGCATCACACCGTTGACTCATATTTAGCTTGTGGTCCACTATAACCGCTAGATCCCTTTCTGCAGTACTCCTTCCTAGACCGTCGCTTCCCATTCTGTATGTGTGACACGGATTGTTCCTTCCTAAGTGGAGTACTTTGCATTTGTCCTTATTAAACTTCATCTATTTACCTCAGACCATTTGTCCAGTTTGTCCATATTATTTTGAATTATGACCCTATCCTCCAAAACCGTTGCAACCCCTCCCAGCTTCGTATCATCTGCAAACTTAATAAGCATGCTCTCTATGCCATATCTAAATCGTTGATGAAGATATTGAACAAAACTGGTCCCAAAACAGACCCTTGCTGAACCCCACTTGTTATGATCTTCCAGCAGGACTGTGAACCATTAATACCTACTTAGGTTACAGAGTTGATTGTTCAACCCACGATTCCTCAGGTCTGGAACCCTGACATATAGGGAAGGTACATCTAAACTAGACAGATTTCCAATTATATGTACTTTAACTAAGCTAAGTAACAAAATATTTAAAATAATCACAAACAAATCTGAATTATGTCAGTTAATATTAATTAAATTAATGAGTTACATTTATCGGGCTGACAAACCAGCAGTTCTTAAATTTTATTGAACTATTTGGAGGAGAGCGGTTTTGTTTAGCTATTAGCCCCAGATTAATTGGGTATTATCAATCTTAATGCAAATGTATATATCTTTGTCAAATGACTGGCTGTGGTCAAACCACTCCCACATTAAGGCCAGTATTGAGGATGGATGTATGATGTCTTAGACAACAAAATTGTTTAGGTATTTAAGGACTTATTCTCTAGATGCTGTTTCCAAAAGTGTCATGGGTTCTGTTCTCTCTCTGACACATATTCCCAACGAGTTAGTGGAATTAAAGACAAATTAATGAATTCTAAGGTAGAGTCGTGCCTCTGCATATAAAAATTGCAAGGGAAAACAACTAAAGGCATTGGTACTTATGCAAATGTGTTGTTGCGATGCATGTAGTTTCAAGAAGTTGTAGTTGAGACATTTTAGGTAGACATATTCATGGCTCATATCTGAATTGATGGACTTGCTTATGGCTAGTGATTGTTGACTTTGAGAGTTGCATCCTAAATGTTCCTGGACCCCAGTTCCTAGGTAGATATCCAATAGCATAGAGGAAGATGGCATTGTACAGCTAGGGACCAGCATCAGTAAGCAGACATGCCAGAAATAAAGACTTTTACTTCAGTTTTGAAGAGGTTTCTGTGTCAGTTCTGGACAACTACAGATGTATTGCTCTCTCTTTGGTCACTCAGGGGCACCCACTCTAGGTTTCTGGCTCCTCAGCCATCACCTGTCTTGGATACGGACCAGTGTTCCCTGTAAACTGTGTGCTTGGGCAGCCACCCAGGAGAGATTCAAATGCTGCCCAGCTGATTAGCAAAGCACCCACCCTTTGGCCTATGTTTATATTGGTGGTGCACATCTGCATATGCCTTGATGCGCATAACAAAATGTATTCTGCACATGCATGGAAAACAGTAGAGGGAACATTGATAGAGACCCATATATCTCTCTCCCTCCAGAATCAGGGGTTTTCCAGGCACAAACTGTGATACCCCCTGGAAGTCAGACTGCCTAAACAGATCATCATCCATGCTTTGGTTTCTCTCTGGAGCAGTGTTTCCCAATTTTATTTGGCCGCAGAACCCTTTTAAAGTTGAAAGAATTTTACGGAACTCCTAATAACAGTTTAATATATGGGGGTGAAAAAGTAGACCACAAATAAGTAAGGATAATAATTAACAAATGCTAAACAAGGTCATGAGATCAACATTTAGTTCAATTGCATGTATTTAAAAACAAAAATCACATAATATTAATATTTTTTTAAATAATAAAATGTTACTGTAATGGAATTTTCTCGCGGAACCCTTATTTTCACTTCACAGAACTCGAGGGTTCTGTGCAACACCATTTGGGAGACACTGCTCTAGAGGTTATGAACAGCATAGTTGCCCATAGTTCTAAGTTAGCATACAGCTCTTTATAAGCAAGCACATTTATATTTAAAGTGAAAATATTTCAGAGAAAATGTCATAATAACAAAAGAACCTACACATATGCTGTAAAGCTTACCAGTCCTTCAAAACCCACACTGGGTTTTCCCCATGATTCCAAGTTTATAATGGCCTCAGATTCAGAACCAGAACAGCCATGAATAGTTCAGCCTTACCTTTATACAGATTGGGCCTTGATCTTAGGCTTATGTAGCAGGACAATGGCTTACTCCTTAGGGCATAACTTCGAAATATTGACATTTTGCCTAACTGGCAGTGGGGAATTATCATTCATCTCCCCGTAGAAATTCCCAAGCAAAATCACTTAATATTTTTCGTTCCACAAGTCCAATCTTGCCTGGAACCCCCCTAGGACACACATTCGTTACATTTCCCTTCTCAAGAGGTTAAGTACAAGCACAGCCCACAATAATATATAAATCATTTATTTATACTATGGAGCCCAAACTTAATTTGATAAGGTCTCTCAAGGATACTGCAGGAAATTGCAATATCTGTCACAGATGGCTTGGCTGGTTCTTCCTCTTGGAATTTACAACAGAGAAAGCAAAACACATTTAACACTTTTCAGCAGACTCTTTGCCTTCTAACAGGGCTTAGTGTTCCCTGCCAGTGTTCAATGACTGCTTACTTGAGGAAACAACAAGCTCTTCGACAGTTTATAGGACTCATTACCATGAACTGTTCTTCTACCCAAATGTGTCTCCATGTCCAGCTCAAGAAAATTTACACAAAAACACCACTGCCAATACCATCGTTCCATTAAATAAAGGGGCTATTCCTACAACCTACGGCAGTGGTGGTCCGCATATCCAACCTGCAGGTTGCCCATCAGGGTAATGTTCCTGGCATTGCCCATCTGCAGCTCCCAGTGGCCACAGTTCTCTGTTCCCAGCCCAATGGGAGCTTTTGAAAGTGGTGGGTGCAGGTGAGGAGGCCTATAAACTTTGGAAACTTGAGTCCTCTTCGCCTCGAAGGCAAAAGTTGATAGAAACTTAACGTGAGAGAGAAACCTGTTTAAGCAAAAATCATAACTTGCTGAAATTAAGTTTTAGTCATTGGAGAGTGTGTTTTGGTTTGGTTTATCTGCAACCATGCTCGTGTCTTCAATTTCAACTTCTTACCACTTAAATATTGAGTGGTAAGAACACCCTCAGTACTGTGTATTCAACTGAAATGTGAAGTCCTCAGCTAAGTTACCATGCTGAAGTGTGTTCGGTCTGTCTTTGGAGGCAGTGAACTTAATAACTTCTGTGAGTGTCCAGTGAGAGGACCAGATGCTGTTGGACAGATGGTCTATCAGGACTGGAAGGGCTGTTGATGTCACCCTACAAGGAGTTTCCACACTGGTGGAAGCAAGGTTGAGACCATTGTCCTCTAGGCTGGCTGTTGGTGTCAGGCCTATGTATCAAAGCTTCACAGTTCAGATGAACCTAGGGTTATAGGGACCACTGGTGATCAGCTCCTTCCAGGTCTGGATGAATCCTCCACAGTATCACAACTATTTGCTTTTTACAGGTAGGCAAGTCCTTAAACTAATCTCAACTCTAACCATTTGCAATCAGTAAATTCTTCACCAGCCTACCAGACTGAAACCGGTGCAAATTATTTTAGAAGACACGATAGCAGAGATTTACTATACATTAATAATGTTTTCAAGCTAATTATTTTGGTGACCCAAAATAGACAGTCTCTGTCACTATGAGCCTAAAACAATCTTTACTGATTGAAAACTTACTGGGAGGCAGGGCTCATTGCCAGAAGCATTGAGAGGAAGGCTCTGTTGTTCTTTCAATTTCATTTGCTGCAATCTGTTGCAAAGACTGGGGTTTAAAGAATCTCAGAACAGTGTAGGAGTGACTTTCAAACTAAACAGTTATTTTGTTTTTCAAAGTTTTGCTCAAATGGTAATATAATAGTTGCCTGCCAAGTAGAATCTTAGATTTGCACGTTAAGGACACACTGTATATTTTGTGGTGTTGCAGACACTTATGCTTATCAGTGAGCAGTCCTGGTGACTTCACTGGGTCTAATCATGTAGTTAAGTGTGTGCAGAAACATTTGCAGAATCTGGGCTTCTACTCCTCTAGAAGAGCAGCCAGCATCTGCACAAACAGGGTAGGAAAGAGAGGAAAAAATGAGTCATTCTTATTTGTTAGTATTTTACACCTGTCAGTGACTGCATGTCAGTGATTACAGAAATCAATGAAATATCAGACCCAGTCCCTTTCATAGTATTTTTGGAATAGCATCTGGCATATCTGACCATGTTTTGGCTTTTTTTTTTTCTCATTCTCAAAAACTACTGGGCCTTATTTGTATATAGGCAAGGTCTCCCCTGAGTCTATTTAATTTATTATTACAAGGCCTAGCAGAAATTTTTAAATGACAAATATTTTGGTGACAATTCTGTCTTTTTTCATAAAAAATAATATTTCATTAAAAAACTGCAATTTTATTTTTTCAAATTCTGTTTTTTAAAAACATTTTCAATAAAAGCTTAAAAGGCAATAACATAGCCTGGTAGTGATTGTATATAGTTTTTTGTTTATCCTTTGTTTTGTTCATTGTTACTATGATTGATCAGTTTAGCAGCATGGTTGTTTTTTCTTTTTTTGAAAGCTATAATGTTCTGCATCAATTATCTGATTTCAAAATTCTGCATTGGAAAATAAATCCTGTTAACATCATGTTAATGGGAAAAAATTCCCTTTCAAAACATAACCCTAGAAAATCTTTTCACATTTGCAGCAATTTCCAAAGAATTTTCCCGTTTTGTATGTTTGCACATGTCAGAGAGAAACAAAGTCCAATTTCATAGCCTCTTAACTGGTCACATTTAAATTCCATTCTACTTCCATCCCATCTCAAGTCTTTTCTCCTCACTTTCTGAAACAGGCAATGCCATTTCTTCCCTTACTCTTTAAATTCAACTAAGGCCAACAGGACAGTGTAAATGTATCTTAATAGTGTATATTTTAGGTACCAACTTCTGGCATATGTAGAATAGAGAAAGACTCAAGACTGGGCAGATCGGAATGTTTGACCAAAATTTGAGCTAGGGAATGAACTTTGTATTTCTTTTCATTAGAGGATGGTTGTTAGGTAACACCAAATAAAACATGCAGGATGATTTCTCCTTCCCTCTTCTTTCCATCTCCTACCTCCTAACCAAGCGCTGGGAAGTTCACACTTTATTGTTTTTTGTTGTTGTTTTTTTTTTTTACTTGTGAGTTTCTCAGCAATTGCCAAACAGCAAAAGACACTGATGTTTTCATTGTGTCATCATTTCTAAGAAAAAATCCAGGAGAGTTATGTATTTTTTTTTCAACGAGAAATTCTTGCAGGATTGGTGGTAAGATTCACAGGGTAGAGAAGGTGCTTGTTCTAATCCATCTCTCCTGTTTAGGGCTCTGTCATTGCTTTTCTAGCAGAGAAAACTTCAAGAGCTGGAAAGATTTTGCTCATTTGTTTATGCCTGAGCCTGAGAAGAGCACGTAGTGACAAGGAAGGTGGCTGCAACTTTAAAGCTGTCTTGGCACAATTATGGAGGAGTGGGGTTCACCTTTAAAACAATGTGTGCCCCAGAAACAGCAGAAGAGAAGGAAATATAAAACGACTTCAACATAAATGTTTTATTCTGAAAACTACAGCTTCCTAATTCAGCATTTTTGGTATCAACTGCAGAAAGAGGGGTGGCTAATGGAGAAGTACCATCTGGTCTCTGTGGGTGATAGGCAAGAAGGTGCCTTCAAAAGGAAGGTTGAATGTTAATAAGAAACACTACTGTTGTATTTGATTTGAAGGTGTTGGACCTAACTCCTTACTGCCTTGCATACTAGCTACACCATTCAGCGCTAGTAACATTTTACACCCCCTTGAACAAGTATAAATGAGCATATAAAGGCAAAGTGATGGAGAAACAGTCTATTCCTGACTCTTCCACTTGTTTCTTGTCTGCACTGGGAAGGTCAGTAGCCTCTTAGGGTACGTCTAGACTTCAGGCTTTTGTTGACAGAAGTTTTGTCCACAGATACTGTTGACAAAGCTTCTGTCGACAAAGAGCGTCTAGACTACAACCAGTTCTGTAGACAAAACAAGTCGCTTTGTCAACATGACAGTGTAGACGCAAAGGACAGTGTAGATGCAATAATGCGTTATTCCTCGTAGAATGAGGTTTACAGCCATCGACAAAACTGCTGAGTTCTGTCGACGTTATGTCGACAGAATTCAGCGGCAGTGTAGTCACAGGTATAGTTTTGTTGACAAAAGTCCGCTTTTGTTGACAAAACCCTGTAGTCTAGACACACCCTTAGTGTTGTTGACTGTAAAACAGGGATAATTAAAGGTTACCAACTCTTGATTTATCATGTCTTATGATATTTGGTGCTTCCTTTAGAGCTCCCCTTCTGATCCAATATGACTATGTCCATGTCTTGGTTTTCATTTAAACAAAGAAGTTTCTGGCCCTCGTTGCTGCAGAGAAACATTTAAAAAATGTGAAGGATAAAAGCTCATAAAGCAGAAGGCTAATAAAAGGAACCCCAAATCTATTGATTAGCTTAAACCAGGAACAAACATCATGATTTTTGGGGCCTGATGGAGTATTTGTGAGTGCTAAGGCTGGTAATACCGAGTTAATACTTTCCTATCTCAATGAGGTGCGGTGATTCTAATTAACATCTGTACAATAATGTGAACTAAGATTGTTAAATGACAGTTATCATATTTTAAAGTTATCATAATTTAAAGTGCTTTATTATATTAATTAAGTGCCCATGTCTGAGGGATGTTGAGTAAAATCAGCCTTGATACAGAACAATGGGAAAATATTTTTGTTTTATTCTGGTGAACTGGAATTTCCTTTTTCTGGCTTTCAGACCAGAATAACTGCAATCCTATGTTGCTCCCACAAATCTAGCCATCCATACCTGAGAGAAGGCATGAATAAAGGCAGATGATGTCATATGAAAGAGTGGGCCTTTATAAAATGGGGCCTCATGGAATGGAATTTGGACAGAAAAGAATACGGCTGAGTGTGGTGTAAAAGCCTAGGTAGATTGGATTTTTCTTGCTGTATGCATTGAATGTGACTCAAATTCCCTTAACAATGAGAAACTGTTTGTGTGTGTGTGGGGGGGGGAGGGGAGGGCGGGGAGGAAAATATCCTCAGAAATATTTGTTTTCATAAACAATCGGAAACAAATGACCAGAGTCTTCAGAAATCGTTATTCCTCAGTAATGGGCAAATGTGCTGCTTATTGGTCTCAGGTCAGATTGCAAGCCCTTCTCCTCCCCTTTTTAAAAATGAAACTTCAAACAGATTCTCATTTTTGCTGTGTTTCATAGTTGCATTTGAGTAATGACTATCCCACGTTCTCCACAGATTTGTTTTGTGGCTCTGCTTTTCCTTCAAACCAATATCTCAAAAGTTATCTTTATTTCATATAAAGCTTCGCAGGTGATTGATTAGTCAAAAATGACTGTGAGCCACTTAAAATTGAAAAGTCCCTGCTTTTTTTAATTTGGGAGGGAAGAAGACCCCTTACTTACTTTTAAATCCTGCATTGTTGGTGTGATAAGATTCTCAATGCCTATTCTGGACATAACTCCAAATATGCACAGCACTTGCATGGGCCCTGGGAATTGGATTCCATGGGTATAGGCTCCTTAAAAATACTTCACCTAAATGTAAAGTTATAAAAATGATAAAATATAAAGGGAGAAAAATAGTTTAATAATGGCTATTCCTAAATGTTTTCATCAGGAATTGTAGTACTGTAGTAGAATGTTTGCTCTGTTAAGTGTTTTTATATCAAAATACATATTTACTACTGAGTAAATGGTATGAGCCAAATTCTGGGTTTTATTTGAATTAAAGTAAGTAATACAAAGGAAAAATGTCATTGACATCCATTCAGTTACTTCAGATTTACAATGTTGACACTGAAATAACTGAGAAAAGACTCTTGCTCCATCTGTTTAATATTTTCTGAATATTCCCTTGTTCTTTTTTTTTGGAGTCATATATTCCAAGTGATCATTGTGCTCATCCAGTCTGACCTCCTGTATAAGGCTATAGAACTTCCACCAAATAGTTCCTAGAGCATACCTTCTAGAAAAAAAAAATCTGGCATTATCAGTCATTATGGACTAGCAGGTAACAAAGTCATGAAGAAAATAATATAGGGTTAAAAAACCCAAAATGTTCTGTCAACTATAACAATTTAAAATGGGGGCGTGTGACTCACCTTACACAGGTGGAGGAGAAGCAGTAGAGGGGCCTTCATGTTGCAGTCTCTACAAATGCCAAGGGAAGATAGAAAGAAAGGGTGTCACACCCAGGATACATCGAAAATACATCCCTTTTTCGATAAAGGGATGTAAACTAGACATATTGAAATTGTAAATGAAACTGGAATTTGAATTTCTCGTGCTTCATTTACATAATGGCGGCCGCGGCTTTTTTTCAAAAAGCCACTTTTCGGAAAAAAAAAAACCCCGGTCAAGACGGGGATCTTTCAACAGAAATGCCCTGTTTTGAAAGATCCTGTAAACCTCAAAAGACCTGTCCATCAGTCGAAAGATCCCCGTCTTGACCGTGGATTTTTTTGAAAAGTGGCTTTTTGAAAAAAAGCCGCAGCTGCCATTATGTAAATGAAGCGCGGGAAATTCAAATCCCAGTTTCATTTACAATTTCGATATGTCTAGTTTACATCCCTTTATTGAAAAAGGGATGTAATTTAGATGTACCCCCATTTACAGCAATTTTACAGAAATCTGGACAGCCAAGTGAGATGGCATTTGCAACGTGGACATACCAGGTCAGATCCTCAGCCAGGATTATGACAGTAGAACTGTGCTAATGTATACCATCCGAGATTCTGGCCCACATTATCTTGGGCAGATCCCAACTATTCATCCACATCACATTTTATTACGTGACAGTATATTACAATTACAGTAGCCATCATTTTCAGGCCGTAGAAAATATCTCCTATTCACGTAACACTGTGGACTGCTTAGTACATCCTCGCTATGTGCAGGCTGTGGCAGCTCAAGGTCAGACACTGAAACTTCCTGTTTAATTTTCAATTATAGCTTTGGGGTATCGGGAATGGAAAAAGAAAGGCATTTCTGTGATGTGAAACAATGTTGCGTGTGTCCTGTAACACATGCATCGTCTTCCCTTCTCCTGCAATCCACTGTGTAACACTGATAATGAAAAGTTTAGCGTGGAATTCACAGGATGATGCCTGACTTTGTCTTTTAAATGCTGAGTGATTGGTCAGTGGTTCCCCTTTGTCCTAAAGATGTGAAAAATCATTTGCTGCTTTAACCTCCGTTTCACTCCCTGTATTTATCTGTTGATCCTCTGCAGTAAAGCAACAGGGTTATCTCAAGATGTAACATGTAGCTTTGTTGAACCTTTCCATCTGCCCAGGGCTGAATTTTGCCTACAATCTTCAATCCTCCTACCATAAGAGAAAGAGAGTGAGCAAGAAGAAGCCTGTGCATTTTAGGTTAAGGGGATATGTGTATTTTTTATTTGTATTGCTAGTCAGAAGTCTGGGTCTCAGTAGCTGTGTGTAGTATCTGTGCGCGTGCACGCTCGCTCGCTCACAGAGCCCCACAGAGTGTACAACCCGTGTGCCATAATATTCTCGCTGAGAGTTTCTCTGGCTTTGCCATTGAATATTTGTCCTCAGGGGTGGCCCGAGGCGGGCTGCAGCAGCTGGCGCCCCAGGCAGAACGCGTGATCGGTGCCCCCGCCTGCACGGCTGTCAATGGCGTGACGTCATTACGGGGCACCCCGTTGAAGGCGGCACCCTAGGCGACGGCCGAATGGGCCTATACTCACGGGCCACCCCTGTTTGTCTTTCATTGCACTCCTAAAGAAATGGGCTCTTTGTGCAGATGGAATAATAGCAGAATCATACCTGTGCGCATACATGTTCTCATAGAGTTGGCATCCTTTCTAGTAGCTGACCTTGCTAATGTGAACATGTTTTTATGGTTAAGATTAATGAGTCAATTATTTTTACATGAGCTATCTGTAATGTAGGCTGTTTTCCTTGACTTGATTATGTTAATTAATAAAAAGTGTTCCATCTTCCTTTTATTGATGCTCATGCATTAATCAGGAGGAATTATCAATAAGATTTTTGTGGGGATGGTTTGTGTGTCCAAGCTCCCCAATATATTAGTCGGAGGAGAAATACAGGTGAAGTTAATGTTTTCACTGAATACTCCTAAGAGAAAATTAGATGCCTGGACAATATAATGCAGGGATTGCCATTTGAAGTATACTATTACTAAATAAATGCACAGGATTTGAAAGTATAATGTGCTGCTGGTTGATTTTTTGTATTGTGAATACATTAAAACTGCTTAGGGTTAGCTATCACTGTCTGCATAGGCAACAAACCCTGAAAAAATATCAAACACTAATTTTGTGGGAGTTGGAAGTGCTCCCCACCTCTCAGGGTTTTAGTCCTGGATTTTTGGCAGTTTTGAAAATCTGTCCATGAACTGTGGGCCATTAGATCTGTGTAACATCTTGCCTTACTGTATAGGACCATGCGGAAACCCAGACAAAATTAGAGAGTAAGTGTTAATATTAATAGCAAATGGAGGTACTCCATTAGCTCAAGTGTAGATGAAATATTATTTGGGGTCACTGGAAGCTGCTACTACATATAGGCCTCATTCACATACCACAAGAGGCATGCTTTGTAGTGTATTTGTCTACACTGAGTCAGTGAAAGGTGCTGGTAGCAGGGAGGCAGTGGGGAGGTGGTGGAGTATTTTTATCATGACACTCCCCCTCCCTCCCACATACCAGAGCTTTACCCACCATTGAAGTCTTTCCCAGTCACAGGGAGCTGCTGGATCCTTTCACTGAGGTAGGGAAAGACCGGAGCAATGGGACACTACACCGCTAAAAATGAAGTAGACAGGAAAGCATGGCCTGGGTGGGCAGAGAGACGTGAAAGGTATCTGAGTACACACACATACAGGGTTTGTACATATCTTTACATGTGTAAGTAGCACCTCGCCATCTACCCTGCTATATATACTGCGCTGGGGGTGGGAAGGTGCAGAGTATATGTGTACTCTACATGCTGCTGAAAGGAGTGTGGGGTGTAGACATACCCACAGTGTTAGAAATTCTGTTTATCTAAATATGTTGGAAATAGATTTTGGGGGATGTGTCAGCTGTGATGTAGTTGTTTTTCAATGAGAAGCATATTGTTTTAAAGTCTGTTCTTTACCTGAATCTGTTCTGCCTTGCCATAGTCTGTTTCTCTTGTACTAAAAATAATTCCTAGGTATAGCGGCTGCTTAGACGCTATAGCGTTGTGACCAAAAAATATTAAATTATGCCAGAATATTACATTCAGGGTTGTGCTTTTTACTGTAGGTCTGGCATTCAATCCCCACTGACAACAGTGGTGTCTGTCGGTATAGACTGAGCTACAGTGTGTTACGTCTGTATTGTGGATCTCCACCTTTGGCAGTATTTATGTGCTTCAGAGTTGGGAACTGGCCTCAACGCCAAATGTTGGCTCTATTGGTGGATGTTGGAATCTCCAGATTTACTGATAGTCACTGCATTGTGAAAACCCTAAGAATTGCACAGAATGGCCAAAACTAGCTATACTAGCTAACTCTTGTGGGTATGGACACAAGTGAATGACAGTTATGACTGGAGCAACATGCATTTCCAATGAGTACCATAGCATAGTCAGGGATGCAATAGGCTGGCAGATGTGATTTGAACTTTTAGGTTAAAATGACACATTTCCATTATAGTAAACTTTCTAATTAAAGAGTTGAATTCTGCTCTCATATACGTCTGTGCCACCGCATGGACGTCATCAAAATAGGCTGCACTGCAGTAACTGAGAGCAGATTTTGGTGTAGAAAAGGAAATGGGGGTTTTAAAGTGGGACAAGATTTCCATACTTTTGACTAGCAGGGCATGCAGATGAAATGTGTAAGGTCCTTTTTTGTTGTTTGCTGTGGGGGTTTTTTGTTTTGTTTTTCCTTCCTATGTAGGTTGTACCCAACATTCATCAGCTTTACTTCTATTAGGCCAATTTACTGAGGTGAACTCCAACAGCGTGAAACGATTAGCGTGGTTACAGGCCTTGCCTGTGTAAATCCTGCACCTGCTTAAAAATGGGGAGGGAAGGGGAGAGGAACCCCAGCTCGCTGTGTGGCAGCATTGGGGGGAGCAAGGAGGTTTGAAGCGAAGAGGAGTGCTTGGAGAGCAGCTCAGTGGCACGTTGGTCCCCAGTATTGTCTTTCAGCTCTCAGCAAATTCAGAACAATGATGGGGCTGACATTCTGGCACAGGCCAAATGGGTTAGGAGTGCTTATGCACATACCCATAGTGCATTCTGCTTGTGCATGCAGAGTACTTTGCTAACCAGAATGGGGGAGAGTTCCCTCTTTTTTTTTTAGACTCCCCCATCATCTTTGATCATGGGGTTAATAATGCTGAAAAGCACTCTGGCTAGAAGGCTGTTGAGGAAATGAGTGCTGTTTGTTTTATAGCTAGGATATAAACTGTAATGCATCTAACTGGAAAGTTGCTCATACAGTATGCAGCCATGAATATTGTATCCCATTAGTCCACAACCATTTTGCTCCTATATTCCCATTCCAGTGCTACAGTGAGTTCACAGTAGAAATTTGTGATTGGTGATGGATGCCTGGCACCCAACCAGCCATTATAGAGAAAGACTACTGTGTCTGCAGAATAGTCTCATTAAAGAACAGCAGTTATCTCTTCCCTTGAACAAATAAGAACAGCAGTGACTAAAAATAAACTGGTTTTGTGGGCAATGGAGTCACTTAAGGGGAAAAAATGTTTGGTCACCACATTGTAGAATTAGCTCAAGCAGTTTTCTGGGAGTAGTGGAGGGAGAAGGAGAAACTGGAAAGGACTAAATGTATCATAAAGCTAGGTGTTACCTTTATGCCTTTAGGGGTGTGAGTGGGTGCGCTTGTGGCCCTAGAAATCATCAGCTAGGTCTGAAAGAGGCGTTGCCCACTTCAGCAGCTAATATGTTTGCTGACAGTCACTGATGAGTACTCAAAGACCAGGGATGCTAAAATATGTGCTATTTTAGCCATGTGTGAGACTGACATCATGGGCCAGAACCTCCGTTAATATAAAATTGATTGAATCCAGTGGAGTGACGCCAGTTTACACTAACTGGGGATTTAACCACATTTCTGTAACCAGAGTATAATGTAAGGGACAGCCTTTACCGGCTCATCTACAGTGGAAAATTACAGTATTAGCTCATGTATTAACTAACCTGATTGGCACTGGAAAAAGTTCAGAAAAGGGCTACAAAAATTATTAGGAGTTTGGAAGAGAGATTACGAAGACTGAGACTTTTCAGCTTTGAAAAAAGGAGACTAAGGGGAGATATGGTAGAGGTCCATAAAACCATGGCTGGTGTGGAGAAAGTAAATAAGGAAAAGTTATTGATTTGTTCCATAACATAAGAATTAGGGGTCACCAAATGAAATTAATAGGTAGCAATTTTAAAACAAACAAAAGGAAATATTTCTTCACACAACACACAGTCAGCCTGTGGAACTCCTTGCCTGAGGATGTTGTGAAGCCCAGGACTTTAACAGGATTCACAAAAGAACTAGATAAACACATGGAGGATAATCCTGTGGCACCTTAGAGACTAACAAAAATATATATAGTATCATGAGTTTTTGTGGTCAAAACCTTCTTCAACAGATGAGCTGGAGAGGAATAACAGAAACCAAGTATTTTATAACAGAAAAAAGGTACCTGTCAATAGTAGAACCAGTGCTAATGAGGTTAATTAAGTGGGCTGGAAGTGTCCCATACTTAGATTTGATGTAAAAATGAGGTGTTAAATTCAGAGTTCACTGGTTTTATAATGCTATGTCTAGATAATGTCTTTGTTCAAGCCCAGGGAAAACCCTCTCAAATTTGCAGATGAATGTCAATTCTGCAGTCTTTCTCTGTACTTGGCTAGTGAAATTCCTTTGTAGAAGTCAGGTTACTTTTAAATCCATGACTGTGTGCCCAGGCAGGTTAAAATGTTCCCCTACAGCAGTGGTCTCCAACCTTTTTACACCAAAGATCACTTTTTAAATCTCAGAACAGGTGAAGATCTACCGCCCCGCCCCTTCCTTGAAGCCCCGCCCTCTCTATTCTCCTCCTGTCCATCACTTGCTATCCCCAGGCCTTACTTACACACTCTGATAAACACTTTATTTTTAAATTATGCGATATATAAAATTAAAATCACGTGTTTATAGTTATGAAATAAATGGTCTGTTTTTTATTCATGCTATTTAAATCTAAAATGAAGCATTTATAATTATACATTTTGTGGGTTCAGAGTTCTGCGGCTGGGGGCAGGGGAGAGGGATCAGGGTGCTGGGAGGGCAGAGGACAGGGTTCTGCAGCAGGGGACAGGATGCCAGTGGGGACAGAGTTCGGGGAGTGGGGACGGGAATGGGGACAAAGTTCTGTAGCTGGGGACAGGGGAATGGAGACAGAGTTCGGGGAGTGGGGACTGAGTTCTGTAGCTGGGGACAGGGGAGTGGAGTCTGGGGAGTGGGGACAGGGTGCCAGTGGCAGCAGAGTCACCTGCATCTGCCTCCCCCCAGGATTCTCTCTCCCTCCCCCCCCCGCGGGAAGCCAGCACATACCTCCTCTGGGCCCCCCGCAGCGCAGGGAAACCCCGAGCGTGCCTGCCCCGGGGCTAACCCCCGCCTCCCGCGGCGGGGCCAAACCCCCGCGGGAGCCTGCCTCGGGGGCAACCCCCCCCATTCCGCAGCGGGGCCAAACCCCCGTGGGAGCCTGCCTCGGGGGCAACCCCTCCCATTCTGCAGCGGGGCCAAACCCCTGCGGGAGCCTGCCTCGGGGGCAACCCCCCCCATTCCGCAGCAGGGCCAAACCCCCGCGGGAGACTGCACCAGGGGCAACCCCTACCCCTCCCGCGGCGGGGCCAAACCCCCCTTCCGCGGCGCGGTGCGGCGCGGCCCTGCCCCTCCCCCTCCCCTCCCGCAGCGCGGCCAACCCCCGCGGGCACCTGCCCCAGGGTCAAACCCCCTTCCTGCGGCGCAGCGCGGCCAACCCCCTCCTGCAGCATGGCCAACCCCCGCGGGCGCCTGCCCCGGGGTCAAACCCCCCTCCCACGGCGCAGCCCGGACCGGCCAACTCCTTCCTCTCCCGCAGCACGGCCAAACCCCGGGGCCAATTCCCGCTCCCGCAACGCAGGGAAACCCCTGCGCCCAACTCACCCCTCCGGCGCCGGCGGCTCAGGGAAGCCTCCGCACTCCTCCTCTAGGGCCAACGTCCCCTCCCCCAGCACGCAACAGAGCTGTGGGAGGGGGAGCAGCCCGCGCACTTCTGGAACCCCCGGAAGTGACGCGGGCTTCAGAGAGGACTTCTGTCCACCCCGCGGGAAGCCGGCACTACACTAGAGGTAGGTAGTGGGGCTTCTCAGGGATGGGGGGAAATGGGGGGCGGGGTTGCCCGAATGCCTCGCGATCGACTGGTCGAGGCCTCGTGATTGACCTGTCGATCGCGATCGACGGGTTGGTGACCACGGCCCTACAGGTTTGTGATAGAGATGCAGCTGTGTTAGTCTGGTGTAGCTGAAACAAAAGACAGAACTATGTAGCACTTTAAAGACTAACAAGATGGTTTATTAGGTGATGAGCTTTCGTGGGCCAGACCCACTTCCTCAGATCAATATGTGGAAGAAAATCGGCACAACCATATGTACTAAAGTGATACAATCAAAAAAATGAACGCATGTGAAATTGACAAATCAAATTTTAGAACAGAGTGGGGGTGAAGGGGGAAGGTTAGTTTCTGTGAGGTAATGACATAGGGGTGATAATAGGGGAAGTTTCATTACGAAGATAGCTTCCCCAATTATCACCCCTAATGTCATTACCTCACAGAAACTTCCCCTATTATCACCCCTATGTCATTACCTCACAGAAACTAACCTTCCTCCCTAACCCCCACTCTGTTCTAAAATTTGATTTGTCAATTTCACATGCGTTCATTTTTTTGATTGTATCACTTTGGTATATATGGTTGTGCTGATTTTCTTCCACATATTGATCTGAGGAAGTGGGTCTGGCCCACGAAAGCTCATCACCTAATAAACCATCTTGTTAGTCTTTAAAGTGCTACATAGTTCTGTCTTTTGTTTCCCCTACAGGTTTGTGTGTGTTACTATTTCTGATGTCTGATTTGTGTCTGTTTATCCTTTGTCGTAGAGACTGTCCAGTTTTGTCATTATACATGACAGAGGGGCATAGCTGGCACTTGGTGGTATATATCACATTAGAGGATGTGCAGTTATATGAACCCCTAAAGTTGTGGTTTATGTGGTTAGGTCCTGTGATGGTGTCACTTGTATAGATATGTGGACAGTTAGCAATGGGGTTTGTTGCAGGGTAGGTTCCTGGGTGAGTGTATCAGGGGTGTGATGTGTGGCTACTGGAAAGGATTTGCTTCAGGTTATGTGGTTGTCTGTGTTTGAGGATCGGCCTGTCTCCCAAGGTCTGTGAGAGTGAAGGATTGTTTTCCAGGATAAGTTGTAGATTGTCAATGAGGTGTTGGAGGGGTTTTTCAGTCATGGCTGACTAGTAGAGTTCTGTTATTTTCTCTGTTGGGCCCGTCTTGAAGAAATAGATTCCTGGATACTTGTCTGGCTCTGTCAATCTATTTCTTCACTTCCCCAGGTGGATATTTAAGCTTTAAGAATGCTTGATAAAGATCTTGTAGGTGTTTGTTTCTGTTTATGGGATTGGAGCAAATCCGGTTGCACCTTAGAGTCTGGCTGTAAACAATCGATTATGTGGTCCTGGATGGAAACTAGAGGCATGTAGGTAAGAATAGCAGTCAGTAGTTTCAGTATACTGTGGAGAAGTGTTAATGTGGCCATAATTTAATTGTACAGTAGTGTCAAGGAAGTGAATCTCTTGTGTGGACTAGTCCAGGCTAAGGTGGATGATGGGGTGGAAATTGTTGAAATCCCTGTGGAATTCTTCAAGGATCTCCTTCCTGTGGGTCCATATGAGGAAGATGTCGTCAATGTAGCATAAGTAGAGTAAAGGTGCTAGGGGACAAGAGCTGAGGAAACATTGTTTGAGGTCAGCCATAAAGATGTTGGCATATTGTGGGGCAATTTGTGTGCCCATAGCAGTTCCGCTGACTTGAAGGTATAAATTATCCCCAAATTGGAAATAGTTGTGGGTGAGGACAAAGTCACATAGGTCAGCCACCAGATGTGCTGTGGCATCATTGGGGATATTGTTCCTGTCAGCTAATAATCCATCCTCGTGTGGAATGTTGATGTAAAGAGCTTCTATATTCATAGTGGCCAGGATGGTGTTTTCAGGGAGATCACTGATGCTCTATAGTTTCCTCAAGAAGTCAGTGGTATATCAAAGATAGCTAGGAGTGCCGGTTGCATAGGGTCTGAGGAGGGAATCAACAGAGCCAGATAATCCTGCTGTAAGGGTGCCAGTGCCTGGGAAGGTGGGATGTCTGGGATTTCCAGGTTTATGGACCTTGGGTAGCAGATAGAATACTCCTGGTTGGGGATCTGAGGTTGTGTTTGTACAGATTTAGTCCCAAATCGTAGCATAGGTCCATCAATAGAAATTAGCCAGAATGGGCAGGAATGGTGTCCCTACCCTCTGTTTGGCAGAAGCTGGAAGTGGGCAACAGGGACAGATCACTTGATGATTGCCTGTTCTGTTCATTCCTTCTGGGGCATCTGGCATTCACCACTGTCGAAAGACAGGATACTGGGCTAGATGGATCTTTGGTCTGACCCAGAATGGCTGTTCTTATGGTCTGATGTCATGCACTCAGTATAGATGAGGCCTGCCCACCTGACTAGCTGACACAAGGTTAAACATAGAGCTTCCGGTTACGCTGAGTAGTAGGCCATTAACATTCTCTTACTTCATGCATGTTCTAACATGATGCAATTTTTCAGTGTAGACAAGCCATCTGACGAAGGAGGCTGGTTAAACCTGGCACTTGAGTAAGGCAGGGGAGTTACTGCACTGATGAGCTATTTTTTTTTTTTTATTTTCCTGTTATAAATTGCACTTGAGTTCACAATGCAGAATGAGCTCCAAGGAAATTCAGTTGCTGTCTTTTCTGGCTGTTTTTGCCCCTCCCACCCAGGAAAGTATAGTTTCTTCTTTGGCCCAATTTGCAGTGAACAGACTGTTGCACAGTAGTTCATGTGTATTGGATTTAGGCCTAAATATGTTGAAGTTGTAGAAGTAACACTTGTATAAATTATTCAAGCGGCCCCTTGATTCAGCTCGAGTTTTCCTGGCGGTTGGTTTATAGAACTCAGTTGTCAAGGCAGACAATTGAAGGCCATCATTTACTGAGCATCCGGAGTACCATAGAGGCTGAAAGAGGAGCTAACAAGGATGGGCAGATATTTAGAGCACTGCATCAGTGGCTAGAAATGCTCCTATGTGTGTGTGCAGTAAATGTCACTGAGAGAACTCAAATGTGAAGTCTGTTTCTCCTCCCTCTCCCTTCTCCTGCCCCTCTGGCAAGAGTCTGCGCATCAAAAGCAGGGAAGTCAGCTTAAAATAGTACTGTGTCTCTTTCTGAGTGGAATTTTGTAGCAAGCGTTAAGTTCCCAAATATTTTTTTTTAGAAGAGGTTGACTGTGCTTTTTAAAAAGAAGTGAATAATCAGGATTGATTATGATGATGATCTATTTGTAGAAATGATACATTTCTTTTACAATCTGTCTTCTAGCTAGTAATCTCAAAATGCTTCTCAGACATTATGTAATGAATCCCCACCCATGTGAATCAGCTAACCTATGGTAAATCTACTTTATAGATGAGGCAGACAGAAGGCAAGTGAAATGCTCAAGGTCATTCATAGAGTCAGGAGGTGCAATGGATTAAAATGAAATATTCAAGGAAGTGGCTGCATCTGTTTGCACCTGCAGTTACAATAGAGCTGTTAGCATACGATCCTACATTTGTATGTGCAACTAATGCTCTAAATTGAGCTATGCTGATTTACATTATCAGATGGGTAGCCCAAGATGACATTATGCCCTTTGGGGAATTTAATTGTCTGGTTTGGGCATACTATGACAGTAAATCGTATACAAAAATAAGGACAGTAACTGATTGTTGTTTTTTGTTTGGTTGGTTGGTTGGTTGGTTTTCATTCATTGGCAGTTCTGAAAAACTTTGGTTTGGACCTAACCAAATTGGAAAATCTTGAAAAATGTTGGCAATTTGAACAACTTTGCCAAGTTTTGGTTTGGGGAGAGTCGCTTTTGAGTCTTCCACATTGCAGAAGGCTGCCCCGTTCACTAGACAGTAGTCTACACTCTGCCTCTCTGGCCCAATGAGTTTAATTATTTACACAGAATTTATTTGCAGCTTCAGTAGGGGAGGCTGAGTGAGACCTGTAACAGACTCTCCCATTGTCCAGTGGTTAGGGCACTCTTATGCAATCTCGTGCACCCAAATTTAAGCCCTTTCTGCACATAAGGCAGAGGAGGGAGTTGAACCTAGATCTTCCACATCTGAGTGAGTGCCCAAAACACCGAGTTAAGACTTATAAGGTTGGCCTCCTTTTTCTCAGTCATTAAAAAAATGTTTTTGCCTGAAACTGTGCTGAAACTTTATCTGAACAATTTCCTCCTGCTCTATTGCACATACATTCTGTTCATGGAAAGGGACTTCTGTTTAAAAAAACTTTATTTAGTTTGTGCCATTAAATCCTACCCTCCATTCAAATCAAGTTGACTATGAACAGGTCAATAAAAAGCAGTACCTTACTGCTTCCCAATAAACCTTACAGAAAGGAGATAAAATGGAGAAATTTAGAGTAACACTCTGTTTTGGCACAGCTAAATCAATGCTTAAGATTTGAAAACTAGAAGAAAATGTTATTGGAAACCAAACTGACTATAGCCCTTTTTTTGTTGTTGTTAAAACATAGAGATTGGTAAAAGTTTATAAGGATGAAGAAAAAATACACTTGATGGAATTCCCATTTAAAAACAATTTGGAATAATTTTAACAGTCCCTTTTTCAAAGAAATCTGAAATAAAAATAAATTTAATAAAAATAAGTGTATTTTTTGAAAAATCCAGTCATTTAAATAAAGCAAGAACACTTTCCTTTTATTTTCCAAAAAAACCCCACAGCCAGCTTTGATTGTGTTAAGGACCCAAGCAATGCCTGGTAAATCTGCTAGTGTCATATACAATTCTAATTTTCTGTTAGGTTGTATGTGTGTGGCAATGCACTTGGCACACCATGCTACTCTCTTGTGCACAAACTGGGGCAGGGAAAAACTAAGTTAAAATAACTGCAACTTCAAAGCCAAAGGGAGGAAAGGGATCTGGCTTTTTAAAAGAGCTGGGCGTGTTCCTGAGGCCCCACAGATCATCAAGGGCAATGCTCGTGAACCTAGGAGCCTTTGCACAGGGCCTGCCTCTTCAGGCTGCTCCATGGGCTCCCTCTCCATTTTGGTGATAGCGATACTCCTTTAGAAGCTGGGCTGCTGTGGGAAGCTCTCCCAGCATCTCAGCTGTGCAGTAGTAGCCATTGACTCCATTGGAGGGAATGCTCCTTTTGACCATGTAATATTTAATTCTAAAGATTTCTGCCTAGCAATCACTGTGTCCTAAGGGACTGGGGGGTGGGGAATAAATACCACAGGCTCTAACTGCCTTCAACTTTGCCTCTTCTTGGAGGCTCAGACACCCAGAATAGATATACTCTTGACAAGAAGGGAACAGAAGGGAGGACGCTGCATTGACTCCTTCCTTCCATGTGTTCAGGATCCCTTTGTACACTAATACCTGCTTCTTATCTCTCCACCTGATCACCTGTTGGAGCTGAGTACAGCATCCTGAACTATTAATAGCTAACAATATATTGATTATATAGCTATGGGGAATTTTACCCTCATCTCGTCTGTTTTCATTTATAGCATTTTCCCCCTTTGTGCACCTAAACTCAGACTGATAGAGAGAAAATTCCAGCCTTAAGATATCCCACATTAGGCAGGGGAGAGGGAGGCAGCGAATACACAGGGCCTAATTATGTTATGCTAATGTATACCCATTTTAAGGTCCTATTACACTGCCAATGCAGTGCACAATGAGAATCAGGCTATTGTTATTCAGGGCTTGATGACCTCCCTTTATTTATACAGTCTACACTTGCTTAAATTAATCTGCCTAGCAACAATTTCCCCCTCTCCTGCATGATCATGGTATTATGGAATAAAGAAGCTAAGTTTTCTTTTTTTTCTAGATTTAGTGTTTTCTTTGAATAATCAGTGAGAGGAAAATGAGCCACTAATAGAAAATGCTGGGGAAAAGATACTTAACATTTTTGTTTAAATATTCAGTGTTTAAATAGAAGAATTATTCTCTGTGTTATTTCTGATTATAAATAATCAACTTAAAAGTGGATTTGTTACAAAGAAGAGTTCAGCTTACAGCATATGACACTCTCACATTATGAATTAGTTGTAACATATAAGTCTGTCGTTTTATTTTTCTTTTTGAGCGTGTGATATAAAATGGATGTGAATTTGAGGAACCAAAGTGCTGAGTGAAGTTTATAGGGACTGCTGGATATTGATCACAAAGCAAGAATTTCCTCCAGCTATGTACAGTATGTGTTACATGAAAGTAGCTTAATTTAAAGTCACCCAGGGTCTATTTGAACATATGCTCCAGATTTGTGAACACTCGCTCATTTGTTGGAAGAGGAAACTACACTGAAGCCAGATGCCCAGCCACAAGGATGCTTTAAGCAGCATCTGCCTGAACTTATTCACCTCCAGCAAGGGCTCTAGAATGGTAAATAACTATCATAGATCAGGTTCAAAGTCAACCTGAAAGTCCAGCGAGTTTATAGAATTTGCCTTTTTTAGTCCAGCTCCCTTAGCTGGTTTCTCTAGCCTTTTGTATGGGGTTTTCTTTCCCTGGTAGCTTTTTGCTGCTTAGGATCTAGCTTCTATTTGCAATAGGTGTTCTTTGTGAATGGAAGGGTGGTAGCTTTTGATCCCTTGTGCCACACAATAAAAATAAGGAATATATGAGCATACGGGCTTGAAAATATAGCCTGGAGTGGAGAACCTTTGCAGAAGGCATCAAATAGCAATTTTATTCCATAAAGGGGCAGTAACAAAACTGGAATGCTCAGCACCTGCAACTGGGGCCAGATTTTTAGAAAAGCTTTGCTACCTACAATTGATGTGGAAACCTGTCCATTGGTATCACAACGGGAGCTGCAGGGTGCTGAGCATTTATGAAAATCTTGTCCCAATTGAATGTGCTGAGTACTCGAAAATCTGTCAAAAAAGCTCCAGTGCAGGGAGGACTCGCTCCTCCCTGCTTCTCCAAAAAATTATTTCCCAAAAAATAGGAGAATCATTTTAATATCTGAATGGAACTACTCAGATGGATGCCTGGGCTGTCCCTTAAATCTATAATGGGGCTATTAATGATTGTGTAAATGGATAGTGACATATAGATTTGAAGCCAATAGCTGTAACTCACTGAGACTGGCTGTGACTGTAAGGATACTGGCAAAATACAATTTTTAAGTTTATTAAAAAGCTCTTACTTATGCTATTATTAATGCTGTATTATTAAAACCAACAATTAAAAGAGCTTTTTCACATGTAAGCATTTTGTATGTTTTGCTCCTCACTTTGCACAAGAAATCTAGACAGGTCAGATTCCCTTTGATTTCTAGTCAATTTCACATTCTGATTTTTATGCATTTAGCACAACAGTGCTACTGTTGAATAAATAAGACCATTGGTTTTTGCTCCATGCTTGAAATCAATGGTTGGTTGGAACCTCTAGCATTTTACTTGACCTGTGAATGCCTGAGTTAAAAGCAGTGCTATAGTTGTCATTAATGATGTGTGATGAAGAGCAATAAATTACTGATGTTTGGATTTATATCACGATATTGCAGGAGAATGCTTAAATCAAATTAGAAACTCTTTTCTATGATTTTTTAAATAAAGTCCCATTTATTTTTGTGAATCTCAAGTTTGTGCTTAAATCTACAGTGACTGCTTCTTAAATTTAACCACATGCCAATGTACTTTATTTTTAGGAAGACCTTACAAATGTACAGGTTGTTGAGACATCAGCACTGATGTTCTGATGTGGCTTAGTTTGTTTGTTTGTCTCCAGTTCATGAAAACCCATAAAGGCAATACTTGTCTTTTCTCCCCTGATAAGAGTTAGGAAGAATGGCTCTTGCGCAAGAGGGAGTTTTTGCGCAAAAGCCTCTTGTGCAAAAACAGCTGCTATTTAATTATGCAAATGAAGTACAGCGATATTCTACTCCACGCTTCATTTGCATAAACTTTTGCGGAAGAAGGCTGCAGTGTAGACGTAGCCTAAGTGTCCATGTCTGAAAAAAACCTTTTTAGCAACCACTGCCTTCAACAATCCTAAAAACTATTCTCCCCTAGTTTCCTAAAGCTCGTTTAAAGTCTTTTTTTCAAATTAGTCTGCAACCCTTCTAGGGATTTTTAATTAAATATTTTTAAAAATCAGGGCAGTATGTCTGCTAGGTCCTTAGAGAATATTATCCACATTCTAATATTATCCACCTTTTCTAGTGGCCTGTTGCAACCTAATATTTTGAGAGCTTTCCAGACTGACTTGATGTGATTTTCCCCTCACTATGGTTAATGTCCAGAGTGAGCAGGTTCAGAAGGAAGGGAAGCATTCATCAGCTGCGTTTGCAATGTAGGCTCCTGTGAAGCTGACAGAAATGTTTCTGTTTCTAAAACACACACACAGTGCCCATAAAAGCCATGGCACTTTTGTTGGCGATAGATGGCCTCAGATTTTTTAAAGGTGCCTTAAGATGCAGACGGGCACATGCTGGGAATTTTCAAAAGTGCCTAGATGCATTACACTTTCCCAGTTCTTGCTCTGATCCTGCTGTGATGGTCTCCACACTTATTCAAGAAGTGCTTGTGTTAAACAACTAAGTTAATAATATATCTACCTAACACCACACATACCAGGGTCTGCCTCCGGCTGCAGCAGGTAGGTTCTGTCCTTATCTACATTCAGAGCACTGCATTCCTATGTGAAGGTTGGAAGAGGGAATCATTTGTACTCTCTAATCATCTCCCATCCCTTTACATGACAAATGCGGTTAGTCCACAGGCTAGCAGTCCTTACTCAGGCAGAATTCCAATTAAAATCAATGTTCTGTTTTCTAAGTTCCACTGAAAATGAATACTGTACAAAAGATCCCAGGCTAACAGTTAAGTTGAAGTGTGGAAGATAAACATGGCACTGCAGAATAGCAGCAATGAAGCGAAGTACATATCAGTCAGGGCGAGTGATTTAAAGGACAGGGATTTTTGATTGAGTAGTAATTGCAGAATCTGTACTTCATCCTTTTACATGTAAAGGGACAAATGCATCTCATACAACCTCAGTAACAGATATGTGATTGCTCAAGGGTGTATATAAGGGTAGAATTTGGCCCGTATGGCTCCACTGTGGATTTAACCCAAAGGTTTGTGTTGTAGGATGGTGCAGAGGGATTCCACCCAGAATGCAGCATCCACTCCTCTCCTCCTCCTATGTCAGCTTTGCTAACTAGCATGAAGCTGGAGCAGACAGAATGGCCTCTGGGCACTAACCTTTCCCAGTCCCGGTGAACTGTCCATGTGTGGGTGACTTATTTGGTCACAAAGGTGTGTGCCATAAAGTCTTAGCTTGCACCATTGCAGAGTCTGGCACAATTCGGCTTCCAATCAACACTGCCCAAGGTGATGTAAGCAGAATCAGAAGGAATGCATCCCTTACAGCTAGCTGGGAGGGGAAGAGAGACCCTGGGTATGTCTATGTAAATACAGTTTCCTCCTGATTTGCTTGGATGTGCTAGATATTCAGCAGATGGAGTGGTATTTTGCTCATTGCAATCAACTTAATTTCTGACCCAAAGCCAGCTATGATTGCATTAAATGCAGGGATAGCTAAAATATGGTTATCAAGGTTTGTAATTTTGTGGGAATATAGAAAAGTAGGACTGTGCTCAATTGTTCAAAAGGAAAGGGCTTTCAATTAGCAGAAAGAACCTTGCAGAGCAGTGGCTTATCTTTCAGAGCTCTAGAAGAGCAGAGGGGTGAGGGAAGATCATTCTGCTCCAGATGCTGCACACTCTCCCTAGCCTGGACTGTTTTGACCTGTTCTCCCCGACTGTTCAAAGAACAGAGTTAAATAGGCATCATTGAGAGCCTCTTTTCTTCTTGGCATTGTATTTCCTCTATCCTGCTTGCTAAGAGTGAAATCACTGGGAGCTGAAATCATTTGAGATGGATGGGCAGAACCCAGCCGAGAGGTGGATGGCAGTAGATGGAGCCAGCAGGGCAGAGGTGGAGAGATGTGACAAGAGGCCAGCAGGGTAACACTGGAGCAACGTGACAAGCTGCCAGCAGGGCGGCACTGGCATGTCAAATGGCCAGCAGGGTGGCCCTGGAGAGGCATGACAAGCGGCCAGCAGAACGGTGGCAGAGAGGTGTGACAAGCAGCTAGCAGGACAGCAATGGAGAACAGAGAGCAGGTGGATGGCTAGTGACCTGCTGCATGAGTAAGATACTTCTACCCCATCCCCCTCTGTCCTGTGCTCAGCTTTGCCCCTCTACCCTGATTTCAAGTTTGGGACTCTGTGATAGCCATTGTGCTTGCTTACTGCAGCATTATCAAACCAGCGCTGCAGTCATTTGGCTGTAATGCTTGCGTACAAATCTCCAAATCTCCCTCAAAGCATTGCCCCTCCATTTCATAGCAGCAGTGTTTACACTGAAGTTACAGTAATGCTGCCAGATTTTATGCTCCATGACAGAGAGAGACTGATCCTGAAACATCTATCCCAGAATGTTAGTTCAAGTTCTTGCTGCTGCTATGCTAGTTTCATTTAGTCCATGTTTCTTCTGACACCTCATGACCTCCCTGGTGTCCCAGCTCTCCCAGCTCATCTGGACATATTGATATATTGGACGTTGAGTCCACTGTGGAGCATCTGCAAGTAATACTCCACTGTGGCTCAGACAAGTGAGGGAAACAAAGGAGTAATTCAGTGAAAGATAAAATGCAGTATGCACTTTTGTTCCCTGGACTGAGGAGACAAGTATGCACACACCGATGGAATTTCTGATAATTCTCTTGTCTGATTTTTCTTCACATTTCAGGAAATGGTCTGTTTATCTGGCTAGTGTCTATTGTATTAGGCATACGACACGGGCAGGACTGCAGATAATAAAATCCAGTCGATGTGCTAGGTCAAAAATAATATAACTCTTCTAAAAATATACATCTTTCTAATATGTTGTCATGGCTTAGGATGCCAGAAAAATGCACTTCATACTCAAAAGTAATAAAATGGAAAAAACATCAGTGTTGTTATAACTCTTTTCTCCAGTTTCTGGAGATTCCAGTCATTTTTAAAAATATGCACTCTTTGCGATTTTGTTGCCAAAAAGGAAAAAGCTGGTTCACTCTGTAATCTGACCGAGTAATGTGGCTGCCTTATATTCTGCTTTTATATTATTCAACACCGTTTGAAGTGTTTCCAAGATGACATCTAACATAGCCTGGCATAATAAAGTATTTAATTGGTATAATGACCAGTCAGGAGGATGATGGAAAAAACATCTCAGTGGGTTATATCAGGAGAGAAACTTAGCCTGAACTATAGCTGAACTGTTTTTCAAGCACACACTGTTTTAATAGCAGCACTGGCTTTTCATGAATGTTTGACCTTCGTTTCTTTTTTAAAAAATTCTCAGATGTATGAGTGGAACTTGTTTGAATGACTTTTTTTTTTTTTTTTTTTTTTTGCATAGAAGATTTAGGTTCACTTGGGAAATAGGTGTTTGTGATATTGCTATGGAGGTACCATTCATAAGGAGAGCTTTTTATTCATTCATTTTGACTGCACAAGATGTTTAATAGAATCAGGGACTCAGTAGGTGGCAGCCTTACCTTTGAACAGAGCTTAGAGCAGGGGGGAATGCATTCAGTGTTGTAGCTGGGGAGCAGAAGACAGGATGGATATGGTAAAACAAGAGTGAATGGTGTAGAATGGATCTGAACTGAGGCTGACATTAACTGCTTTTGTCTCCTTTCAAACTTCTTGGACCCTTTTTAATATTGTTGTTCTGTGACCATTTGCAAGGAACATGCATACATAAAACATACAAATACTTGTGGTTGACAGTAAGAATATAATTCTGCGTCCCAGTCAAGGATAATTTTCTTACTATATATTTAAAAAATGTGCATCTGCCTGATTGTCCATCCATCTGTTAGTCTGTTTGTTCAAGAACTCCTCCTAAATGGTAAGAACTAGGACCACCAAATTCAGTAAACAGCTTCCTCTTATCATAACTTAGAGCAAGATCAAAGATCCTGGTTTTGCCAGGATGATGGGATGTGCTTTGAATCTGATTGTTTCTCATAAAATGGAAAGGGAGAGGTCTGGCAGGAGGGAGTTATATTGCAGAATGACCACGCAGGGGCAGCAAGGGGCAAGAGATGGGGACTGGGACAGCTGAAACCCCATTGGGCCAGCAGGAGCAGGGGTCGAGAAAGGGACAGCTACCTACTGCATATTTCAGAGAGTTTGTGTGTCTGTGTGTTCTGCAGCTGGGGGCATGCACCCTTCCCCTGGCTATGTCTACTGGAGCTGCAGCAGCCATGGATAAGCACTTTTTACTTGGCCCCAAGCTGCTATGGTGAGAGGAGGCTGGGGTAGGCCTCTCTCCCCAGGGGCAATCTGCACACTGAACCCCTCATCTCCAGCCCTACCTCACAGCAATGATTTAAATGAAGAAAAAACAAAACTTTTTTGAGTTAAGGACCCGAGCAATGCTGGGTAAATCTTCTAGTACAATAAGATATATACTGCATATGCCCTGTTTTTTAAGCAAATGTTTATTCCGTACTCGAGTTGCTGGAGCTGGGGCACAAATAAGAGATCCACATTTCTGGGACCACTGTATGTATCTTGATCTAAGCTCAGCCTGCAATAGTTCCAAAACATCAAAAGGGGCACTATTCTCACATTATTCCTGGAAGCAAGAAGTAGCAGGAAGCTCCATGGAAGCCATGTTGCCATCCAGTTTTGCAATCTCAGGTTTGAGTAAGACACAGTGAACCCTTCAAATGATTTGGTATTTAGTCTAATGGGAAGAGCCACTCTATATTTAATGACTCACTCTACAGCCTGATCATTGAAGTGGAAAGAAATGTTAAGTCTGCTGCTGTGATTAATGACTCTCTGATAAACTTCAGGACCAGAAGTCTGAAGATCTGGGTCCACTCCTGCCACTATCACAAGTTTCTCTTGTAACTTGGTAACTTTTGGCAAGTCACTTCACATTTCTCTTGATTTCTCTGTCAGGGATGTTGATCACCTGTTCCCAAAACTGCAATTATTCATCTCTCCAGGTTTCTGTGAGAATTAATAATTTTTTTCTCCAAAAAAATGCTTACAGCCCCTCAGAGTACACTGCACATGTATTTTTATTAATTTACTAATTAGGCCATTCTATCTGAGGCAATGAAAACGCTGGGCTACAAGTCTTTGACATGAAAGTTGCCACATAAATAGTAATTGTTGTAGACTTCAGAAAGCTGCTGAGTAACTTATTAGCTGTTAAAATAATCCAAACTTCACCTTGAACAAAGAATGTGTGTTTTGTCTTTTTTCATTGATTTAAAAACCTCTGACTATTTCACTATTGAAATGAGTATTCAAGGACGATCATACAGATTCTTGATACATCTAGGAGAACTATGATTTCAGTAAAGTTTTCAACTTGTGTGTGTGTGTGGGGGGGGGGGGGGGAGAAGGGTGGTGATACTGCATTGGTTAGGTTGGTAATTGCTGCATTATGATACCAGGAGACAGAATGGAAGCTGTTGATTGGAAGGTGTATGTTGTGGAACTCTGAAACAACGTGTGATGATATTCTTTAAAAAAAACCCCAAATAGATGGGTATGCTTTTGCTATTTTCCTGGCATTTGAGAGAGCATATATTTGTCCGCAGTAGACTTTTTCCAAATATTTTTTCTACTACTGTGTATACTATACACATTTCTTTTTCAAGACAACAATCCTCCACAGAAGGAGGAAGTAATGAAATTCTCTGGAGGCTGAGGTGTGCTACACATTTGTTTTGCCTATTCTTTTATAGGAAAAAAACCTTTGAACTGCAACATCATTCAAATAAGAGAGAAAATATCCTGTTTTAATCAATAAGACATGACAGGGCCTGAATAAGCGTGTAGTTATGATCAAAGCTGGTTGTCCTAAATGAAAATCCTCTAGTTTATTTCACACAGTGACTGGGCTAATGTAATTTTATTCTAAAATATTGTTTTTGTCAAAGAATTTGCATAACGTCAAATGAAGAAACTCATAAGTTCTGAGCAGTGAATGATATTGTTTTATAGCCCTAGCTAATCAGATCACTCAACTTCCCATGCTTATTTTATAAGTACATTAAAGATACATAATACAAAGTGGAATCAAATGGGATAATTTCCCCCCTAATAATTAAAAAGATGTTAAGAGTTGGATTAAGTGAATTAATGAACACCACCTAAATAAAAAAAGCTAGCTTGGTATAAGGGGCTTGTTTATGCAGTCCTTGAAAACTCAGAAGTCCCTTGGATAACAGTGTCTGACTTGGGGTGCACAAAAATTCAGGGAGGAGGCCTGTACTGGAGTAGTCCTGCCATTCAGGGGATGCTAGTATGGGACAGAATCCCTCCTTCTCTGGACTCAAGCCAGTGGAAGGCAGCTTGTTCCTTCTTTATGTATCGAGTGTAGCTTTGTAGCAAAGCCCTTCTGGTAAATCCAGGAATAGCATAGAGGATGAACTTCTGAGAACTTCATCCAGCTGAAAGACTGAAGGAACCATCCATTGGAATTAAAAGGATTATAGGGAAAAGTGGGAGCCAGACTGTTCTCTTCCCTAAAGGTGTATATAAATGTTGAGGTGAAAGATGAACCGCCCAAAACTTGCCCTGGGCATTGCTTAGAATGCATGTGGGATTTTACAAAGGGTTTAGTTTTGTTTCCATGAGGAATGAAAGTAAATTTTGAAAATTCAGAAGGTGGTAAATGGAATTGTCCTCCTCCTCTTCGAAGTCTTATCCAGCTATAGGCTACCTCCCCCTCCCACCCACCCCCCAGCTATGTAAGAAGCTTAATCAATGCTAGCATGGGGAATTATTTGTGGATTATTGAAATATATAAGATACAAGTATTTTTAAAATGAACAATACCACAAAAATGCAGTTGACCCTCATTATACTCTACAGCTTTGCAGAATATATACACAATCATTTTAATGCCTAATAACCTCCAGGTCCCACTGAAGAGAACATATATACCTATTGCACCTAGAGAGGTTTTCACACATGCTGAGTAATTATCTTTATCCTATTGTTCTCACTGCTTTTACTCTCACACAGGGGACTCCTATGTTTGCTGTTATACAGACTTAAAAAGTTGGTTATACATGGTCTACAGTATTCTTCAAAATCACTCAGCCTATCCTCCATTCTATAAGCACCTCGTTCAAGAAATATTATCTTGACTATCACCGTAATTCTTGTCTTCCTCGGGTCTTTGTTCAATGTTTAAATAGAATGTTTTTATTCTCAATGGGCATACAGAGAGCCACTGTGCCCCATGAGCATTGTTTTCTGCAGACCTTCCCATGCTATGCGGTGTAAGATAGTCCTATTTCTATATCCTATTGATTGTACAATGCAATCAATGTAGGTTAAATACTTAGCTTTTATGAGCAAGAAGATTGTTTCAACAAATGTGTTTCTTTATAAATTAGTTTAGTTTACTATGTTATAAATTGTATACTACTGTGTTCGGCCCACACTCAATAGGTTTCCATTTAGCAGTTCATTTTTTTATTCTGATGTCCGTAATGATATCTGCATTACTCATGCTATGATCGATGCTGGATCAACCACTGACTAATACGTCTCATTATGTTGCTCAAAGTAACACCAAGGCATGTTCTCACCCCCCCGAAAAAAAAACCACCAGAAGAAAATCAACATGGAGATTTTAAAGGACCCTGAGACAAGGTTTATCTTCCAACAAAGCCTTAGAGACAAGTAAGGTAGCCAAGATCCACCAGAGGATGGTGTCCAGGCGTGGTCCTTTCTGAAAACTGCTGTCCTGGAAAACTGTGGTAGAACCCTTGGCTACACCAAGTGAAGAAACCAGGATTGGTTTTATACTAATGATAAGGAGATCCAGGACCTAATTGATGTTAAATACAGAGCATCCAAAGCCTGGCATAGCAACTTCTCATCTCCGCAGAAGAAACATGATTATAAGCTTGCCAAGGCCAAAGTACAATGGAGAATTAGTTCTTAACAATAACTGGTGGAGAGACAGAGTAGAGGAAATACAGGCCTATGCTGACTCCAACAATAGTCATGAGTTCTTCAATGCTGCTAGGGCAATTTATGGACCATCAAAACAGGGTGTCACTTCCTTATGATCAGCGGATGGGACATCACTTGTTAAGACCAAAGATGGCATCAGTAGCCAGTGGCAGGACACTTCTGCCACCTGTTCAACCATGATGCAACTGTCAATCACAGCATTTTCAATGTGATCACCAGTCTACCTATCTATGTCGATATGGATCATGAACCCTCCATCTGTGAGATCCAAGCAGCCACAAAAAAGATGAAAGACAACAAGGCCACAGGCACTGTTGGAATCTCCGCTGAGATATTCAAAGAGGGAGATCCTTTCCTGCTGTTGTACCTATGATCCCACATTCTGATGATTTGGAGAGAGGAAACCATACCCAGCGAGCTCAGAGATGTCATCATAGTGACCATCTTTAAGAAGGGTGATAGGACAGACTGCAGAACCTACCGAGAGATCTCCTTGCTCTCAACCGCAGGTAAAATTCTTGGCCAAGTGCTTCTGAACCGTCTCCTTCCACTGACTGAAGAAGTCCTTCCAAAGTCACAATGCGGCTTCTGACCAGGGTGAGGAACAACCTCTATCTTGGAAGCTATCTGTCCAGCAATGCTGACATTGACGATGGAATCCACCACCAAATCTCCAGTGCCAGCACAGCTTATGGACATTATGGAGGCGAATCTCTGATGACCATGACATCAAGACACAGACCAAGATCGACGTCTACAATGCCATAGTCATTCCAATGTTGCTGTATGGATTTCCTATAGGCATCATATTAAAGATCTGGAGAAATTCCACCAAAGGTGCCTAAGAAGAATATTGGGCATCATGTGACAGAACAGATGGACCAACGTTAGTGTCCTTGCAGAGGCTGATTCCTGCAGCACGGAGGCAATAATTGCCCACAGGCAGCTACAATGGTCTGGTCACGTGGTCAGGTTGCCTGACACACTTTTGCCTAGGCAGATTTTCTATGCTCAGCTGAGGACTGGGACGAAGTCTCGTGGTGGGCAGAGAAGTGCTACAGAGTTGTTTTTAAGAACACCTTGGTAAAGTGCAACATTGACGCTGACACTTGGCAGAGGCAGATGAAGTATCGGGTAACCAGGAGGACCACCATCAAGAATGGTGCCTGACACTTTGATATCAAGCGTCTTCTCTATGAAGATCAGAGAACCCGATGTAAGGAGCATGCCCAAGCCTGCATTGGTAGTGTTGGTGCCGATGGAGATAGAAACCTCCCCTGCAGTCACTGCCAGAAAGTGTTCCTTGCCAGAATTGGTCTGATTTCTCATCTATGTACTTATCAGTTATAGGTGTCCAAGGGGAAATGTTACTTGATTTAAGGGATCCCAGAGAGAGTTTTGATTCTGCTGTGAATTCATTGACAATTTACTCTTCTAACATACCTATTCCATTATCAGCTAGCCTGTTGTTTCAGGATGTATATTAGTTTGGATCACAAAAATTAATTGTTTTAATAGGACTGTTTCTTCAATGGGTGAATTTTTAAGTGGACTCCTGTGTACTGTAATACTATAAGCAGCTTAAATAGCAAGATGTTTTATTTTTTCAGTTGTGCCCTACCTACCGCCGTTATTTAAAAAGTCATTAAACAAAAAAGATACCAAGAGAGGTTGGAGAACAACAAGTATTATAATCATTTGCAGCCTTTGATTGTAAGGAATATATTACTGATGGGTCAGGTCAAGAACAAGATTAAAAATTGTTAGTGGAATTAATCAAAAATCATATGAACCATGTATTTTTTAACACTGTGCACTTTTACTATTTTACTTCAATTACCCATTGCACTGATCATGAAGTCACTCTAATTACCACAAGAGGGAGACGTTATAAATGGCAGGACAGGCACTTGACTTCTTTTTATTTGGTCCTTAACTGATGAGTTCCATTTTCCATACTCCTCCAGGGAAAAGAGAAAGAGAGAGAAAAGCTTCGCTTTATAATACCATAATATGAGATAGTTACTATCTTTTCAGCTATGTAATTATCTCATTCTTACTGTTATCAGTAATACTTGTATCCTCACTTGCATTTCAAATGATTCCACTGCTCATTAACATTGTAACCATTTTTACTCTATGTCTCTTTTTATTGCACTTCACTTGAAATGGATTTTTGGCTTGAATTTTTAGTCAGTTTTCAAGAATCTGAGAGAGCACAGCGTAAGAAATACACAGGGTCAAAAGACAGCTTCTTCAGCTTTGCATGGCACTGGCAGTCAGTAGTATCTCTGCAATATAGGACAGCAACGTTTTAGAACCAGCGAGGGCTTGGTCCAAAACCAGTTGAAGTCAAAGCTAAGATAAGTATTCAATGTATAGGGCAGTCCTCCCCATCAGCTGTTTTTAAGCATAAGTTATACTGATTGCTCAGAAGAGCAAGGGTTAAGCATGGGCGTAGACTTTATTTGACTTTTTTTTTTGTAGAACAGCCTTTAAAATATATAAAATATCTGTTTTATGGATATTTAATAGTAATATTTCCTCCATCCTTCTGCCATTCATCCTGTAGGTTCAGGGAGTGGAAGAATGTAGGCACAGCTTTAGTTTAAATGTCTGCTCCCAGTTATCAGCTAAGGGTGGCGGTTCTCCTCAGTAAGAGTGGTAAATTATTTGTTTCATGCTGTTTTATAGTCCAGAAAATTACTTAGTGCTCACACTCAGCTAGCTTTTGCATAAGATAGCACAAGAGCATAAGTGTTCTATCACGCTACTGCCTCGCTGTGCAGTGAAATTCTCTGAGTGAAGGGTGTTAGCTGACATTATTGATTGCTGCCCAACACCTTGCGATGACTAGGTGGTCAGTGCAGCTAGGACTGGGCGAGGCAGACCCCCATCGCCCCCTCTGCTGAGGCCCTGCCCCTACCATGGGGAAGGGGCGGGGCAGCATGCCAAGCGTGTGTGCCCTCCCCTCCCATGGGAAAGGGAGAGTATGAGAGTGCATGTACCCCAGCCTCCCTGGTCCCAGAGTGCTGGAAAGGGAGGAGGCCACATGGCTCCAGCCTCCCCTTCCCTGGAGCACCCAGGAGGGAAGAGGTCATGTGGCTCCAGCCTCCCTGGCCTTGTGGCACCAGGGAGGGAGGAGGCTGTACGGCCCAAGTCTCCCTGGCCCCTGAGCACAGGGAGGGTGGGCACTCAGGGGCAGCAACACTCTACCCCCAGAATACCTGCAGCAGAGCCTTTCCGGGGCATAGGCTATCACGCACCCTGGACCTCAAAAAGATCTCAAAATGTAATTTTGGAAGAGTGGGAGGCAGGGCCTTTTTCAACAAGATCATGTGCATCCAGAAATTATATCCACCATGCCCTTTTCTGCAAGAGCAAAGACTCTCTCTTTGTTCTTGCCTTATTTGAGAGATATTTTGATCTTAAGTTTGGAAGGAGTAGGAACACAGATTGTAGTGATTTTCTTTTTGTTTTTTGTTTTTAGCTGCTCCATATTAGGTGATTAACTTTTTCTGAATGTATATATTAGGGCATGTCTACACTAGGGAATTATTTAAAACTAACTAACTTTGAAACAATAACTCCCGAAATAACAAAATCGAAATAACATGTCCCCGCTATGGGGGAGCCTCAAAATTAGTTCGAGGCAGGCTCCATTATTGTGGACATACTACCTCGACTTGGAACCCCAGGAAGCACTGGGCAGTAATTACTTTGAATTACTCTGGGGAGTCGTTATTTTGAAATAGCAGCAGCGGAGCACTTCTCAGGTGGCTTACTCCTTCCCATTCCCCATGCCAAATTCCTATCCAATTTCTAGAACTCCCTTCTTTTCCCCAAATCACCTTCCTACTGTCTATGTTGGAGTTAGGCTGTTTTCAGTAGTGACAGATGGCAGAACAAGGAGCAATGGTCTTAAGTTGCAGTGGGGGAGGTCTAGGTTGGATATTAAGGAAAACAATTTCACTAGGAGAGTGATGAAGCACTGGAATGTTTTGCATAGGGAGATGGTGGAAACTCCATCCTTAGAGGTTCCTAAGGCCTGGCTTGACAAAGCCCTGGCTGGAATGTTTTAGTTGGGGTTGATCCTGCTTGGAGCAGGGTGCTGGACTAGATGACCTCCTTAGGGCTGGAAGAGACCTCATCATCTATGATTCTATATTGTATGCTTCCTGCCACTAACCCAGTTGTGGCTTTTCATATCAGGTCTATTCACACTGATCGTGTCTGCATTGGTATGGCCATGCAGATATCATAGTATCTTATTTTTGTTTCAGATCCATATAAGGTAGACAGTACTCGGGATTAAGTAGTTATCAAATAGTTCCCTCTGCAGTTTCCACCTCCAAAGAATGTAATAAAAAACACAAGCCCTTACTAAGGCTATGAGGTTAAACAAGTTTGGAGGCTCTAAACCAGGCCTTTTTGGACTTACAATAATGTTGTTTTGTGAAATGTTTGTGTTATTAATGTATCCAAGAAGTGGATCCCTTCTGATTTGTGATACCTCTGCAAATTCAGCTTCAATTTTTCAGAAAAATTCTTTCTTGGCATAAAATCATGCTTGTGGAATTTCAAGTAGATTAAGTTAGTTTTGCAGAAATTATGTTTGTGTGTGTGTCAATCACACATTAACCTGGAAGACTCAATTCAACATAACAAAAAAACAGTATGTTTCCATAATTACCATGTTGTTTAACAGTATTTAGTTTTTTGCAATCCATTGTAATATTATCTGTTTCTTTCTACATTTGAGATATGTCTACTCTTTTAAATCCACATTTCTTATTTTTGTTTGCATTTTCTGACTAGCAAAATCAATGGTATGATGCACTTTCATGAGCACAACCCACTTCTTCAGATGAATGGGGTTAGGGGTTTTCGTACCCTGAACTCCTTAACTCCATTCATCGGAAAGAAGTAGGTTGTGCCCATGAAAGCTCATGATACCATCTACATGTTTTGTTAGTCTCTAAGGTGTTACTAGACTATTTATTGTTTTTTAAGTCTTTCCAGTTATAGACCAACACAGCTACCCCTCTGAAACTAGCAAAACCAATTGTACTTGACTCTTATGTAGTGCTCTGCATCTTCAAAACACTGTACAAGCATTTACTAATTGCATAGCTGCTGGGTTCCAGCAGAGACAACAGTTCCACCCTGATACTGGGGGTGGCTCACATATTCTCTATTGATCCTGATACTATTGTCCTCTTAAATGGGAAAGAAGTTGAGAGAAAAAAAACCCAGTCTTTACTAATTTCTTCAAGTTGCTGTAATAGTTCCTATTATTGAGTTGAAATGTTGCTGTTCTATTCATGTGGATCAGTGGTTCCCAGACTTTTGGGGACAGCTGAACTATGCAATGGAATTGAAATTTTTTCTACAAACCCTGGTTTCAGTGTGGTGGGGGTTGGAGCAGTCCAGGTTCCATTGTGACTGCATTAAATTGGGCAGAAGGCATGTGAGCCTAGATTTTGCATTGGGGTACTTGCCCACATAAGGATGTAGTATGGCTATCTGGACCTTGAACCCAGGCATGTAGGTGTAAGCAGAGCTACTTGCCTGCTAATGTTCTCTCAGGAGCAAGTGGGCAGGGAATGGGCAGACTCTGGGCTCCACCACCATGTTTTTTCTGACCAGAACAGCTGAGCCAACTCAGAGCTAAAGAGAGCTTGAAAGTACTTCTGGCTTAGGCTAACAGTAAATTGCTACCCCTTTGGGAGGAAGTATGACACAGAGGGTTGTGTCTGAATCACAAACCCACCCAGGACTGCTCCTCGGATGGAGCAGTTCACGTGCCATTCCTTGCTGCAAGCTGTGCCTGAAGTCATAATCTCCCTTTTGGGAGTGCAGACAATCAGTAGGGTCCTCCATTCAATACGCATCCAATCCCGGAAAATTTTGAGTCACATTCCACTCCTGTGGAATGCTCAGGTCCTTGAAGAAAACATAGGATCAAGCCCAATGTGTCATTCATGTGAATATTCAAACAAAAGTCTTATCCTGAGACCATTAGCTTTTCAACCCCATCTTCCCATCACCCATTCCAACCTTTGCCTGTCAAAATACAATCTCTCAAAACCGCCCTCTCCCCCATCCATAAAACAGTCTTCAAGGACAAAATTGTTTACAAACTCATTCTTAGAAGTCAGAACTGCAATTAGAGAGGGTTAAATAGCAATTCTCACAACTATTGTAAAACACTGCTAATAATTGCTATACAGATTTAATGGGAAACACATAGCAGCAGCCCGGAATTGGTAATTATCGTGACTCAGGTTTCTTGGCTGTGCTCCCCAAGCTGATTGGGAGTTTGTTTTGACTGTAAGATAAACAATCTAAAAAGCAAGCAAACACACACAACCTCTCCCCCCGCCCCATCATTGTGATAGAGAGAACTGGACTCTATGGAAAAACAGAAGAGAGAAAAGACAGAGGAAGGTGAGGTATCAAAAAAAGAAGGTTAAACTTCACAGCTTTTAACATCCTTCTGCTCAAGAAATATTGACTGTAGCCCACTGTAAGAGTTTCACTTAACCACATTTTCAAAAGCTTTCATAAATATTGCAATAAAGTGAAATTCATTGCTAGCTAAACCTTAACACCAGCATAAGCTTATTTATCATTCACATGATTGAACTGCAGTAGAGAAGGAACAGAGGGATAGTGCAGGATTTATACTGCAAATCTTGAAATATCTTTGTGCATGAAGTAATAAAGGCCACTCTTTATATTTGGTTCGAATGGTCAATAAACAATAGGCCCAGAAAAAATATAAGAGTAGCAAAATCACAGAACACATTAGGAAATTATATTTATACTACAGTCACTTATTATTTTGCTTAATAACAAAAACTTTTCCTGTGATGTACAGTGACTCAGAAATCTTACAACAAGGGAAGAAGTAGGCAGGTTTTTGTCCAAATAATTAAAATGCATTCTTCACCACAGACCCCTATTTCTAACACTTGTGGGCCAGATTATGGGTTCTGGATTCTCTGCACACACTGCAGTATAGCAAGACGTGCAAAAGTGCCCTAAAGCTCACTGTGATCCTGACATTCCTGTATGTATGGCTGGTCCCCTCAGCAGAATTAAAAGGAACTGTCAGGCTGCTCTAATTCAAACTGGTTCTAAGGAGCAAGAAAATAATTTGAGATTAATGCAGCACTGGTATATCTCGATGACACGCTTTATTGTCTGGAACACTGTCTTTGGTGTCTAGCCAAATCTGATCTCTAGTCATGGATGAAGAACCACAGTTCCCTTGCTTTTGGCAGCACCAGAGAAATATACAAGACAAAACCTGTCCAGCTACTCACTGGCAGGGTCACCATTTAACTCCTTGTTTGCTTGTGAGTGGTTGAAAGATTGAAGGCCAATGGTGAAAGAAAGGACTTTTATGCTGCCATTTACAAGTAACATATATTTTGCCATGTGTTCATTTTTCTGCTGGGACCCCTCTGCCTATTAAAAATGGTGTCTAACAGATTTCCAGCTGAAGCTTAAGATGTGGAGTAAAACCACTGCTTAAATGTTTTTGTGTCTTGGCTAGCTGAGTGACACCTAGGGCACATCTACACTGCATGCTTATTTTGAAGTACTTCCCTCTCCCCCCCTCCCCCCGCTGCCCCTATCTGATAGAAGCAGTGGGGGGGGGGGGAGAAGCAAGTAGTCGACTATTCTGTCAACTAGTCCTTAGCTCTAACTTAAAGGATCCCTCTGTACAGACCTGTCTCAGGCTCTTCTACCTCATTGAGGGACAGCAAAGCCTTTCCTTTGCCTGCTGAGGTTGCCCCTGCAGACACCTCAGCTCTTTGCACATGGTGCCGGACCACCCTCCCATCATTTGATGGCTCTTATATCTGTTGGTGCACCTTCTGCTTCAGTGGGATGCCTTCCAGGCCCTGCAGGAATAGGACCCCCCCAGTTCCTGCCATCCTAATATCAGAGCCTGCCCCATCCCAGGGGAAACTGGTGTTGGCTGTCCGGCTGCTCCAAGGGTCGGCAGGATTCTAGCTCATCATGCTCTGTTCCCCAGGTGAATGCCTTATCCACGAGGCCACTCCAGAACCCATCCCTCCTCCCTTATCCTGCCTTCCTAACATCATTGTCTGTTTCATTCCTGGGAAAGATTATCTTGGCGGGGTGTGTGTAGGAGGATGGGGGGGGAGGGGATGGGACTTGAACCCACCACCCAGTGCTCCTCACCTCTCTCTGAGTGTGGCTCATGCAGCTCGACCCCACCTGCCCTCTCCTGCGCATCATGCACTACCGCTTCTGGCGACTGGACACCAGCTCTGATTGGTGGGACCAGATCATCCTGGAGCAGTGGGATGACCAGCTCCAGAATTTCCATATGCAGAAGAACACCTTTCTGGAGCTGTGTGAGTGGCTCGCCTCTGCCTTCCAGCAACAGGACACCCAAATGAGACTCACCACCCCACCTCTAGAAGCGGGTTGCCATTGCCATCTGGAAGCTCGCCATGCTGGACAGCTACCGATCCATCAGGAACCAGGTCAGCGCAGGGAGACTGACTCTTGGGGCTGTGGTCATGTAGGTATAGTGCTCTCATGCTATTGTCCCAGGAGGGTGGTGAACTGAACAGCTGGAGTGGGGTTCCCTAGGCAAGAGGGTTGTGGAAGCCCCCTTCCTGGGAGATTTTTCAGTCCCATCTTCACAAAGCCCTGATGGGGGATGGGGCAAGTCGAACTGCTCCTGGTGTTTGTGGGGAGGTGGGGCTCAGGAACCTCCCGAGGGCCCTAGCAACCCTGTGATTCTCTGTTTGTCTCCTTCTACAGGTGATGAGGGCCATCAACACTGTCCTGCTGCTCAGAGTCATCAGCCTGGGTAATGTGGACCCCATCGTGGCCAGCTTTGCCACCATTGGCTTCCCCAACTGTGGGAGGCAATTGACGGCACCCACATCCCCATCCGGGCCCCCAACCACCAGGTATCTGAATACATTAACTGTAAGGGGTATTTCTGATGGTCCTGCAGGCCTGCATGGAGCACCATGGCCATTTCACTGACATGTACGTTGGGTGGTTGGGGAAGACACACAACGCATATGTGTTTTTTGAAACTCCAGCCTGTTCCAGAAGCTGTATGCTGGCACCTTTTCCCCCAATTGCACCATCAAGGTCGGGAATGTGGACATGCCAATCTGTATTGTAGGGGATGCAGCCTACCCTCTGCTCCCTGGCCCATGAGGTCTACAGTGGAGACCTTTACCCCACCAAGGAACATTTTAATGCCATCCTCAGCAGGGCCTGTATGGTTGTTGAAGGTGCCTTCAGGTGTTTCAAGGGGAGGTTCTGTTGCCTCCTTACCTGGCTGGACCTTGGCTAGCAGAATATCCCCCAAGTGGTGGTGGTGTATTTTGTCCATCACAATATTTGTGAAAGCAAGGGGGAGACATTCCTTCCAGGATGGGGGGCAGGGGCTGACTGGCTCAGCAGGGCCTTTGAGCAGCCGTGTGTGGCTGCTATGTGGCAGGCCAATCAGGGGGCTGTGCATATCTGGGAGGCCCTGAGGGAGAGTTTCACACAAAGACCCCAGTGATACTCTCCCTTGGACCTCCCCACAAGGGGTCTGGGCATTGCCCCTCTTTGCCTTTTCTCCCACACCTCTCCCTTCTCCTGCTATCCCTTTCCCTCTTCCCTCCCCTGCACCTCCGTTGCACAGACAATAAACCACACATTTTGTTTGGAAACAATAGACTCTGTTTTTATTATTGGGGTAAATGTAACTGGGGAGGGCCTGAGGTAAGAACTTGGGAAAGAGGAGCAGGAAAATGGAAGGGGGAAGAAAGGTGGAAGTGCGAGGAGGAGCGGGAGGAGAGGCTCAGGGTTGTGGCTGGGAGTGGTTCCTGCATCTGGTGGTGCCACCACCTCATGAGCGGGACCCTCAGCAGCCACAGTGGTGGACACTGAGGGGAGAAGCCGGAGGGATGGAAGCCAATGTGGGAGTGGCCACCAGGTGGTTGATAATCGGGTGGAAGGCTGCACAGATGGATTGGCCCTGCTTCAGCAGCTCCCACCATGTGTCACAGCACAGCAGAAAGTCCTCCTCCAGTCTCCGGTCCTGCCAGTCCATGGAGCGCTTGCAGAGCAGCAATATGCTCCCTTTGGAGATCCTCGTGGGCTCTCTGGCACAGGTGGATCACACAGTGTCAGGAGGATGGCACAGAAGGTGGCTACCACTCCTCTCTTGCAGCTGGTCCAGCTGTGGAGAACAAAGAGAAGGGCAGTCATCCCAGGAGACACTGCATGAAGCCTAGCCCTCACATCTGAGCTGAAACCGAAAGGCCTCGGGTCAGACGAAGGTGATGTGCTTTGAGCAAGGCCACCTGAGGCCTAGACAGTGGGCCCTTTCCTGAAGGGGCACAGATGTCCAAGGGGGGACAAGCAGGCATGGGAAGGTGCCGGCCAGACTGGGAGCCTGCGGGTGGGAAGGGGGGCATGGTGTGGCTGGCCTTCCCTCTGTGCACACAGACGCTGGGTCCAGCAGGGTTATTTCGAAATAACAGGCTTGCTGGGTAGACTTTCACTTTGTTATTTCTAAATAACACTACTGTGTAGATGTGCCCCTATTGTCCTAGTGGGATATCATTGGAATAATGAACAATTGAGACAATCCTCATGAGTTAAGCAGAGGGGCTATATGGTTTTCAAGTTTGTAACTTTCAGGCTTTGTGCTTTGCCAAAGGTGGAATTTGGTGACCTTCAGAACACATAGGGAAGTTTGTGTGTGTGTGTTTTTTCCAGGCTTTTCCTGGTGTTTTGGAGTGGCTGGATGAGGAATAGTTCATTTTTTTTCAAGTGAAGGGTCTTTCAGTTTTTTTCTAAATGTTTGTATAATATTTGGTACACTGAATAGAATTGGTTGTGTACTGTATAAGACATTCTGTGTGTCCGTAAGGACTTGCCATCAAGAATAGTCTGTGTCTGAATTGTCTATGTCCTTTTCAACCAAGATGACAATGAATGTGTCCTGTGTATGTGGGATTCCATCCTCCTCTAGATTAGATATCACTGTTCTATAGTGAAGAATGGGAGAATGGGAGATTGTATGAAGAAAGTAGTCGAATACTGTTGTGGTGTATTATTTCTTCCAAAGGGGAGATGAGGGTATTTACTGTGTGGTTGGCTTGGCTGATTATGACTTTAATGTCTTAATATTCAACATATGGATTTTGTTTTAAATATTTAGCAGACATGTTATGAGCTAACAAAATGAAACAGCCATACAACTTTCAGCTTACCTGGGTTCTCTTGTCTTCATGAATTTCAGTGTGGAGTAGCTATTTACCCTGGACTTTTCTAACTTCCTATGGTAACTTTCATCCCATCTCACTCATTTTCATATTTGTATGAGCCAACTAAATGTAATTCTGTTTTACTACTCCCCCGAGAAGACATTTGAATTGGGGGTAATATTTGGGGGTAATATTTACAGTGTCATAGTCAGCTCTCATCCTCTTCCTCTTTGGCAGCAATTGATGAAAAATGGTTGGAAAGAAAGCAGAAGTTTGTGTGTAATAAGAATGGGAAACAGTCCCTTTCCAAAGTAGGTTTTTAGAGAGACTAGCTGTAGTTCAGTTTTCTAAAATAAATCCAAAAGTATATAAAGGGAATGTATGCAAATGAAATATTGTGTTAAGTCTCTTCGCATTGCACAATGTTATCGGGAGAATTTCTGATAAGGCGATTTCTTTCTCCTCTTTCTCAGCTTAAGCCAGCCAAGGTTTTCTTTTGGGGGGAAGTTTGGTTAAATGTCCCTTGCTGAATCTTCTAAAAGAGTTTTCTTAAAGTTAATTAAATAATCTAACCAGGCAATTAGAGCCTGATGTTGCAACATACTAAACTAGTCCCATGAGAGGTGAGGCCATTTAGTACCTTGGTCCTCTTCTCTTTAATCTACACATTGATTAATGTGGACTCTTAAGATCCTTTCACTGAATTTCTCTATGATGACAGTATAGAAAGCATGTGTTATTCAAATACTCGTCTGTCCTGATATCAAGAAGGGAGAATAAATACTTTAATTAATATTAGATCATGCCATCGGAGGAAGTGGGTTTTGCCCACAAAGCTCATGATACTATATGTATATTTTTGTTAGTCTCAAAGGTGCCACAGACCTACTCTTTGTTTTTAGAGTTACAGACTAACACGGCTACCCTTCTGAGATTTCTAATTAATGTAGTCCATCTTTCCCCTCCACTCAATAGGCTGCCCCCTACAAATATTTTGTCAGGCTCTGGGATACCCCACCTTAGAGACCCTGCTTAGCAAAGATATTTAATGTACTGATGCCCATCTTCTAGGATTGAAGCTGCACTGTGGAAGAGCCAGGACATCCAGCAGACAGGGCTATGCATTTTTCTTTCCTGTAACTTACTCACAAGGAACAGTGGATAATCTCCTGGAATCAATGTGATAGATAGCTATAAAACCAAAGGTCACTGCATCAGGGAATAGAACATTGACGTGACTTGGTCTTACTCCCAATCCTCATTATTGCCTTTTCCATTAACTCACTACTGCAACCAATATTAGAAAGTAAAGGCCATGGCTCTATTTACACAACTCACAGCTATACTAACAAATATCAACATTATACATGGGCACCAATATGGTAAAAAATAAAATCACTACCCCCTGGCCAGGCAGCATATGTCATCTTTCAGAAATACACCTTCATTCCACAGACTGAATGCTGCCAAGTGAGTCCCTTTGTATTTGACTCTTGAGTTTATGATCTATTGATCTCCCTAAACTGGGAGAAACTTTTCACTTCTCATTGAGGGGGGAACCCAAAATTTCTCTTGTATTTCACATTAGTGCAGCTTCTGTATGTATATGACCACTATATATATGCCTTAATGGAGACCCCATTTGTGCTCTGACTTGTCTCCTCCCCTCCTAGCAGCAGGCAATGTGGTAATCCCATTGATTGTGGTAATCCCATTGAAGCATCCAAAACAAGGGATATAATATATACTATAACAAGACTCCAAAACCAGCAAGAGCTTAGCTACATCTCCAACAAAACATTTTTATTGGTTTCCTTATGTAGAACTAAGAAATTACTTACAAGTAAATAATATTGTAGATAAAAGTGGAAAATGTTATCTCTGATTGCAGATAAGTGAACACTGTCCAAATCCAATAATGCATTCTACCATTTCCAGGAATCTATGCTCTTAAGAATCAATGATTTTTGCCCTCATCCTGTCCTTGCTTTTGTTGCCTTATACATCATCACCATTCATCAGGTCATATGTAGAGTCCTGCAAATCCACATATATCTGCTTTATATTCATGGGATTCACATTTGCAGATGTGGATGCAGGTATCTGTGGTTCATTTTGGTGGATACAGATGTGGATGCAGATACAAAATTCTGCATTCTTTCAGGGCTCTATCCATATCGTCTGGCAGTCCCATGTTTGTCATGTGCTTTTCCCAGTCCTAAAGTTCTTGATTGGCAAAGTGTCTCTCTGAGCGAGTTAAACATTTTTTATATATTTACCCAAACCATTAGCTAAAAGGGATCAGTCCACATATTTTAAAGTTGACCTTTTTGTTGGCGTATGAGGAAGGAACTGGATGCTTCTTGCAGAATGAATTGACAGGCTTTACTGAAAGTAACCAATACAATGTAAGGTTCTATTGAAACGTCATGGTTTAGTATTACTGGATTAATGCAGTTTTGGGAATGTACAACTCAGCTTGAAACCACCTCCCTTTACAAGAGAGACTATGTTAAAGCAAATGAAAAAGAGCCACCTGAAAATACCCCATTCCTTGTCCTGGAAAATGTAATCCAGAAAGAGATTAGCGAAAAGCAATACAGTTCAAAATACCTCAGGGATATTTAACCCTGAAGTATGTCCAATTTTGGCCTTTGTAAAGCAATAAAAATTGAGAATTTTATGGAACTGTTCCAAACTTCTGCTGAACTAGAGCATTTGGGATTTTTTGTTAGTATATTGCTTCTATTGTTATGTTCATTACTAGACTATTCATATCCCTTGCATACATTTTTTAAAGAAGATGGATCAAAGAGCAAGTAGCAGTGGGCAGAGGGTTTTCAGACCTACACTGATTTCTTTTACTCTGCAAGCTGCCTTCCTTAAAGATTGCAGATGTCAGGAGGTGAGAATGAATCTGTGGCTTATGTGCTTTAAGTTGCAATACAGCGTACAGCTTTTTTCCCTGTCCTAGGATCTCTTGAGCCTGTACATCATGAAGCTATCAACTCAATTGATAATATTTCTATCAAGTGAAAGAATCCAGCTTTGGCCCACTAAGCAGTTTAAAAAAAACTAGAAGTAGCCAGATGTGTGCATGGTTTGGTTTCTTTTACACTGTTCTCTTTCAGTAAAACTGCAAAATAAAATGTGCACTTTATAGAGCAGTGGGAAATATTAGTAATGAGGAGTGAGCTTAGTAACATTTACCTGCTTGAGTTCTTAAAGCTTTTGTAAAATCACAATAACTATGTGGACAAATTTCCCTCAGAATGAAAGATGAATGTAAAACCTGAAATAGAAATTTCCCCAGGGGCCACAGGGCCTATGGAAATGAATTTGGAAATCTTTGCAACACCATTATTATGACCTTTTATAAATAAATTCATGTTATGAAGATTATTTGTGAGGAGCTAGATGCAAGTATTTTTTAAATTTTGTTTCTTTTGATGGGACACAACTGGAGGCTTATATATGATTCTGTCCCCTCATTGGCTGAATGTAACTTTTCTAATGATATTTTGATAGTAAATTCTTGCTCCTACGAGCTTGATATTAGCTTTTTATGAGTGTTCTGTCATATCTGTTTCTATGTTCATTCTGTGAACAATCCACATGTAAATGTACCTGCCAGAATAATAAATGAAACTGAACGCTGTAAAAATGCCTAGTCAGCTAAGAATCTAAGAGAAATGTTTGCAGAAATATTTTTGCAAGATTCACCCATCTTTCATCTCCAGCTTTTCATGTGACTATCTCACTACCAAACAGTGAGAGATAGTTCTCAGCCTCTTCTGCTGATGGCCATTGCTATTAATTAAACTGATCACATTAAACTTTTCCAATGGGCTCCAGCTAGCGTACAAATATTGTTCAGCTATTCTGAAAAGAGTACATGAGATGTTTTATATGGGCTTAATCAGGCTGCAACTTTATTATTAGATGTCTGGGATTCCCCAGCAGATAAAATGTAGAGACGTAGATAACCTCTCTTCTCTCCCCCCCCCCCATAATTAACTGTGTGTGTGGAGAGTGCTTTTACTAGTTTCTCGTCATGTCCCTCCAGCAGATCCATTGCCAGGTCCTTACAATCCCCATGGGGCTTTGACCAATTGCCCTCTGCCCCACCTCCATTCAGGTCCCCTCAGCAAATCCATTGCTAGGACCTTACCAACCACCCTCTTGTAGTAGGGGTAAGGTGTTACAGCAGGAAGTCAACCTCCCATCATTATAGTCCAGTCATAGGAGTCCCCAGCGTGCTCAATTACCAACTACCTTTCCTCAAGTCCTTTCTGCATGCCATCTATCCGGTAGCATATGCCTTCTTTTATGGAGCACCTACACTGAACATCCACCATACACTTAAATAATGAGTTGCAACATATGGCCTTCTGCCCATCATGTTCTGTATTAACAAAGCCCACCTGAACCTGCTGTGAGGAAGGTGAAAAAAAACCAATTGTACCTGGCCAGTGTAGAAATGGAAAAAATCCTTCCCAGCCCCCTTCAGTGTGTAAGGCCCACAGCAGATGTAGCCAATAACCTGGTATATTTATCATCTGAATAGGGAGGGAGAGTGGATATTGCCTAGCTTGCTCTGAAGGCGTGGGTCCAGACACAGGCTGACTTTTTTAAAACCCCTCATTCCTGTGTGGTGAGTGAGCCACCACAACTGACCCTTTCCAGAAATTTTACACTTTCCCCCCGCCTCCCCAAATCCATCAAGAATCATTCTCCTTTTTCAGTCAGCCAGCCAAATACCTCCCAGCTCATATCTGCAAGGCGATGGTTGGGCTAGTTAAATTGTGTGGGACCCAGGCCTAATAAAATGAAAAAAGAGTAGTTTGTACATGCTGTGATTCTTCTGTCTCTTGGGGATTTTTTGCCACTTCCATGGATCTGAGAACTGAAGTGGAAAATTCCGTAACGCTATTTTTTTCTTTGGTGCTGTGCTTACATCAGAGTGATTTATTTAAAATCTTATTATCTAGTTTCATCTGTTTTGTGAGATTGATTCTTACTGCAGCCTTAGACCATCGAACTGGAAGCTTTGGAGCTGAAGTAAAAGGAAACACAAAAGCCCTCCATTAAGATAATAAATATTCAGAGGTAGTTAATTAGTATGATAACCTGTGCATAAAACAGAACTGTAAAATGAGATCAGCCCAGCAATACCATTAACCACATTATAATTCTTTACATGATTCCTCCTTCCTTTCCCACTAAGAAAAGGTCTAGCAAATGTGAGATTTCAATTTGCTTTATCATATGGTGGAACTCATCAGCTCCACATGCTCCCGTGAATATGGTGGTTTTCACAGTGGGGGATTTTTTTTATCTCTGCAAATTTTTAAATTAAAATAATTTCATCTATTGCAGTCCTGCACTAGAAAAATGCCAGGGACCTTGACAGCAGTTTTCCTTTCCTTTTTTAATCTGTTCCTTTCTCTATAACAAAGCACAATGGAAAACATGATAAAAGCCTGACATGTGGTATGTGTCACTTTTACTGGGCTTCCTCCCTGTGCCAAGTAGCATTCTAAGGTTAGACAGTAAGACTTAAGTGCTATCCTGAAGTGGGAGGCTGTAATACAGTAACAACAGGAATAAACCAAATATATTACCTGTCCTATTGGAAGAGGGGGAGAGACAACAAATAAAGTAATAAGTAGCTAGATGGCCTGGTAAAAAACATACGTCTCATGATGTGCAGGCACCCAGGAGAAATTATCTTGTTTGTCCCTGTCCTTTCTTTTTTTAATGTCCCCCTCCTTCTCACATCTCTCTCTCATCACTTTTGATCTTTACTTTCCCTTTTTAATTTTGAATAACACCAAATAAAGATAGAATTACATACTAGGTGAGTCTTAATTTTCTAGTGTACACCGGTACACTAATTTTACTCCTGATGTAAATCTATTGATAGAAAAAAACCCCACCTTGTGGAAGAGAGTGAAGAACCAAGGATATTGCATACACTATATAAATGCATGCAATTAAAAAAAAACCTGGTGTTTATTTTGGTGGCATCATTCATATTGTTACGGTTGAGATGGTCTTAGCCTTGCTTAAATCCTTCTTTCAAAACATGGATAACTCATCCAGAAAATGTTTTGTTAGATTGTAACAGCTCAGTCTGTGAGCGAAGACTTTTATATTGAAGAGGGGGTCTTCCTGACCATATGCCAATTGTGTTCACTTACTTCCTGTCTTATATTCGTGAGTAATATAGTGAGACGACATATTTAAAAACAGTTTTGGGGGTCTGAATATATGCATGAAGATTGCATTCTTTTTTCCATTCATTCCATGTACCAGAAGACTGCTGTGGACTGATCCCACTGTACCTATTCCCCCAGCCACTTTCCTCCTGACTGGGAAGAAGTATACCAAACCAAAATCTAATTTTAATTATTTATGATAATACTCTATATTGGGCACAACTCTGCTCTAAATGGGAGTGAGAGTGGATCCTTAGTCAATTTGAGACTGTATTTGTAGATGACAAAGAGCCAAACAAATGCCAAGCCAGAGCCCTTGCCAGACTGTATGCTTTTGCACTAAGTTTCATGCCAATGTGTAAGATGGATGATATTTCTGTATACTTCAATAGGAAGCCAGTCTCACTTAGGCTTCCAAAGCAGTTGTTAAATATGTGATCTCACCAGACTCTCGTACATGAAATAGGAAATGAGTAAATGTAAATGTCGTCCATATTCCTGGATGCGATTATGGAGAAAGGAAGATCCAGCTTGCCAATAGATTTCAAATTTTAGTTGCCGAAATTTTAGAAGCAAGAAGAGTAAGTAAAAAGTCCTAAGGCTGCTCTCTCTTTTATGCCAGGGAATAATGGTGGCTCAGATGGTCAACAGGATTAGACAGTTGTAAACCCCCTTTGCATATTTGTTTTTAGCTTTGCTGAGCACAGCTCAGGCCCATTGAGTTCTGGCCCAATGACATTTAGCAGGGCCCAAGTGCTTTTGGACATTCTGGGGGGAGGAAAATTTAACTTGGACTTCAGAGAAGGTTGATGCAGCCATAGGGGGCATCTATGGAGGTGGACAAAGGCAAGGGACCCAAAAGGTGTTGCAAAGAAACTGACTGAACAACATAAATGTTAATATCCGGAGTCACCCAAGGCCCAGTAGCTGTCATGACCACACAAAATCCAGGAACAACAGAGGTAATTCTGAGAGACTCCATCTTTAACTCCTCATTCCATTATGCTTTTTCTTTGTAGTTTCCATTCCAATATGAGAGTTCAGGACCAAATGTCAGCCTCAGCTTTTGAATACATACTGGAAATTGAAATAAGAAGGGTTGTGACATTTTAGCTGAGAGACCTTTTTTTTTTTCTGGATGTACTGTGGAAAAATAAAACCATCTGCAGCTAAGTTCATTTTCATTGTCATAAAGCCAGAGGAAAGCCACGCAGCCAAAATGTCACCTCAGAACGTGTTTTCTGTTAGATTTGCCATGCATTTTTTTTGGAGTTCTCTTTTATTTATAAGGAGAAGAGGCCAAGGTTACCTTTGCTCAGTTTTTCTTCTCAATACTGTTCCCTAGCTTCCCATTTTATGAACAATTTAAGGATGAAAGTGAGTGGTGGTTATGGTTAATCAGGTACTCAGAAAAGTGAAGGGTCAATGAAATGGCCAGAAACAGAGTGCAATAAACAAAAGTCTTTTAGTGTTCCTAAATACTCACCAGACTATTTCTGTAGTCTGGGCGTCTCTTGTTCGTCAGAAAAGACCGATAGTTGTACTGTTCTAATAAGTCATGTTTGTGTGTGGATGGGAAGGGGAAATGTCCATTAGAGGCACAGATAACTCCATTACACTTATTTTCATTTGTGACCCAAATGAATGAGACCAGACTGCTGATGGAAAGGATTTTAAATTTAAGAAGTTGCATGTTTTTTCTGCTTAGAGATAGGGCTTGTCTATGCATCTTCAATCAGGTGTACACCTATGTGTAGGCCTTCTGTTACACTACTACTTATATTTTTCATGGAAAGTTGTCACCATCCTTACTTGTAACAGGACCATCCTAGATTACTCTGATATACCCTGATTCCTCCAGTATATTATCTTTGATGTTATCATTTTCTTCTTTTTTTTGCCCTGCAAGATTATTCCATAATTCAAAATGCCATGGATTTCACAGACCTCCTATCTCCATATCCAGAAATCTGATTTCTTAAATGCTTTCCACCCCACTGAAGTATTCTTGGGTAGTAAGACATCCTTTGTCAGAAGCCTGACCTAATTTGGGAGAAGGTGTTTCTTTCCCCATTTACAGGAACTCGGCTTGAGAAGTTGCCACATAGTAGATAGACATCCTACTTCTGAGCTTGTCAGAAAAGCCTGCAAGTTTCAAGTTTAATAAGAACAATCCTCACTCGCCAGTCAAAAGTAGCTTGACATATACAGATGCAATGTGAATGGGGGTCTTGAGATGTGTCGATAAGAACATACACCTTGATGATGATAACCTCATCGACATCCATTTTGCCAAAGTCATAGTGCTAGCTGTCATATAAATGGATGAGCTAAGTGTGGCACTTAAAGCTCTGGAGAAGTCAGTGGCAAAAGTTAGCCTGAAAATCAATTGAAGTAAAACCAAAATACTTCTGGTCCGTGGTTTTGAAGAAGGCGTAGATTCTAGCATCTATTAACCACCTAGTTGAGTTTGTCAGTGATTTCATATGCCTCGGTTTTGTTAATGGTAACATGGGTGGCATCTAGAAAGAGTTTGAACACTTTACTTCAAAAATATCATCAGGAATGGGGCATCTCATCAAAAAAGTCTTTTGCAAACCAAACAGCATGATAAGTTTTTAAAAAATGAGGCCATATCAACTTCAGTGATCAGTAGACTGACCTACAGAACTTAAACCATGGCCCCTCATTGTCAAGATGTAAAGAAAGTAGGACATCATTCAGATGAAGCATCTTCAAATGATCCAAAACTTCAAATGTTACAAAATTCAAGTCAACTGAAGAGATCAACTTGCTAACTAAACAGATTATACTCTCAAATGGTTGCCAAATGGTCTATAAAGTCATCTGCTCTGAACATCCATTCATGTTTCTGTGAAAATTATCTTCAACTTTGACACAGTGAAAACTGGAAGGAAAATATCCCCACAAGGAGACTTAAAACATCATTAATGTCAACAGATATTTGTCTCTCTCAGGCATCCTACTCTGTTGTGCACCAGATTTGGGTCAGGACAGACCATGGTGGAGGCATATAATGCATTCAGTGGCCTCTGTGCTGGCCAAGTGGCAGCATGAGAACTAACTGACTTTTTCCCCTTTTCTCCCCAGTCAGCATCTTCATTGCCAGGGGCAGGAGATGCAGGGAGAATGAATGGACATACATCTCGGCTGTGTCTAGACTGGCAAGTTTTTCCGCAAAAGCAGCTGCTTTTGCGCAAAAACTTGCCAGCTGTCTACACTGGCTGCTTGATTTTGCGCAAAAGCACTGACGTTCTAATGTAAGAAATCAGTGCTTCTTGCGCAAATACTTTGATGCTCCTGTTCGGGCAAAAGTCCTTTTGCGCAAAAACTTTTGCGCAAAAGGGCCAGTGTAGACAGCTCAGATTTGTTTTGCGCAAAAAAGCCCCAATGGCTAAAATGGCGATCGGGGCTTTCTTGCGCAAAACCGCGTCTAGATTGGCACGGACGCTTTTGCGCAAAAAGTGCTTTTGCGGAAAAGCGTCCGTGCCAATCTAGACGCTCTTTTCCACAAATGTTTTTAACGGAAAAACTTTTCCGTTAAAAGCATTTGCGGAAAATCATGCTAGTCTAGATGTAGCCCTCCTGTCTACGTTGTTTTAAGCTTTCATAAAGCTGAGACTAGTACAATAAATCAACCCCTTCCTTTGCAAACCTGTCGTGACATTTCTATGCATCCTGCACAGCTTTATTCCTCTCAGTTCAAGGACTGTGCAATGCAGTTGCTTTGAGCTTTAGCAATTGCTTCATTTCATTTTGGAATATCAATGCTGAATTTCAGATAAGGTCAGAACAGAGTGATTGGAAGTTTGGTGAGTTTCTAAATTTCTAAAATCCACATTAGAGCACCCACCACGTATGTGCTACAGTTGATGAGGACGTGTGAAAAAGAAGCCTCAGTCTAAAATAGCAGGTGTGACATTTTGATCTAGGAGCTTTGACAGAACTCTGTGGGAATCTTCCATAGTACCTGTCTGTAACATGTTGTCCTGCTTGTGGTCCCTCACTTTTGTGAATAAAATAAAACCAGTAATTCACAATGAAAGGGAAATAATTAAAGGGATGATTAATTAGAAAAGGAGAATTGTTATGAATTCTAACTTTCCTGGTTCACTCATTGCAAGTTGGACTGGAATTGTTATAATGCTGTAAGTTAGTATATAACTTTAGCATTAGTTTCTTCTGGTCACAAAATATCCCTGAATAGATCAGTTTCCTCAGATATATGTAATTCAAGAGTTTTTTGATGGAATATTTGTTTCTGGTGAGCTTTTTAAGATATGCCTGATGAACGGATTATTGAATATTCGGGCTGTGTTGTTATTGGTCAGGTAGGTCACATGGCGTTATTTCTGTTCTCTGAGTGGGTGAGTGAGACTACATTACTAGAGTGATGGAGAGTTCAAACTTTGGTCTCTGTAAATATTTGTGCATGTGACAATAAAATTGACTTTCCAAAAATGTTTGGTAGTAAAACTGGAACATTTGAATGTTCAGGTGAAGTGAACGCAGAGGGAGAAAGAACATGGCCAAAACAAATTCTTTATTACTCTTTTTGAAGTAATGATTTTCAGGATTTTTATGTGGCATTCATTTTGCTCTAGTTAGAAGAAAACCTATTCTTTGTCTGAACCAATCCACCATACAAAGTAAACATAGTTCCTACTACCTGTATCTAGAGCCCTTTGGTTTTCACACATGTTGCTAAGCATTTTCCTGGATATCTAGGAATATCATTTACTTTGTTCTTCTCTTGAAAGGGCTGGCTGTATCCACAGGGAAAACATGCAGACACCTGGCAGACGGATTTAGAGAATACTTTGCAGCAGCTGGATGTAGTGATTGCTCTAAACCCATTATTCATTTTGTATAATTATTGACCTTTCTGCCTATGCTCTTCCGTGAGATACTGTAATGTCCTGAATATCACAGAAAAAGAGGTGATTCTCAGCCTATTGTGGTTCAGGAGCTTGTCAGCATTTCCATTATCAATCCCTATATTGGTCCCCGTGGTAAAATTTTGATTTGAGCTACAATTTAACGGTTAGTACCCTGATATTTTAAGGCTACTGCCTAAATGAATGCTTATAATAATGTAGGTGTATGTTTATGTAAGTAACTCTTTCTCTATAAACAGAAGACTGGAATAGAGAGATCTCCAAAGATTCGACTCGGGAGCAAAATTACGTTGCTCAAAGATTTGAAGAAAAAACTTAACGCTTTCAGCCCAAAGGTGAAGGGGCTGCTGTGCATTGAAGTACTGTGCCCCTGAGGTTGGTTTTTCTATGTTTCTAATTAGGGTTGGATTAATAATGGGGAAAAAATTAGAGTAATTTTTATGCTGATTGATGTTACACATTGAATAAATTATTTGCTGAATTTGATAGGTGGCATTTTTTGGACAGTGAACTCTTTGGGTGTGAATAATATGAGGGGAAATAATACCAACATTTGACTGATAAATAATTAGCCATCAATAACTTGATAAGCCATATTTTTAAGTTATTTCTGGATGTTGGCTAATGCAGCGTACTGTGGTATGGCAATAGTTGTGCAGGTTTAGAGGCACTCTTCGGGCTGGCCACTAGAGAGCATATAGCAAGGTGGTACGTGTCCATTTCAATAGGAATGAAAGGCAGTCTAACATTCACCCCAGTTGTAGTGTTTGGTCACTGGAATTGCTACATATGGGAGATGAATGGCTTTCTTTTCTTGTCATAGATTGTTGCTAATGACAAGAATATATGACTGAATAAATTTGTGCTCATGCCAGTGTGGCAGGCTATTGTGTAGAGAGATCTTCATGGGAAAGCTAACACTTCCCCATGCAGCTCTCTCTTCATGTCAGGCCTGGCCTGAAGTACCTCTTGTTATTTCACTGATTCCCTAGAAAGAATTCCAAGTCAGCATTGTATTAAGGCTAAATATAAACTAGAGAATAGAAAAAATAGTGGGTTTCAATCTTTTTCTATGCAGGGACTTTTCCATCTGTCTTGCATCCCCTTCTATTGAGCAATACAGAAAGTCACAGTGATCACGGTTTCTAGGCTGAGAACCCAGGATAAAGATGATCCCAAATTCACTCTCATTTGAACCCAGATCTCTTAATGCATTTTCATTGTAAGTTGCTTCAAACGTCACCTTTCAATTTTTCATCCTCCGCTATCTCCTACTTCTGCATGAAATACAAGCTACTTGCCTTCTTTTTCAAGGCTCTTCATGGCCAATCCTCAGTCTATCTATCATCTTGCATTCACTGCTGGGATGTTAATTTCCATATCCAATAGGCTTATGATGCCAGAATCTATCCCCCACTTGTTAAATTCTCGGACAGGAACTTTGGTGCTTTCTCCTGTGTTACCCCTTACACTTGGGAGGAACTCCCTGTAAGTATCCACAAGAGGGATTCATTTTCCTCCTTAGAATCACTCATTAAAGCATTCCTTTTCCATGAAGCTTGCAAAAAACAAACAAACAAAAACCCAAAACACACACTTAGCAATGAGGCTGCTGGTGTTCTATGTTCTGAGACCACTGTCAATCACACTGACAAGTAGTGTCATATTATTCACTTGTGCCTCATGTCTCTCTGTATTCAGATGATATCTCTTGTCTTATGTACTTTGACTGTAAGCCCTTTGGTACTGAGACTATCTTGTTCTGGGTGTGTACAGCATTTAGCACAATGAAGTTCTGGTCCATGAGACAGACTCTTGGACACTATGGTAATCATAGGTGTGCGCATGGGGTGTGCCGGGTGTGCACAGGCACACCCTAATGTTTCAAAGGGCCGCCCGTGGTGCAGGGGTGTGAGCCCCCGCACTAGAAGGAGTGCGCTCTGGGGAACGGGCGCCGTGCCGGGTTTGCCACGCATGCGCGGCTGTGTGGTCAAAACCAGCGGGTCTTAGGACCCCATGGAAAGAGGTGTCAGGAACTCAGCAATGTCGCCGCACCGCCCCCTCAGGCGCGGTGAGTTTAAACCCCGGGGTGGGAGGGAGGAAAGAGTAGGAGAGGTGGGGAGTACCCCGGGTGGGGGATCGGGTGTAGCGCGGCTGGCCCAGGGCGGGGGGTGGCGGGAGCAGTGTGGCTGGCCTGCGCGGGGCCCTGAGGGGCCACATTCGCGGGCTTCTCTGCTCGGTGGGAGGGGGAGGGAGTGCACAACAGGGCTTCCTTCCTCCGTGGGGGGCGTCAGCCCTGGAGGCAGCGCGTGGCGGAGGCTTCCCTCCGAGGCTGGTGTAGGGGACTCCCTGCCCCCACTGGCACCCTGCCCCAGAACCTTGTCCCCCACCCTCCTGTCCCCATTCCCTCGCCCCTGCCCCCAGCTACAGAACTGTCCCCCTGTCCCCACGCTGCAGAAACCTGCCCCCCTGGCACCCTGATGCAGAAACTTGTTCCCCGCTGGCCCCCTGCCCTCCCCCCCCGCACCCTGTTCCCTCTCCCCTGCCCCCAGCCACAGAACCCTGCCCCCACTGGCACCCTTCCCCAGTACCATGTCCCCTGCTCCCAACTGACTTTTCTGTGGGTCAGTGACCCCTGACTCAAGACAGGTTCCCTGCCCTTCTCATAAATAAAGACAATGCAGAAACTTTTTGTGTTTGACATAGTATTTTATTTAAAAATGAAGCCTGGCCAACAAACCCCCAATTGGGGCCAAGCCCCCATCTGGCCACAGCCACTCCTGCACTCCCCCATGCCCCACACCCTTTATCTGTACACAGGAACCCCCTGCCCTGAGCCCCTCACATACCCCAACCCAAATTCCTGCACCCTCACATCCACAAACCAGTGGCTTGCTTAGTACCCCAACACTGCCCGGCCTGGAGCCCCCTCCCTGAGCCAGCGTCCCCTTCTCCACCTCCTCCTGCATCTAGATTTCCTCCCAAAGCTTGCACCTCTCACCCCTTCCCACACCCAAATCCCTCATTCCTATCCCAGAGCCTACACCTCCTGTCCTCAACCCAGCAAGGGTATGGCTAGACTGCAGGAGTTTTTCAAGATTCTGGAGATATCCCAGAAGAACTCTTCTGCATCCAGGGATGCATTTGTTCTTCTGCTTTTTTTAGTGGAAGAGCAAACATGATCTTTTGGTCACCCCTATATTCCTCTTTCCACGAGAAATAAGGGGGCTTCCAAAAGAAGGGGTTTTTCTGACATTTGGTCCTGTCTAGATAGGCCAAATATTGGAAAAACCTCTTCCTACAGAAGAATTGGAAAAAAAAAAAAGCAGCAGTATAAGGATTGGGGATAGCAAGTGATGGAGAGGAGGAGAATAGAGAGGGCGGGGCTTCAAGGAAGGGGCAGGGTGGTAGATCTTGGCTTGGTCTGTCATTTAAAAAGTGATCTTGGGTGTAAAAAGGTTGGAGACCACTGGAGTAGGGGGAGCACCAGAAGGGTGAAAGTCAGGGTGACCCTAGAACTCTGTTACAGACCAGCTGGCGGCTGCTGGAGGAGGAGGGAAAAATAGGGGGAAAGGGTCGGAGAGGAAGGGGCTTGTGCTGAGGGGAGGGGAGCAGGTCAGGGGAAGAAATGGGAAGGCACCAAGGGACAGGGTGGGGGAGAAAGACAAATGCCAGGGGGCCAAGTGGAGACAATGAGGAAAAGAGCAGGAGGGGAGGTGTCAGTGAGAGGGGGGGACAGGATAATGCTGGGAGAGGAGAGGGGAAGGGCTTTGGAGGCTAAAGGGGAGGTGCCGGGAGAAGGCTTGAAAGAAGGGGTGGGCATGAGGAAGGCGGGGATGGAGCAAGGCATGTGTGAGGGCACAGGGGCATGAGGGGAATGGGGGCAGAGGGTGGTGAGGGGGTGGGCACCAGGGAAAAAGAGGGCAAAGGGGGAAGGGGCGGTGAGGGAAGGGGGTAAGGGAAGGTGCAGGTGCCAGGGGATTCTGGGGGTGAAGCAGAAGGGAGGGACCAGCACCAGAGGAGAGAGGCAGGGCAGGTGTGTAGAGGGAGGTGTTAGGAGAGGGGATGAGGAGGGGTAGCTCACATGATCAGAGTGGGGCTCCTGGAGGAGTGGGCACGGAGGGAGAGAAGGGCTGGTGGAGGGGGGCAGGTCTCAGGAATGCTGAGGGCAGTGAGAAGGGCAGGAGTCAGGACAGCAGAGGTGGGTGAGGGGTTGGGGGGGGCAGAAGGCACCAGAGGAGCTGATGGAGCAAGGGGAGGAGACAGGGCAGCAGACGGAACAGGTAGAGGTTTATAAGATATTTCTTAATAACTTGGGTGCCACTGTGGCACATACAAACAAGCCACAAACTCAGTACGGGTGCACAACACAAAATTTATTCTGCTCATGGGAGGAAACTCTTAGAGGGAACACTTCCCCCAGCCTCTCTGCCCCCCGAGTTAATGTCACACACATTGGGTTAATGCAATTGCAGGATAGTTGCATGAGGGGGGTTTGGTGGGGGCCAAACTAATCCCTATTGGTAGGAGGATGGTGGGAAAAGTCCTTGGGGGGAGTCACATGACACCTTTTACTTCTGGTCATGTGTCCATATTGCACCAAGAGTGTTACCTCCAGAGGCGTGGCTAATGGGAGTCCGGGGGTGTGGCTAATGGGGGTCAAAGAGTACATTTTAAAAAAATTCTTTGGGTGCACACCCTAATGAAATGTGCTGCGCATGCCTATGATGGTAATACCAATTATTATTATTAATAATCAATTCATTGTATCCCTTTGCCCCGATTGTGTGGCTAATATCTTTAATCTTCTCTCCCTTTTTATATTTAGGAAATTCCTATGTATGATGATGCTTTTATTTCTAGAGAGCCACAGTCTTCTTGGGCTCTTGTTTAGTTTGTTTATATCTCTGTCTCAGAAATTTTTTTACTTCAAGCAATTTCACAGGCTGCTATTGGCTTTAAGATAAGGAGTGACTTTCTTCAAAGGTCTTCAGGTAGTAAATGCGGCCTGCCTTAGCTTCTGACACTGGAGACCTAGGTGTAAATCTTCTCAGAGGCCAGCTGAAATCATTTCCCCGGAACAGTGCTCTAGAGGCAACCTCATTCATATTCCCTCGGAAGAGATTTCATTTCATTAAACTGTAGACTTGACTCTTTCACAGAGAGGTCAGGAAAAATGCTACGTGCAGCCCTCTCTCCCCTTCGCTAATGCCATCACTTCTTTGATTTATAGCAACTGTGCCTTTATGAGCCATGCAAGGGCCATGCAGATAGACTCCTGTTACTTGTGAAATTATGAAAAGCAGATGATACATGTTTATGGGTATAAAAATGGCAAGTTTATTCCATCACAGTGTTGTTATGGTTGGGTCTTATAGGCCGTTAGGGATTTTTTTTGGGGGGGGGGGAGGGGGAGGAAAAAAGTCAGCATTTGTTTTTATAGATTTGAGCCTTTTCTATATTATTTTTATTCAATCCCAAGACTCGAGTATGTATATATGTATTTTATTTTAGCACAAACGCAGACTGAATTCCAGACAAGTTGTCCCAGATAATTGGCTCAAAAAGCTGAGTAAGATTATAAGATATTGTAAACCATTTCCTAGCAGTTTGGCTCCAGACTTAAATCCCCAAACCATCTCTTCAGTGCTAAATGGAACATTTGATCGTTTTTGGTAAAGAGTCCCTGATTCAAAGTCATATTACCAAGCTGTTCTGGTCTCTCCGACTACACCTGCAGCTCTTTTTCTAAAAGCTATTCTTCTTGTGTTGCTAGATCCCAAACGTTCATTCTTTTTTGCCCCATCCCAATACTTCTTTTTACTTAAGGGCCAGCCTTATGCACTTATAATATTTGACTCATTCCTGGTAAAGAGATCTTTGCTGAGTCATGGAACAATTATCTTCTGTTATTTTTGCTCACAAGAGCTGATAGCACGCTCTTGTTGAAACAGGATTTATGTTTTAAACATTGATCAAAGTTAGATTCATTTTTTAAAAGGAAGAGCAAAAAGAGGGAATGGAAAAGCTTTGATGTTGCAACACTTCTACAGGTATATCTATTTGCTGACATGTTCCCACAATGTGACCTATTGCACAGGATTGACGTGAAAGTATTCTAATGAAGCAAGAAGGCAGTTCAGTAACCCACCTGGCTGAATTGGTCTTTGTCTGTGGCTTCTACATATGCTACTGGGCGACAGCTTTTCTCTTTAGTGTTTACCACTTCACCTCTTTATCTGCTCTGTCATTTTTATCAAACTGACAGAGTCCTGATCTTGTGCACTCAGAGAGCAATGGCAATTTAAATGACAGCAGCTCCTAGTTAAATAAAATAATTCTAGAAAAGAAGAATACTGAACTTTTTTTCTGGAAAGGGAGCAGCAAGGGCTTTAATAATAAATTAAAATCCACAGTAGTGTCTAATGGGCTAAAACTTAGCAATAATAAGAGACTTGTTGTGAACCAAGACCCCACAACAGATATCTGATAGTGCTGGTTGAATTGCTAGTTATGAATAAGACATCTGACAAGTATAACCATTTTTTTCTACCTATAAATTGTTGACAAACCTTCCCTGATTTCTAGAAATGGATTATTATTGTCAACAATTTGCCTGATAGTTTCTCAAACTTTGGAAACAACACGTAACCCCTAACAAATTATTAGTTTAAAAATGGGTTGTTACCTATTCAATTATCAGTGAAAAGAGACTTACAGGACCAAATGTTCAAAACACCACAAGGGAAGTTGATAAATCTGCTAGAGGTCACTGTATGCACATGCAATATAGTGTGCCTGTTGCACAACATTACACAAGTATATGTTTAATTTCAGTGCTGTACAAGTTTCTGGAATCTTCATTCTTGGTGCACGCATATTCTGTGCTTCTAGTGTTAGACAGTAAAATAACCAAATTGTGAAGACAAATTTTAAGGGCCAAATTCTGTGGCTGTAACGCTCATGTAATTCCACCAATGTGTGGTATTAAATAGAATTCCAGAGTAGAGATGGGGCTGAGCTACAAAGGTAGAAGAGCTAAACTTTTCCAAAATTGTGCGGTGGTAGAAGGTTATTGATCAAATGGGTTTAGATTGTGTATATTGAACAGTTGGAATGATTTCTGCTCTATTGTTTTAGTTTGGGCCCATAATCAGGTGTTTTCTACAAGGGTTCTGATTGGTGTGTGTCTTCTTTGCTAATCTCCTAATGACCCTGTCAACAGAATTGTATTTTTGCTGGCAACAGTATCAGCAGTTGTTACACTACAATACATTTTCCCGACAAACAGTCCAGATAATATTCATTTTTTCCCTTTCCCTTCTTTGCTTCAATGCCCTCACCAGACCCTTCCTACAATAGAAGGGAAAAAAGGAACTCAACCTGCCCCCCCCCCAACAAAATAGGAAATGCTGACTGAGACTATTGATATTGATATGAGCGGGGACTCCAAAGACAAAAAACTCATTGAACGACCTTCTCGTTCCAGTTTCAGCTGATGTCTTACTCTTCCAAATTGTTTTAATTAAGAGAGCACCCATTAAAAGATTTTCATTTATCAGATGGATGATGCTGTTGTATAATGTGGCCAAATAATGTGCCCATTATGAATTTCAAGTTCAGTGCCAACAAAATGTCTGCACCTTTTCTTCCACAGCAGCTGAATCTTCAGGCAAAAGGTTGTTTAATGACAAGTTTGGGAGAAAAAGCAAGGCAGTGTTTAACCAGTAACTTTCCATGTTTAGATATCCATTTTACAGATGTCTCATTTTTTAAAAATTGTTAGGGTTTGTAAATGCTGTAGAAGTGAAGCAGGGACACATTATTGAAGGACCCAAACCAACCATGTTGACTACTGGGTTAGGTAGGGGTATTAAAAAAAGCAACTGTTTCCAGATGCATGCTGGAGTAATTTCATCTTTGGAGATCCTGCAAGCTGCAAAGTTATTACTACAGTGTGTGTCTTCCCTGCATTAGCAACAAGCAGAGCTTTTACATGAATGAGTCAGTCTCCACTGTTCAGGTTAGTGTCATTCCTTCTCTAATCTTTTTACAAAGTAATTTTCCACTCCTCCCCTCTACCACCTCTACCTAGCTGTTGTTCTTAGAACTTCATCTCTGCCATAGTTCTTTTAAACGTGACTGTGAGACATGGGAAGCTTCACAAAATCTCATTTTATCAGGGTTCATTTCTGAACGCTATCTTGGTAATGCAAATTACTCATCATACTCCAAATGTTGAGCTCTGGGGGGATAGATTAAAGTTGTATGGTTCTTTCCTCTGTCTTTTTATGTGTAGCCAAAGAAGTCCTCTAAAGCTGGGGCAAAAGCCTTCTTACAACATCAGAGGAGAGGAATCAGGACATCAAAATCTGAATCTGAAAAGCCATTCAGGCCCAGTGGCGCTAGGATTAGACATGAAGTAGCAAATAGTATCAAGCTTGCTTCTGTGATGTACAAATTGACACAAGCAGGGAAAAGAGAGCTGTGCAGATTTTAAAAATGAGCAAGGGAAAATGTGTTTTATAAATCTGTATTTAATATCGATGAAAACAATTGCACCTTAGAGGTGTGTAAGCAGCTATAATCTCTTAAATTGTCCCTACAATATGTGCCATAATTTTTTTAAGTTTAGAAGGGCAGCATTTCTTAGGGCAATGGGCAGTGTTTCTGTTTTTAATTCTTCACTGAACCTAGTTGAAAAATACCCAATTTAGGGGTGGGGGGTTGTTTTTGGTTTTGTTTTTTTGCAGGCAATTTTGAAAAATGTGGGTTTAAGTTGTGCATTTTTTTTTTTTTTAGTTTTTGACATATGCACTGAAACCAAAAATGAAATTACTGACCCTCCCCTGAATTTCAGTTTTCATTTAAAAACAAAACAAGAACATAAGCACTAGAAAACTTCAAACAAGACAATAATTTTAAACTGTCATGGTGTTAAAAAAATAATTTTTGTTTGGAAAAAAAAATGTCAGCAAATTTGTCCAGCCCTATTATCCATAAATTATATCATCTCACTGTCCACAGTATGAGGTTTCTATATGTAACCATCTTGGACTAGATGCTCTGATGATATAAATTGGCATAGTTTCACTCTGCTGGCCCACTGGTTTTAATCTCCAAAGATAGGAAATCCTCTTTGGCTGGATAAAGCAAGTAAAATAGGTGGTTAGATTCATCGTTTCCATACAGAGAAGCTAGACAAAATTGTTTTGCAGGAAGGCTGCAACATCACACTACTTTATTTCTTAGAATTCAGAAGGATAACAGATAAGAACCTCAAGCCAGAGAAAGACAAAGCAGGCTATGCCTTCAAACAGAAAGGCACAAGCCCACTGTACTCAAGATTAGTGCTCTTGCAGAATTAATTCAAATCTCACACTTCCCTACAGAATCGCCTAGGCTACAAGCAGGACCAGGAAGGTCCTTGCAAATTAAAACGATTATTTGTGTGTTGTGTTGAAACCTTATTAAAATTAATAAAAGTGGCACAAAATTCCTCTTGAACTTGTACAAAGACTTTTTTTGAGTTTTGAAAAGTTTATATAGATTTATTCCACCATTTGTTTACATCTCCATTCCCATCTGGTTCTAGCCAGAAGAATGGCTGAGATAATGCATGAAAGGCTGTTTGATTTGTGGTTGTAGCATGACCAAGAGCTCATAACTAGTAGATATTTTGTGAGAGCGTGTTTATGCTTTTTTTGTTAATGGCAAGATTTCAGACCAAAAGGCCAATTTCTATGAGATGCTGAATTTATTAGAAGGCGAGGGTGATTATAAATTGTTAGATATGCTCAGCCCATCGCAGGATCAAGAACCTCTAAACTTTCTAAGTTTCATCCATCATGAGTAGTGACTTGAGGACATAAAGATGGCAAGTGGCCCCAGATTATTCGGTATATGTACAAGTTGGCAGTTATCAGTATGCCACAGTTGAAGTGTGTAAATCGTATACTTTATACTTATCAATGAGTCTGTGAACACCTATGTATCTGCTCCTGTATGCAAATTAGCTCTAGTAGTCTGCACATAAACCAAGCTTTAAGAAATTGCCACATTAATCAAATCATTCATCAAATGCTTAAGAAAATTTGAAGCATTTCAGGAGCAAAAATAGAAAGACCTTAAAGGTAGGAATGGCTGAGTGGATCATCTAGTCCAGGGATTCTCAGCCTGGGGATGAAGAGCTATTAGGGGTTTACAACCACTTTTCCGTTTCCATACGGTCAATTGGAAGGTGGCTTCCAAATACTGGTTGAATCTCTCTTATCCGGCAACCTCTCTTATATAGAACTCTCTAAGCTGGCAACATCTGTGGTCTGGCATGATTTTAGTTAGCTGGATGTCCACTTATCAGCTGTGTGGCTATGTTTTCTGTGGTCCCATAAAGTTTGTTTATGAGCAGCAGTTCTGGCTCTCAGCCTTCTAATTTACCCCTAAGAGCTCAGTAAGCTATGGAAGTGTTGCTAATGCTGCTAGACAATATTGACCTCCTGTGGTTCAGCAAATTCTCTGGTTCAGCACCAGTCAGGTCCCGAGAATGCCAGACTGGAGAGGTTCAACCTGCAGAAGGAAGGGTTTCTCCAGGGGGGACTAATATACAACATATAAAGACCCACTTGTCTAGTCCAGCCCCATGCCCAGATTGTAAGAATAGTATTTACATTTATGGAGGGTTACACTGAAGCTGTTAAAACACTGTATTTGTACTTGTTTCCTTTTAATTAAAAACAATTTACAAAAACTAGGAAAGCAACAAAATGGAGGCTATAGGACAGAGGGTTTTTGCTGAAGAGAATGCTTTCTCTTTCTTACAGCAACATTTAAGTAACTGCAGTGGGGGAAAAAATCATTGTTGCTTTTTTTTACAAACCCAGCACAAAAGCCCAAATTTGCCATTTCAGTTTTTTGCCTGGGAAAAGTTTTTCATTTATTCCTTACCCAAGGCCACAGAATAATCCCTGATGAGTTATAAAGAGGTATTTTTACAAAAGATTTGCTGAAATAAATGTGGCATAAATATCCACATGGTTTCAATTTCCCAAGCAGAATTGATATTATCATTCTATTTCCTCTTAATCCTGCCTCACCAGAATCTCCCCTTTGCTGAGCTCCTTTTTCACCTGAGTCCACAAGGGGTGGGGTTAAAATAACACTGAAATGGAAGACAGCTCAACTATCTCATTCTGTGTAATAAAATCTATTCCACTGTGGTCCTAATTTCATCAACTAATACAAGTCAACACCGAACATTAATGAGGAAAGGTTTCCAATTAGATACAGTCTGACTCTGACCCAGCTTTTCAGTCACCTTCAATTGTCAGCGATAAAAAGGACAGTTCAATATGATATGGATCATTCACTCCAAATCTCCACAACTCATTTATGACAAACACAACTAACAGAGCATAGGGAACTGCTGAATTGTTTTTCATTATGCTGGCACATTGGCTTTAGACTACAGGGGTAATGATCTTTTATGGTTTTCCATACAGAGTGCTGCTAATGAGCAAGTAGTAACAGGGTGCTGGGGCAATGGCAACCCAAGTTTTCCAGTGATAATGCCGGCAATATGATGATGCACAAAATTCCCCATTATTTCTGGAAACTAATTCACTACCAGGAGGTGGGGAAAGAGGGGCAGGAGGCTAAACTATTAAGAAAATAAGGACAAAACATAAGTAGCTTATTATTACAAATTATTACAAATGGAAAAAGCTTCCACCAAATACATTGGACTTGACTTGATCAGTCATTGTAAAATATGGTTCTGTTCATCTTACATTAGACATTTGGCTAGGGTAGTCGCTAGATTAGAAGAACATGCTAGAGAGCTGTGGAAATACTGGGGCAGAGCAGAAATTGAGAATTGGGTGGACAAAGATGCCTCTTATGGTATGTCTAGTCTACATGGCTCCATCGATGGAGCCATGTAGATGAGTGTACTCAGCAAAGGGAAATGAAGCAGCGATTTAAATAATCGCCACTTCATTTACATCAAAATGGCCTCCTCGCTGTGCCGATCAGCTGATTGTCAGCACAGCGCGGTAGTCTAGACAGGGATCAGCCGACCCCAGAACGCTTTGTCGTCAGATCCTGTAAGCCTTGTTTACGGAGGCTTGTAGTCTAGACACACCCTTAGAGTCCAGTTCTGGTGTTGCCTGTGGGCATGCTTGATTCCCAAAACAATACAGAGCAACCCCATGGCTGTTTTAAATAACACTGATTTGTTACAGCCACCTAAAGGCTATTACATCACTGAGCATAACCAGGCAGGAAAGACACTGTATAGAGCCATTATCTCTACTCAGTAGTGTCCAGAGAATCTTTTTACCTGGGCATACTCTGAGGGAGTTCTTTACACCTCTTTGTGGCTCCTTTATGCTACCAGAGTAGCACAAAAGATCTTCTATGTTGTGCAGAGCCTGGTGCACCTCGTTCTTTCTAAACAATAGCAGTGTTGAAAAAGATGAGCACAGCAGAGCTATTACTATGGAAACATTTTAATAGCAAAGAATATGTCCCCAATGTGTACTGTTCCTGTGACATAGCCATACTGACTCTGCCTGCAAGATACTAAAGTCTTTTTATTTAATTTCTGACACTGTCACAAGACTTCACTTGAACGTAGATGCAGATGGAACTGAGAGTGCGGCTGCTCTAACAGAGTGATTGTTAGAGTTAGATTGGGTGGCATTCTTAGCAAAAGAATGGGTGATGAGGAATCCCAACGCTTCTATTTGGCTGATGTTAATGGTTTATAAGACCAAAATATCACTTACTAACATGATAATCTACTACAAGCAGAGGAATCCAGGAAGAAATGAGTTAGGATAGAAGGCTGTGAGAGGTTTTTTTTTATTTTCTTAATCGGTACAGACTCAGATTTCCATAGTAATAGAGATGTAGCCATGTTTTGCTGAAACAAAAGACAGGACTATGCAGCACTTTAAAGACTAACAAGATGGTTTATTAGGTGATGAGTTTTTCGTGATCTGAGGAAGTGGGTCTGGCCCATGAAAGCTCATCACCTAATAAACCATCTTGTTAGTCTTTAAAGTGCTGCATGGTCCTGTCTTTTGTTTCAGATTTCCATGATATTGATTCTTCATGTTGATGTGAGTCTTCCATGATGTGGATGTTATGACTGCATTAACCTGAAGATTTGGGACTGTGGATGAAATCTTGTCACCTTTCAAGTCAATTGCAAAACCTCCATTGACTTCAACAAAGCCAGGATTTCAACCCGGGATTAAATCTATGCTTGGAACTAGAAGTGTGATTCCTTGCTCACATACATGCTTGAGCTAGCACTTCTCAGATCAGTGTGCAAAAAATGGTAGCATAACTTTGGTAGCACTGGCAGTGGTGAGCAGTGGTATGGGCTAGGTGCCCTACATAGCTACCCATTGGGCCTTGGCCAGTTTTCTTAGAGAAGCCAGACCATGCTGCTGCTTGGCTGCTTGCCCATGCTACTGCAGCCATACTATTATTTTGAGCATGCTAGCTTGATGAGAGCTAGTGCAAATGTGTCAGCACAAGCTGGGAATCACAATCCTAGCTCCAAGGTTAGATGTATTTTTTTCAAGTTTCAAAGGCCCCAGGTAGTGCTTCGTACACACTTAAAGCTATGTCACGAAAAAGCGAGTATTTTTTTATGGTGAGGAAGTGCTGTCAATGTCAGAAGGAAGAATTCTAAGAATAAGGGTGAATTATATAAATGGGATTGCTTACAGATGTCAATGCGATTCAGTCACTGAACCTCTGTGTGTGTGTGTGTGTGTGTGTGTGTGTGTGTGAGAGAGAAGATGGATTATATTTAAATTTTGTATGTCTTCTAATGCCTAATTAATTTTAAATAATAGATAATTTAATTACTAATAAAACGCATGTAGTGGGCTTTTTGTAAAGGAAAAGTTTCACGAACTTCTTTGTGGTGTGGGGGGGAAATAGAAAAGATGTAGGACATTTTGAAAAGGGGGGAAATAAAAAAAATGGGTCCACTTGGCACACTTTTAAATGAAAACAAATTCATAAGTTAATACTTTGTTTTTCCCCTCTGTGAAAATAGGTCATCATATTTCAGCCAGTTCTGGTAACACAGGGTAAAATCATGAGTTTTGCTTTTGTTGATAATGCCCATCAGAGTTGTATTTTAGATCTAGAGCCAGGTATACAGAGGTATTTGGGTGCCTGAAGAGGCAGATACATGCCTAACCTATTTTGCACTCCAGAAAACCCCAGATGTCTAACTCCCATTAAAAGTCAAATGAAAGTAAATGCAAATCCCATTGGGCACCTATCTATCTCTTTAGGTGTTTGTAAATCTAAGCCATTAGCACCTTCTTATCTTGCTGCTCTGTTTCAAGCAGGGAACAGCTTTGTTTAGGGAACAACTCCCTGCTCCATACCAGTCAGTTGAACTCCCTGCCTGCACCCACCAGCTGTGAGGCTCAAGGGGCAGTACAGGCTCCCAGCTGTGCAGGGCCGGGGATAGGGGCAGGACTGAGCTCCTGCCCGTGTGCCAGTGAAAGTCAGCTCGCATGCTGCTGTTGGCACTCATGCAATAGATTGCTGATTCCTGATCTAGACCATCCATGGCGGGTGTTTACCTAGCCTGTTCTTTAAAACCTCCACTAACAGGGATTATACAACCCCCTTGATAATTTGTTCTAGTGCTTCACTACCCTTGCTGTTAGCAAGTTTTTCCTAAAGTCTACTCTAAATCTCCATGGCTGCAATTTAAGACTGTGACTTCTTGTCCTGTCCTCAGTAGTTAAAGAAAACGATTTATCTCCCTCTTCTTTCTACTATTTATGTACTTGAAAACTGTTATTGTGTCCCCCAGTTTTCTCTTCTCCAGACTAAACAAACCCAATTATTTTCAATCTTTCCTCATAGGTCATGTTTTCTGGACATTTAATCTTTATTGTTGTTGTTTTCCTCTGGATTTTTTTTTCATTTTGAACACATCTTTCCCCAGGTGTCTTGCCCGGAGCAGGACACGGTATTCCAGCTGAGGCCCAATCAGTGCTGTGTTGAGTGGAAGAACTACTACTTGTGTCTTGCTTACAACACTCCTGCTACATCCCAGAATACTGCAACAGTATTATATTATTGACTTATATTTAGATTGTGATCCACAATAGTCCCTGATCCTTTTCTGCCGTATTGCTTCCTAGGTAGCCATTTCTCATTTTGCATTTGTGCAATTGGTTATTTTTCCCTAAGTGTAGTACTTCACATCCATTTTATCCTATTTATTTCAGACCATTTGTTCAGTTTGTCAAGATCTATTCCTCTCCTCCAAAGTGCTTGCGATCCCTTCTAGCTTGGTGGTGCTGTAGTTTTTATAAGTGGACTCTTAATGCCATTATCCAAATCATTTATGAAGATATTGAATAGAATCTTATTCAGGACAGATCCTTGCAGGGCCTTGTCCTGCTTGATTTTTGAACCATTGGTAATTACTCTCTAAGTACACTTTTCCAAACAGATGTGAACCCACCATACAGGAGAGTCTTCTAGGCTATATTTCCTTTTTTTTTAAAATGAGACAGTCATGTGAGATTGTATCAAAAGCCTACTAAAATCAAGATATAAAAGGCTCTTATATAAAAGAGATATGAAAACTTTCGATCACAGAATAGCCTGTCTACATTATTCTGAAATAATTAAAGTCCAAACAGATGTACTGATACCACAGAGGATTTGAAATCCTGATTTAATTTTTGTTTGCATAAACTACTTGGTATATAAGGAATACCAGGGACTGGGGGTTTAAGATTGGAAGGGGAACTTTCTGAGATTTGTTATGGTAGCAAAAATTGGAACCTGAAAGCTTCTCATCAGACTGAGTCCTGATGGGGTTTTGGAAATGAAGAACAAAAGTGCCAAAATAAAACTTTCTCAGCAGATAGGGGCTCAACATGAAACCATCTTAACAACATTAGGAAATTACAACTGCTTCCAGTGAAGACTAGATGATAGTTTCATCTAGGGTAGATTTGGCAAGTAAAAAAAGCATGCACTGCTTTTCTGCTAGAAAACCTAATCTATTTTAACTGCATCTCAAACAAAAGCAAAAAACATATGGAATTAATAATGAAGGGCCATGTGGCATGTGTCAAACTGAATTTTTAAAATGATATGAAAATTGGCTAATGTTAATGTTTAAAATATATTTGCACATTCTTTCCCACAGAATATGTTATCACACTGATTTTTTTTCATCTTTATGGGGTGTGATGGCAGCTGCTCTCAATGCTGTAAATGATCACCAGCTCTGAGATTGGGGGAAACAGGATTACTGCTGCATTTACATCCTTCCTTTGTTGGATAGGACCCCACCACAAAAAGCTGCACAGAGCCTGCTGGTTGAAGTTCATATAGATTTTTTAAAACTAAGGCATTAAAGAAACTAAGGGTATGTCTACACTGCATGCTTATTTCAAAATAAGGTATTCCGGAATAGATATTCCGAAATAGCTTATTTTGAAATAGCATGTCTACACTGCAGGGAAGCCTCAAAATTAGTTCGAAGCAGGCTTCCCTAATGTGGATGTGGTATCTTGATTTAGAGCCCCAGGAAGCACTGAGGAGGAATAACTTAGAATGGCCGTGGGGAGGGGCTATTTTGAAATAGCAGCAGTGGAGTGTCTACACACGCCTTATTTTGAAGTAGCTATTTTGGAATAGGCATTATTCCTCATAGAATGAGGTTTACAGATTTCGGAATAAGCTTTCCATTATTTCGAAATTATTTCAAAATAACGGAATGGCTGTGTAGATGCTCGCATGGTTATTTCGAAATAATTCTAGTTATCTTGAAATAATGGTGCAGTGTAGACGCACCCTAAGAAACTAAAGTAGCAGCTTTGATACACATGACTTCACCTTCTTTAAGGTTTTCTTGAAGTCTGGAGGTTCAAGTGCAGCTGAAAATCTGCAGACCTCGTTTTTTTTTTTAGGTAACACAATTAATGAACTTTGGCTGATTTTTCCTGGAGAGACTGGGCAGACTCCAACCTTGGTAGGTGAGGTTTAGTGACCTGCTATTGCACCACCACCTTTCTGGCACCTGAAGAAGATCACTAGCTTGTCTGGTCCTCCATCTTAATTTTTTTTTAAAAAAGTGGCAGCAGGTATGTCTATCCAAACCAGGGCTGGCCTGCTTGCCCATTCCCCTGTCTTGCAGCAGCAGAACCAGACATTTTCTCTTATTGGCCCTGCTGGCATCCAGCAGGTTGGTTCTTTCAGTCACCCAAAATGCACAGCGATATTAGGGAATGGTTGAGATTGTAGCATGCAGATGTGAATTTTTTTTAATTGCCGGGAAAATGGTGAATTTTAGCGTGTAAAATGTAGCCGGAAGAAATTTTCAGAAATCTGCCGTGCCTGTTCACTATGATTTTGCTGGCTTTGCGTAGTTCAGATAAACCTTTATAAATTATTTATTTATTAATCAATCTATTGGTCTTAATCCTTTCTATTTTATGTGGCTACATAATGTCTAAGTCCAATCAGAATGCAACATAGCTATTGGGAGAGAGCAAAAGTAGTTGAAGGTCCTCAATAAAGGGACTCCATTAACCATGCACAGGATGGTGAGATGGAAAGTTTCCAGAAGGAAGCATGGAAGAGGAAAGATGGGCATGTCAGCCATAAATAGGGATTGGCCTGTGAATCTTGAAGTCAGAGAACAGAGGAGAAGGTTGAAATTTTTAGGAACTGAGTATAAGTGAGAAACCTGCTAAGGCAAAGATTTGTAACTTGCTGAAATTAAGACTGTGTTAGGAGCACATTTTTACTCTTGCACTGTAACCATTTCTGTCTTCAGTCCTTACACAGAACTCGGGACTGGAAGAGTGTTGGTGTCACTTGGTAAGGAATGACCAGGCTGGTGGAAGTCAGAGTGAGGTTATTGTCCTGTGAGAATGCTGCTGGTCTGAGGACTGAAACAAAGCTGAACAGCAGTTTATGGCCATGACAAAATCCTTTACTGGTCTGGGATGAATGAAAGAATGTCACAATTTCATGGCAATTATTACTACCAGTTTATTGTATCAGAGATAAATGTGTATCGTGACATCTTTTTGACAGTGAATGGAGCCTATAAAGTCACTGAAATTTCACTGTGTTAGACACAGAGCATTGTCAAAATATAACATTTTTAGAATACTTTACACGCTGCTATTACAGTGAGAGCAACAGCAGTGATACTTATAATTAAAGTAGCATAAAGGTTTCCATTCTAACTCCCATTTTTTAGTCATCTGACTTTCTGACATTCTCCCTTGCTACATGTGACTAGATTTTTCAGTGAGTTCTCTCTGCCCAATAGTTATTTTTATTTTAAAGTATGAGCATAAATAATTCCACATTCAAGTCAGAGGAGGGTTAGAAATATATTTTCTAGTATATGCAGATTCTTGCAAGCTTTTTGTGAACGCTGGTAGAGGAGCTGAAACTAGAATTTAGCCTCAATAAGAAAAAGTACCTATTTTTTTTCTAGACAAAGTTGGTTTTGATTTGACCTAGTTAAGTGCCTTTGAAAATCATGTACTGAGCATTCACAGAAGATATTTTCACAAAGCTTGCACAGCGTTCAGCCCAAGCTGTGTGGCTCCAAAGGTTCATAGTAAAGGGACTCTGCTTTGATCCTCCTAAGGCACACAGAAGAAGGCTTTCCAGTAACGTTTAGCCAGATATGCTGCATCTGTATATATATGTACATGTATCATCTAAAATTTAAGAAACATTTTATTTGATAAATTACATGAAATCAGGTAATTTTAAGAGATTAAATGAAGCCTTTATTAAAAGATACATAATAGAGTTTGCAGAGAAGTCACATGATGGGAGCCTTCTAGGATGACCTGGAAGGATTATACGTGTAGGAGAAAAGGTAGTATAGTTCCCATACTATTCAAAGGCATTGTGTGAGACTTCCAAGAAGACAATCAGTTACTACCCTCTGTGATCTAAACATACTGCTAGTATCTGGGACCACAATTCATTTCACATAGGCTACTAGGATCAGATGGTGTAAGCAGTATGAGCTACTATTTAAAAAAATATTTATCCATGGTACTTGATCGGGGCTACCATTGGATCAGTGACTGATGTGGCAAGGGCCCCTCTTCCCTGGCTAATGTTTAGGCCAGCAACCTTTCCCCTTTTCTTTGGGTTGGGGCTTGCTCCCTCTGGGACTCCCTTCCCTGCTGTTTCTAGCTCTGTATCTGCTGTCACTTTGTCTCAAACTCCTGCTTTTTTTTTCTCTCTGCCTCTCCTCCACCTTTCCTTCTGCCCTCCCACTGTCTCCCCCACTTGTGACTGGGAAGGCTTTTATAGGCCTCCAGCAGGCCTGAAGTGGAGTCAGCTGGCCCCAGTCTGCCTGGGCCAGCTCCCTACCAGCTGCTCCTAATTTCCCTGCAGCCTCCTGCCCTTACTTAGCAGGCCTTTTACCCTTTTGGGGATGCCTTTTCCCCACTCAGTAGTAGCCTTCTGGCTTGACCTGTCACACCTAGATGTTGAATGCCCAATATCCTATGATCAGTCTCTTGTGACATCTGCTGCCCTCTTTCGCACACTCTGTATAAACGTGTCACATGCAATATCTCCCACTACACAGTGATTAAAATGTTTGGGGTAACATGATCAGTTTTCCCACCATTCCTCTGTTCTGAATTTCCAGGTGGTTTCTCCTGCCCATAATGTAATGGATATCAGGAGCAGTCAGAGATATAATTAAGAGGACACACACACAGGTCTTCCCAGAATAATGCAGTACTCTAGCCAATGGAATAATTGCCTGGAAGGATTCTAGGCTTTTTTCCACAAATACAAAATGGTATAGATTCTGAAATTAAGTGAAATCTACTGGTATTCCCTCAGTTCCTTTCTCCTCATGCCCTGGGCTCGTATAGCACAGCTTCAGGATGGCCTTGTTTAATATTTCTAGCAACACAACACACATAAGTCACAGGTGACTGTCTGGATGTGTTAACTGGGCTCGAAAGGTTGTACTTTCATTTTAAGAAGCCAGGAGAATCATCAGAATTGCTTTCTTTCTCATGGACTTCTGATATCTGAACTAAAATCATAAAACAGAGAAAAAGCTGTCGTTATAACACAACCTTTCTCAACCTTTTGATACCATGGACCTGCTTGTTGCCTTCCTAAATGGTGTCAGGTAGATCTCCAGGACAGTTCCCAGTAATTGAGAAATACTACTACAGGTTGAACCTCTCTATTCCAGTACCCTTGGGACTTGACAGGTGCCGAGCCAGAGAATTTGCCAGACCCCAGGAGATCAATAGTGTCTAGCAGCATTACCAACACTTCTACTGTTTATTGGGCTCTTAGAAGACATTTTGGGGTAAATTAGAGCTGAATAAAAGCACAGAACACTGAGTGCCAGGACTGGTGGCTGTCAAGAAATTTTATGGGATTGCAGGAAACTTAGCAACACCCAGGATAAGTGGACAGCTGGCTAACTACAATCATGCCAGACCACTGCTGCTGCTGCATTAGAGAGGTTCAACCTGTCTAGCATTTTTTATCAACTTAGTAGTAACAGTAAGATATTTGTCCATTATGGGGTCAATCCTTCTCTCGTGGTGTCAATGGCAAAATGCCTACTGATTTCAATCTTTCAGAATCAAGCCTTATATAAATTAATTTTGGAGACAGCATTATTTATTCCCAGGTTGCATCTTAGAAGTGCTGTACTTGCCCAGCTTTCAGTTGTTTAAATGAATCACAATGATATTTCTCTGATCTTTCTTCCTACACAGATTGCAATAGCATGAAGTTCATTGTTAATATTAGTAGTAGTAGCACAATAATTTGTCCATTTTATGAGAAATGTGTAGTAGCAGTTAGTGCTCAAGAATTACTTGTAATGATTCTTAGTAATTAACAACTCCTTCATTTCCTGTACTTGGCAATTCATTTAGTTTTATATTTATGGATGCCATCTTTCCTTGTTAAATATTGTTAATACTTGGGTTCAGTAATTAAAATGAGTAAATATTTATGGTGATCACTTGGCAAGTCTGAAGTAATTCTGAGGAAACATAAGACATGAGAAGTGATTCATTTGAAATTGTATTTGCAGCAACAGCTCTTCTCGAACATGATGAGCAAGGTCAGGGTTAATAAACTCCCTGGTTGTGAGTCTCCCAACTAACTCACAATGCTACACAAAATAGTAACAGTAATTCAGAAGTGATACTCTTCTCTCTCCAGCCAGTACTGAAACAAACCAGTGTCTCAGCATAGTTTTCTGAGGCATGTGATTGTACGAGTGCCATCTTTTGGGTACTCTAAACTGAAGTCATTTAAGAATCTCCATTTCACTTTGGGTATTGCTTTTATCATTGTTTGGGAACTCCTATTCTGCCTAACTAACAATTTTTTGCTCCTATTCCAGTTGCATTCAGCATCTTATCACTTTCTATCCTAAACTTGTGATGCTTTGCTCTGATTCACTTCAGAGCCAGTTGCTCTGCACTGGGTTCTGATGTGGTCTCTGTGGGTACATCTAGACTACAGGCTTTTGTCGACAGAGGCTTTGTCGACAGATACTGTCGACAAAACTTCTGTCGACAAAGAGCGTCTAGACTACATCCAGTTCTGCTGACAAAGCAAGCCGCTTTGTCGACATGAGAGTGTAGACGCAAAGGACAGTGTAGATGCAATAATGCCTTCTGTCAACAGAACTCTGTTGACAAAAGGCGTTATTCCTCATAGAATGAGGTTTACCGCCGTCGACAAAACTGCCGAGTTCTGTTGATGTTATGTCGACAGAACTCGGTTGTAGTGTAGACGCAGGTATAGTTTTGTCGACAAAAGTCCACTTTTGTCTCGACACACCCTGTATGTTTGTACAGTAAAGTCCTATGGAATGCTTTGGAACAACAGAACAAAAACGTCCTAACTGTCAGGGTGGTTAAGCACTGTAATAAGTTGCCTAGGGAGGTTGTGGAATCTCCATCTCTGGAGATATTTAAGAGAAGGTTAGATAAATGTCTATCAGGGGTGGTCTAGACAGTACTGGGTCCTGCCATGAGGGCAGGGGACTGGACTCAATGACCTCTCGAGGTCCCTTCCAGTTCTAGTGTTTTATGATTCTATGAAAGGTGCTTAAAATAGTTTAGGAATAATTTGAGCTCTGTATATCTATAAATAGTCTATACTCTACACTTTCAAGAGGGAATGAATGATCTGATTGATCTTTTGCACCTCCAATGATCTAGTCTCATAGCCATCAGATTTGCTGCTATAAAAATCTCAGGGTTAAATTCTGCCTAGAAGATATACACATGTAACTACCAGGTAACTCAGTGGAAATGCTGCACGTGTCCAGAAGAGCATTGTTTGGCTTTGATTCAGTAGCTTGTGAAGATTTGATTTTTAACCCCTCTGCTATTCTGGTGTCTGATGGTCCATGTCCCTAAAGGAGGAAAATGTGTAAAATTTGCAAGATTCAGGTTAACAAACCACAGGGTTTTGTCTTTTTTTTTTTTTCTTTTAAAGTTTGGAGTTTGAGTTTAAAAAAAAATCCCATAGGAGTCACCACAACAGACCAGTGATTTCTGCACATGTAGACAAGCAAAGTGCAAGTTTGTGAGCATCTCCTTGAGAGTCAGATTGGTGCTGATTCCTGCACGAGTGACAGAGAATCCTCACGAGTCACCCCAAAGCAAGGAGGAGGCAGAGCCATGGACCTAGCCCCTAGTCCTTTTCAGTGCTGGTTAGCAGAGTGGATTGGCCACTCAAGGCAGAGAGTCTCTCACAGCTGGTGTGCTCGCTTTCTGTGTGGTTGAGCTCCAGGATCCAAAGGCTTTGATTAAAAGCTCCAGCTGAACCCTGAAGGATACATTCTGTGGGATACCCCATATATTGGGAGCAAGCGGGGGTTTAGGTTGTGACACTCACAATTGACTTTTGGTTGGATGGTGCTCTTCAGTCCAGTAATTGCTCTGTAAGGCCTGTTAGGAATTCATGGTGCTTGCAGGTTCGTCTGTTGTTCGTTTGGTGCGTTGGAGACATTGAGATATATTGAACCTGCCCTTTTTGCAGCTGACAACTGCCTGACAGGTAGGTTTCAGACAGAAATCTGAATTGGTTCCCTGTGCAAACGATATCCAATGTAAAAGCACTAATAATATTAGGTGCTACAATACCTTTAAGATGCAGTTTATATTGTGCCTGCTGTGACTGGGTGGTTACTACGCCACATGACTTCGCTTCTGCTTTTCCTCCCTTCCTTCACGGCTGTTTTTTCATTTTGCAGTCTAGGGACTGGGGGAAGCATAGGAGTGAAACAACTAAGAGTGGCTTCAGGCCAAACTGTCTGCAGTTTGGCTCCACACCAGGCCAATCAGCATACAAATCAGCTCTTTTCATTTATGCCAACCTACTTTATTAAAAAATCGAAACATCTTGTCTTGATTTTACATTTTAAGCAGGCAAATTAATTTTATTAGTTAAACCACTCTGCAGTGGGAAGGCTTCAGGGCTCTCCTCTCAGCTATTGCAGCTTAAGTCTTGCCATCTACTCACCTGTTATCTCCACTGGAAAAATAAAGTAATAGAACAAACCTATTGTTTGAAATGTAGTGACATGGCTCCAAAGCATTGGAGAGAGCGAGAGAGCAGAAGCAGCAAGAGCAGCTGCTTCTGGTTTGAGATTGCTCTCAAGAGGCAGCTTGTTCTGTAGCAAATTGCATACTGGAACAGATGCCTAGTATAGATGGGGCATTGCTAGTTGTTATAATGGGGACAGGGTTTCAAATTTGGTTTGCACCCAGTGTTCTGTATAATGATTACATCTCTTGTCCCAAAGCCCAAAGGAACTTGGGAGCCTCTAATCTAAGAGAGGGTTAGTAAACTTACATCATTAACTTTCTATACAAGTTGCCTTTTCCCTTTCTTTATTTGGTGTCAGTGTACTTACCATACAGGCTGGTATGGTAAGTCAATGACTTGAAATCTTCAGACTAGAATCGTACCTGTTAGCATAAGCTATGGAATAAGCCTAAAGGGGGAGAGTTGTCTTCCATTTGTTTTCCCACTTTACAGGGCTTGCTTTTGGAATGTCTGAGAGGAAAAAAAAAATTCCCTCACATCTGTCATCTGCCTAATGGAGACGGCAAGGTTCGGTGCATGGGGCACTGAGGAAGATAGGAGACCTGCATTCTATTCCTAGCTCTGGTATTGACTTTCTGTGTAACCTCGAGAAAGTCAGATAGGTCAACTTTTTTTCTAAAGCACCTACTAATTTTGGGTATCAGCCTGAAATACCTTAGGTAGCATTTTCATAGGTGCTGAACTACTGTAGCTTGCAGTTAATTTAGTTGCAATTGTAGATGCTCAGTGCCTCTGAAAATCAGAGACTATTGATGTTTCAAGTTGGATTCTCAAAAACGGAGGCAGCCAGAATCAGCTGGCACGTAACAAAATTTTGGCTTAAATTCTCTGTTTTCCAATTTCCCCATATGTAAAATTGGGTTAATGATCCCTATCTTTTATAAAGTGCTTAGAGCTGAACAGATGAAAAGTGCTATATAAATGCTAAGTAGCATTATTATATAGATGCAGACTCACACTATTCTCCATAGCTTAAAATTGCCCTTGGCACAAGACTTAGCAGTGGCTTGTCTCATTTTTGGACGGGGGGAAAGATTTTGAGAGTTCCTTCTATTTTATGCCTTTCCTATACCTTCCACCATCCAGATAGGGCCTGCATTGCAAAAATTATCCCTGCAGCCACTGTCTACATGCCACACTTTTGGAGCATATCAGAGTAATTTTTATGCATTCTCTTGAGATCTGCATTGGAACAGATTAGAGGTTTGTCTACACAGTGCTATGGCATAGCAGAAGGACTCCCAAGGGTGGGCCTTGACTTTGAGTGGGTGGGCAATCATAGGGGTGGAGGTTAAGCCTTGGCACTCCAGCCCCGCTCCCTGGCCACAGCGCCGGGTGGATCGGGATCAACACTCCGGCTGTGTTCCTTGGGTAAGCCCTGGCATCCTGATCCCCGGCTGCAGTAAGAGCTGGAGCACAAGGAGAACCTGGATGCGAAGTGGGTGGCCACAGCCCACTCAGCCACTCAACTGTGGCTATGCCACTGCTTCAGGGATGTGGACTGCAGTGTACACTAACCTGCTGCTCTGTAATTCTCCTGGGTGGATGTGGCTGGTGCAAACTATAAGTTCTGTAGCCCATGTTAACGTAGTTCTCATTCAAACAGGCTAGTTCATACAAATGTGGTGCTTTTTAGTTTGTGCCAGTGGTGTCTGCATGGGCAAGAGTGCTGCAATTCACATGTTTGTAGCTCGAACTGTGGAGCTGTCTGGATTAAACAGTGACTAAAGCAGGGGTGGGGGACCTCAGGCCCGGGGGCTGGATTAGGGATGTAATAGTGTAGTTGATTAACCAATTAATTGATAAGAAAAAAGTATAGGTTAATGCTATAGACTACATGCATGATATAGAGGCAGCAGTGTGAGGTGGCAGGCAGCTGGTCCACGAGGGGAGCTGGTTTTTAAACTGGCTCCCCTTGCAGATCAGTTCCTGGCTGGCATCCTGCACTGCTGCCTCTGATAGAGAGGAAGCAGCGTGGAGTGGCAAGGGGGCTCCCTGGGAGTGGGGCTGGAGTGTACTGACTGCCGGCCCCATCCCCAGGGACTATAGAATAGTTGAGTAACTGCTAAGAATTCATAAGGTTAATCGACTATTCAATTAACCAATATTTAACATCCCGAGGCTCAGGATTGTGCCCCCCCTCCCGGAATTGGGGAGCCCATGCTGGTGCTCCAGTCCCCCCTCCTCCCCCCACACACACACCATGGGGCTGGAGCACACAACATCTACTAGCCTGGGCTCCCCTAGGCTCTGGTGTGCAAGGGGCTGTGGGGAGTGTCTTTCTCCTTCTCAGTCAGGGCCCACATCAGTGAGGGTTTGTTTTTTTTGCTTCTCACTTGTTTGTGGCCCCTGACTGATTTTTTTTTCCTGTGGGTAAGCAGCCCCCAACCCCAAAAAGGTTCCCCACCTCTGGACTAAAGCATAGTCCAGACTGACTACTAATACTGAGCCACAAATCTGTCTGCAGATTTCAGAGCTGAAGGGAGAGGATGTGGTGAAGCAATGGAGAGCGGTCTTCAAAAACAAAGCACCTCAAAACTCCTCTTGGGTTTTTCAGGGAGGATGGTAAAATGGCAGTAAAACTACTAATAATTAATGATAATTTGGGGAGGTGGGAATAGGAAAATTGGGGATTGTCTTTAGAATGAGGGTATAGAGCTGGCAAACAGTTCTCTCCTAGCTGAACTGGAAGGTACTTCTCCTTCCAAAAGGCTCAAAATGCTGCTTCTGGATGCCAATGCATTATTCTTGGCAGAATGCTTTTCTGAATATATCTTTCACTTTTTTTCTGGCATTTATCACGGACAGTATGGATTCCTTTATTTATTAGACGGAGACAGTATTTACATTGCAAAGAACATACAGCCCAGCTTCAGCGAACAGCCTATTGTAAATGAAATGGACATCAATCCTCTGTGGATGCTTGCAATGTGGAAGAGCACACTTTCCGCACAGGGTGGGGAACATTAGGTTTATCCCTTTCCAGCATGGATAACCTTCTCCAGAAGCCTATAAAATGTAATGCCACTTCTTATTGTTTTTATTGTCTTTGATGCAAAAGTGGCAAGGCACAAAATGATGCACATAAAAATTAGTTTCCATGTTTCAGATATTCTGAAATTTTATAGGGATGTAAATCACTTGTTAATCCATTAGAGCTAATCATTCATTACAAACAATATGAAATAGAAATTTAGCTCTTTTTGAATCAACAAGTTGTTTGGGAAGCAATCCTGATTTTCTTTCAATGAATAAGTAGTTATTGGACTATTTGAGCCAATAATTTTTAGACTGTTTTTTTGTGAACTACTGGTTTTGGGTGTGGTGGTTTTTTTTTTTTTTTTGGTCTATTCACTCTTTGTTATATGTCATTCATTATTTCACTTCCATAGTATGGTTTAGGCTTTCATAGTAGACAACTGAAATATGCTAATACGCTTTGATATGAACTTTCAGACTGGAGTGATCTGCTGTGGTGTTGGGGATCATGATAGAATATATACTGGATTCACACACATTTGCATTAATAGCCCATGTTTTTTGCAAATGACAAATACTAGCAAATGAAATCCAGCCCTATTAGTCACAAATCTTTTTTAAAAGGACCAGTAAAATTGCAGTTCCTCTGAGAGTTCCTTCATTTTAGTTACATTGCATCATGCACCTACCTGCTGTAAAAGCTAGAAAAATATTACTCTTTTGTGGCCATTATAAAGAGGCAGATAGACAGATTTGTTTAGAGGCTTTATGTGGTGCTCATTACAAAATTAAGCACCTCCTATTTACTAATGACAATGCCCCTTTGTTCTTCTAGTAGTATCATCACTCCCTGTTTTATGGATGGGTAGCTGAGGCACAGAAAGAGAAAGTGGCTTTCCAGAAGTGTCACATACCATTTGTGGTAGAACTGGGAACAGAACTCAAATGTCCTCAATTCCAAGCAAGTATCTTAATCATGCCTCTCTCCCTCCACAGACTGTTTCATTATTTCTTTATTTAAATTAATATATTGTGAAACTCTTAAAAAATTTTCCCAGTGGGAAATACATCATCAAGAAAAAGTATCATTTGGCATGATAAAAACAAAATAATGTCCAACTCCAGATCTATTTTTGGTAATGTTACAATTTCAAGCAGTACTTTTCTAACTTGTGCGTACATTCCCATTACACATTTGTTCATACTGTCTTTGCATGCCCATGTACTTTCACTTACCATACACTTACAGACTTCTTACATACATGCATACTTTTTACATGCAGGACCTTACACATAAAAGTGATTAAAGGTCTAATAAACATGACTTATGAGGGAAGACTGAAAAGTTTGTTTAGTTTGGTGAAGAGAAGACTGAGAGGTAACATAAAAATGTAGGGCAAAAAAATTGTTCTCCTTAACCTCTGAGGACAGGACAAAAGAAGCAATGGGCTTAAATTACAGCCAGGGCAGTTTAGGTTGGACATTAGAAAAAACTTCCTAACTGTCAGGGGAGTTAAACACCGGAATAAATTGCCTAGTAAGGTTCCGGAATCACCATCATTGGAGATTTTAAGAGCAGATTTTACGTGCACCTGTCAGGGATGGTTTAGATCAGTGTCAGGCAAAATATGGCCCACGGGCTGGATTTGCTTGCCAAGCCTTTTAATCTGGCCTGTGGCCCATCCCACTGGGGCCTTCAGGAACGGAGCAGCTCCATGTCACTCAAAGTGGCTGGCTGCTCCATATGGCTCTTTGTGCTGCCTACTAGAGGGTGGGGAGGCTTTGCATGCTGTCCCATGCCCCAGCACAATTTCTCATTTCCTATTGGCTGGAAACCAAATAATAAGAGCTGAGAAATTTTTCTGGGAGTGGGGGCAGGGTGTGAAGCCTCCCCACACCTTGGCATGCGGTGCAGAGAGCCATATGGAAGAGTCAACCTCTTAGATGCTGGGATGGTGGCAGGCAGGGAGACTCTCTGAGGCTGCCGGCCAGGAGCTGCCTAGGTAAGCACCTCTCAGCCAGAGCTGCCTCTGGCATCCCCACTCCTAACATCCCAACTTCCTGCCCCATGTCACCACCCCCTCCTGCCTTACCCCCACCCAAATTCACTACGACCTCCCAGACCCTGCACCTCCTGCTATCCTCCTCCACCAAGCCAGAATCCTCTCCTGCACCCATACCCCATCCTGGACCCTTCACCTCAATCCCCTGCCCCAGATCATAACCCCTCCTTCACCCAAACTCCCTCTCAGACCCCATATCCTGTCCTGAACCCCAGTCTCCTACCCTGAGCTCCCTTTTGCTCCTAACCTCTCCCAGACCTACACCCCCTCCATCTTGGAGTGGCCGGCCCCCCATCAAAATTTATTGCCCACCCTGGTCTAGATAGTACCCAGTCTTGCAATGAATAAAGGAAACCGGACTAGATGACCTCTTGAGGTCCTTTCCAGTTTTATAATTCTATGATTCACGTTGGCAGTTACTTTAAAGTAATGTCTGATTTCAGTGGTATTACTCACATGAAATAGGCTTTGCAGAACTGGGTCATTTAGTAGAACTTAAGCTGTCAAGTAAATTTAGTATTTTGTTTATATAGTTTCCTGCTTAAGTAATAATGATGTTTCTCTACCTCATGTGCCCTCTACAGTTTCATATATATTTGTGAGTGAATTTAGTGCTCATGAAAAGGCACTTGTAAAATTCCGGCAAAGTATAGGCAGATAGCTAGGCAAGCTTCCCTCTCTCTCTTCTATAGGACCACTTAGATTTGACCTGCATGCTTGATGGCCCAATGCTGGTTTTCTTTTGCCCAGAGATTACCATTTCTGTCTGCTGAATGATGGTTTCTGATATATAGAAATGGTTATGAGGATGGAGATCAGGAAGCTCATTTTCATTTGCGTAACCTGAGTCATCATTTCAATTCCAGGTCTTCAGAAATGAGAATCTCATAAACTAACCCACTCTGCAACCTAGCAAATACTGCTGATTACAAATATGCTCCAGCACTAGGGAAATTACGCAGCTATTAGACACAAAGGCAAAAATAGAAAGATCCATTTTGTTTGCTTTGGTTGTTGTTTGACTCATCTTGTCTATTGATAATGTTTTTCCTTTTAAATTTGCAGTTTTTGTAGCTACTGATCTGGATTTGTCAAATTCAATTTCTAGTAATTTTCTTTGCAGTGGGATGGAGGAATATGATGTAGTGAATAATTGGTGGGGACAGAATTAAATGGTCACCACTTGTTCAAGGGTGTGGCTTGAGAGCTGGTCAAAGGAGTGGGAAAAGTAGGAACAATCAGTCAGGAAATTAAATGTCAAGAATAGGTTACAGAGTAGGTTAATTTATAAGAGTCTCATTTCTGGAGCCTGCGATTGAAATTATGACTCGGGCCATACAAATGAAAATGAGTTTGCTGATCTCTATCCTAATGACCATTTGTATTTGTCAGAAACCATCGTTCAGCTGCCAGAAATCAGCACTGGAACATCAAGCATGCAGGCCAAATCTGAGTGGTCCTATAGAAGAGAGAGAGGAAAGCTTGCATAGCTATCTGCCTACACTTTGCCACAACTTTACAAGTACCTTTTCAGGAGTGTTAAATTCACCTACAAATATATAACAAAGGAAGCTGTAGAGGGCACCTAAGGCAAGGAAGCATCATTAGTGGTGGGGCTCCAGTGGTTGATGATGGCAGTGGGTGTACAAGGTTGATGGTAGGGCAAAGCTGCAGCATGTGGGGCTGGCCATCAGTGCAGTCCCTGCTGTGTGCTGGCTCGTTCCCTGACCCTGTTTCCAGCCAGCCCTGGCTGCTTGCTACAGAGGCTGGTGAGCATGGGTAGGTTGTGGCTGGTTATGTGTCGCCTCTGCTGCCCACCCATCGGCCCTTTACCTGATTCCCATCTCACTGTTCTCTCCCTGCTGTGCCCCTTCACTCCCTCAGGCCTTCTGCTTCTCTATATCTCCCTGTCAGGGCACATCCTGCTCCCAGCACTGTGAAAAGAACCAGTCCCTGGTGGGATCATTCAGCTAAAGAAGGGTACAGAGGAAGATCGAAGCAGCTGCTTTCGATCCTCCAGGGTTTGAATTAGTGGTCTAGTTAAAACAGCTAATTCGATGTGAGAAGGGCACTCCGGTCAATGCTGGTAACCCTGCTTTCATGAGGAGTAAGGGAAGTTGAAGGAATAGTGTTCTTCCTACGACTTCCTGTTGTGGAGACCGCACCAAAAGCTGAGTTAAACTACTTCAACTTCAGCTGCTCAGTTAACATAGCTGAGGTTGCGTATCTTAATTTTACTTTGTCCTGTAGTGCAGATGTAGCCTAAGAGCCAGGCATGGAGGGTTGAAAGCACTGGGCAGGGAGGGTTGGATCAGGTCAGTCGGCCACCCCCTGTCTCACGTGAGAGAACTGTATGAGAGAGAGAGAGAGAGAGAGAGAGAGTGTGTGTGTGTGTGAGAGAGAGAGAGAGAGAGAGAGAGAGAGAGAGACCTCTCCCCAAGCAAATCTTAGAGATAAGAAGGCAAATAAAAAGATTCCAGCTAGGACATATTTCTTTTTATCAGGATCTCAGTCAATTTAATGTTACTTTGAATATTTGTACTGTGCAGTTCTCATCGCCATTGAACTCGCTTGACCGCAAGTAATTTTACCAGGTGTCCCTTGTTCAGCATAGGGAGATATGAACACCCTAGTAAGAGAGATGAATTCCAAATCCTTCAGCCATCCATTTCCCTTCATTTTATGTTAGCTTTTAGAATTAAACTGCATGCAACATGGAAACTGCAATGTTTTGTATCATGTTTTAGGACGTAGAGGCTTGCTTTTATTTCCTTTTACTCATTCTGTCATGGAAAACTGCCTAGTACCATGGAAGTCACTCTGTAGACAGAAAGGGCCAAAGGGGTGTAGTATAAACATATTCTTGAAATTAATGCAATAATGAGAATAGTGCACATTCTGTTACATAAGCATCATACTGGTTAGAATAGTGTTAGAAGGTAGGTTCAGTTCCTACGGTTAAATGGGACCTTCTATATTCCACAAGGCTTTTTTGGCACTGACAGCATAGCCATTGTTTCTACCTCCGGAATAGGTGATTTCCCTTCATGCTTTCTTCCCTCTTGAATAATCAGTCTGGATTACATTTGTGGATTCTGACCTATTTTTTCAGTGCTCTCCCTAAAGATGGCAAAGCCCTCCAGAACATATGTGACTATGAAAAATGACTTTTGATAATGTATTTACAGAACAGTCAACAGTGTCACCATGAACACAGGGCTGGACCGAGCCATTCCGGCGCCCTGGGCAGATAGTTTAATTGCGCCCTGGGTTGGGGGAGGGCACATGCGTGGCCCCGCCCCCGCGCCAGCATGTGGGGGAGGGTGCATGCGTGCCTGGCACGTGGGGGAGGGCGCGTGGAACTGGTGGCTGCAGGACGCACGTGCCTAGCCCGGCCTGGTCCGGCTACTGCCGCTGGTGCGCACCCTGGGGCCATCCAGGTCGCGCCGAGCCTGGCCGTGCAGCGCCCCGTGGCCACGGGGGGAAGGGCACTGCTGGCTGGCACCGCGGGGGTTAACACAGCCCCCGCCCCGGATGGCCGCTGCAGGGTGGCTGCTGGGAGCTGCTGCAGCCCGCCATCTGGGAGCTGGGCGCGTTGTGCGCCCCTTACAGTTGCCATCAGGTGCCCCCCCATAGGTTAGCGCCCCAGGCAGCTGCCCAGCTAGCCCAGGCCTTAATCCGGCCCTGCATGAACACATTAAATCTTAGCAATTCTGTCCTACAGCCAGATTTGGATAAAAAAAATACTTTCACAAGTCACCAGCGACAGACTCACTGGGACCCTGGGTAAGGTGGGTGGGAGCTCAGTTCTGGGCCCCCGAGAAGAGAAGGAGCCTTGGGCCAAAGGAGAGGGTCTGGAGGCTAGCTTTCCCAGCTAGACCTCAGTGCTGTCCATACAGGAGTTCTGGACCCCAGAGCAGCTGCCCCAGTAAAGAAATCAGAGAAAGGACAAGTTACATGGATGTTTACTAACAAGTTGTTTGGGGTTTTTTTTTTTATGATGAGGCCTCTGAGTTTATGGCATTTTTTTTTACCAGATATGAAGTACTCTATCTTCTAGCAAATGCTTATTTATAAAAGCAATTGCTTAAACTAACAGAAAGTAAAATGTTCATTAACAAACTTAGACCTTCTAGTTTTGATATAAAAGAACCTGAGAGACAAATGGTCAAATTAGTTGTCTGTGTGTGTGTGTGTGTGTGTGTATGTATGTATACATATGTGTGTGTGTGTGTGTGTTTTTCAGCAAGTACCATCTTAGATTCCCCATTTCCTTATACTTCAGTTTATGTAGTAGTAAAGCAGCAATAGGACACTTTAAAAATACTAAAAATTACTGGACACTTTATGTATTCATTGTTTTAAACATTTGGCATTTTAAATCAGGCGATAAAGGAATACCAGAGCAGGGAAAATAGGATATAGAGAAGATAAGAAAGTAGCAAACCATGAAGAAAAACTTACATTATTAATAATTATAATTATTATAATTAAAAATCTAATTTTCAGCATGCGGTGCTTTAAGAAAAACACCAAACAACTCAAGGTAAAAGTGCAAGAGTGGCAGATGATATTTCAGTACAGCATATGGTATTTTGAATTGTCCTTCTATATGGCCTTCCAACTGATGGTGAATATCAACCTATTTCATACACTTTGTTAGGCCACTTAACAGTATTTCCTTGACACAGGGCTTCACTTTCTCTTTGTCTTCTTTGATGCTGCTTTTTTAGTTTAAGTTTTTCACACGGTTTTGAAATACGCAATAGTGTCACTGCAGGTTCGCTTACCTTCCAGGTTCGCTTACTGCATCGGTATTCATGGTAGGAAGGCAAGATTATAACAAACTAATAGCATCATTGTGGCGCTGCGTGCAAGTAAGGAATGGGGTGAGCCGAGAATCTAGTACTGAATATCCATTGGTATATGGCACCATAAGATGAAAATCATGATGAAAATGAATTGAACCAGTTAATTTATTGTTATTGGCAGGCTATCCACCTGCTGGTGGTGTAGAATGACTTACAATTTAAAAAAATCATATCCTTTACCATAATGTCAAAATAAGGCCCACTTGTGTCTTGGCCTGCCTGTCTCAGAATAATATCTTGAGAAGTTAAGGTAACTGTCTGTCATATAAATATCCATATTCACGTACCACTAATTGTATTATGAATGAACAAGAGTATTTCCTCTTCTCTGTTCATAATTCTCTGCTCCTTATTTGCCATTACCTGTCGTCATCCAAAAGGGGAGCAGAAATGATACCATGTGACTTAAGTGGTCAGTCAGACACCTTGAATAGTGAATAAATGACATGAGCAGTTCATGAGCAGCCCACAAGCTGAAATTTGTTTGCATAAATGGTTTGGCCAGTGTTTATAGATAATGAGCATACTTATAAAATCAGGATGGATTCATAAATGATTCATGAAAGAAAAATGGACTAAATTTCTCAGATGAATTATGTGCAGCAGATAATTCAACCAGCTCTACTTTTAAGTGACCCATTAAATGTTGTGTTTATCATGTTTTTTGAGTCTACACCTGTGAGGGTATTTTTATTGAATATATATTCATACAAGGCACAGATGAATGGCTTTTTGTAAACCATAGTCATTAATGATCAGGATTCCTATTGTGGAGTGCACCATATATCAAAATATTCTCTGTGCAGGAGATCACTTAAATGAAAATCCCCTCTGTCCTTGTGGAGACTGTTTATTTTTTTAAACCATCAGAGCAACCTCCTTTCCATTATAGGATATTTTTACTCAAATGAGACTCATTTACAAATACCTCAGCAAGAAAACAGCTGAACTATCACTAAATGTCCGTCAGACTCTCCAATTAGGTCATTGTCATGCTAGTGAGTTTCTTGGTTGGTTAAGCATCCTCATTTTAATTTCAGGATGCCACGTAAAGCATTCAACTGCCAGGCAGCAATTAGTACTTAATCAGGTCTTAAGGCTCGAATATTTGTCAGCATCGATGTAGAGGAATCAGTGTTTAGTTTTGAGGTTTAGCACTGTCCTCTCTGCACAGCAATTCAAGAATCCTAGCTCATTAGCATGCAGAGCCACTGCCTGAACAGCCTTTCCAGTGCATTATCTCAGATGGCTCTTTTTATCACCAGGAATGATTAGTGTATTTACAAAGAGACTCCTCAGAAATCTTTCCCCAGTATACATTCTCCACTGTTGGATTTTTTTGATCAGTCATTTTTGGCTTGTGTGAATGTCAGTAATATTTTTTGGATATTCATTTCAAAAATACAGAATTCCACTATTATTAACCAGTTTCAACTTTGGGATGGAACTGTGCCTCTGGGATCAAAACCAGCTCCTACTGTGACAGCTTAGAAATGTACAGAAATGGAACTGATGTTGCAACACAGTGCATTTTCCCTTATAGGAAAAAAATTACATTTTCTTTTCTTTGAAGTGGGAAGGGGAAGCTGCATGTGTGACAGAAAACAGCAAACTCCCTCCCATCCTGCCCTGCACACACACACACACACACACACACACACACACACACACACACAGAGTTTAAAGAGAGGTAGAGGATACTGAATAAGCAGTTCAACAGACACACACACACACACACACACACACACACACACACAGAGTTTAAAGAGAGGTAGAGGATACTGAATAAGCAGTTCAACAGAAGACATTTAAATGATGCCCATGTTTGTGTTCTGTCAGTGTTGGTGCCTATAACAATGTTAACTGAGTAAAACAACCCAAAGGCACAGATGCTTTATTCTGCATCCTTGCTGATTCGTGCTATATTATGGAGCTCCAACAGTTGGTCTGTGCTCATAAAGGACATTTGAATAGATGTTTCTAATTTCTACTGGCAATGCATCGCTGTATTTTGACCTCCTGAAAATAAGTCTTTGGAGGGGAGATTGTGTAAAAATGTTTTTTTTTAAATTCCCAATCTACAGTATATTTTGGCTGAGCTGAATTATTTGAAGGCCTTTTTACATGTATACAATTCTTTTCAAATAAGCCACTTTCTTACAATTCAATTACCATATAGTAATATTTGGAAATAATTGGAATAGATCAAAACAAACCAAAAGCAAGCTTATTCATCGTTTTCAGCTAGCAAAAATTCATGGTAAAATGTCTACTGGATTTTTTGCTGTAACTGTTGAAACCACAATATGCAATAAATACAATATATTAATGAACATATTCCTTTTGTTGGAGGGCTTAGATAGACCTGAGGCATTACAAATAACATCATCCATTTGAATCATCTGTGCCCAAGGGCCCTCATGGACATATCCTTCAGCTGTATTCCTCTTGGGTCAGCTCTGGGGGAAGCCTGCTTATTATCCTGGCTGTTTTTTGTAGGGAAAAACTAGCACTACTTTTGATCCCTCCTGAGCTCCATAGAGTGTTCTGGTGGCCATGGGATATGCTCTGGCCACAGAAAAAGAATTGCCACAGGCATCCTGATGATAGTGCTTGTTGTGACTTGAGTGAGTTGTGCAGAGGAGGAGAATGTAGTGAACCAACATAATTGCGGGCTGGGTAGGTAGAAAAATGTATATAACAGGGTAGCATGATCAAAAGGCATGTCTTTACTCATCACACTGGAGATTGATGTTCTGGCATTTGATGTATGGGTCTAGTATACCTGAGGGCAGCTCTGGCTGGCACCTGTACTCCCCATAGTCGTGAGGAGTAAGGAAAACCAATGAGAGCATTTGTCAGCTTCCTAATGTGGGGATGCCACCAAGCTTGGCTTAAGGTAAACTGACTCCAGCTATGTATTCTATGTAGCTGGAGTTGTGTACCTTAAGGCCACCTTCCAAGTCTAGTGTAGACCTGGCCTGAGACCCTGCATAAGTCTCAATGTTTTGGTGTTGGAGCTCCCAGCTAGCAAAAAGTAGAACTCTCCCAGGAGCTTCTTAGTAAATTCTGCTACTTCATGGCAGCTTCTCCACCAGTATATGCCAGTTGGGTGTGGCCTACTTATCAAAGAGATATCTCGGGATGGACAAGGAGGTCTTTTCAAAAAGAAACCATAGAAAGACCCAGGCTTGTGAAGAAAGTTTAGGCTGAAGTTTATCTGTTGTTTGAGATACCAGCTAGGCCAAGCCTCACTAAAGGGTAAGTTTGGCCTTAAACAGTATTATGTGGATTTTATCTGGGCTGAGTGGGAATGCTCCATCTGTTCACATGTCTGTTTGTACCAAGTTAGCTTTGGGACCATTTTGCTTAACACATCACCATAATCCTCCTTGAACTGAAGGTAAAGAACTAGGAGAACATTTGTTCAATGTTTTCTCAGGCTTTTTCATGCTGTTACCCCAGACTGAGCTGCTCACAATTGGGTCGCTACCAGAATCCAGGGTGCCAATTCCCAGAGTGCTTTGCTGGAGGTGCTGAGAGAAATGGCACAATGTGGCTGAAAGCCCCATTGCTCAGTATATTTAAATTAGACTGGAGAAAATACTCCAGTCTAATTTACAAGATTAAATTATTTTGCATTGGCAGGGGCTGTACTGGATACATTATTAGGTATTTTTTCAATCTGAAATCATTTATGTACAAGGTGATTTGATAGCTGAGACACACAACTTATAAACTCATAGAAAATTAGAGCCTTGAGAAGGCATCTAGTCCATGCTCCCCATGGAGAGGCAGAACCAAGTATCTTAAAATCCGGTAGAGACAGGGATTCCACAGCCTCCCTTGATAACTATTCCCATACTTAAATATCTTTGTAGTTAGTTTTTTTTCCTGACATCTAACCTAAATCTGCCTTGGGTTGGCTGATTGAGTTGATTTCATCTTTCCTATCCTAAGTAGTAATTGCTGAAGGACAATGGATCACAGTCCTCTTTATAAAAGCTTAATATTTTTGAAGACTGTTACCAAGTTCCCCTTCAGTCTTCTTTTCTCAGGACTAAATGTGCCCAGTTCTTTCAATCTTTCCTTGTAAGTCATGTTTTCTAACTATCTTAGCATTTATATTGCTCTCCTCTGGACTTTTTCCATTTTTGTACAAATGCTGGACAGAATACTCCAGCTGAGGCCTTATCAATCCAAGAAAACCGGAACATCTATCGCTTGTGTCTTACATATGACATTCCTGTTAAAACACATCAGACTATTCACTTTTTTAAATAATCGCATAACATCAATGGTTCATTTTCAATTTGTGGTCCACTATAACCCTAAGAACCTTTTTAGGAGTACTTCTGCCTTGCTAATGATTCCTCCATTTTATAGTTGTGCATTTGGATTTTCCTTTTTTTTTTTTTTTTTTTGCACTTTTGTCTTTACTGAATTTTCCTTTGTTGATTTCATACCAATTCTTAAATTTGTCAAGGTCATTTTGAATTCTAATCCTGCTCTCCTGCTTGTAACCACGCCCATCTTACTGTCATCTGCAAATTCTATTGACATAATCTCCATTTCGTTATCCAAGTCATTAATGAAAATGTTGACTAGTGCTGGACTCATGAAAGTCCCCTGCAGGACTAAATAAGCCTTTCCTGTTTGACAGCAAGCCACCAAAAACCACAGATGACAATGGGTTTATATCATGGTTCTATGCCAGAAGTCTGGATGCCCTTCAGTTTAATGGAGGTTTTGATCAGCGCTCAATCCATTCTTATTCATAATTGTGTTTCATTTCACATGTAAGCAAATCCAAATGAAAGTTGGCATGAAGTTGGTCTATCTAAATTATATTTTGCTAATGGCTGATAGGAAGGTGTAGTCCCAGTAATTGATGTGTGCAACAGGGAACTAACGAATGTTGGCATCAAAATGTATAAAGTCTGAAGTCATATAGGTGACGTCACATGTAACCAAGGAAGATGAATGTCAACATCGAGAGCCAGGACTCAAATCAGGTTTCTTAAATCAAGTGTGTAGGGCCTGGTTAGCAGCAAATGGAGAAATCGGCAAAGAACAGCAAGCAAGATTGCTAAGCATGAGGAAAGTCTGGTGTAAGAAAAGTGGAGTGATGTATGACAAATGGCTTCACAGATTACTTTAGCGATAACTATTCAAAGCCATGATAGGATCATGTATGGATCAGAGACATGGCCAAAGAGAAGCACGTGAGAAGACTTAAAGCCAATGAATTGTGATGTTTAGAGGAGTGACACTGCCGGACCACATACAGAATGATGTCACATGAAGTGAGACCAAGGTCTGCAGTACTAGATACAAGCTGTAAGAGAGGAAGCTGAGATGGCACAGACATGTACAAAGGAGGAGGGAGAAAACTTGTTCATCTTGGCCTCTGAGGATAGAACAAGAAGCAATGGGCTTAAACTGCAACAAGGGAGGTTTCGGTTGGACATTAGGAAAAAGTTCCTAACTGTCAGGGTAGTCAAACACTGGAGTAAATTGCCCAGGGAGGTTGTGGAATCTCCATCTCTGGAGATATTTAAGAGTAGGTTAGATAAATGTCTATCAGGGATGGTCTAGACAGTATTTGGTCCTGCCATGAGGGCAGGGGACTGGACTCGATGACCTCTCGAGGTCCCTTCCAGTCCTAGTATTCTATGATTCTATGATTGGTGCAGGGAATGCTGTTGGAGAGGCATTTGAGAGTTTGCATGTGGAGAATGAGAAGCTAGCCAAAGAAAATTGTGTAGAGACAGCGTGTACAGGAGACTAGAGTGGTCCAGCAAGCCTTGAAAAGACTGATCTAGCAACTGGACCTTAGTTAGCTAATTCAAATGGGAAGAAAAAGTTATTGATTGTCACATAGAAGTAATCAAGTAATGCTCATGGTCTTGATTATCAGGATGTGGAAAAATATAAAAGTACTGTCTTGGTCCCATTGAACTCATTGGTAGTTTTCCCATTTAATGTAATTGGGACCAGGATTCACTCGAAGTACAGAGGAAGAGAAAAAGGAGACTTTTTCAAAGACCCCTGTAATTCTCAGGGGACAAAAGAGAAAAAGCCAGCAAAAGTCCTATTCTTAAGGCATAACTGGGATGTAAGTACTGCATGGGAATAGTGCTGGCTTTCTGTAATGGGGGAGGAGAGGAATGTCACCTAAAACATTACTATTTAAATACAGCAACATAAATTTCAGTCAATAGAGACAAATGTAACTTACTGCTTTATTAACTGTGAAGGAAAAGAAAATTAGAAATTACAAATACTACTAATTGTTTGGAACTTAAAAAGGAGAAGAAAAGAACATCTGTAGTTAATGCTAAGAAAATATTCCTTTTTTGCATATTGGCATAAAAATACATTTTCCAAAATAAGGCATTAGTTACTGTCATGTGTGGTATACAATATTTTAAGCAGTCATTATTGGCCCATATAGAACTTGTCAGTAGATAATTAGAACCTACATCACTTTGTTTACTAAGCAATTCATCCTTATTGACTATTTGAGTTGATAAAAAGGCTATAACATCACTGAAGTCCAAAAATATGTTTTCTTTTATCTTTGGTTAGCGTAACTTTGGCAAGGAATAGTACAGATAGCTTCTAACCAAAAGACAGAAATTCAGGATGAAAAGTGTCTTCCTTCATCCTTGGTTAGTTTTGCTAATGTCTGGAAATATAAAAACCACCTTATTCTGAAACTGAATGTTTCCTTTTTTCCCTTCCAGATAATTGACAATTCACTCACTATCCTACAATGACACTAATATAAGAGTTACAATTCTTATATTAGCCAAAGAAGAATCAGATGGAGAAGCGTTTAAAGAAAAACTGGACAGGAATTTGACAGATGAATAGGAGGCTTAAATTTAGCAGTAGAATTTAATAGAAAACAAAAAATTCAACTTCTACTAAGGCCTCAGAAAAAGAGCCTAATACTGAAGATTTTACACAATGCTCCATTACTTCTCCTTGTTTCTATGCTGTTTAATAAACTGTTGTTTCTTATTAAAATACCAGTTGAAGGATCACTTTCTTCCATGTGATTCTATGATGATTTTGATGGAGTAAGGAAGGCAGAACGCGACGCAACATTTGCGTACTGTTTGTAAAGCAAGAATCTTATGTACAAATTCCTTAATTTTGTTTTGCTTCGCTCCCCCATTAACTTTATCCTTTCTTAATCCAAGTCAACCGCTTTGGGGGACCTAAATTCAAATTGAAGGCTGTTGAACCTTGACTGGTGTTCAAAGTAATTTCTAAAGAATTGTCTGATATGAATCCTATGGCAGCCCATTGGGAACAGATCATCCCTGTCAGTAGTTCCTATTGCAATGGCTATGAGTTGAGAGAACACGCATCGGGCTGAGAAATCAAGGAAACCCCTTTCACCCATATCCACAATCTTCTCTGGAATAATGGGAGCACCAATAACAACTAGTGTGGGAGGGATTTTCCAAAGCACTCAGTGCTGGACTAACTCTGATCCCGGTCATCTGAAGAAGTGGGTTGTGCCCACGAAAGCTCATGATTCCCATCTACATGTTTTGTTAATCATTAAACTGCTACTAGACTATTTGTTGTTTTTCCTGTTACAGACTAACTAGGCTCCACCTCTGAAGCTTCTGATCCCACAAAATTCCATGGAAACAGAGGTGAGGTGAGTCATCACCGAACACTTCTGAAATTCCCACTCACAATTACTGGGGAAGTGGTGTTATGACGCCCTCCACTGGAAGGCCAACACAGAAACAGCCTAATTGCCTCCCTTTTTTTCACTGATGTCGCTTTAAGAAAGAGTGTCAAAAAGGCAAAGAGGGTGGGGGCAATACAAAAATGTGCATAAGCACTAACAAATTGGTGTGATCACATCTGCATTCATGCCCACTCCACTGGTTGGAGATACCCTCACATCACTGATGTGCATTTTCCAGTTGCCTTGTATTTCTTTTCCTTTTGATCCTTTCTCAAAAAAGGGAGGCAGAGGGGTTCCATTTAAACCACTAAAATATAAAGCACACAGAATTGAAATGAGCAAAGAGAAACAATTGACATGTTTATTACTAAAGCTCCCACACAAGCGTGTGCTGTGATGAGTAAAGGCCCTGAATATGTATATGCCATGCAATGAGGAGTAGGGGGGCATTCACCATCCTTCTTCCAGCGTGACCTCAGCATCATGAGGCTAGAGGGCTAGGGCTGATAGGAAAGGCCATGTCTGAGTAGTGATAACAGCAAAGAGAGAGAAGCAGGCTTTATCTTCCCTCTCCCAGTCTCCCTTAAGCATTTTAGGATGTGGATGACGCAGAACCTTTGTATCAGTGGTAGCAGAGAGACTGATGGTAAAGGCTTATGTTTAACAATTAATTAGACAGACATTTGGTACTGCTGTGAATAAATGATTCAGAAGGAGCTAATGATCTTAAGAGATTACTTCTCCACTGTTTATTGTCATCCAATGCATTTGGGTGGGTTAAGTACTTTGTGTTCAAGAAAGCACGATGTGATTCGGTTGGCACCAGCCCAGGAAAGTAAGATCCAAACCCCACAATTTACAGGACTGTGTTTCACAATTTTAAACTGCAACACGAACTAAAGTAGAGAAATGGAACTTGCTACGAGGACCTACCTACCAACTCCATAAAACATGCCTTATGTGGAAACAAGGAACAATTTTAACACTCTCATGTGCAGAAATGATATGGGCACAAGTAGGAGACAGATAGGATGAAGCATTTCTATCTTACTTGGTTATCAATTAACCTTAAACCTAGAGTTATTTATCAGGATGGACATCTTTCAGATCCTATTCTATATAGAATTTTAGTCCACGGCTTTTCACTATAGTTTCTGAATATCTTTCAGTAGTATATTAGGCATTGCAATTAACATCTGTCACATGTTGTTTGTTTTTCATTTTCTTCCTGGGGCAGAACTGTATGCAACAGAGTGGCTTGATCTGTTGGGTGTTTTTTAAAAATATATGCATTGCCATGGTTTGTGTGTTAGAGAAGATAATGTCAAAGAAATGTGCCAGATTGGTGGTAAAGGTAGTAAGGTTTGTAATGGTCCTTAGTTCTTGGTGGAGTTCATTCTACAGCCTCAGACCAACCCTTAAGAATTTCAAATTTTAGCAGTTAGACTAGGAAGATGCATGTATGGAAGATCCTTAGCAATGTGCACTGAGAACCCTAGTGCCTCTTTATGAATCAGCCAATGGATTTCAGTCTCTGTGTGTTATCATTTAGCCACATCACAATGGCAACATGCATGATGTAGGCATCTATGATGGGGTGGACTAGGCCTAACGCCTTCTGCTGGAGGCTGGAGGCCTTGTCGCATACCACCCCAGGGAGAAGAGCAGAAGAGGGGTCCTCCAAGCATGATAGAGTGGCCGTAGCAGAGGCAGCCAGTCGGGGCCCAGCAGGCTGGTATAAAAGAAACTGCTACGCCAAGGCCTGTCAGTGCCTTGCTGGAGCTCAACCCAGCCAGTTCTAGGCTCTGACTGGGAGGACAACTGCACTTCGGACAGCTCCAAGTGAGAGCCGAACTTAAGACCTGGGTAAGACCCAGATCTAGTGGCTGAAGACTAGCCACAACAAGCTACAAAACTTTGCAGAACCCAGCACAGGTCTGTTGAGAGCCTGGTCTGAAAGCCTTGGGAGGGAGAGCTGGATGGAGCAGTGTCTTGGGGAAGTGGCCCAGGGAGCAAGGTAGCAGCAGACAGTAAAGACTTCTAGCAGGCAACTGCTACTTACAGGTTCTCAAACTTTGCAAACAAAATATGCCAAAAGACTCTTTGGCCCAGATTAAAAACTCAGAACATAAATCTAAAACTTCACAGGAAATGATTCATGGTCTTGGTTTAGAAAATCTCATGAGAAAGGGAAAAATCCAATTCATACTATATTTCTAAAATAAAATAATATATCATGTTTCACCTCTAATGTGCCCCCTGAGGACATCAAAAATCAGATAGTGACGACTGAGTGAGTGAGAATTTGGTTGTATGAGGTCATCATTCATCTGAGTAAACAGTGTGTTAGAGGGCACTGCAGAATGCTGGGAAATTAATCTCCGCTTTAAAACATTTTTATATTTTGGAGATCTAAGTGTCATTCATAAAGTTCTGCATTCTTTTCCTGCAGGCAATCTATTAAATAGTTCACATAGAGTTGCAGAGCTGTCATCAGTCATCATAGAAATATAATGAAAAGCATGGATTTCATTCTCAATATTTTCATAATGTGCTTAGTAAGCACTCTTTTTGAGGTTACTCTTTAAGTATAGCACCTTGGATTATGATCCTGGTAAGCCTTATAAGATATATCAGCTCAGGCCTTGTAAATATTTGGATGGGCAATGTCTAAGAAAAACCCCACATGACAGGAACCTGTGACAATAATTTTGCAAGGGGTACTTGTCCCTCTATGCACTCTGCTAATAAAGTGCAATCTCTGGAGTGAGATAAAAAACCCCAACATCCTGATCATCTTTGGTTATTGAAGGTCTGTTGGCACTTCATGAAAGATTGCAAGGACCTAATTTATGGACCTTATCTATCTCTCAAAGTAGATCAGCTGTGCCCCGCCAAAATTGAAAATCCTAGTGTCTAAAGGGTAGGTCCTTCATTCCAGCCCTGACTTCACAAGCAATACCTTAAACTTGAGGAATTCTCTATCCTGACAAGCCAGGGTTGCAGACAAAGTCCTCAAGGCCCAACTTTGCTTTCAGAAAAAGAGGACTTCGTATGAGGCATGAAAAGAATTTTTCCCCCCCCAACCTCCTTGGGGATCAAGTATCATCTGTATGCTTTTATCCTGCATGCACTGAAGTCAGTGGTAAGACATTGTGCCTCCTTTGGGATGTTGCTTTTGCAGGGGATTTCCATATCTGATAACAGCATTCCTCAAAGCAGTATCTACCTTACACTCTTGATCAAATCTCCTGTTTCTTCAGGAGGTCCAGTCCATAATGTCCTTCGTGTAGATCACTTGCAGAGCCTTCATTTTTACCTTGTCTTCCTCATTTCTTAAAAAGTTGCTTTTCTTGTGGCTATCATTTCACCCCATGGTTAACTTAATAAAACTACATGATTCCTGAAATGCAAGACAATGTGATAACATGCAAATACCATCATACATTGTCCAGATGTTTGATTTTGTATCCCCCTGGAAATCCAACTGGTGGTATTGAAAGGTAAAGCCATTTGATGTTGAATTAACCTTCTATCTGCCAAAAGTGGGTATCACTATTTTCAGATACATAGCCTGTTGACATGGGACTAAACGAATCTAACACATGCCCACTATATGAGTCTATCTTCCATCCTAAATGATAAGTTATGATCTCATTTGGGTTCTTCTTTCCATATGTGCATTGATGGGTGTATGAACACTTATTGAAGATTCATATTTGAGTAGAAGAGTTCACTGGATATTTAAGTCTCATTAAATGGATATGAATAAAATATTTTATTGTAGAAAGTTAAAATGCCTCTGGTCTCTGCTTTATTAGAAAGGCTGCCAGGTATAAGTCATTGTGGGTTTTTATTTAATAAGGTAAATAATAAAGTGAAGGAAAGATCTGTCCTTTGAACAGCTAATGAAAGAAATGTGAGCTGAATGTGGCACAGAAGAAAATAACTCTAAGACTAGGTGGAGAATTAGTAGCAGTAGGAATTTACATGTTGGAAAGAAAATGAATTTACATTTTCTGAACATTTTGAGTCTATCTCATAGGTTGATTGGATTAACTTGACATGGTTGTAATTACAAGCTAACATGAGGTACCATGAGGTTCCCCCAGAATCCTAGTAATTTTTTTAGGAGTAATTGAGACCTGACTTGTTTTCCTGCATACGTCTTTCTTTTTACTGGAACAGCTCTCAATTATTTTGCAAGAAGAAAGATATGCATATGTTATAGCCTAAGTGAATGTTTTTTCAAGCAGTTTTATTGGCTTCACACACCCAGCAAAACCCCTAACATTAGCAAATTGGTAAGTGGATTCTTCATGGTGAAACCACAGCCTTCTATTGTCCTCTTCCTGTGTGCAGTTCGCTGCTAATAAAACTCCTGAAATTACAAATAGCTTTTTAATATTTGTGGGGTGGGGGGGGAGGGAACCAAAAGGCAAAAATATGCCTCCTTCTGACAGGAGTATCTCTGATAAACTCTTAAGGATGGAGCCACAGTGTCTTCATTGGCTAAAGAGAGGATTACCAAAATGTGAGGCTTTTAAAACTATATGGCAATGAAGAAAAATACGCACAGGAACTTTCTCCTTCCTGAGGCAAAAAGTTTTCTTTAGAGGCATTCAGAAATTAAAAGGGCCTCTCTTGTTAGGCTAGAGTTATTTGCAAGTATACCACAAGACTTTTCCGCTCCACAGTAAATAGTGGATGTGCTAACATGACACTTTGCCATGACCGCAGTTATTTTGATGACAGCCCAGCTTGGAAACATAGGTGTGACTTTTTAAACTAAATGGCATACTCAGGAAAGATGTCAGAGTTGTAGCCTTGGAGAGTGAGGTATTGATCCATGGAGAAGTTACAGCATGAGCAAAGTATCACAAGTTCCCCCAGCTTCAGTCTAAGACCTGGTCTAGAGGAAGTAATGTCGTGTTGTTGTGAGGGCATTTCAATCTCAAAGCCCAGTCAGTCTTTGGCATCTGGGACCACAACAGCAGTCACCAGTTCTGCAATCTCAGAAGCCACCAAGCAACCACTTGATAGGGAAGGGTGAACTCTTTTTCTCCCCTCAATTTTGGGCACATTTGGATGGTGTGTCTTTGAAAGTTCAGCTTCTATGTGAACAATCTTGAATTCATGTTCCACTTAGGAGAAACTGAAGAAAGAAGCAATGAGGAAGAGAAAATATTCTAATGAAAAATAAACAGGGTGAAACATAGAGTAAGGTCTGAATAGAGAAAAAACACATACAGAGGGAGAACAGAGACTAATTCTAATTCACATGCACATTCTCGCCCTCTCTCTCACTCACTCACACACACATGCTCTCTCTGTCTCTTTCTTTCTGTTCAGTTCTGCAAGCCTAGGTTTGGGGCAGTGTTGTGTCTCTCATACATAGGACAGGCTTCTCTTTAGGAAGAAAATTCTGAATCCTAGTCTCCTTCTGAAAGATCCCCATGGCTGCTGGTGAAGACAATCTTCTGGGGGCACAAAATGGGTTCCTTTAAAAATATGAATCAGCTGTTTTGGGGGAGGAGAATGTAGCTTTTAATTAAAGTAAGAAATGTTCACAGACCTAAACCAGGTTTTAGGAGCAATCAAAATATAGGCTTTAGGGTTCTTAAGCTCTTCTGATCCTGAGTGTGACAATAATGAGTTCTGATCACCATCTACCTTTACTGGATTTTGAATCAAGGACCTAGGCACAAAAGCCTCCATAGATCATTACCAGTCTCTTAAACCAGTCTTTCCACCACTTGAAGCATTTAAATCAGGTCAGCAATATATATTTAATTTTGGTGATGCATCTGTGCCTTTCTGAGGCGATGAGGGAAACACAGCCATCACATTACAAAATACTTCCATTAGTCTTTTCTGCTGTAATTTTGTTACTGAAGTCTGACAGGCAGCATTTTGCAAAATCTCTGAGAATATGTAGGGTTTAAAAATATTAAGTGAGAATAGATTGTAGCTAAAGCTGTAATTACAAACATTCATATTTTGTACAGTTAATTATATATTGAAGCTATTTATATTCCTCCAGTTAACTCATAACATGCAACTAAAGAATGTGAAACAACCCTCTGAGTGTTTTATTGTGCAGCTGATGATATAACTTGGTAGCTATAACAAATGAAGTACATGTAGTAGACGAGTAGGGGGGCTGAGGCCCGAATGGAATGTAGCTAGAGGGGTGATAGGGAGTGACTCCAACTCCCATAGGGGAAGGGAAGGGTGGTCTGAATTCTGAAGGTTTCAGAAGCAGAGAGAATCTGAAGGAATTATTAGCCAGACCACAATGTGCTGTGTAATGATGTAATATCCAGGAGGTCATATCACTAAGGAGGGTCTGATCCTACTAGTGCCAATAGAAAATCCCTAAATGCCAAGTCATTTTTAGCTAATCTGTCCCTTGCTCAGTTTTAAAGTGGCATGAAGTAGCAAGCAGGCACATTTGTAAATTAATGTCTAATCCCAGAATGAGGATATATTTTTGGTTTTCTGAAATAATTTGTCTATAGCTTTAGACAAAAGACTAGGCAACATTTTTATGCCCTCATTTCTTCAATCTCCTGCCTGCACTAGTACAGCAAATAGCTTGTGACTAAGTGATAAACTTCCATTTAAATAGCACTTTTCATCTGGAAGAATCCCCAAGTCCTTTGCAAATATAAACCACGGTAATGTACAATGTATGGACTGCACAGAGGTTGCTGTATGTACACATTTTGAAATGGAGAAGCTGTTTTACAGGTGAATTTCGGGTAAGTATCCAAGTTAGAATTTGGCCAGGACATCGGAGTTAAGATGAGAGCTGGACAGATACAAAACACAATACTTTTGGACTTTCATCCAAACAGCAAAAATACAGATGTAATTTGGCCCCTTTTAAAAATTAGTTTGATTTTGTTACAAGTGATACATATATAGCTGCATACAAAAAACATTTACAGAGTCCAGCAAGAAGTTTACTGGTCCCGTGAAAACAGGAACAATGTTGCATATTCTTGAGCTCCATCACTGACACCTCGACTTTGCCTGTAGCAGATTTTTGGGTGAAAAGAATTCCTGTGCAGAGAGCAAGGTATTACTGAAATCCAGACAGAGCTGGCATATTGCTATTTACTTGGGGACAGATTAACAAAGGTGCCTAAAGAAGCAAGCAGGCACATTTGTAAATTAGAAGCATCACGTAGGGGAGAGGTGGCGTATGTGGGGTCATGTGCCCCTCTGATTTCTGCTTCCAATTTAGTACAGAGGCTTTCAAACCCTGGGGTGCCTCTCATAGTTTGATGATGACCATTGTCTGCCTCCTGCCACAAGGCAGCAGATTGTAAACTAGTGGGGGCTGCTTGGGGCCCCTGCCTCTCTGCACTGGCTGGAGCACCTGCTGGCTGCCTAGCAGCCCTCCGCATCCTGTTCTGTTAGCCTGGCCGCCCCTGCCCAGCCGAGCACTCCCCAGTCAGGTTGAGCAGCACAGATACAAGTTGTGTTCTGATGCACCATTGCCTATCCCTCAAAAGAGTGCAGCTCAGACCGACCCCCTCTGCCCACTGAACCCAGCAACCATGAGATGCTCCCCAAAGCACTCACTTGCCACTGCCCTGGTGCTCCTGGCTATGCAGTTGCTTAGTCCAGAGGTGATGCATGGGGCAGTCATGTGCCCCCCAAAAAACCTTTAAATCATAGTCCCTCAGCATAAAGAGTTATGTGTGTCTGCCATTAATCATCTAAGGGTACGTCTACACAGCAGGGCTAAAGTCGAGATAAGCGATGCCAACTTGAGCTACATCAATTGCATAGCTTAATTAGAAGGAGCTTATTTCGGTTTTTGGCGCTGTCTATACAGCAGGAAGTCCAAGAAAGAGTACGGTACTCTTCCTCCAACTTCCCCTACTCCTCGTAAAATGAGGGTTACAAGAGTCAGAGTAGGAGGCCCTCCAGTTCGACATTATTTTGACATTATGTTGAAATAACTGCTTGTAGTGTAGTTGCGGACTATGTTATTTCAGAATAAAGTCAGTTATTCTGAAATAACACTGCTGTGTAGACGTACCCTTAGGGTGAGTTAGGTGCCTAATTCCCATTAACTATATGGGTCTAGCTTCCTAAATACCTTTGAAAATCTGTCTGTTAATGCTTGTGGTGTCCTGGGCCTGTCTCCAGAAAAATGCTATGAAGATTTGTACCTTTCTTAAATATGGCTTGAAGTATAGGGGATTTTTTTTTGTCTTCCTTTGTTTTCTGTCCTAATCTCAAGCCATTTTATGTCTTATCAATCATTTTTAAAGGAGAGAGAAGAAAATGTTCTTCCACAGTTTTCTCCTCCAATACACCCCCCAAATAACTCTATTTTTTAACTTTCTAGGTTACTTTCCACCCAGCTCTCCCAGTTCATAGTTCTTTGACTTTTGGTCAAAGAGAAACCCAAATGTGCTATGATAAAGCCCATCAGTTCAGCAAGGATAAGTGACTTTTGAAAACAAGAGAAAGTTTTTCACTGAGCAGTAAAAATGTTCTTCGTGCTAGGTCCTTTACTGCAATGTAGTGGCTGCACAAGTACATTAGCTAATTGCCTCATGTACCACCAACACTTCAAATATCCCTGTATTTGGTTTTATTGAATCAGATTTGTGAACCTATTTAACTTAGCTCTAGCAATACATATTAGCTTTTGCCTGAGCCGTATTTGAAGCCTTCGATTTTGTCGCCTTCTCAGCCAAGGTGTCACTGATGTAAGTGTTTTCCATCTCTCAGGTGATAACTCTCATTTGTGCAATTGGTCTTACTCTTACTACTTCCAGTTAGAATGCAGAGCTCCTATGCATTCAAGCTCCACTCACATAGGGATAAAGTGATGTGTAGGACCTTGGAGAGGCTTGCTGAATCATACTGAGTTTCACCTGATAAATGGGTTCAGCTAATTTGCTTTCCTCCCACAAAGCAAACTTTTGCTTCCCAAACTATGTCCCTTTTGTTTGCATGGGAGTCTGCTCTCTGATCCCTTTCAATAAAGTACTTGCTGACAGATGAGTTGGGGGCGGGGAGGATAAAGTGAATTTCATTGGAAATTCCCCTGTTACTACAAACTCTCCAATCTGTAACAGCACATAGCTCTCAGTATGCTACAATGAAAGAAATATTCTTCTTGACCCTCTGGTATGCGGCTTTGTTTTCTCAGATATCACTCAAAGACTTCAGAGGAAAATGTATCTTGTGCTAGAGATCAAATATCTTCTTTCTTTACTAGTTCTTATTGGTGATGTTCACCGCAAAGGAGGAGAAGGTACTACCATGCTGATGGTAATTTGGATCAATAAGATTCTGAAGCAAGCTACTAAATTTGAATATTACCCTCATATTCAACCTTCATTGAAATATCAGCAAAAGCAAATACAAATGCTATATATTCAAGACCAGTCTTTCACTCACAGTTGAGGATAACTTTGATTTATTTTACAAATACAGATTCAGCCTCGCCAATTTGGGACTCTCTGGTCCAGCAACAACCATGGTCCAGCAGAACCATGGATGCTGTTGGACTAAAGAGCCCCAGTGCATGACCAGTGGCTGCTGGAGAATGCCAGTCTTTGGAGCTTCAGACAAGCTAGTATCAGAGGGGCCAGCGGTGGCCAGGAAGCCCTGCCTCGGGGCTCCCCCACCAGCTGGCAGCAATATGGCTGGCAGTGGCCACGGAACCCCGGTCACCGGCATCGCTAGCAGGGCTGGTAGCAGCATGGCTGGTGGTGGCTGGGCTCCCTAGCTGGGCCTGCAGCAGGGAGGGGCATCAGGCTGGGAGGCCAGTGGCAGAGGATCTCCCCTGGTCTGGCAAAATCCCTTGTTTAGAACCAATCTAGTGCTGAGGGTGCCAGACCAGGGAGGTCCAACCTGTACCAACATTTGTGATTACATTATACTTATATTTGGATTACTAGCATATAAATTCCTCTCAGTTAACGTTCAGCAGTGGTTTCCATTTCTGCCATTCCAACTGGTTACTCTTTAATAGTGCCTATCTTGTTCCCACCCCCAGTGTTTTTGGTACAATGTCTTGTTGGTTTGTGAATGTGAACATTAATTTGCAGCAAGCTGGGGTGTAGATCTACCCTGCACTATCCTGCTGCATTAACTGACTGTTTGGACCCTGTTGACATGTTCTAACAGGTCCTCGATTCATTTTGATCTTGTCCTGTTTCAAAGCAGTGTAGATCAAAGAGCATTATGGAACTTTCGTGTGCATGATGGCAAGGCCTAAGTGGACACTGCACAGCTGTCTGTTGCAGGGTAGATTTACACCCTAGCTTGCTGTGAACTACAAATTCATGAAGACAGGCCCTGAGAAAGAACAACAGAACACCATAGTGTGATAAGAGATGAAGGCAGCATCAGACTGGATTTCCACTTCTCTGAACCTTGTAAGATGTGCAGATACTGTGGTGTCTGACACAATCTAAACACTTAGCAAGATCTTCTCCCAAGCTTCTATCCCCACATATCCATCAACTGTTACCTTAGGAAAGGGAGGATCTGAGATCAGTTTGACTGGGGTTGTCCCAGTTGGCCTTGAGATTTCTCTAAATGTAGATTTTTATGGTTTTTTTAGTGGCTGTGAAATCTCTAAAGGCAAAATTGAATACCAATATTTGGATGTTAATATCATCACCTACGGAAAGCAATGGCAAACTGAGTGCAAAACAAATTGTTAAACTCAACACAATAGGGAATGTACAAAATTTCTCTACCTCGAGCTTGTTTGCTAAGAGTATTTAATTGTGAGCAAATATCTGGACTATATGAAGAACTTCCAGAGGAGTTATTAATATGTGCCATTTTGGATTAAGTAGAACAACATAATGTTGCTGAGACTCCTGACAGTGTAGCAAAATTTGATAAAGACACTTTTGGAGGGGACTGTCATCTCATTTAAAGATACACTGATTCTATTGAATCAGATCAAAATTAAAAGAATTGGGCTGTGTCAGCTCTAGTTTATTTCCCCAGTTAATTGAACTGTGTCCTTATTTTAAAACACAGCAACACATACACAAAAAAGAAATATTTCATGCTGCGAAGATTTCATACTGTGGGCCAAGTTCCCATTAATTCTCACCTCTGGCCAATACCACAGTAGCTAATTGGGTAGGACAGACAGTAAGTCAGTTTAAACTTAGCTCGGTATATTTCCAGATTTGTTCCTTGTGACCATTATCAAAGAAGGAAGGGTTTTTGGTTTTTAAAAAAAAATGAATTCTGACATCTTTGGGTGGAAGTCAATGTCTTTTTTTTTTTCCCCTGACAAAACTCATGTAGTTTGGGGTTGAAAAGGCATATTTCGTAGCTTATGATGAAACCAAGCACTTACTGGATATTACACTAAAATGAATTGTCTTTGCCAGATTGCTGTACAGTGACTATAATGATATATAATGGCACATTTTTTCCCAATTGTGTTTCCTTTGCAGTTTGGCTGTTGCATAAACACTGAGCTTCTTAATTGTCACACACTATGCAAAGCTATGTACTCCAATTGTCTAACAGCCATTATTAGCCAATGAGAGCACAGGGACTTGTATAATTGCTATATAGTCTCATTGACTGTGTGGTGAACATCCAAATCTCTGCATTTGGCTACTATAGCTTTTAGCCTTAATTTTCAGAAGTGATGAAACTACCTCCAAAGCTCAACACCTTTGAAAATCATGCCATCTGGTCTGACAAGCTTTTATACTCAAAATATACAAGCTGTTTGGCAGGAACAAATATACAACTGCTGCTGCTTACGCTTTTCAGTTGAGGCAACAAACCTCTGATGTACAGGAGAAAAGCTGAGGTTAAGAGGACCCCTCAGAAATTAACATGGGTCTCTAAAAGAGATTAAATTAAATCTGTTTAAAAATATAATTGGAAGATCCTTTGACTAATTAACCTCCTTCCTCCATATGTCTTTCTAGCAATTCCCTTTTCTGCCTTGTGTCTTGTCCCTAGCATGGTGTGTATGCACGCGCCTTCTTTTACTGGAAGGTTTTCAGGTATTTGGGGAGAAGGCTCTCATGACTAACTTGGAGGGTAAGATATAAGTATGTGGGGAAAGAGGTGAGAGACAAGGAAAGATGAAAATAAAGAAGCGGAGAAGGGGAGGTGATAGAGATGGAATAGTGGAGAAACAAAGTTTTTAAATGTTTTAAAACAATTTCCCTTACAGCAGTTTGGCAGCTTGTTTTTGTTTGTATATTTATCTTTCTCACTTTAAAATTTGAATATTTAATTAAAAACATCAGAATAATGAGAACAACTTGAGGGCATTGCCTTTTAACTCATTAATAACCATATCCTGGTTTCAATAAACTCCTTAGCATTTGGCCTCAAGTTTATTCATCCTGAATGCAGTTATTTCTTTGTAAACAGGAAGCAATCATTATTCCAGAGTTCTGCAGTAGATGTTAATTGAATTACATATTGCTAGTTAAATTAGAAGGTCTCTTAACTTTTATAATGGATGCAAGATTTATGAAATGTGTTCCATAGAAGCGGTTGTGTAACTTTCACAACATTTAGCTTTTGGTGCTTAACAAGGCTAGTGTGGGATTTCATTTTTATATAGGGAGGAAGATCACATATTTATTTGCTCTTTTGATTTAGTGCTTTTTATTAACTCAAGAAGGAAAGGATGGTCTTGTGGATAAAGAGCTAGGTTGTATTCCTGACTCTACTGAGCACTTTCTGTATGACATTGGACAACTCTAGTGGTGCCAAGAGAGTTGGGTGCTTAAATACTTTTACGGTTCTGGCCCTTAAGGGCAATTGGTCTGGGATGTTTCCAGGGGAAAAAATCTGTGTTGACTTCAGAGGACTTTGGATAAGATTAACCTCCCTGAGTCTGTCCCTACATCTGTAAAATGGAAGACAATATGTAACTACCTTATAGGATGCTGTGAAGGTTAACACATTAGTGTTTGCAGTGCTCATGAAGATCCACCAGTGGAAGGCACTGTTTGTAATATTTCTATTGCCATGGCTTCCCAAGGCCTTGGGCAGGCCTCCAAAGCCTCATTCTTTCCAAGGTGTTTTTCCCAGCTAGGGCAGAGGAACTTCAGCTTGCAGTCACCTTTGTTTCAATTATTTCAGGGTTGCAGGGTGGATGCTACATCCACTGGAGAGGCAAGAGGTTCCATAACCTCAACCTGCAGACTGATGGCAACAAAAGTCGATCCCATAGCTGGAACCCTGGCTCAGAACTGCTGGATTGTACAACCCCTGCAAGAGTCATGTTGCTAGGGAGCTTCCTTCTGAATCTTTCACAAGTGGTTGTGGGATTCCTAGACAGGGTGCACTGGGGAGGGCGAAGAAAGAAATTCCACAGAAATTCTGAGGATTTGCTCCATAGGATCTTGGCTGGGGAGAGATACTGGAATGCTCAAGCCAACCAACAAGCTCCAACACTCCTCAACCTGTAGATACTCATGGAAAAGCTTCCAAAGAGTTGAAGGGAGGGAGGAGTATGACACGGTTGCTCTTCTGTGCCCTCCCAGCTGAAACATGGGGCACAGTCTCTTCTCCACTCATGGAACTTTATATCTCTGCTCTGTCTCCTTCCCACCTTCTCTTTGACCTGGTTAGTGAAAATAGTGACATAGCCCTGCAGAATTCTCGTAATCACTGAGACCAAGATTCCTGATTGTGTTCAGTTCCTGCACAAACATGGGGAGAGGTGCCTTCCACCCTCTCCTGTTGCAGATCTGCTCAGAGGATGGGCACAATTTGACCCTTAACCTTTCTCTGATTCATTTCCCCTTCACTATCCAAAATCACAGAGGAGTCATAAGAGTGCTTTTGAAGATAAAACATGCTAGATCCTGAATTCTTTGTGCATCCAGGACTCTCATTAAACTGACTGGCAGTTCTGGATGTGCAAGGAATGCAAGAGCCAGCTCTGTAAGAAGAAGAAAGTGTTACAATTAAATCCCTTCTTAAACCTGTTACAAGCTCTTGTCCTCGCTGAGGATTAACTGCATGAACTTTTAAAAGCAAACATTTTTGAGCTATGGACAAGAGAGAGAGTTTGCGGGGGGAGGAGGTGGAATCCTAAAAAACCTGAGAACAATTTTTTGAGAATGGCAACATAAATTTTTCAACCCTGTAACTTAACACTTATGGGTGGAAAGGAGACCTAAATGACAAGAACTCAGAGCATTTGTGCATTAAGTTAGACCAGTGGTGGGCAACCGTCAGCCCAGGGGCCACATGCAGTCCACTAGGGTTCAACCTACAGTCCACACACCCCCATCAGTCTCCTGCTCTCGTGCACTGGGGCACTGGAGCCTCACGCTTCCTACTCTTCCCCCTCCCTCCCAGCACTTTTGGAGCACCACGAATCTGCTGCTTTGTACTCTGTCCCTGCTCTTTCCCCTCCTTTCCAGAGCTTGAACACTGTTCATGGCTGTTCAAGCTCTGGGAGAGATTGAGAAGCGAGGGTGGAGCATGAATCAGTGGATTCATACTGCCCTGAAAATACTGGCAGGAGGGAAGAATAGGAAGTGCAGGGTCTCCTGTGCCCCAGTGTATGAGAGGCACTTGGGGAAGGGAGACAGACAGGGAGTGCATGGGCGACAGGTGGGTCCCCAGTGGGCCACAGGTTGCCCACCCCTGGCAATCATATGGCCCACTGAGACTAAAGAGGGCCACTCGTGCAGCCCAGTCACTAGTCTCGGTTGCCCATTGCTGAGTTGGAATTTAGGCACCTTCATAAGTGGCATGATGTTCAAAAGTGCAAATTACCCAGATGTCCCCCTTGCATGTTAGAAGCTAGACCACTTATTTAGACACTTAAAGAATGAGTCTGACTTTTGGCACTCATTTTTTAAAACATTGGTTGAGACTGTGAAGCCCAAACAGAATTTTGGGGACTTTTCTTTCTGTGTTTTTATTTCCCTGAAGTTTTATAAAGGGGTAAAAAAACACAGCTTGGAATGGCCTCAACTTTAACATACTACTGCGATGCCCAATATATCCAAATGCCAACTATTTAGGTAGCCCTACTAATCCTGGAAACAGACATAAAATCTGAGAGTGTTCTGGGCAACTGAATGTGTATGGAAGGAAAGAGCCTACATACATGCTAATTAAGCTTACCAAGCATCACTCCAGCTCTAACATGGACTCTGGCAGAAGCAGTCCTTCAACCCCCTGTCCCAGGAGTTTCCTTTGCGGTCACAAGCTCATCACAGGTTCAGTTCAGAACAAACAAATTCAAAACATGTTGAGATCCCTTTGTATAAAGCCCAGAGACTCTTTCACCTGGAGTTTCCAGGAGAAGCTAATTAGTAGATGGGTTCTCCCCAAGGTGTAGCTTCAAATGTCTTGCTCCAGAGGGAGACTCTTCAGTTTCTTCCTTCCAAACACATTCTAGAAAATCCACTTTAGACACATTGTTCCAAAAAGTCCTTTGAAATTCCATGTAACCCCCCCAAGAGGACACAAATCTTGCATTTTTAATACAACAAATCGCAAAGATGTTACAAGTAATTCAATAGGGTTTAACTTATTTCAGTAAAGTGTGTCCAGGAAATAATCAGTCTGTCACAAAATCAATTTCATATATATTTACACGCATGCGTATAACATTTCTGGGTGGTGAGCCATATCCTGCCTTTGGACAGATACATCCAACTCTGATTTCAGTAGGGCAACTGAGTGTTCATTTGAAGGCAAAATTTGCCTAAGTAGTTTTCATGTCTACTGTCATGTCCATAAGGGATGGCCAGCAGCCTGGAGACTAAGGGGTTAACTATGTCCCTGTACCTAGCTAGGTATCTGCTCAGCCAGTAGTAATGCAGGTAAGGATTTCAAACTAAGACAAACGAATTTTTAACTTTTCCCTCCTTTGTCTCTGAGCCAGTTTTGCTCTCTAGATACTGAAGGAGACAGAAGACATGTCTCTCTCCAAGAAAACGACACTTCATAATGTGTAAGTAGAGTAAAGTCTAGATAAATCCATCAGCTTTTATTGTTTTCTGCTTTGGGAATTTGGATCTGATGTCTGTGCTGTTAGAAATGGGTTTTCCTCTCTTTTGCAACTAAGTTTTAGGCCCATGGGGAAATCCTCCATGGGTATATTAATTGGTGTCTCTTACCATCTAGCCATTCCAACTATGCTTGTAACTGGGGTATTGTTTTAATAATAAAAGTTCTTTCTTTTTTTAACCTGGTATTGGTTCATTTCTGTGTCCTGGAAAATCTGTCTGTGGGATCTGCATGCCTCTGATGAGGGGACAGCAATCACAGACTGCAACTTGTATTTTCTCTTTTCTTTTCTTTCGGAGAAAAGAGATTGGGGTACTCTGGGTTGGTTTCAAGTGACCACCACTGTTTGTGGGTTCAAAAGCACTTGATGGTGGCAGTAGATTCCCCAAAATCCAGGTATTAGGATTTTGGGGGGAGTTTTTGTACCAAAGCTGTAGAGATCAGGTTTGGGGGTTGATCATCATGCCAGAGTGGGGAATTAGCCTTGACATCTACATACATAAATTGCAATGTAGGCATATATTCATTATGTTAGATAGCCCATTGTATATGATCCAGCAGGCTACCTGAATCCAGTTCCATGTGGGGTCTTTTTGCATATGTTTCATCTTTTAAAATGTGACAAAAGTAATGTGACTATTTCAGTAATGTGAACAGAGCTAGTAATCGTGCAGAATTTGAAAAATGAAAGAATGTAGGATTGTCAGGGCGGTTTCCCCACTCTGGAACTCCAAGTGCAGAAGATGGGGACTCACAAGAGACCTTAAATACTTTGTTTCTATAGGCTCTACTTACAAAAACTCCTCAGAGTCACAGATACACTGACATTTGGGTGGGGGTAGCCACCACCAGCACCAAGTGAAACAAAAGAAAACCCCTTTCCTCTTGAACCCTGGAAGAAAGCACTTGGACTTCTCAGAGGGGTACCCCCAAGCTTTACCATGAGAGAACTTGAAAAGCAAAGAGAAAACAACTGCAGACTCTTGTAACTGACCTCTTAGTAAAATCACCTTTTTTAAGGTGATGATTTGATTCTTGTGTCTTGGAAAGAAACAGGAGGTCTGTGTGTGTGTGTGTGTGTGTATGCCTAAGGCTAACAAAAAAACCCGATATACTTGATAACGCATACTTGGTTGCCAGGTATTACAGAGCAACTGAGTAAAACAAATTAAAACACAGAGAACATCTTTGGGTATGCTCTTAGATTCACACAGAAGTTTAACCAAACAACCAAAACAAAGAAAAATGACTAAATACACCTTTTCCCTCTACTCACGCTCCATTCTGAACCATACTTCAAGGCCCAGTTCACTCCCATATCCAATATTCCTAATAGGCATTGCAGTTTCTGAGTACTGCATCTGCTCCCTCCAGCTCTTAACTTAGGCTATGTCTAGACTACATTCCTCTTTCAAAAGAGGGATGTAAATTAGGCAGATTGAAAGTGCAAATGAAGTGCGGATTTAAATATAATTTTTTTCGAAAAAGGGTATTTTTTCCCGAAAGAATAGCATCTAGACTGCGGTTTCACTTTTGAAATACCCTTTTTCGAAACAGTGATTGGATGCAAATATGCAAATGAAGCACAGGATATTTAAATCCACACTTCATTTGCACTTTCGGTTTGCCTAATTTACATTCCTCTTTCGAAAGAGGGATGTAGTCTAGACGAGCCCTTAGAATTCACACAAAGGAAGAGCATTCCAGGTGTCTTTAGCCAATTAAGATTTCAGCACTGTATCCCCACTGGTTCTTCTGCCCCCCTGCCAACACCCTTGCTAGCTACTTGCTAGCTACTTGAGTTTAAGCCTATAGTCACCGAGTGCTGGCCAGCACTCCTTCTGTCCATCACAAGGATATATTTTCTTATCTTGTATTGATCCACAGTGCCCTGGTAAACAGTGTTCCAAGAATGATGAGCAGTTCTGTTGACTCTCACTGGGATGTATTTACTAGCTCAGCTTGAACAAGGTTGGTTTCCTTAATAACATAGCATTAGTTAGACTATCATGACACTTATAGACATTTCTTTTGTGCTGTCTGTAAGACTAGGTAGGAAATTTCTAGAATGGATGTGACTATGCAAATTACATGATGTACTACTAGTAGCATGAGGTGATGCTAACGTCTAACAAGCCTCTGAGTATGTCCAGTGCAAACTGGATGTTTCCAGAATCCTGGTCAGACTCAGAATAATGAGAGTTCTGTAGATGATAAAAACAGATGTGTCTTCTCCGTTGCTAGATGTGGTGCCTTAAGTGATTACTAATTATTAAATTATCTTACTGTACTTTTCGTGGCTGAACCAAGCCCTCTGACCCACTTTTCTATCAATCATTCACTGCCTTCAAGCACTTGATCATCTTCATAAATTGTATAATCAGGCTCTTGCTGGCAGAAATTTTTATTACTTTCTGGAATGATATCGGTAATTTGAAATAATATTTCCTAAAACTTGGGTTAACCGATTAATATAACAATTAAGCACCTTAAATTTCAATATAAGTTTGAAATTTAACAACTTAACAAGATCTGTGTATGAATTCATGTTCTGAGTAGTGCCTAGTTCATTGTACAATTCAGCAAAAGGACCAAGTTTTAATCAGACCTACAAAACCCGTATCAGTGTTTTTTATTTTACCTTTCCTAGGAACTACTAATGCAGTGATTGAGTTGTTTGCCAACCATACAATGCAGTGACTAAATCTTGAATCCCTCAAGGTATGTCTACACTACAGCGTTATTTCGAAATAGTTAAATTGAAATAAGTTATTTTGAAATAACGCGTCTACACACAAAATGCATTTCAAAATAGCGTTTTGCTATTTCGAAATAGCGCGTCCACACTGAGCGGACACTGAATCGCATTTAAGGCCGGCTGGAACCAGGTCCGGCAGGGCATCAGGTCAGGAGTTACTTTGTGTGGCTGCTGCCTGAGGCTATCTGAGGTCTGTGCTTAAAGGGCTCCCCCCCGGACAGCTGGTTCTCAGGTTTCCCTGCTTGCTTGCCTACCTCGATGAGGGACAGCAAAGCATTTTGTCTCTGCGTGCTCTGGTTCCCCTCACTCGGGACACCACAGCACTCTGCAATATGGAGCCAGAGCTGCCCCTGGGCACTCTGGTCCTTCTCTTGGATGCGTTGCTGTGAGCCTGGCTGCACTTTGTGCAGGCTGCTATCTGGGAGGTCCATCGGGGGGCTGTCAGTATCCAGGACGCCCTGTGGGAGAGCTTCCACCCTGAGGAGCACTAAGAGCCTCCCTGGTCTGCCCCACTGGGGGCTTGTGCCTCATTCCTCCCTCACGTCCTTCCATTTACCCCTCCCTAGCCCCCCTTCCTGATGTCAAATAAAATACACGTATTTTCATAAACACAAATTCTCTTTATTTAACAAAACTGGGGGTGGGAATGAAACTCTGGTGAGACTGGGGAAGGGAGGCAGGAGAGGGGAGAAGAGAGGGTGGGAGGGGGAGAGGGAAACCTGGGAGGAGAGAGCTGGAAGGGGGAAGAAGGGGGAGGGGAAGCTCAGGGCTCAGGGTTGGGGGTCTCGCCGGACCAACTTGATTTTCCTGCAAACCTGCTCCTGGGTTTGCATGTGGCTTTTGGTGGCCAGGCTGGCAGCTATCCTGCCATAGATGGCCATGTTCCTCCATTTAATGCAGAGATCATGGATGTTGGGGGCATCCCCTTCAAACCTGAATAAGGTCCATGAGCTCCACCCTGCATCAGGAAGGCGCCCACCTTCTCTGGGCCCTGGCAGGCTCCTAGGAGCTGGCAGACTGCTCCTGGGAAGTGGTGGAGGTCTGGCTGCCAGTGGCTTGCTGGCTCATGTTTTGGGGCCACTGGGTCAGGGGCAGTGACTGCTGGCTCTGGGCTGGCAGGCTTGGAGCTGGCATAGGCACTGTGGCCAGAGTCAACCCCTTTAAGGGCTCCGGTGAGGGGGGAGGGAGAGGAGTGTTCTTGGTTGAGGCTGGAGTGGCCATTAGGGCACCCTGGGAAGGCTGGAGGCCCCCTATTTTGAAATAAGTGTCTACACAGCACTTATTTTGAAATAGCTATTTCGAATTTGGCGTTATTCCTCGTGGAATGAGGTTTATCCAATTTGAAATAAGTGCTCCGCTATTTCGAATTAATTTAGAAATAGCGGTTTGGCTGTGTAGATGCTAGTAAAGTTATTTTGAAATAACGACTGTTATTTCGAAATAACTTTGCTCTGTAGACATACCCTCACTGAGACAGAAGACCTTCTGACTACTGTAAAGACTTCAAGATTTGTTTCACAGTTATTTCCTGTTCCAAATATAAGGGAACCAATGGTGTCACATACATGATTATTGCTGACAAATGCTGATGTTTTATCTGTGGCCACTATGTTGGCAAATAAATGTGAAGAGAAAAAATGATTTCCCATTGGCAGCAAATAAATCTTTTGATGAGTTTACCTCTGTACTCTAAGCAGACTTTGATTTTTACAAATTTATTTATAGCTTGAAATTGTTAGAATGTTTTGTTTCAGGCAATGGGTTAATCATGAATGATTTTTATTATATTTTATTTGTTATATAAAGTGTGTGGTGGTTGATGGCCAGTGGTATTGTAAATGTAGTGTACAAAGTAAAGGGGCTTTGGTATAAATGAGAATTTTGCCTTTTACATTTACAGCTGTTTACATGACTATTTGTGAGACTAATTTTCAATGAAGTCTTGAGAAAAAAATATCTGCTCCTAGGAATGTTTTCAGAAAACATAAAAAGCATCATGAACGCTATCAAAGAAAATTGAAGTTTTACTTACATTAATGTTTGTTAAAACTTTTTGCACAGTATTATTTCAGCAGTAGTTCCCATATAACAGAAGCAATTTTTTGCTTATGTTGAATTTCAGTGGAAAAAAGTACATTGAAAAATGGAACTGAGATTACACAGTTATAAACCTTGGTAGAAAATTCACAGCCATTGATCTCTAAAGGTATGTCTACACTGCAGAGTTTTTCAGGAAAAACAATAATTAGGTCCACGCTGCTATTGTGTTCTTTCAACAGAAAGTCAAAAGAATGGAGTGTTTTTTCCGACGGCGATAAACCTCATTCTATGAGGAAGAAGCCTTTTTCCAAAAAAAGAAGAGGATGAGGAAGAGAGTGTTTTTTCATAAGAAGAGGTCTCCTGGAAAAATCACGGGTGCCCTGGTGGCCACTCCATCCACAGCAATCACAACTTAAATACTGTCCAATGAATATGGATGCTATCTTTTGAAAAAGCACATCACTTTTTCATTGTGCTTTTGCTGTATAGATGCTCTCTTTCGAAAGAAGCTTTTCCTGACGATCTCTTCGGGAAAAGCTTCTTCCGAAAGAAGCCTGCAGTCTAGACGTAGCCTAACTGGATTTTGGGGGGGGGGGGAATCCCAAGCATTAATGGATATGTAAACATGACATCAACCTGAGAAAGTCACATGGTAAAAGATCAATTGAACAAGGACCTTTTAGGCTTGTGAAAAGATTCCCTTGATCTGGACATCATTAACAGATTTATTTTGCTGGAACTTCAGAGATGCATGTCAACAAAGGGACTTCAATAGTGAATAATTTTCATAGCTAGTGGGGAGCAAGATAACTTTTGTTATTGAAAATATGCATGAGAGATGAATGTTAATGACCTGAACATATTCTCTTTGCGTAAACAGCACATATATGTGTGTGATATCAATGTAATAGATTACAGAGCCATATAATAAAATGCATTTGTCATGCACTTTTGACTCTTTTCACCTCTGCTCTCTACCCCATAGCCATCTGTCCTAGGATTTATACTGACATTCCCTAATCTCTAAGCATCTTCAAACAGTTTCCACTTTTGAAATAAACTTGCTAGAGGAATGGCTCCTTTTTTCCCCTCACAATTAAACTGGCCTGAGGCCTAGGATGGACCCTAGCGAGTCCTGGACAAGAACAGTTTTGAGTTCCAATATCTCATGACCCCTCAGGTCTAGAAGCAGAAGCTTTATGTTCTTGTAAAGGGAGTTTCACTGCTCTCTAAATAATCCCTTCTCATAAATAAAACACCAACATGAAATAATGCATTATACAGTAAACCCTCCCCCACTGTTAACCCATTAGTCTTCTCTCTCATAAATGGTCAAGCCATCTACACAGTAGGGCGGGGGGGGGAACCTTTTTTTGGTTGGCGGCCACTGACCCACAGAAAAATCAGTGGGGGGGGTCACATACAAGTGAGAAGCAAAAAACAAAACAGAACACCTCATAGAGCTGGCCCCTTGCTGAGAAGCAAAAAACAAAACAAAGAAAAAAGAGTCACTCACCTCACTCACACTCAACTTGAGGCCCCAGGGCAGGGGGGGTCTGAGACTCCTGGCTTCCCCCCACGCTCATGCTCCATCCCTGCGCTGGGGGGTGGGCACCCAGGCGTGGGGCCTGGCCACGGAGCTGGGGGTGTGCACCCGCTCACTCAGCTGTGCGGGAAAACCCCCAAGTCTCACTGTGGGCTGGATCTACGTAGGCTGGGCCATAGGTACCCCGCCTCTGTAACAGAGAGTAGCTTAAATTATAATTATATCTGAGAATGCTTTGAAATTAATTACTGCACCTACAAATGTAACATGTTTTGCAGACATTTAGATTTCTTTCTAGCACCCTTAGCAAATAAGTAATGCATTGACTTGCTGTGATCATCTCTGACATCCTCCACGTACACTGGATTATGTATAGGTGAATATGTGGGCTGTGTTGGACATTAAAATCTCTGATAAACACTTAGAAGATGAATAAGGAAGGTAACTGTATAGCTACATTTCTAGGCTGTATAGGGAGAGCAGCTACAATAGATTTCTCTTTCTGGCTCCTAGTAGAATAACAAATGGGCTAGTGACAGAAAATAAAATGAGATATATTTGAACCTGAATATTAACTAACAACCTTAACTTAAAGATAATGAAGTTCTTTGTCTTTTAGACATTTGTGTGTGTGTGTATAAACCTTTTATTATAAAAGTACCTATATATTTTTCTGATGTATTTAGAAAAATCTGGAATTTATTTTAAAGGAACATTTTCTTTTAAAATTATTTTAATTTATCTGTCTATTATCTTTGGACTTGTAAAGAAATAAAGGGGGTGAACAGCAGAGTGCCTGACACAAAAGACAAGAATCACAACAACATTAAAGAGCAGTGTGCCCCCTTGATATCTCCAATATAACAGAACAGTTATACTGTAGATTACTCTGTTTTACCTCAAATAGAGAATAATCCTAGCTAAGTGTGTGTGTGTCTGCATCAAAGGGGGAAGAGTAATGTTTCCCTGTCAGAACATATAAATAAAGGAGTCAGTCTGTTCTTTAGAGCTGCTGTTTCTGTAAGGAGAAGCCCTGACTGATGGGTAACACAACTAGCTCGTACTATTATTGTGAAAGACATAAAAGTCTGGAGTGGAATGTAAGATCTTGATTGTAAATCAGGCTCATTGGGGTTTAACATTGTAAAGAACTGGAATGGTTGTATATAGAGTCTCAGCTCAACATTTCCTGGGTTATGGCTTTATATGACTTAAGAAAGAACAACTGTACCCCAAGCCTTTTTGTTGGGCTTAGGGAAGGAGTGGTGTTAGCAACACAGACGGCTAGAAATGAGCTAATAGATTTCTTCATGCTATTGAAAGTGTTTCTGGCTCCAGAATAAGACAAAAAAAAATCTTTACAAACATCTGTGCCTTGAGATTTTAGCCAGAGCTTTGTCTCAAGAGCTGTCATCCTCACCACGCAGCACATGCGTGTGACTGAAGCACGGGAATCCATTTGTTCCAGGTGTGTATTTCTATAGCTTCTGTCCCCTCCCAAAATCTTTCTCAGAGGACATAAGTAAAGGTTAACTATTCCCTCTCTCCACCTAGCCTGAAAGATGCATTTAACATTTGTGTCCCTTTTAGCGTATGAGTGATTCTTTCAGAGTTCACCCATGTACTTGGGAATTTGGACAAGGCCAATCCACCACCTGCTTTCAGGAGCCCTAGAGACTAAGAAGAGAATCATAAAAATAGACCTAATAGATCACTGTGTCCAAACCCCTATGAGCACACTATTGAGTTCAAATGTGTTTCCATACTATGTTTTAAATGTCTCACTGTGATAGGAGTCTAGTTCTTCCTTTGGGAGATGATTCCATAATCCAATAGGTCTCGTTGTATGGAAATAAAATGAAAATTAGGAATACTTCTAGTTTCATTCTATTACCTTCTAGTTTCACCCCATTAATCAGATACCTAGAGATGATTTTAACACTTAACATTTGTTAATACAAGTAGCTATCGTTATCAGTTAGGTACTAAGATGAAAGGTGATGGATCGCTCACTGTTTTCAAGGTTTCTTTTGCCACTCCTGTATATCTGTGATCCAAATAAGCAACCCCCAAAAGTCTCTTTAATTTTTCTCCAAATTGGATCTCTTTCCATATCATTGTTTGCAGTATCACGGGTTGTATCTTCTGCATGCCAAACACAGCATGCTGCCTTGGGCCCCGCAAACTCTTTGGCTGGGCCTGTGCAAGCATTGTTAATGTACTGTCTATCACCAGCCCATTTCTTGAATTACTTCTGGACTTAACACTGACCCCTATTGCACACCTGACCAGAGCTTTCTGATGCTGGTGGGAATTACTAAGGACTGTCCCCTGGGGCAACTAGCTCCCTTAAACTGAAGTGTTCCCAGTATGAAACATACTAGACTGTACTGTAATAACAAATACACTATAGTCCATTTGAAAAGAGCCTCTGGAGGTAATTGCTAATAAGACAGTGAAACTCCCCAGGAGATCAGATTTACAAGTATGAATTATCAAAGGTATTATCAGGTAAGCACAAATTTCCCTTGTGTTCCATGGTCATGCACAATAAGACTCACAGTGGGGTGTACCAGGTTGTAATTATTCAACCTAGGTGGGAAAATAATTTTGAAATCTGTGCAAAATTTTTAATGGCAGACTCCTTAGAAGATAAGGTTTAGTTACTGTGACATCAGAGGCCAAAACACTCTAAATGAGGTATCAAGTGATGACTGAAGATCAAGCTTGTACTGCCTTGAGAAGGTACAGGTGGAGGACCAAATAGTTTATCTGCATATTTTGTCATAGAAAACATGTGACCTTTTGCTCAGATGCTGTATGGGACTAAGCCTTAACATTCTTCAGGCATGCCTACACTACCCACAAGATTGATGGGCAGCAATTGATCCAGCAGGGGTCAATTTATTGCATCTAGTTTAGGCGTGATAAATCTACTGCTGAATGTTCTACTCCATGACAATGAGAAGCATAGGCAGAGTCAGTGGAAAAGTGTCTGACATTCACTCACAGTAGGAAGGACACCAAGGTGAGTGGATCTAACTATGTCGACTTCAGCTACACGATTTACAGAGCTGAAGTTACATAACTTAGATAAAAGGCCCACTAGTGTAGGTAAGTCATAGCCTATATCTACACTACAGCATGGAGTGATGTTCTGGATAGATCCACTGGCAGACGATTTAATGGGTCTAGTGCAGATCAGTGTCTCTGTAAGCTGAGTGCTTGAGCAGCAAGCCAAGAGAGATTCAAATGCTACCCTGCTGATTAGCAGAGTGCCCACAGTTGGCAGCATGTGTTTCTACTGGTGGTGTACATCCACACATGCCTCAGTGCACACAACAACATTTATTACACAAATGGATGGAGAAAATTAGAGGGAACATTGGTGCAGACCTGCCAAATTGACCACAGAGCAATCTCCAGTCAACCCTGTTACTCTACTCAGGATGAGAAGAGTAAGGAAAGTCTATGGGAGAGTTTCTCCTGTTGAACCTGCAGGAACTCAGCCTCAGGAACATTGACTCCAATTATGTTATTCACATAGCTGGAGTTGCGTATCTTAAGCTGACTTTCTGTGGTAGTGTGGACAAAGGTTGAGGTGGAATCATTCCTTGTGCCTTAACACATGCTCCATGCCACCTAATGATCATGGTTAGGAGACTTTGTTTCCTTTGATTGCAGGATGAGGCTGTCTGTAGAGTGTTATGGAGTGACTTATGTGATTTTCTTAATTACTCGTAACACATCATTATCCTCACAGATGTGGCGTTCAGTCTCTTTTGAGTGTTTGGGGCTTAAATCAGACACTACATGATCTCTACCAGATGTGGTAAATTGGTTCTGGGCCTGAGCTTAACAGGCACGTGCAAAGTGACTGTTGATTATCTCTCTAAATGCAGAATGGAGTGTATAAACTCAGTGAATGGAGGAATTGGAAGTATTTTGGAGCGGTATGACGATGCCTTTGTTGATGGTCTCTGGGTATTTTTCCCTATAATGCTTTTTAAAAATGCCTCTATTTGAGGCACCTCATTCATTCCAAAAGCCAAAAAACCCACAAATAAAGAAAGCCAAGCCTATTCTTCCAAAGCATTTTACATTTTTATGAACCATGTTTTCTGCTTCAAAAAAAAAAGTTTTCCCTATCTTGAATAAGTATTTAAATCCCCTGTTTTAAAGTATAATGCCCCTCCTGCTCCATCTTTTCCATTGCACTCCCAACATAACTCTAGCTGGTTACATACATTCTGTCTTTCCCCTTCGTCCTCCATCTTGTCTGTGGTCAGTGAGATTCAAAGTTCCATTTCTGATGGAATCAGATCTGGGGCTGGGAGTTGAGAAGAGCTGAGGGTGGGCACTGGCCATACAGAAACGAAAGTTTGGGTGGCAAGCTGCTGGGCGGTCTGCTCAGAAAGCTTCACTCACTGGCTTCTTTAAGTAGCAGCCTTCTTCCCGAGGAGGAAAAGATTCACACTGCCTTTTTCTCCTTTTTTACCTTCTCATTGTGGCTGCCAGCTGAGGCTGTGGGGTGGGAGAAGAACCAGAATGAATCAGGTCTGCAGTCTGAGTGTAATGTTCTTCAGTCTGGAACAGCCACTAGCAGATACCAATAGATGCTGCTTGTGCCAAGAATAACTGCAAGGTTCATGTCCACAAGGCCACCTCTCCTTGGCTGCCATCTTCTGCTGTAAAAGTGAAACCTTCATTTTAAATGATCAAAACTGTAGCCCTGCTGGTTGCAAAGAAAAACACTCAACCTGTGAACCAAGTGTAACTGATGCAGTTTAGCGGCTTGATTTTTCAGAGGGCTGAAAATAGCACAGAGAAGTGTGGACTGGGACAGTTCATCTCAGTGAGGTGTTAACTCAGATGCCCAGTTGTGACAGTTTAAATCTTCATGTTGTTAACTATTTTTGCTGCCGATCAAAGCATATAAGACGTGTAAGGTGAGGATGAAAAATATAGCTATATGCATAATCTGCTCGGATTCGTGCCTCACTCTGGTGAGCAATCACCACATTTTCCTCTATCCAGAAGCAGACAAACCCAAGGAGCTAGAGTCCAGTAAGGCATCTGAATCCCACGCTAGCGGTAGCAAGTTCAATTAGCCCAGTGGGGCATCGGAGATCAGTAGAGGGGAACAAAATCTGAGGATTCAGAGTGGAACTCATTGAATCCCATTGATAGTGTGGGAGGGCAAACTCAGAGTCCAGTTCTGGTCAGCCGTGCAGGCATAATCTTATTTTGGTCATCAGCACAGTCTACTGTGCATGGTATCATATAATGACATCTCCAATGGGCAAAGCTTGGGTTGTAGATTAAGCTTGGGAGAGTATCGCTTGTTTTTCTTTTCAAGTTGAACCCCCAAAGACCAGTAGCAGCTCACAGTCACTGTATCAATACACATGCGCTCGGGTCCACAGAACATAGTACCATGGCTATTGCCTGAGCAGAGGATTCATCTGGGGGTGTTCTAAGCATACTTTACATGTGCTGAGCTTTGCTTACTACTTTCAAAGACCACTAGCCCCCCTCTGTCTTTCCCTGAATCAACCCTTTGATAATCACAACTATGTGAAACACTGTGTAGTGTCATCTTGATTAGAGATTTACTAACCTAACACCCTGCACAGCTAATGGCAGGCACACTAAAACATCTCCCTGCATCTGGGTGGCCTTCAATGACAAATGGCTGTTAAGCAAGTGTGGGACAATGATTTTGCACTCTGAACAACTTGAAGAGTGGCAATGAACGGCAGCCTTTATTGTCAAGTCAAGTGAAACATGAAGCAGCATACAATATTATATAAACAGTAAAACAACAGAGATATGAGTGAGCAGCCATAGATGACAATAGAAAAGGGACCACTTCTGTAGACAGGCTAAATTTCCTAAGTAAGTGCATGTAAGTACACAGAAAATAGTATATAAAATACGATCTCTGTTAGAATCACCATTATCTTCAATTCTGTTAGATCTTCAGTTTCATTTTCTTTGGCTATAGGGGTAGCTTTCTCTCAAACACAGACACACAATCTGATCCATAACAGACACTGCAGTGACTCATTCAGGCTATCATTGTCAGTGTAGCCCACTTCTCTCTCTTATCAGTCTACTTACATTTCTGTCAAAGAAAGTATTGGAAAGTTCACCAGTGTCATTTTCTAGCTGCTGTTATCTTTCCACCATTTCTTAATGTTGGTAAGAATAGCCCCCAGTATGAGCACTGGGCATGTCGAGGTCTCTCTCTCTCTGTGCTTTGTTGATTAGTAAAAAGAGACGGCTGGACTAGAATTTATTAAATCTGCTGTTGTCTCATGGGCATCATTTATGGATTCCGTGTCAACCCACAAGATCTTCTGTTATAATGAACAATGTAATTAGTCTATAATTAGCAGTTAATCACAAATCTATAAAAGATGTTTCAGAATATTGACAACAGTTTAAAAAAGTGGCATTACTACATAACTAATGTATTACAAATTCCAAGTTTTGTCACAGAAAAATGCTTTTGTAGAGCACCCTTTAATTTCTACAGCAGATATTAATCTTTCCTGTTCTCATCTCCAGAAACTATATGCAAATGGTGATGTACTGTTGTAGATCAACAGGACAAAATCCTCCAAATTGTGTTTAATCTAGTGCAGTTCTGTTCTGTAAAGTGACTGTTAAAATGGCAAATTCTTACTCAGCAGGTCCACTCCCTGTGTGTATTCTGAGTCCTGTCTGCTAATTTTGGTGTAAAAAACATGTATTTATAACTTTTCACTTCTGTTAGCACTGCAGAGTCAACACAGCTGAAAGACAATTGGATTTTAGTCTCTTGGTCATCATCATAGGATTTACTAAGACCCAATAAGTTACACTTGTGAAGCCCTATTGAAGACCCCGGGCTTGGTTTTTTTACTAGAAAAAGAGCTCATAGTTAGGCCAATGTGTGTTAAGTCACTTCAGCCTAACTGTTGTCTTTTTCTTAGTGTGGACACATTTCAACATCTTTTGCCAAGATTATATCGGGGCCTGCTCTCATCAGTCTAATGGCATTGGAAACTAGGAAAATATGATTAAGTTGCAGTCAGTTAAAGCAACCTAAATTAAACTAAAAGCAGCTCTGGGTGCTTCTGATGGCATTCGGAGCTGGGCTGGAATTCCAGCTCCCAGGGCTCTCAGAGAACCCATCTATATCTTAGTGTATATTTTAGAAATGTGCTTGTCTGTCTGTCTGTCCGTCTGTCCATCTGTGAGTCTGTTTGTTCAAGAACTCCTCCTAAACAGTAAGATAGGGGTGAGGAACCTAAGGCCTGGGGGCCAGATGCAGCCTCCAGCTTGCCTAGATCTGATCCCTGAGGCTCGGGGCTTCCCCCAGCATTGGGGAGCTCACATTGGTGAGGGTTTTTTGTTTTGTTGTTTTGTTGCTTAGTTGTGTGCAGCCCGGACTGATTTTTCTATGGGTCAGTAGCCCCTGACCCAAAAAACGGTTTCCCACCCCTGTGGTAAGAGATAAGACCACCGAGTTTGGTATTCAGCTTCTTCTTATCATAACTTATAGCAGGGTAAGGGTTTGGTTGTGCCAGGACAACAGGATGTGCCTAGAATTTGATTGTTTCTCATAAAATGGAAAGGGAGGAGGACGAATATTGCAGAATGACCTGCTGGGGCAGCAAGGGACCAAAGATGGGAACCGAGACAGATATCACTCCATTGGGCCAGCAGTGGGGTAGGGATGGAAAAGGAACAGCTATCTACTATATATGTCAGAGAATTTGTCTGTTTGCATGTCTGTCTCTTTGTTTCCCAACCAGGGTACATGCACTCCTCCCCCAGCTGTGAGGGCTAGAGTTGTCCTCCCAGCCTACATACTGATAAACTAAATACTGATACATTCCTTGTATAAGTACACCTAAATTCTTTCTGGTGCCCTTTTCCTTCCCTGCATGTTTCCTGTTATAAACAGCTCATCCATGCCTAGCAGGAAAGAGGTTAGTCACCTTTGATGATGTGGGCTTTGGGGCTTAGATGGAGGGACCAAGTCACTTTAGTGATTATCTGCTGAACTCCTTGAGGCTGGTGAGGATCCACTAGTCCACAGGCTTCCTCTTCTTTCCCGACCTAGACCAGCTGTAACTCCTCCGAAATGACCATCAGCATACATAATTGGTTGTTCCTCAAAGGCAAACCCTGCCTACTCATCTCCCCTCATTTTTTTTTTTTGGCTTAAAATAAGGTATATCTCCTGTGTCCTAAGGCTGGCTCTTGTGGAGTCTTTGGGCTCTGCCTAAACATCAATTGAGAGGAAGCTTAATATCTTCCCCAGTATTTAAAATGGGACCCATATTATACAAGAAATGGTTCTTTTGTTAGGTCAAACAAGATATTTTTACCCTCAAATCCCATATCATTCTTTCCTCACGATGTTTGGCAGAAGGAACGTTGATACAGATTAGATCCAGAGGAGAACCCTTTAACTCATTCTGACTTGAAATGACCATTTTTCTTTATGAATCTCTGTTCCTTTCAAGATAACTGCATATGCTGCTTGTAACTGCGAATAAAGACAAAGTGCCATTGACTTGCTGATACTACATCCTGGATCAGCTGTCAGGAAAAGCCTGCCATCATCCTCTTCCCAATCCCCTTCTCAACTTCTCTCTGCATGCCCCCTGAGCTCCAGCATGAAAAACAGGTATTTTTTGTCCTCTAGTAGATATGCCATAATAGGAACCTAAACACTTGGAAATTGTGCAGTTTTTCTTTTAGCATCTCTGAAAATATGATTAAATATGTTTGAAGTAAATGAATATCAGACTTGTTGGAAGAGAAGGTGGCTGGGCCTTGATCTCTAACTGTATTTGCTTTATCATGTTTTCATTTATCTAGTTAAACTTCCTCTCACTCAGAAGCTCATCATTGCCCCCCAGCTCCATTATGATAATTTTGTCCATGTGTTTAGGTTTATTGCTCTGTGCTACAAAAATTATTATTCCTCGGTTGCCTTGAAGTGTTTTAATGCTCTTGACCTAAGAAGATTTTGCTTAGCTTTGTGTCAGCTCTTTCTTTCAGGAAGTGAATTAGGTCACATCAAAGTCTCCTGACTTTCCAAGGGTACAAGCTCAAACCATCAAGATGATACACCACCACTTAATTTGGGAGGTGCATATTTTTGCCTTATTCCTGTGCATCACTTAAGTTAAAATGAGTCAGGATGCCCAAAACCAAGTCCACACTATGGTTTCCCAGGGCACACAGGCCTATAGGCACATATGGAAAGCTAGATTAGCCAGCAGCAGAAGCACAGCTGGATTCATGACATAGATGGACCCCAACCAGTGAGAAGCAAAAGGTGGTTCTGGGATGAAAGTATTATGAGTTATCTAATGCTCAGAAGGGAGGTGGGGGATACAAGAGAAGGGAAAAGGGGAACCATTTGCAATGGACTTGCATTTCCCTGCAAATCATTCTGGGTATGCCTTGCTTTGATTGATAATGTATTCCTCCAGCAATACAACCCAGCCTCCTGTTTCCCTTCATCGCTGCAGCTGCACATTGTGCTGAAGGCTTCGGGGCCTTTGCTTCCATTACTGCAAAAACTGTTTCCTGATCGGTATTCTGAAGAGCTCTCCCATTTGTCAAATATTTCTTCTTTTTATTCCTCGCCCTAAGAAACATTGGGCTATTTGTCAAAATTAAACTGCGTGTGCCATCTCAGTTCTTCTGTGCCTGACTGCACTGATACTTTGTTTATGGTGGTTCTGATTATCAAAATCTGGTGTCTAGTGCTCTTTTCTGGTCCCTTCCTAATAACTTTTTCTCATTCTGAAGGGAGGGTGTACACTCATGATGGATAAGTTTAGCAACACATCAAAAGCAAAAAATTGATTATCACAAGTTTTATCTGACTATGCTGTGCTAGGCTGCATTCTCATCAGACGACACAAGCTAAACATATGTGATATACTTGCACAGGAAAGGGGAATATGCAAGGAAAAAAATCAACCAGTGCAGAAAATGATGAATATTCAGAATATGCACTTTGCCATTTGAGTCTTTGTTGAACTAATGCTTCAGCATTGTCTGAGGATTTGTGTTGATAGAAGGGTTTAACTGTAATTTAGGAATAAAACCATGCTCCTGACTTGTGATTGTTAAAAGTCCCATGGCACTTTCTGCACAAGTTATGTCATTGAGTCTGGTGTCCAGCTCAAATTCCTAACAAAGAAATTGCATTATCCTAACTTAAAATCTACCTGCAGTTTCAATTACAAAGCTATTCTGACTTGCCCGTGCAAACTCAAGTAGAGCGCTGCTTGACCAGAATGGTCATCATGTCTCACCTCAGAGATGGCTGTATTTTAAAGGTGACCATTGTAGTGTGCAAGGCTATCTCTAACAGACACTGGAGAAAAGGCTTCCTATTTAAATATAAAGTGGTAGTGATCTGGTTGAGTTGTTGAACTTATTTTCTAGACTAGACTTTGCAACCTTTTGGATCCTTGTCTGAAGCAAGACAAACTTCCGCTGGTTTTGAGGCTCCTAGGGTGACTCATCTTGGGCCTAATCCCAATCCAACTGAAATTAGTAGGAATTGTGCCTGATGTGAAGTAATTGTTGTGTTCCATCATTCTAATGTGCTGAATATTTCCATACAGCATCTGTAAGTAGGCTTTATGATTATATGCACTAACAATTATTCTTTTGATGCATCCTCTGTAAGGTATTATTTTAAAATGGACTAATTGTATTTCTCTCTATCTTTTATGTTGCATTTGGGAAAATGCATAATTTTCTAAGTTTTTTGGTTCTTGGATGGCCTCCCAATATGGGCAAACAACCCAATTAAGATACAGGTAGATAAATTTGAGTGGTAATTTGTCACTGGATTGCCTATTATGTTGGTGGAGGGCAAGTCTCAGGAGCTCTAGGGGTCTTTCCAGTTCATGTCTTATGTTCCTAAATTCTCTCACTTCTGGACTTCACCAGGTTCTGCAGGGGTCAGAATGGACATCAAGGTATCCCTATGTATTATGAGGTTTATTTTGTTTTTTTCCTCTGTAGATATGATCTTAATGGAGATGGGACAATGTCTAGGGTAGGCTGGTGCTTGGAGGTGGCACTGAAAATTTTTCTCAGGTGTCCAGGTCTTGCTTAGGGTCTAGCTTGATTTTCTATTTTTGGTATCAGGAAGGAACTGTCTCTCAGTTCAGGTTGGCAGGGGCATTGTGTTTCCCTCCCTGCCATCGTCTGCAGTGTGGTAGGCAGGTCTTTTGCCGGGATCTGGGTATATCTTACATAATCATTTTCTTGCCAATACAGTGGCCTTGGGCATTGGTGCACATCGATCCCTCTGCTCTCTGCCTCTGGCACACACCAGTTTAGTCTCCTAAAAGCTGTAATACATTGATGTAATTTGGACTGTTGACCTTGGTATACTTATGGCTGTATGGTTTTATTGGCCTCTGCTATGCAGAAGGTCCGACTAGATGATCTGCTCATCTTTGCTAGCCTTTAACTCTGAGTCTTAACATTCTTTTACCCTGTAAGCACCCGGTGATGATAGTACATACTAGAAGATCCATCGTGGCTTGGATCATTAACTAATTTTTTGATTTTGGGAAAATAAAATTAAATTATACATGCTTCATTTAAATCATTGCTCTGCAGTGGGGTTGAGGATGAGGGGTTCAGCATGCAGGCTGCCCTGGGGAGAGAGAACTACTCCAGTCCTCTCTCATAGCAGCGGTTTGAAGCACCTCTCCATGGCCACTGCAGCTCCAGCGGGCACAGGAATGCATGTCACTGGGGCTGGGGCAGGTCCAGGTTTGTCTACCCTCTATGCTTCCCAGCTAGAGTGAGGAATGTAGCAAACTGTACTTTCCCCTTGCACCACGACAAAGGGGGACAGCCACAATGTTCCCGTACAAATTGGGGGTGGGAGCTTTAGCTCCCTCCTCACACTCCCTAAAGGGTGCCTGAGGGTTGGGAGGCTCAGGGCTGGGGAAGTCCCAGATGGGCACCTCCAGCCAGCCCCTTTCACCTGCGTGGTGATCAGTGTTTCCTATCATTTTTTCCATCTATGGGAAGAATAAATTTTGTGATGTCCTCTGAGGCATGTGTGGATGAGCACCACCATAGAAACAGCTGGGTGGCACCTGAATTGCAGCTGGGTGGCCTGCCCAAACACTCAGTTTACAGGGAACAATACTGGTAATTCTGTCTCTTTTCTGTATGGTTTTATGCGAAGCAATCCCACTCCAGGCACATCCTGCCAACCAAACCTTTACCTTCCTTTAAATTATTGTAAGAGGAAGCTGTATACTGAATTTATTGATTTACGAATTCTCTACTGCAAATTTGTTTCTGTATTTTTGTCTCCAATATGGTTACATACACTCTGTACCTTTTGAAATGTGTGAGCTCCTGCATTTTTGAAGCATAAGGACAGGTGACCTTAACATGGTCAAAGTCAGATCAGTTCCACAGTTCCAGAGGAGTGCAGTGTGGTAATGGTAGCAACAGCATTGCAACCTCTTCAGTGTAATCACTTTCCTGGTCTGACTTGTCTGGAGTGACTTTCTTCCCCTATGAACACATTGAAAACAAAATATATTGAAGTACAATCCAATGTAAGGTGCAGTACATTTCTATACAAATAGCGCTCTCTAAAAGATGTCTCAGAGAAAAAGGAACAGTAAACAATGACTGTGCAAGCAACTGTTTGGCACTGACAGCCAAATGTTTGAAATAACTACTTTAAAATTTCCTTAAGGTTTCCAGTACAGTTTCATCTGATTTCTAATTAAAGAGCATGTCTACTAAGCAAATGTGGTGTAGAGGGTGTTCTCTTAATTCATTGGATGGTCACGTAAGACATATTTTGTTGCTAGTAGAATCAGGTGAGGAAGAAAAATACTTAATATTAGAGGTCTGTCTCATAAGGGAAAAACAGGATCTGCAGTTCAAAGATTTACCAGGACCCAATGGAGGGATTTCAGGGTAGAAGTGATATTTTAGGGAAGCCTGTTTCAACTCAGGCCGCTGCATTCTGAATAAATCACAGCTAGAGAAAAGGAGCCCTTTAGGGCATCATGCAAACAAAGACTTATTTACAACAACTGATCTGCGAAACCATACAACTGGCAGCATTTCCATGTCTCCTCTCTTCTTGTCCGTTTAATCATGGAAAGATTTTAACGTGTCAATGCCAACATTTTGTCAAAACCAGAATCCGATGGCTTGACTGCTTTGACACATGTTCATCGGACATGGAGTGAAAGTGACATCATGTGGAAATGCAGGGAGGAGAATAAAGATGGAAATGTATTCACTATGCAGCACTGAAAAAATATTTTTTAATGAGGTTCAGCATCATAAATTGCAGCCCATCAAATGGAAATGTCATGGAGGCAACCAGACAATCCTGAGACTTCTATCTTGTTATTAGAGGGGACAGCTAACTAAATCTGGTGTCCTCCTCAATAGGAATGAATGTAAAGCCCAGGGTGGTAAAGAACAAAATTGAGCCATAGATACATTACACTGCATGATACTGAACATGCTTGGCATGAGTCTGAACAGTGGTTTTCTGAGACAGTATTGAACATGGGTTGTTTTGCTCCCATTTGCCATTAATCCTTGTGCAGCTGAACTTGTTATTAGTGTTCAACAGCAGGTAACTTTTTAAATGTGGACCATGACTTTGACTGGAGTAACAATAAAGGAATTCTATTAAGCCATTCCTACCTGATTACTTTGTATATTACCGTCGTAAAGTTAATTCTATTTTTCCATCTTCAGAATTTTTGAAGGATTTTGCATTTTTCCAAGTGTAAAAGTCTCTCTTTATAATCTCAGATATTATATTGATGGAAAAAGCCATTTAATGACTTTTTTTTTAAAGCTTTGTTTAGCTGTCACATAGTTCTTTGATCTTTTATTTGCTATTTGAAGTTCAACTAAAGAGGGAATGAAACTGGGAATCTCTAATTCAGCTCTGTGCTTGTTTTGCACAGCTCTAATGTTACATTATAAGTTTGCAACTTTAACATCATGAACATTTCTGGTGGGACTTTATTTGGTGGTTGTGAACATTTATATACTATTACAGTAATTTTTGTGAAACTGAATCCCAGAGTTGGGAAACCACTTTGAGTGTGAAACGTGAAACAGAAGGTGCCTAAGGCTATGTCTACACAGCAACATTATTTCAAAATACCTAACATTATAACATAGTCCGCGTCTACACAGCTGGCTGTTATTCAGACATAATGTCAAAATACTGTCAAGCTGGAGGACTTCTTATTCTGACTCCTGTAACTCTCATTTTATGAGGAAGGGAAGTTGGAGGAAGAGTGCTCTATTTCAAAGAGTGTAGACAGCACCAAAACTTGAAATAAGCTATTTCAAAATAAGTTGCGCAATTGACGTAGCTCAATTTGTGCGGCTTATTTCACGTTAAGCCCTGCTGCGTTGATGTGCCCTAAACAATTAAGGAATAGAAGCAAGAATGTAATAAAGCCCAAAGTGGTTTCCTGATAAAGCAAGTGCTTACTGACACAAGAACTATTATCATTTATTGTTTATTACCATAACGTAACACCTAGGAGCCCCTCTCATAGAGCAGAATCTCATTATGCTAGTTCTTGAACAAACACAAAACAAAAAGATGGTCCCTGTCCCAGAAAGCTCCTATAACCTTCCTGTAGATCACAAGAGAAGGGGGTGGGGGGCTAATTTAGGAACAGATTTACTAACCAAAGACTTTTTTATACTGAACCAAAAACCATATAGTAAAACAACAACAATAAAAAACAACCAGAGAGAGTTCTAGAAAACCCTAGGCATAAAGCAGTCACAATTGTTTTAGTGTCTGCCATGCTCTTGATATTTATTATTAGTATAACCACTAGCACTAATGGATTAGACTAATCAAATGCAATGACTCAAGTCATTTCTAATCCTGAGCAAGGCAATGAGGGACGGGCTAGAGGGCCCAAGGGAGACCACTTCCCCTGATGTATGTGCAAAAGGGAAAACTACAATCTCACGCCTTGTGTTTACACCTTACAGGCTCTGCTTTGTGCATTCAGGGAAAATCTGTGACGTTCACTATTTCAGGGGGAGTGTGATCCATCTGGGGAAAAGCCATGATTGTTCTGGCTGACAGGCCAACGGGGATGCAGGGAGCATACATCCAAAATGGAAGTGTAAGAGTGTCTCCTCTGCCTGCGCTTCCCGCAGCTGTTAAGGTAATTCTGCCTGCCAATATCCTTCACATGGAAAATACCCTAGAATCTGCTGGTGTGGCCTCTCCTCAGCTCGCTGCCATAGCTATGGTTTCTAACACATTGAGAGCATTCAAGGTAGCTGCATTTAGCAAGCTTCTTCGACAGTCAAGAGCATGACTACTAAATACTGACTCTCTAGACTGTATAGGCAAGTCAAACATTCTACATTATTTCTATATCTCCCTCTATCTTCCTTTTTTTTGGGGGGGGGGGAGGAGGGGATTGAGGCACAGTCCAGAAAGAGAGACTTCTTGATGTCCCTGAGCAAGTATTTAGTATCAAGTGTATCGCTATCGCCTCAAAACTGCAGTTAAGTATAGGAAATCTCTTTAGAAGCAGCTCTGACATATGCAATTCTCTTTCTTCTTGCAGGTGTTATTTAAATGCATCTATTGGCATTGGTGCTTTTGAGTGTCATAAATATCCAAAGTGGGGATACTTATCCAGCTCATATGAACCACTTAGCATCAGAATGCAAAAGAACGGGCTGTTGCAAGCTTTCCAGTGCCTCTGGAAATCAGCCAGGTAAAAAAAAAAGAGTATTCTGTCTCATGGTGGCTTGCTATTTTTGTGCCCAGCCAAACCCAAGGAAAACAAAGGCTAAAAATTAAACACAATTAACCAAGCATGTCTGAATAAACATCAAAAATTAGCAATGGGAAATCTACTATTAGACCATCCAGTCCCCCTCTATACCCACTGTATGAAAGGTACAGATTCATTTCAAGGATTGGGTGGAAGTTCAGGTCACATCTGTCTGAACCATTTATTGCTTCTCTGCTTATTACTAGAATGAGTGGCTCAGGAGGAATCCATCAAATGGAACTCAGACATTTCTTGGAATTCAAGCTGGCAGATGTAGTCACTTTATCACTTTGCCTCATGTCACTATGCTGTGCTAGAGCCAACTGCTACAAAATCTTGAACACAGGGATGTGGCGATGCCCATAACATCCCTGCAGCCAGCTCCCAACTGAGACCCAGTTAACTCTGTTGCAGGCTCCTATCTCTGGAGCACAGGAAGGATTTGTTCAGCCTGTCCACTGCAACATTTTAAGTATAGATAGGCTTATAAGCTTATTTAAAGAAAAGGAAGAAAACCCCCTGGAGATTCTGCATGAGTGTTGATCCCGAGAGGGGTTCTGATCCAATTCACCATGTTCTGATCCAATTCAAGTCCAAGTTAAGATAATCTTTGTAAATGGCTCTTATTCAATGGCTTAGTGCAGGGATTGCCTGCTGCACCTTTTTAGAGGGGTGGGGAGCTCTTACTCCAGTTACCTTTTCCCTGGTGCCCCTGGAGGGATTTGGTTACTCATCCAGAACTTTTTCTGAAGCTTCTGCCTTAATGAGGCCTCTCCTCATACCAACATGGCAAATGATTTTAATTAAAGAACATGATGGTTCATTAAATAACACAATCAGATCTTGATATTCAAGTTTGTATTTAATTTTCACATTATTCCTTAATCTGTTCTCGAAACAAAACATGAAGTCTAAAATGGCTTAAATCTGATACAAATCCTTGGTTCCAAGCTTGTCCACAGAGACACTGGGGGATCCTGAGAAATGCTTGAATTAGACAGCTGCACCTACGGGTGCATTTTTGTCAATTAAAGAAAGGAAACAAAAATTGTGATGAAAAGAAAGGTGGCAGGGAGAGGAAGTGTAATGGCACCCTCAACTTTTACTATATCAAATGCTGTAGCTAGCCGGTAGTGTTCAGAGCACTGCATGGCAATTTATCCTGACACTAATGCCGCTACTCTAACTGTACACTAATGTCTTCACAAGGAATAATACCTAGTGCTTAAAAACAAACTCAGAGTGATAAGGAGGAAGAGGATGCAAATACTCCACTGCTGCTTTACCTTTTGCATTTCCAAATGTGGAGCAGCTTGAGCACCACTGAGAGAGCTCCCTGTTGTCAATGAAATGTATTCTTTATCAGTATGTGCTATTTGGGGATGTTTATGTGAAACTGATCTTTGTGACATCATAGCAAAGAAGCAGGCTCTACAAATAAAGCTATTTGAAAAGTAAGAGTCAGGCTGACATAATATGATCTGAAACAGAACTTTGACCATGTAAAAAATAAGGGTCCAGATTCTTGTACTTGTTACTCCTTTTTAAGCCCAGTCTTTGCTCCGTAAAATTCCCATTTAGCATCAATAAATGTTACCTGACTAGACAAATACTGAGGAAAGCCAATTGCACATGAACCTGCATGCAGCATATTAGAACACATGTATTGTAAACCAGAGGACTGTGGCACAATTTGGGGAACTTGATCACACTCTCCTTTCTGTATTCAAAGTGCATATGTAACCCACACACCTTTGGGGTGTGATTCACTGCCTCATGGAGTTGTATTTAGACCACTTATGATAAGAATGAGCGATGAGAATAAGTGAGCTCTACAGCCTAAACTGAGAGCCAGCTGGCTTTATAGCTCAAGTTGTAGAGGCGCCTGTACTGAGGTCCCAGGGTCACTTCTGTCTGCTGGCAATTATACACACATGTGGCTTTAAACTCATAAGCAGAGAAGAAAATCACTGAAATCCATGATCAAACTTCAATTGGAGCAGAATCAGGCCCAAAGTTCACTCTAGTTTACAGATCATTTGTGAGCCCACGTGTGCACTAATTAGGCACACAATTGCAGAGACTATGAAATTTAGGCAGGTGCATTTTTACATGCACAGTAGTGAAAATCTGTGGTAGCATATCTTGTCCTTTTTTCAGATACTGTGTTTTCACAGTGATCGTGTACCCATACCAACAGAACTGAACACTCACCCATATTTTTAGACCAGTTGTGGGTTGGGTAGACTTTGGAACCATGTCTGTATTTGGCCCAAATCCTTTTACATTTGACTTTTTCAACATTTGAAATGTAGGTGTCATATCTTTCTAATATTAAATTATTTGCATTGAAATAGTATATAGAAGGCAGGGATTGGGTGCCCATGGTTCTAGACAGATGTTGTACAACAGACAAATAAACACTAGCACTTAAGTAGAGTATACAGTCTCATGTTGAATAAGAGCAGTTCAAGATTAATCAATTTTAAATTACATTGATAGAAAAAGCTAACACAACTGTTAGTAAAAAATACACCCTGAATAAATAATCACCTCTGAAATGTGTGGCAGACACCTCAGCCATTACTTACATAGGATGTACACTTTCAGAGCATGTGCAGGTGTTCATTAGGTATTAAGGGCATTTCTACAGGTACCTGGTTATAATTAAAACATATGGATAACTGCAAGGATAAGATTAATAAAAAGTGAATACAGAATAAATAACTAAGAAACCGATGTGCCCTAGTTTATACTAAAATCTGCATGCACGAAAAATTGTAATGAAAATTAGCTTGAATAATAGTAGATTATATTGTAATTTGTTCCTTAACCCCAAGGAATTGTTTAAGCATTCTATATAAAAGCACTTTGGTTTTAGTCCATAAAGTGTTTGAAAATAAAAGGTCTCCATTATGGCCTCTTCTACAGCCAAAACTACGGGGAGGAGCAATGTAATTGTACAGCACCAGCATCAGTAGAGAGCAGCATTGTCTCTGAGAAGTACTGAGGCAGAAAGAAAACCTCCTGGGGAGACTATAGGAAAGGCACTTAGAAAAGCTTTTACTAGGCACACCTTTTTAGAGATGTAGGATGTACTCCAGCGTTGCCTCCAGTTGATAGCCAGTGTGGGGGGGAAGCAGTTTCCCCGACCAAGTCCTTGCTCAGCCAAATCTCTTGTAGCTTGTAAGGCCATGACAGAAAGATAGTCCCCCACACCCGTCTCCAGGCTTTGAAAGTGCCAACATTCTATCTGGCTCTTGAATGTATCAAGATAGAACTTCCTGTTTTCGCAGCTGCTTTGATCTTGATCTAGCCTGAAGCATTGAAAGCTCGGTGATAATTTTTATGCAAGAAAAAGAGTGAATCCCACACCTAGTCTACAAGCCTTCAGAGTTTGCATTTGAAAACTATCCTTACAATATAAAGCATATCTTTTGCCTCGTGTATCATTAATAGGCTTTCATATTTTTCCCTAAATACATTATGAATGTATTGATTATTACATGTCAAACATTCATAAAGATGTCAAATATCAGGGCCACAGACTTCAAACACTAGTTTTTGTTCAAAACAAGATGTATGAGCACGCAAAATTTAATTCAAATCAAATGTCATCTACGGTTTTACATCTTCAGAAAAAAATACCCAAGGAGATGATGAGATAGAAGTATTTTAGCTATAATGTTGAACTGCATATTAGTTTGTGAAAACACCCCCAAAAGTTATTTTTGCTGTTATCAGGGCAATAGTAGTGATGGATGAATCTGTGATAAGTTGGTCCATGTTAGCCTCAGTTGTTGTTCTGTCTGGTATTTATTTGAATAAACAACATTTTTATCTATAATTTCTAAATGCCTGGAAAATACTGTCTATGCTAATATGCTCAGCAAAGATTGACTCATGGGCTACGTCTACACTGGCATGATCTTGTGCAAGAACTCTTCCAGAAGAGAGCATCTACACTGGCATGTGCGTTTGCGCAAGAGATGTGTTTTTGCGCAAGAGCATCCATGCCAGTGTAGACGCTCTCTTGCGCAAGAAAGCTCTGATGGCCATTTTAACCATAGGGCTTTCTTGCGCAAGAAATCCATGTTGCCTGTCTACACTGGCCTCTTGAGCAAGAACAGTTGCGCAAGAGGGCTTATTCCTGAGCGGGAGCATCATAGTTCTTTCTCAAGAAGCACTGATTTCATACATTAGAACGTCAGTGTACTTGCGCAAGAACTCGCAGCCAGTGTAGACAGGCAGCAAGTTTTTGCGCAAAAGTGCCTGCTTTTGCGCAAGATCGTACCAATGTAGACACAGCCATGTTGTTTAGACTCTATAACAGAAGACCAGATAATGGCCATGTATAGAAGATGAGATGGAATAAATGTTTCCCAACAACATAATCTAATCAAATGGCTAGTTATGTTGGTCACTGAAAAAGATATTATTTAGCTTAAAGCATACAATCAATTTAAAAGGCCAAATGGTGACTTCTTAATCATTATCTCTAAGCAGCTACACAAGAAGACATCTGATTCTGGAGAGATCTGTACCATAACAAAACTATCACAAGATGCAATGTCTGAAACTGAACACAGAAAAATTGAAACTGGGGAAAAAAAAACAAGTTTTAAACACTGAGGGCAATAAACCATAGGCAAATCTGACCTCAGGTTGGGGGAGGGGTCAATACTTCATCACTTGGAGTCTTTCTTTCATGGATTGGACGACTTTCAAAAGAAATAAGATGATTTGGTTCAAACTGAAGCAGGAACAGCTTGGTGAAATTTCTTGACCTGTGTTATACAAGAGGTGAGAATAGATGGTTTTACTAACCTTCTTTTTGCCTTAAAATCGATATGATATATGATTATATGGTGATGACAGAAACACAATATTTCTTGACACAATAAACTTACAGAATAGTTACTTTCTTGGTATGTTGTGTGATGCTGTGAAGTGAAATAAAATTACAATAACTATGGTGTGTTATTATTAGACTTTCCTGTATGAACCCATTGATCTCAATTACATTGGCTGGTAGTGGAATGGTCATTAGACACCTATAAAGTTTCAATTCAGGAAGGCAACACAATGGCTTCCCAGACAAACACTGACAGAACTGTAAAAGGCCAGTATGTTTTAGATTAAAAACCTCAATAATTATTCAGATTGTCTTTGCCTGTAGTATCTATCAAACTGGGCAGGAAACTAATGAGCATAGATTCTTGTTACATTTCTGAATGTCCTCTTAGGCCATAAAAATATTGATCCAAAATATTCAAACTTGTCCTCCGTTCTCTCCATAAGTATGAAAGTTTAATTTTTGTGCCTTACCCTCATTAATTATGGTAGGGCCCAGAAACATATGTGGAACAGACCTGTATGAGAGAAAATCTTTAGTTTACTCTTAAATCAGTGATGAACTCTATTGTAACTTTCTCTTGACATTTAACAGGGGGGGAAAATCTATTTTCAAATGCAAGAAGTGAAGTGACAAATAAGCAAAAGGAGAAGGCTCTCTTGCTTACATGACTCTTCAGTTATTTTAATAAAAGTGACAAAATGACTTTGATAGAAGCTTACAATCATACAAGAAAGGAAAAAAATGAAGCAGATGACTTCAGGAGACAGACATAGTATATCTAAAAGTTGGAGACTTGATGGCTGTGTCTAGACTGGCATGAATTTGCGCAAATGCTTTTAACGGAAAAGTTTTCCGTTAAAAGTATTTGCGCAAGAGAGCATCTAGATTGGCACGGACGCTTTTGCGCAAAAGCGTCCATGGCCAATCTAGATGCGCTTTTTGTGCAAGAAAGCCCTGATCGCCATTTTAGCCATCGGGGCTTTTTTGCGCAAAACAAAACTGAGCTGTCTACACTGGCCCTTTTGCGCAAAAGGTTTTGCGCAAAAGGACTTTTGCCCGAACAGGAGCGTCAAAGTATTTGCGCAAGAAGCACTGATTTCTTACATTAGAACGTCAGTGCTCTTGCGCAAAATCAAGTGGCCAGTGTAGACAGCTGGCAAGTTTTTGCGCAAAAGCGGCCGCTTTTGCGGAAAAACTGGCCAGTCTAGACACAGCCGATGGGTTTCATAGACTAATACCATTTCTAAGCCTAAAATGACAAAGAGCAAATTAAAATAAATAAAACCAACTTACCATTTCTATGATGTGTGGATCATTGCATGATTTGTTGTTGATTTCCATGCCTTAGAAATGGACTAGCATATTCCAATTTAGCATATTTTGTATTAACCACTTGTTGAAACATGTAGTATTGGTTGTACAAGTCAAGATGATTCAACAGAAAAAGTGTCCTACTGTGATGGGGTGGATCTGGTCGTGAGGCCCCCTGACAGAGGCCCTGTGGTCCTGACACACTCTGCCCTAGAGGAGCAGTAGAGAGGTCCTCCCAGGAGGCTAGAGTGGTTACAAAGGAAGCAGCCAATCATGGGCCAGAAAGGCCTTATAAAAGAAGCAGAGACCAGGGTAGCAGTCAGTTCCTTTGGAGACCTTAAGACATGTAAGCCAGGAAACTAGCTGCCTGAGACAGTGGCAGCACACTGGAAGGGGTCTGATTGATTCACATTCAGAGGTGTGCGACAGGTGGAGGGCTGAGTTGTCAAAGAGGCAGAAACAAAGGGAGTGCAGGCACACAATGAGAGGTGCCCATGAGAGGTGAGTGCTGCCCCATTACACATGCCAAAAAAATCATGCGGTGCCTCTCCTTTCCTTCATGACCCTTGAGAGCTTGCCACACAGCTTATAGGGAACGCAGAACTAGACATATATTATAAAACACTGACTCTATTCTTGTATGCATAATGTTTAAGCACTTTGGCTATGTCTACACTTGCGGCTTCTTGCGCAAGTATGGCCATTCTTGCGCAAGAATCCACAGAGCATCCACACTGCCTGCTTGCTCTTGCACAAGGAAATTTACAGTACGTCGTGGTAAAAGAGGTCTTCTTGCGCAAGAGCTACGCTCTTTTTTAACAGGTGTAAGCCCTCTTGCGCAGGAGCTCTTGTGCAAGAGGGCAGTGTAGACGCTCAGCAGGGATTTCTTGTGCAAGAAAGCCCTATGTCTAAAATGGCCATCAGAGCTTTCTTGCACAAGAGAGCATCCACACTGCCACGGGCACTCTTGCGCAAAAGCACAGCTCGCACATGGCAGTGTGGACGTTTTCTTGTGCAAGACTTCTTGCACAAGAACCCTTGCGCAAGATGTTCTTGTGGAAGAAGCCGCCAGTGTAGACATAGCCTTTGGTTTTGTCATTCTTCTCTGTGGCGCTCCAGAAGGGAATGCACAGCTGTCGTGAGAGTAGAGAGGCTCGGATGCACTCTACTTGTGCAAGGAAGATGTGTCCTGAATCCCTCAGTCAGCACTGGTGGGGGAACCTTATGTAGAGCTCCCCTTTTCTCCCACCTTTGAAAGAAGCAGCATGTCCTCATTTGAGGGCCGGATGGCAGAGTTTATCAAATGTGTAGCTGTGGAGGTGCCTGCGAGCTGCCAGAAAAACTGACAATGTCCTATTATGGAATTCGCAAGTTGGCCCAGAATCTTAGCACTCGGGGGAGCAGTGGGTCTCGACTGTGCTTGGATTTTGCATCAGGGAGCTGGCGGGAAAATGCTCCTTATCCCCTCCCAAAGGCAGTCTGTTTTCAGAGTGTCCGGTGCAGTTCATACAGCTAAATATACATATTACTAATATGGGCATTCCTGAGTGAAATAGATGCGAAAGAGCTGTATTTGCTGCAGCATGTTAGAGAGCAGTTTAGAAGTGGGTAAATCCCATGTCTGCTTGCAAACAGCAACAGCTCTCTCCTCTCTGTCAGGCAGGCTCTGATCTCAGGCTCATGTTTGTGAAGCTCATGCAGTTTTGCGCATCCCCAGCAGGGCTCCACTTTCAAACAGCTGCAGATAAGCATCATGCAGACATAATCTTATTGGAAATAGACCAACAAGTTGTTAGAGCAGTCACCTGCAATTTGGTGCCTGAAATTATGATTGTATGGAGGAGTGAAGTCACCACCCAGACACATAATTTTGTCATACTATAAATGCTGGACATTTTCTGCTGCAGTTGCTTCATAGAGGAAGAGTGAGGGTAAGTGCAAATGCAATGAGTAAAAAAATAGGGACAAGAGAAAAGAGAGGCTAGGAGGATCCAAAGTTACCTTGTGGCTAGACAGACTGCAAGAATCAGAGCATAATACTTAGTGCAGTAATTCCTCATTTAACACGGTAGATACATTTCAGAAAATGATTGTGCTAAGTGAAAACGTGTTATGCGGGGTCAATTTTCCCATTGAAAATAATGGAAAAGGTAGGGGTTGTGTTTCAAGCGCACGTGCGCTTGCAGCTCCAGCCTGCACTTGTTAGCAGCTGGGACAGGGACATAAGGTTGGGGGAGAAAGGGGACTGGATTATAGCAGGGAGGGGAGGTGTTTGGCTCTAGAGAAGGGAAGGGAAGGACAGGGGAGGGGGGCTGGCAGCTAGGTTTCCCCAGCTGGCCGGTCACCGGCAGCTGCGCGGGGCTTCCACTGTCTCCTTACAAAGCGGCAGAGGTTTACCACTTGCCGCACAGTTCCCTGGTGACCCCCTCTGGCTAAATGCCTTGCATCCAGCCAGAGGGGGTTACCGGGGAACGGCGCTGTGAGTGGCAAACCTCTGCCGCTTTGCAGGGAGGCAGGGGAAGCCTCGCACAGCTGCCAGTGACCGGCTGGCCCTAGAGGAAATCATGTTATTGCTGAAATCGTGTTGTTTGAAAAATGTTCCCTAAAAAAAAAATCATGCTATCGTGAAAACATATTAAGCAGGCATGTGTTAAGTGAGGAATTACTGTACTTGTAAAGTACTTTCAATGTTGCATGCAAGGGTTTCTAATAAACGGAATTTCTCAAAAAACCTGTGAGGTAAGGAAGTACCATAGTGTCTCTTCTATAGGTGAAAAAATGGGACACATAAGTTGAGTGACTAGTTTATGGTCATAGGAGAAGTGCAGTAGGGGAGAGGCTGCTCTAGATTTCAGTTTGACAAATAGGGAGGAACTGGTAGAGAATTTGAAAATGGAAGGCACGTTGGATGAAAGGGATCGAGAAATGATAAAAGTTTATGATTCTAAGGCAGGCCTGGGCAAAATACAGCCTGCAGGCCAGATCCAGCCTGGCAAGCCACCAGATCTGGCCTGCAGACGCTATGGGGAGCCCCAGGCAGGCTCCCCACATGCTTTGCCCCACCTGCACACAGCTCAGAAATGCAGCTGTGGGGTGCTTTTCCTTTAAAAACTCTGAGCCCTGGTGGGGAGAGGGAAGGCTTCAAGTGCTGCTCCCACCCTCAGCACAATCCCATTGGCTGGTTTCTGGCAATTATCTTTGAAAATTCTTGGAAGACAGGAGAGATTCCAGAGGACTGGGAAAAGATAGGGATATAATGCCAAGTAATTAAAAGGAGAATAAGGATAACCTGGAGAATTACAGACCAATCAGCTTAATTTCAGTACTCAGAAATATGATGGATCAAATAATCAAGCAAGGTAACAAGGTGAAAAATAACAGTCAACATGGAGTCATGAAACCAAACTGATAGCTTTCTTTGACAGGGTATGATAAGTGGAGAAGGCAGTAGTGGAGGGATTGGGGAAGTGGTAGATGTAGTCTATCTTGACTTTTGGTAAGACCTTTGATACTGTCTTGCAAGATCTCATAAACAAACTAGGGAAATGCATCGTATATGGAGTTACTAGAAAGTGTATGTGTAATTAGTTGGAAAACCAGTCTCAGGGAGTAGTTATCAGTGGTTTACAGTCAAGTTGGAAGGGCAAATTAAGTGGGGTCTGGCAAGAACTGGTCTTGAGTTTAGTTCTGTTAAGTATCTTCATCAATGGTTTAGATAATAAGTACCCTTATAAAGTTTGGTATTAAGTAAATACAACAAATGCAAAGTAGGAATGTATAATCACTTGCATGCATACATATAAAATGGGAAATGACTGCCTAGGCAGGCATACTGCAGAAAGTGATATGGGGGGTCACAGTGGACCAAAGGCTAAATATGAGTCAACAGTGTAACATTGATGCAAAAAAAGCAAATATCATTCAGAGTGCTGTAAGCAAGACAGAAGTATTAATTTTTCTGTTCTATATTATGCTGCTAAAGGCTTCAACTAGAGTACTATGTTCAGTTCTGGGTGCCATATTACAGTAAAGATGTAGACAAATTGAAGAATGTCCATAACAAAAAATATTAGACGGCTAGAAAACCGGACCTTATGAGGAAAGATTGGGTATGTTGCTTGTGGCAATTTTGATGACAATAATAATGCAGGGAAATGAGAACACCATTGAAAAAAATTAATGAGATGGCATCATTTTGGTGGCATGATTTTATTGTATGTGCAAATACTTGTCACACAATTCTGCTGGTAACTGATGGTTTCTATAAAGAACATCCTTTCTTTAAAATTTGCTTGTTCTTCCCTTGTCCGTCATCTCATATTTCTCTGTCATGCTCCCATGGTAAAAATGCCCTGATTGAGCCTCTGCAAAATAATCAGCCTCCTTTTCTCAGTGTATTGCTTATGCAAGCCTCAATTACAAATGTGCATATGCTGGGTGTTATTGCTTCAGGGCAGTCCTTGTATGCAAGGCTCCACGAGCCACACAAAAACTAATTCACTTCAGCTCCCCTCTGTATCCCAATATCGCATTAGATTATCAGTGAGACCCATCAGAAAATACAGCCATATTAAACCCTTTCCTGTCAGTTTCTAACATTGTTAAAGGTTGAATCAAAAATACCTCAACTAGAAGTTAATCAGCCTGTTACAAAGCGATCTTATGCATTGCAATGCCTAACTTCTAGGAACCCTGCCACATTGTGGGAACCTCAGTCTGGAGGTAGACATCCAGGCTCACTGCATGGGAAGAAATAGGCAGTTAGTAGAAGGATCCTCAGAAGCCAGCCTGCTGAGTGGGGACTGTCTAAACTAGGCAGGAATGAGAAGTGGGCAGGGCCTTGAGGGGAAGAGGCCAAGCAGGAACAGGTCCTTGGTCCCAGGACTTGGGCCCCTTCTCTGCATTGGCCCAGACCTGTGAAATAGTTTTTCCTAATATTCAAGCTAGACCTCCCCCATTACCACTTGAGACAACTGCTTCTTGTGCTATCATCTGTCACCTCTGAGAATAGTTTCGCTCCACCCTCTTTGGAACCCCCCTCCCATCCACTTCAGGTAGTTGAAGACTTCACCAAATCCCCCCTCACTCTTCTCTTCTGCAGACTACATAAGCCCCATTCCTTCAGTATCTCCTCATAAGTCATGTGCCCTGCCCACTAATCATTTTTGTTGTTCTCTGCTGGACTCTCTCCAATTTGTCCACATCCTTTCTGTAGTGGGGGTGGGGGCCCAAACTGGATTTAATAGTCCAGATGTGGCCTCATCAATGCTGAATAAAGAAGAATAATCAATTTCTTCGATCTGCTGGCAATATTCCTACAGGTTGAACCTCTCTAAACCAAGACTCCCTGGTCCGGCAACAACTGTTCTTGGACCAAAGAGTCCTGGTAGAGGTCTGGTGGCCAGGAGCCCTGTGAGGGCCCGGAGCTCAGCCAGGCTGGCTGCAAGGTGGGGCAGCAGCGGGGAATCCTACTGTGGGAGTCCAGCTGGTTCAGCAGTAGGGAAGCATGGTGCAGCAGCAGGCTCTGGCACAGCAGGAGGTTCTGGCAGGGCATGGAACCTGGTGGGGCAGCAGACTCCAGTGGGACCAGTGGGGTCAGTGGCAGCGGAAGAGCCTTCCAGGAGGCCAATGACAGGGGGGGCAGGCAGTCCTGCTGTGGCTGAGAGCCCAGCTAGGCCAGCAGCAAGGGGGAAGCCCATGAAGGCTGGCAGCTGGACTAGGAATGGCACCTGGTTGAGGGGCCTGGTGGCAGGGGGGCCAAAACTGACCTACTCTGGTCTGACAAACTCCCTTGTTTGGGACCTGAGAGCATCAGACCAGGGAGGTCCAACCTGTGCTAATACAGCCCAATATGCCATTAGCCTTCTTGGCAACAACACTGTTGACTCATATCCAGTTTCTTGTCTACCATAATCCCCAAGTCCTTTTCTTCAGAACTGCCTCTTAGCTAGTGGTCCCTAGACTGTAAAACCCCTGTAGGGTTTCTTCCATCCTAAGTGCATTTGTCATTGTTGAACCTCATCAGATTTCTTTTGGACCTCTCCTCCAATTTGTGTAGGTCACTCTGGACCCTATATTTGCTCTCTAGGGTATCTACCTCTCCCCCACAGCTTCGTGCCATCCATGAACTTGCTGAGGCTGCAGTCCATCCTATCATTCAGATAATTAATGATAATGTTGAACAAAATCTGTCCAGTGACCCCTGGATCACTCTGCTTGATACCAGCAGCCAACTAGATAATGAACGAATGATCACTCTTGTATTCTCCTCCACATAAAAAAAAGCTTAGGATATTTCTGTCCAAAACAATGTTAAATACTGCATTTCCTTATAGCCAATGTATACCTAATAATAAATATCAGGCTGACTAATTTATCCAAGGTAGGATACCTGTTCAGACCCAATTCTTGGTTTTGAGACATACGTGTTTTATTTTATATATATAATTTATATAAAAAAATCTTCATGGAGTCTACTGTATCAGGTGGGATGTGGCTAGGCCAGGAAAAGAACAGCCAGGGTTGTTGCAGGTTACGACGGAGCTGTATTGGCTGAACTGTGAGTGAAAATTCGTGTGACACTTCCCCACCTTAAACCAGATTTCGCAAATTCCCTTAGTCACAAGTATTCATAGATTCTAAACACAGCCACAAACTTTAAAGTGGGAAATTGCTCTAAATTGGAATAATTGAAGTTATAGTTGCAAATTATACTGTTGCAGGATTTGATGCCCTTCTGGTGCCTGTTGATCGATTGACTTACTGGTATTAACTTACTCTTGCCAAGTTGATTTGCAGAATGCTAATGTTGCCTTGCCTGCTGCTCTCTCCATCTGTTGAAAGCCCAGTGTTGCCCTCCTGTTTCCCATTCTCCACGTTATTAAATGTTACTGTACTGGGTTATATATGATTAACACACACAGCCTTGGCTTGTTTTCTGCAGCTTGTTGGTTGAACGAAGCAGTGGCTTTTGGGATAGTTCATTGGGATTTTAAAGCTTTTTGGGATGCATACCATGAAAGATGATATAGATACACATTTCTTAGTATACATATTAGAAAAACAATATATGTATTTGAAATAGAATCCAGGATCCATTCCTCTCCCAAAGTTTGGATTCCTAGAGCTGGTCCCTCTCTAATTATTAATAGCAGTAGAAAAGCACATAGAAATGCAGGTGCTAATTAAAGCTTTGCATTTTCCATTTGCAGTACATCATGCAAACAATTTCTCCATTTTCAAATCACCCTGGCTCACCCTTTGGCTTCGAGAGCTCAAACCAACCCAAACACTCAAAATGAAATGCAAGTCAAAACAACAGAATCTTACATGGTGTAATATTGACGCCACATAAAGTTTTAAGTTTCACATGGGTTTTAGAGGAAAAATAAATCAGGTTCACTGAAACTGGGTCCATGTGTTTGCCAAATAATGTTCTAAATCCTTTCTAAAAGCAGAGCTGAGTTTCAGTTGCTGAGCAAACTCCAAAGGAGGCAAGTCTCTATGGGATTTGGACAACGAAAAGGGCCAGCTATTCACAGCTTCAGGTTCCTTTGTTACAAACTACAAAAGTAAAATTAAACAGTGGACCAACCCAGCAGTACTGAATTACCTTCCAGATAAGAAACTTCCTGCCCCACATAGATACAACCTGAAACCCTATGTTACACAGTAGCTCAGGGTACGTCTACACGACAGAGAAGATTGACGCTGCTGCTGTTGATCTTCCAGGGTTCAAATGAGCTGGTCTAGTGAAGACATACTACTTTGAACTGAGAGGGGCACTCTAGTCGATGCCGGTAGCCCTGGTTCCACAAGGAGTAAAGGAAGTCGAAGGGAGAGTGTTCTCTCTTTGACTTCCTGCAGTGTGGACAGCACCAAAAACCGAGTTAAGGTACTTCCACTTCTGTTACGCAATTAATGTAGCTGAAGTTGCGTATCTTAATTCGACCTTATCCCATAGTGAAGACATACCCTTGCTCAGCTCATTCCTTGCAGCATGCCCTGAAAACCAACAGACCAAGACTATTTCATACAAGGGGGATGAGCTTTTTCCAGAGCTGGGGTCCTCTCATGGAGAAGGATCTACACGGCCAGTCCTGTCTATTTCAAACCAGCTTGAGAGCTTCTTCTTATCACAAATGTGACAGCATGGCTTGAGGAGAGAAGTGGTCTCTCAAAGATAAAATAATGTGAAATGGTTTGGGGCCTAAGTTACAACCAAACACCTTAAATACTGAGATTAGTTTGAATCTTAAACCCACACTGTATTCAGTGTTCTAGGAGTGCATCCTCCTGGATCTTAGGGCTCTTCAGGGCTGGCATTGAGATGCTATATCTACTTATGCCAGAAGTGCACTGTTAAAGAGCTAGTGAAGCAGGACAGAATGTGGCTCATTTGGGCTGCTTGAAATGTTTGTCCAAGCTCTTTAACTAGGCACAATGAATGAGAAATTATCATAATTTTTCAACCATGAAAAAAGGTTCAGTGTGAGTCTTAGACACAGATTGGGGACACTTTTTTATTTAACCAAATAGTTTGACATACTCCCACCAATACTACTGAATACTGAACAGATCAGAAGGATGCATGCAAAGGGAGCCAGTTTAGCTCAGGAAATGGGAGTCAGCCAGGTGTGAGACACATGCATGGAATGCAATTACTTTCCCCTTGCTCCCTGATAGTCTGGGGAACGGGATGAAAAGCAAGCCGCATTCTGGAGCGCGTGGCTGCTGCTTCCTTGACTGTCCTGAAATTCCGCCCCTGCTCCTGACACAGTTAAGAATAGACTTGAAGGCCTAATTTTGGAAGTTTTTTGTTTGTGTGTGTCCACATGTGAACCAGAAGTAGTTGATCCTGGAAAAACCCATCTGTTGAGCAAGTTAGTTTATTTGCTTCCTTATTTAATGTGGAAAAGGCTTCTGTGCTTGCCAGACTTACAAACCGAACAGGAGGCGTAGAGAAATGTCCAAGAAAAGTATTTAATTATCCGTTTAGGTTTTGGTTTATTGCTGCTTGTCTGTAGTGACTATTTAAAACGTAACATGCAAATTCTCCTCTGCTTGATCCAATTTGAATGACCCCTCTATTCCCCAGCTGGGGAACATTCTTTGAACATGCTTTCAGGTTTTTTGTCTGCATAGCATGAACTCACACATTCATATTCAATTCTGAAGATACTTTGTGTCAGTTTAGCTCATAGTCTTAAAGTTACATGACCTTCTACAAGAGACAGGGCCAAATTCTTCACCCAGTTACAGAGGTGTAAATCCAAATTAATCCGACTGAAGTCACTCCCATGTAACTGAGGGCAGAATTTGGTCCTAGAGTATCTATCCACATGTCAGTAATTCTATCCTAAAATGTTATAAATGAAGGCTAGACTGTACCTTGGACAGTTTGCAATGGGGATATATCCCCTGGCCATGCACTCTGCGTACCAGAAATAGGCACAGCCACAGTTGTGGGATATTTTACTTTCAGAAGCTACATTTAAGATGTATGAGGACTGCTACCTCCTAGTACCCCTAGTGGGAAAAGGGTGCAGGCTACCCCAAAGACATTGGATGTTAGGAAAAACTTCCTAACTGTCAGGTTGGTTAAACACTGGAATAAATTGCCCAGGGAGGTTGTGGAATCGCCATCACTGGAGATATTTAAGAGCAGGTCAAACAAACATCTATCAGGGATAATCTTGGTCCTGCCATGAGGGCAGGGGACTGGATTTGAGGACCTCTTGAGGTCCCTTTCAGTTCTAGTGTTCTATGAAAGAGTCAGGGGAGAGGACACACCTGATGACAGAGAGGGGATCGTATTAGCCAGTTGGATCAGATTTACATGCACTGAAGGGATTGTGCAAATCCGCCTGGAGCTCTATTGGGCTATTATGTCTATTCCTTGACTCTTTTTTTTGTGCTGGGTTATTAACATACGAAGACTGAATTACATTTGGGGAGGGGCAGTTTTTTCCACTGGTTTGTTCGGCACCAAGCAAACTTTCAGCACTGAACAAGGAACTATTGATAACAATAAAATACCTAATATAGATCTGCGGTCAGACAAGAGCTTGAAGTGGTTTCCTTCTCTTGTCTCACCATACCTCTGATAGGACACAGCTAACCTTTCTGAAATACCATGACAAAAAACAACAGTGCCCCGACATTTGGTATCTATTGTGGGTGCATCCTGATCCACAACTTCAGGGCTTCCTTTTGTCTTTCACATTCTGGACTGACAGGAAACCTCTGAAATAAACAATTGAAAAAAGCCATTCTCTAAAGGTAACTATCAGATCCAATGAGGCTCAAGTAAAAAAGGTCCAGCTGTCACAATACAATACAGCATAGCCACTTAGCACTCAAAAGGCGAGGATAATGCTAACCAGTTCCTGAAGACAGCCGAGAGAGGCAGTGTCACAGTGACAGCTGCACAAAGGGATATACTGCAAAGCAGAGTTCAACCGAAGCAATGCCAAACAATGTGTAATAGCTATGTAAGTAATTATCTTCAGAGGACAAAATAAGAAGGAAAAACACACTTGGTTTAAAGGTCATCATCAATGACAGTATAAAAATAAAACAAAACAAAACAAAACAAAACAAAACACCACTCCACATGAAAGGCATTTTCAGAACAAGCTCTGTAAAAGGCTTGAGCCAGCTAGGGCTTGGAATTAACATTACCACTGTGCCAAAAATAAAAGTTGAATAAAGGTAAGGTGAGGGCAAAAGGGCCGGGGTGTTCAATGGTACAAGTGTGCAATGAAAAGACAAGAGCAAGGAGCCTCACGTCTACCCAAACTGGCAGTCCCTGCACTTCTTTGAAAGCACACTATTCCAGGCTAGTTCCACTTCAGCCTTCACAGGAGCAAGGAGGAAATAGGACCATGTTCCCACTGCATGATCCTGCATGGGAGGGAGGCAGTGTTCCCCGTAAGCTGTGCACTGGTGCAGCTGCTCAGGAGAGATTCAAATGCCGCCCTGCTGAACACCCACAGCTAGGTATTTTGTTTGTACAGGTGGTGCATTTTAAAAAAAATATTCCACACATGGATGGAAAACACCTGCACAATGGAAAAGATTAGCAGGACTATTGATTGGGGGGCACAGCTTCCTGCACAGTCTGGTGGTTGGCTGCTTGCCTGAGGTACAGTGCTTATGGAGTTGCCTCACAGGTGTATCAACTCTGCACTGCCCACTTCTACAAGTCCGCGCTCGATGACACAATTAAGCCCTAAATCTTTCCCATTTAGGCCCTAGAGCTACTGCCATGTTATAGTGATGAACGATATATGGACCCAAGTTAGGCTGCCAATACCCTCATCATATCACAGTGTAAACCTTGGTCTTAGCAAGCATGACTTTGAGCTGTCACTTGCCCTTTTCAATCAGTTCAGAAGTATGACAGGATCAGTTAATATCAGGTACATAGACTTTGGGGGGACAGCCTTTGCAGGGAGCTGGACTGATGTATTTGGTCTTTCAGATAGATATCTTAAGATCTTATGACAATTGTATAGTTGATTTACTGTGCACACTGAGAACTCTACTTGGCTGTCCTACCAGAAAATGATATCCTTTCTGTTCGGTGTTATAGTTGGTAGCTGATAGATTAATTTGGTATAAAAACCCCTCAAGTATCCCAGACCGTGTATTAAAACTCTGCGATTCTCAATATTAAGATCTAGTGTCCCGCTTCTAAAATAAAAAAGACATTGGAATTATAATGGAGTCTTTAAAAAAAGCCAACAGCCCATTCAATCACTCAGCTGCACACACATACCACGAGTGGTACGTGGCCCCCTGGTTGAGAACTGCTATCGGTTACCTTGAAAATTCTCTCAATTAAATGAAACTTCCGTTGTCTGGATACAATTGCTATGGATCTCTCTCCCTCCACCCCCTGCACCTACCATTTAAGTATTCAGCTCCATCCTGTATATATTACAGAAGGGATTGTTTGGCTTCTGTTAACTAATGGAATTTAGAGATGCTGTAGTACACACACAGAGATGTAGTTAATCTTGTGCTAAAGCTGTGTAAACTCACATTTCAGTAAAACTGAGACTCCAGAACTGAGTACCAAAAAAAATCTGCAGTTATTTCAGAAATTGCCATAACAGCTCATTTGTTTTAAAATATGTCCTCCTTTCCCTAGGTTGGCTCTTATGATTGTAAGAAAGAAGCATCTGTCGCTGATTTCCACTGTACTCCTTTCAGGCTTTTTGAGTCTATTATGTACAAATATCTGGGATTCATCATATTTTCTGCTTACCAGTGACTCAGCAGAAAAAGAGGCCATGATGATCCCCAGCTGCTGCCTGCAACTACACACAGATTAAAGAAATTAACCCCCTCCCCCAGCATTTGACTGCACTATGAAGATTTACATTGAAGACGTGTGTGGCAGCTCCTACATCAGGAACAAAGAGGAAAGTTAATAAATGTATAAAGTGTGTTGTTTGTAGGGATGCAGGGCAAATTTCATTATACTACTGTAGCCAGACATGAACCCCATCTTGTTTCCCCCCCCCCCCAGAGAGCAAGAGAAAGGCAGTCAGCCTTTGATGCCCTGGGAACACAGGGGTGACAGTAAATGGGCTAGCTGACAACCAGGGGACCTCCTGCTGCCCTGATGGCTAGCACCAGTAATTGACACGCCTACACTGTCCCAGGAGAGGAATCTTCGGCCATCACATACTAGAGGTGTCCATTGTCTGCATTTTCCCAGGTGTGAATTATGCTTTGCACCCTTCGTGGGAAACTTGGCATTCAAAGCCATTTTCCCTAATTGGCCACTTGAGACCAGGAAGAAGCCTACGTGACCCAAGGGGTATAAAGAGGGGTTTAGTAGCCCACCCCATTTGAGCTCCAATCATCTATACCTGCTGGCAGGTATATGTTGTCTCCCGGGGTCTGTGGGACGCCCAACCTCGCCCTACTTCTTCCCGAGGGATTGAGAGAAAGACGCTGGCCACGCCAAGTCTGGAACGCAGGGGTGAGAATATATACCTGCTAGGTGTCTATTTTGCATGCATTTAATAAGAGCTCAGAGAACCAAAAAGGTTTCATGGTACCTGTAAGTGACTTATTAGTGTAATTTCTGTCCTGTCCTTTGTAGTGGCTGTGTTATCTGTAACACAGTAGTAGCATTTAACAGCTAAGTTTACCCTGTAACAATAAAATAGTAACTGTTTAAGCTGTGACCTGACTCCTTCAGTTGCTGTAACAGAACCAAGCACAATTTTAAAAGAACTCCAGCCGGTCATACGGGACAGATATAGGGAGAGCTTGAGCGTTGGATCGTGTCGCTTCCAGGGGACAGATCCGTTGGGGCATCTCTCAGCCTCCCCAGGCTGCCCGCTGCGAAGGGATCGTGTATCCTAGCAGTCAAAATCTGAGGTGTAATAATCTCTCCCTGTAAACTCTGGGGCGTCTGTCAGCCTGTTGGCTGCCCGCCGTGAAAGGATCCCAATCCTAGCGGTAAAGACACGGACGTTAAACTCCTTGGGGCACCCGTCAACCTCCTCCAGGTTGCCCGCTGCTAAGGGACCCCAGTCCTAGCAGTTGAAGTCTCGGGTGTATAATACACACACACCACTCACTGCCCTGACCACCGGCTGACAGAATTGGCGTAGTCGGCAGGATTGTGTTATAGGTTTAAATACAGCAACATGAAGCTAGTCATGGTAAATACTGATTTCAGTAAAGTAGAAAAGAATTTTTGCCAAGGAAGGTTGGGGCCACCCAAATGGAACAGAGAAATGTTAGAAAAGGATTGGGGAAATCCTGAGGAGTTGTGGGTGCAGTTCTGTAAGTACAGAACTGCTTGCAAGTTAAAGAATGGGACAAAGCCTGAGACTGTGGAAAGGAGCCACTTTCCATTTAGCAAGGAAAACAGGATCAGGCCCAGACAAGCAGGCAGGTAACAGATAGATTGAAGGCCTTGTGGTAGAACTGAGAAAAAGGCAGTCAGTACATGCACTGGAAATCTAAATCCTTAAAACAATACTTACAAGAGTACTATCTGAAACAAGGCCAGTTTTTTTTTATTTTTAGAGATAAGAAAGTGTTTTAAGAAAAAGGAAAAACCCACAGAGAATTTAACTCTACAGAGAATGGAGAGAATTGAGCAGTTGTGCAAATGCTAAAATGGTGTAGTAGAAAATTGTGGTTTCTTTGCAGCCATTCTGAAGGAAAAATGGGCCCTTTTTCCAAAGGAATGTCTGTAAATAATCCAGGCAAATTTGATTCAAATCCATACATTTGATTATAGATACTGCTAAAAGAACTGTAAAAGGGGGTTCTATTGGAACTTAACTACCCCAATGAATAAAAGGGAATGTAATTGTTGTACAGCTATGTAGAAATAGTGTAAGAAAGATTCAGAGAGAATGTATGTGTATCTGTGTGTATATGATATATATATAGTGTAAATAAGTGAGGTTTTCAAGGTCCAGTAATCTTGTTTTGTAGGTTTAAAACAAATTGTTTGGTTTACTTTCAGTAAGACCATTTCAGTCCAAGTTGTTTAATGAAAGTACAGGTAAACTGTAAGCATAAAGAAAGAGTTACACCCTATGCAAAGTTTAATGTGGCTAAGTAGTGTTGTAAACAAAGACTGCACATTTTCCTGTGACATGCCATGTATATTGTAGAAGGGTAAAAACTGCAAACAAATTAAAATGCTGTGGAGGCTCCAGGAGCCACAACAGGTTGTAATTTCCTTTGTGATGCAAATGCCCTAGCTGGCAGCACAAAGAAGCTTTGCAGGTAATGGCTAAGTTTGATCAGCAAACGACCTGAGATCAGAAAGTTCAAACTGTAGCCCTCCAGAAAGTCAAACATAAAAGTGAGAATCTAAAAGGATTTATGTTTGCACAATGCTAAATGTGAGAACAGATACAGAAGGGGGAGCAACCTTTAGTAACAACAAGATGGAGTGTGCTTGTGGGTGTGTAAGAGTAGATGAGTGTAATGTATCATATGCATATGATAAGTATTGATTGATCTATGTATGTTCAGTAAATGTGGCGTGTTGCCTTATCCCCTGAAAGAAAGAAAAAAAAGGAGATATTGGTATTGCTATTTTAGTCCCAATAGGGGGTTGGGTATACTAGAAAATGTTTAAATGTAAGCAGTCTTTTTTTTAAGAAGGCTCCCAGAGAGAAAACTGAGAAATTGGCATTTGTAAAAGATGTTACCCCTTTTGAACAAAATCTTGTAAAGGTTCAGGCATAGCCCTTGGTCTGATCAAGTGTTAGCTGCTGTCCATACAATTTCAGAACTAGAAGACAAATTGGCTAACTACTTGTGGATATGTAAACTGTTGCCCCCAATGAAGGGGGAAGCAGCTGCAGCTTGACTTCTATGGAAAACCTGTAATGAGGTGTTCTTCAAATTGACTGAATATAAGAATGTAAATATGAAACTGCAAAAATGTAAAGGCCTCTGCTGCGGAAGTGGAGAGGTAGAAATGCATGTCCCTCAGTACCCAGACAGAGCTAGATTCCCTTAAGGATCTAAAGCAACTCTCAGATTTTTCAGGAATATGCTTAAGAAAAGGACCAGGAGGTATGAGGCTTAGTGAACAAGGCCACCCTCCTTGCTAAACTGGTAATAGGCAAACTGGCGAATTGATTACATTGGCCCATTACCCTCCACCAGACAGAGAAGGAAATATGTTTTGACTGGAGTAGAGATTGTCTTGGGAATCGGCTTTGCCTACCCGACCCGATTAGCAATGGGGTTGTCAACCATCATGGGACTAAACCACTTAACAGCACTTGTCCCAACACCCCAAGTAATACAATCAGATAAGGACTCCAAATATGCCCCTGCGGATACTATTGTAGTCAAACACCCCAGCCTGGGCACACATACCTGTGTACTTCAGTCTTATAAAGACAAGGGCGTTTGGATTATTGCAAACCCCGACAAGATGCCAATAACTATAACTAAGGCTTGGATTGTATCCAAGACCGGTTGACTTTGTGCTTTCTTTTAGAATCAAACTTGGTTGTGTGGCAGACCCCGATCCGAGCGACAGCATGATGTTTGGACTCGTAACGTTCCTTGTGGCCACAGCAGCCTCCGCTGTTCCCAGACACCCTTTCCAGAATGCCATCCAAACTGGCGCCACGGACTGTTGGACGTGTACCCTGCTGAACTTTTCCGCAGGACTAGGGATTGAATTTGTTCCTTTAAACTTGAAGAGCTAGTGGAACAAGAGCAACGTTTTCAAGTGGGGACCAGCCTGGTTTGATGACAGCAGCTCCAGCAGCTACAAACTTTTAAATGACTCTGGAAGGGAACTTGGGGGTGGCATGGACAATGGCAACCTACCCTATGGGGTCAACCTCTGGAGTATATAACAGGAAGCTCCAGGGAAGTGTACCCCATCTGCTTTGAGAACAAAAATGGTACTGGACCCCACCTCGGGTGGTTAGGGGACCAGCAGTGTACCCACACTGTAAGTTTTAATGAGAAATTAAAAGTCTGGGATGTCTATCCCAGAGCAACCCACCAAAAACCCTTAAGGTGCTGGGGATATAACATCTCCCAAGGTGGCACACCACTATCTAGCAATGTTACCATTATTCCCCTAAACTTCAGCCAATACCCAGAAGGAAAAGCCTGGTACAATCAGTCATTATTCATTATTCCTAACACCGGTCAAATATACAACCCCACACTGGTAACCAGTAACACCCTACTCCCAAACCAGTGTGCTAGGGCAGAGCTTTTTGCAGCGGAACAGGTCCTACAGGACTTGCTGCTCGCCTTGCATTGCACAGCCACTAATGATAGTTACTGTGCTACCCACCATACCCCAAAGAAAGGACCCACTGGAACAGGGTAGTATAAGGGACCCTACTCCCCTATTCTAAAGGAAGAGCCAGGACTCTTTTTCATTTGCAGACAGAAAGCCTACAAGTATCTGCCACTGAATTGGATGGGGCGCTGCTCACTGGGGCATGCCGCCCCTGGGGGGCTCACTGTACACCCCCACATTATGGCTCCTGGTCTCACTAACCTTGGAAGTTTCCTGCACCGGATGCCAAGAAGAGTCACCCTGAACCCCCTTATAGAACGCTCTACAGATTTTTCACCAGTTCACCCGCACATTCTTGCCCTGGCTTGGAGTAGCTGAGCTGGAGAAGGCATTAGTGAATAGCCTTAGACGCAGTTTTAGCCCAGCAGGGGGGGGAGTGTGCGCGATAATTAACCATTCTTGCTGCTTACAAATTAAACAAGATGCATTCGCTATAAAGGGCACTGTTAAGGTACTACACGCTGTAACTGAGGACAGAAAAGCCTCATGGCTAGATTGGCTAGCCCAACACCTAGGATTTTCGTTAACTCCATTCCTTCACTCTATTGTAAATACTATATTAACCATTTTTCTTGTTGTAATTGCTTGTTGCATGCTTCTACGTATTGTTAAGCATTTGGTGTACACTGCCACCTCCTCTGCGCAAGTCCAGTATATGGCATTGGGAAGCGATCCTAATCAATCCCTTGATCCAAAATTATCTGATCAGACCCTGCCGATAGGGCGATTTTAGCTTCCTCCAAGGAGGGCAAAAAGGTGCTGGCATCACCGCCATCTTGCGTTCTGGGACATAGTGAGGCGTGTCAAGGGGGTGGAATGTAGCCAGACATGAACCCCATCTTGTTTCCCCCCCCCCCAGAGAGCAAGAGAAAGGCAGTCAGCCTTTGATGCCCTGGGAACACAGGGGTGACAGTAAATGGGCTAGCTGACAACCAGGGGACCTCCTGCTGCCCTGATGGCTAGCACCAGTAATTGACACGCCTACACTGTCCCAGGAGAGGAATCTTCGCCCATCACATACTAGAGGTGTCCATTGTCTGCATTTTCCCAGGTGTGAATTATGCTTTGCACCCTTCGTGGGAAACTTGGCATTCAAAGCCATTTTCCCTAATTGGCCACTTGAGACCAGGAAGAAGCCTACGTGACCCAAGGGGTATAAAGAGGGGTTTAGTAGCCCACCCCATTTGAGCTCCAATCATCTATACCTGCTGGCAGGTATATGTTGTCTCCCGAGGTCTGTGGGACGCCCAACCTTGCCCTACTTCTTCCCGAGGGATTGAGAGAAAGACGCTGGCCACGCCAAGTCTGGAACACAGGGGTGAGAATATATACCTGCTAGGTGTCTATTTTGCATGCATTTAATAAGAGCTCAGAGAACCAAAAGGGTTTCATGGTACCTGTAAGTGACTTACTTATTAGTGTAATTTCTGTCCTGTCCTTTGTAGTGGCTGTGTTATCTGTAACACAGTAGTAGCATTTAACAGCTAAGTTTACCCTGTAACAATAAAATAGTAACTGTTTAAGCTGTGACCTGACTCCTTCAGTTGCTGTAACAGAACCAAGCACAATTTTAAAAGAACTCCAGCCGGTCATAAGGGACAGATATAGGGAGAGCTTGAGCGTTGGATCGTGTCGCTTCCAGGGGACAGATCCGTTGGGGCATCTCTCAGCCTCCCCAGGCTGCCCGCTGCGAAGGGATCGTGTATCCTAGCAGTCAAAATCTGAGGTGTAATAAGCTCTCCCTGTAAACTCTGGGGCGTCTGTCAGCCTGTTGGCTGCCCGCCGCGAAAGGATCCCAATCCTAGCGGTAAAGACACGGACGTTAAACTCCTTGGGGCGCCCGTCAACCTCCTCCAGGTTGCCCGCTGCTAAGGGACCCCAGTCCTAGCAGTTGAAGTCTCGGGTGTATAATACACACACACCACTCACTGCCCTGACCACCGGCTGACAACTACGCACTCTCCAAGTATAGCTTCTCGAAGAGGTTGTTCTGAGTTACATCTGACTCACTTTGCCATATATGGTCAAAGTGAATATGAAATGACCAAACTAGAGCAATCAGAATCACCAAATATGAAACTTTCTGAGAATAAGTTGCTCTGTTTTTGATATCCTCTTACACTAGAAAGCCTGAGCAATGATCATAAGTGCATTGGAAAAGTAAAATGACACTTGGTACCAACATCCTTTTCTGCCCCTGCCCCTCCACCTCCACCTAAAATCCCTTACTCTAGAAGAGGTTTGACTCCTAACAAAGACGAATGAAAGACTGCATGAAGCCCACCTGGGACGTTACTATTGCTATTTATTTTATATGGGACCTGCTGAGATACTGCTGTGACGGACAACAGTATAAATCTGTTAGGTTATTAGCATCAGAAATAAAGTTTGAAAATGTTACTTAATCTTTTATAAACGTTCTGTGTTCACACCTCTGTGATTTCAGATGTGGATGGACATGGATCAAAGTGCTAAGATACTAAAGGCTGTTAATATATTTATTTCTTTTGATAGGATGAACCTCAAATCCCATGAGGAATTTTCAACCTGATTCTGCAGTCTCAAGGCATGTACAAATTTCAACGGAACCTCTGAACCCTTCTGTGTTCCTCAGTATGGTGGGCAACACGATGCTCCTCAACCCTTATAGAGCCATGCAGTGGAGGGGAAGGAGACTGTAAAGCCACCCACAAAGCAGCCCTGTTTTCAGAGGAGCACAATGGTTGTTGTCAAGCTGTGGGAATAACTCACTAAAAAGAAAGCCGGATGGTGGGAGGGAGGAAGGGGGGAATCCCATACCACATGATATCTCATTGGCACTGGCTGGCTCCCTGGTAGGGGAGGGAGAGATGCTGCGCATGTTAAAAAGGCTAATGTAGAACTCAAGGAGGTGCAGTCTGTGCCTCATACAGAATGCCTCCTTCTGTTCTCTGTGGCAGTGCAGCTCAGCATCAACCCTTATCATGCCTCCATACTGGTAGATAGCACTGAGATCACACTCTCTCCACATTGCGAGGAGAGAATTTAGAGCCCAATTGGCATTAATGCTAAGGTCCCTTTACCAAACTTTAGAATGCAATGCAGCCTTAAAGGGGAGTTAAATGACATTTATATTACATTACAAATTACTTTACAGAGGTTGGCGAGAGTGGTGAAAAAGGCTTAGGCTACGTCTTCACTGCGAGTTCTTCTGGCAGAAAATATGCTGATGAGGGATCATTTGAATGAGTCATGATCTCATTTGCATATTTTCTGCTGATCTGTTTTTGTCCAAAAACAAGCAGTGTGGACTTTTCTTTTTGCGCAAAACCCCCGTTTTGCGCAAGATTGGTATACCTTCTTTTTTGGGGCATAAGGATTTTGCGGAAAAAGGAGTTTTTGCACGAAAAGAAAACGTCTACACTGCTTGTTTTTGCACAAAAACCCCTAGTGCAAAAATGGAGCAGCAGAAAATATGCAAATGAGATTGCAACTCATGCAAATGAGTCCCTCATTAGAATATTTTTTGCTGAGAAAACTCATAGTGTAGACGTAGCCTTAGTGTAAATGAGAATCAGACCCAGTGCTTTGGGGTAGATTAAAGCACAGATTTCCTAAAACAGCAAATCCCGTATTCCTTAACTTTGTGTAATTGAGATCATAAATGCAACAGTGCTATAAATAACTCTGAGGATCAAAGAAGACATGATTATATCAGTCAGGAATACATTTAAACTTTGCATTGCTCCTTTCCACTTTCATTCATTTTTCACAGTGAATCTCTTAGTTGCATGTTAGTCACAGAACTGTGGCTTTGATCCCTTCAGTAAACTTTTTAAGAGTACTATTTACCAGTAGGTTATCTTCCATAGTGGTGGACAACTATTCACAACGTAACCCAGAGGGCAGTAACAGTGGCGCTGAGTGGGCTGAAGCCATATTTTATTTTCCTTAAATCATAACATGGTTTTGACTCATGATCCATAAAAAACTGTAGTACTAATGCATCCATTGTTAATACAGATGGTTTATTGCATTTGTAACTTTCGTGTTTGGCCAGCTGTGTGGTAACTAGTATACAGAGGGAAACAAACCTTAAAATATGTCACAGGTAGCACTGTAGCTTCTTTGTAACTTCATGAAGTTAACTGCCACACCCTTCTCACATAGTTGTCCCTGAATCCTCAGCTGACTTTAGATCTCAAATGAAGATGGTGGATGAGGGAATATCAGATAATGTCATATCCCTCAGCTGGCAGATGCCACTGTTTGCTGACTACCTGAATTAGGGCTGGATACTTTGGTACGTTTCAAAAAGAGACGGCTTTATTGAAAGTGACAGATGACTTATGGATCAAGAACTGTGTGCAAGATTGCCTTTGCTGTATACATAGATGTGTGATTTATTAGGCAACAAATGCACAAGCTTTTTGTAATGATGATAACAAAAATAATGAAAATAGAAATTAAGCAGGCTACATGGCTATCTTATGGACATCATTATTAGATAGCATAACTACTAACTGATACTTCAAAACATAAAGCAGTACCACAGTGTATGACGTGAAAAGCAATGCTGTGTTTAAGAATGCTACACATTAAATACTTAATACCAGATTGACTGCCTTTAATAATGCTGGATTCTGTACTCAAGTAGTCTCAATGAGTTCATCAACTCTACAAATAAGGAACAGCAGAGATGTGAGGCCAAGTGGCAGAGTCTGACCTTAAACAAATATTCAAAGTTGCCATGCTGCCACACCAAAACAGCTATTTGCCAATAGGTTTTAAACATTTCATCATATAGAGAGAAACCATCTAGATTTTTGTGCACTGTGGTATCTCAGTATGCACTGCTGTAACAAAATGTGTTTAATCCTTACAATCATATAACTTTGGCTTACAGGGAATTTAAGGGAGATGATTGGGGACTGGCAGCCAGTAAGGCCGAAAGACTTGCTGGGCCCCTGGGCAAGGTAGGTGGGGGAGCAGAAGGGGGCCTTGGTCTGAAGGGTTGGGCAGCCAGCCCTCAGCACTGCTCAGAGTGTACTATGCTGCAGCCATGGGCAGTGGGTATGCTAGGCAGGGGAAGGTATTGCCTTCCCAAACTGCCAGGGATGGCCACATGCACACTCTGTCCCCAGAATGCTGCTGTAGGCGTACTGAGGGCAGAGTTTTACCGCCCCCAGTGCCTGCCATCCCCATGCTCCAGGGCTGGGCAGGCTGGGGCCACACACCCTTCTCCTTCCCCCCTGGTGCTGAAGGGGGGCCCGGGCAGAAGGGGTTGGGGTGAGGGTGAGGCTGGGGCTTACCTCCTGCAGCCCTACCTTCACCCACTGCCCATGGCTGTGGCCCCTTCTCTTCCTAGTCCAGCCATGAGAGCTGCCCAGAGCACACCATGCTCTGCTCTGAAGGCAAATTAAAGGGCTCGAGGCTCTGGCTGCCACCGCTCCTGTAGGAACAGATGACGGCCCAAATCACCAGGCCTCGGGTCAACTGCTTCCATTGCCCCTCTTTCTGGCAAGCCTGCTCCCAGCCTACCCTTGTTTCAAAACCCCAAAAGAACTGGCTGCTTATTCAGGAAATACTACAAGCTGTGGACAAAGCAGGCAGCCAAACGACATTATAAAGGAGCACCGTGCAACTTTAAACATGCATGTGCTCTAATAGATAAGCAATGTAACATTGAAATGACATTAACTGGGAAAACATTAAGCAAGGAATTACTCTTCATACCAATGCACAAGAGGGTTTCCCCCCCCCCCCCATTCTTAGTTTTGTTAAGCTATATAAAGTTACTACAAACTTTCCCGTATTTGTAGGCTATGGTGTGACTACTGAGCATATTAATGTAAAGTTATACTAGGGCTTTTTACTCATGAAAGTTAATCCAGAGAAAGACAGGATGTGAACTTAGAGCACATTAATTATTCCTGATTAATGCATGTGTTGAGTCTCTTGGCCTATGAGTACTTTCATTCTCACTGGGTACATCTACACAGAAGCATTATTTTGGAATAACTAGCGTTATTCCAAAATAACAAAGTGCACATCTACACTATAAGCCTTTATTTTGAAATAATGTTGAGTTGAAGGACTTTTTACTCCACTCATGGTAACCCTCATTTCAGGAGGAGTAAGGGAAATCGAAGGAAGACAGTGCCATAGCCGAATTAAGCTATTTCGACTTCAGCGACGCCATTGACATAGCTGAAATTGCGTAACTTAATCCTACTTTAGCCCTGCTTTAGCCATTTAGTTTAATGGCTAATTTAGAATAAGGCATTCTTATTCCAGAAAAAGAGCACCCACACATGGATTTAATTCAGAATAGCTATTCCAAAATAATTTCCTACGTAGACAAGCCCTTATTAATTAAAGACAACTGATAGATTTCATAGTGAGCCCACTTTTGTATGTTTGGAGAATCTGAGTAAATGGGTCTAGGTTTAGTTCATTTACCTTTATAAATATGCGCATTTTTTGTTGCATTTTGGGAAATTTCTGCCTTTCATTTTGTGACAGTTTTATATGAACCAAAAAAAGTATGCAACATGTTATGATAATCTGAGCCATGACAGTTTGCCCAGTATCATCCAGATTCAAAGCGTTTTTTTAAAAGGTGACATATTCTGAAATTTTTGAAAATATTCTTTCCTCAAGAGAATTTTCCTTGTATGTTTACTGAACATAGTGTTATAGCAAGATAGGCTATTTTTTACCTTTTTGCAGAAGTCCACAAAATGTACCAGCTTCACTTTTGCTGTGAAATTTTTCACACAGTTCTCTCTTGGTCGATACAACTATATGAATATAAATATTTTTGTTTATTAGTAAAAAGTGCTACTGTTAGACAAACAAATGATTTTGTGTGGAAATCTAAACCCATGCAAACTAGCCAAGTGGGTTAGGTGAAACCATGCCAAATATGTCAGGCATGGTTCATAAAATCATTGCTATCTTTTTGATATTGGCCCTCAAATTAAAAAGCTTGCACCAGCATGTGATAACATTTCCATGGTGTTTTTGCACCAACATTGTCCCTCAAAGCCACTGTGTGAAACAGGAGGACAAGAAGAACCCTTCATTCTAAAGCAGAGGAAATGAGACAAATACTTGGTGTAGAAGGTTGGGCCACGCTGGAAATGGATTATTGGTGATGCCCCAGGATCTTTCTGAATTTGAAATGATTGTTTCATGCATCAAACTTACATAAAGTTTCAGTAACTCAAACTGAGGGTACATCTACAATACAATGCTATGTCAGGATACCGGAGCATCCCGAAATAGCTATCCTGCATCCAAGGAATGCACCCATTATTTCAAAATATTTTTCAAAATAATGGACACGCTATTTCGCCATCCCTGTAAATTTCGTTGCACGAGGGTAAAGGGATGGCTCAAAATAGCACTTTATTTTAAAATTTGGCATGTCTACACGGCACCAAATTTCGAAATAAGATATGCGATTTGCGTAGCGCAAATTGAGTCTCTTATTTTGAGTTTAAGGTGCAGTGTAGATGCACCCTGAGAGAACTCAGCTCTACTCTCATTCTTTATAAGCTGTAGTGTGTGTTTGTCTATTCCACTAATACTGTCTTAAAACTGCACATTTGCAGCCGGGCCTTTTGTATGGGCTTTTCATAAAACATGGCGATGAGTCAAGCTTTCTGTCACTTATCTGCCAACACCAGCGTCCCTTTCTCAATGCAATGAGGTGGCTGCTGCTGCTGCAATAATATGTCCTTTTGTCAGCCACAGGCAGGTTGGATGATGGCAGAGCCTAATCACGCCTACTAGTACTGAATTCTAGCTGCCTAGGTGTCATGCTGAAAACAGAGGAATGACAACTTGACTATTCACCTTTTATCCCTAATGCAATGGTTATCTGCTGCAAGACTTCAGCAAAGGTTGGCTAAAATCAATTTAATTCAAAGAAATTAATGCTGATTTTTTGCAGAGTCCGTTAAAGATTTGTCTAAACTTTAGTGTACTATGAATTCCTATCATATATTTCATCCTCCGACATTCTTTAGCTTAGACCATTTGTTTCTGATAATCAGTTGAATGTTCTGTAAATTACACTTGGCAGAGTGACTTAGCCCACCTGGAATACGCTGGAGGCTCAGTTACCACAACCTGTAATCCCTTTGCACAGAGCATATATCTGTTTGACATGGTGCACAATAGTAAGCACCTGAGACACAGTTCCTGCAAAAATTTACTGCAGCAATGAAAATGTGCTTGTGAAGCAGAGGATTGTCACTACAAAATCATCCCCCCTAATCTTTTAAGCATCAAGCAGCCTGGCTCTAATGTTCGGCATTACAGACCCAGATTTTTTAATAGCATACGAAGATAACTGCACATGTTTGCATGTGCCTTATTTGTTTACATGCACCAGGATCTGCAACATAATGCTGGGCACAACTAAAATACATGTACGTATTTGTTCAATCCTACAAGCAGAGTCCCTGCTAATCCATATTCATGGCTGAAAAATGTGTTGCAAATTAGCAAATATTAGACCAAATCCCCAAAGGGGAGATTTGCCTGAGTAAAGACCTTGTAAAAACTCAGTAAAGATTTCTGCATTTGGCCTTGTGAATAAGCAAATATGTAAACACAAAACAAAACAACTGTTTTAAATTGTACATAAGTACTCCTTTTTCATCCATTTGGGCAAACATTTATGATACTTCATAGAATTCCATATCAATTAAACATGAATGTCTGGTAATGTGTTTTGTAAAAATAAGGGAGCCTTAGTGAGAACGCACTACAAAATATGTCCATTAATGTTACTAAAAAGTAGTAAAAGAAGTAGTAAAACCACTGTTTTATTTATTATTTTTAGAACTAGAAGTTTTACCTGACATTGCTCGCGCCCTTAACTCAATTAATTTTTGTTTTTTTGGAAAATAAAATGAAAATGTACCTGCTTCGTTTACATACTTGCTTGGGGGGAGGAGGGTATAAGGGGTTCAGTATGCAGGCTGTCCCAAGGAGAGAGACTACTCCAGCCCTCTCACTGCAGTAGCTTGGGGCCAGGTGAGAAGCATCTCTCCAAGGTTGTTGAAGATCCAGCAGGCACAGCCAGAGAAGAAGTGCATGTCCAGGAGGGTAGGAGGCTCAGGGCTGAGACAGTCCCAGACGAGGGGCGGGGCACCCCCACCCAGTCCCTTTAACCTGCCTGGTGATTCTGTCTCTTTTCTACTGTATATGGTTTCATGAGACGCAATCCTATTCCAGTCCCATCCCATTTTCCTGGCATAACCAAAACCTTACTTTGTTTTAAGTTATGGTAAGAGGAAGCTGTATACCGGATGTGGTGGTCCTAGCTCTTACCGTTTAGGAGGAGTTCTTGAACAGACAGACAGACGGATGACAAGACAGCAAGACAAACACTCTCAAATATATAGTAGATGAGCATGTTCCCAAATGTGAATCTGTGAGGGTTTGCGAAATACACTTCAATGCTGTGGTTCATACACTATACCAGCTTTGCAACTGCATCTTCAAATTAGGATTTGACCCCTCCATGTCCAGAGGCAATTACTTTTTCAAACATTGTGAGTCAGTCAACCTTTTCTGCTTTAATAACACTCTTGTAAAACCATCTGGGGTACTGACACCAAAAAAGGCCATGAAAAACATTTGGTCTTTCTTTTCAAATTTGTAGTTAGCAAGAATTGCTGTAATTAATATTTTGATTTGGTTAAAAAGCAGAAATTTTGACCTGCCAGGTACCGTCAAGCACAAGAATGTTTGCAGGCCCACAAATAGGTCACTTGTAATCTGATAGTACTTGATAAATCTGCTCTATGGCTGCCTGCCATTAGCTAGAAAGACACCATTGCAGAATGAGAGATACATAAATCTGTGTGACTACATCATTAGCAGCAGCTGTATGAAACTCCTCACCAGCATCCTGTCCCAAAGAGGGATCTGGCTATAACCAGCTGTGGCTGAGATCACACACAAATTGTTAGATAAGAAGAAAATTAATTGTAAATCTCCCTCTGTGACATCATCATGCTCATGACATTGTAATAACCTATTTTTTCCATGGTGCATCTGATGTATCAGAAAAGGTCTAAAAGTCATAGCTGAGGACAGAAAGAGGTTTAAAATGTCTTGAATGTCTTTTGGTTCGTTTCTCTATAGCTTTACAAATAGCTTCCATCTGCCCCTTGAAAGAATCAAAGGCCTAGTAACTTGACAGGTTTTTTTACAATAATATTCCCATTTTAGTCATCTGACTAAAGATGACTAATAAGACAATGTAAATAATTAATACCAAATACCCAGAGCAAACATAGGTCACAAACAAGCCGTATGTGGAAATTCGACAGCATGGAATATTTTGATTAACTATGATAGGAAAAGAATTCATAAAAATGACAGAAAATTATTTAACAGCAAAAAAGAAGGCTGAAATATAAACTGTTTGCTAGGAATGATCTGACCATCTTTAGTTGCAATCAGTGGCATTGGAACAATTTTTAGAGTGAGCGGTGCTGAAAGACATTGAACAAAACCGTATTCCTCGGATATGATGGAAACCACTTTAAACCAAGGGGTGCTGCCAAGTACCTCAGTATCCCTAATTCCAGCACCTCTGGATGAAAGGGCCTTTTTCAAAAAGGATGTCACATGACAGCCCTCTCATACCATATTTCAGCAGCCGAATAAATGATTTGATTTTTTAATAGTGCTGAGGAAACAACGGCTTTCCCTGGTTAGTAGCTAAAACACAGATCTTATTTAAGTGACTGCAATGCCACTGTCTTTACTGCAGTTGCAATGTTCACACTAGAGCAAAATTTGGCCTTATATTTATATGGAACAGAGGACAAATTGAACCTGCAATGATACACAGTTTAGAGAGATACTAGGTGTGCTAATATTTATTGAATGAATACTTCTAGCCACAACATCAGCAAGAGCAGCAGAGTGCTTCATTGTCCAAGTGTATTTTTTCACAGGGTACTTTAGTCCAGGTTTACACTTATCTTGAGATTGATGTTCCAGAGATCTAGCTTCCAGGGTTCAATTTAGTGGGTCTAGTAAGGACCCACTAAATTGACCTCTGATGGCACCCCCATCCCCCCAATCAACCCTAGAACTCTATGATGTTGCGAGGTGTAAGGGCAGTCAATGGTAAAGTTTCTCACATTAACCTCTCACAATGTGGATGCTGTGGAAGTTCGACTTAAGGTATGTTGACTCCAGCTACACTATTCTCATAGTTGGCGTTACGTATTTTAAGTTGACTTTCTCCTTAAGTGTAGACCTAGCCTTAGCATTTCTTTAAAGAAATATTTCACTGACTTATAGAACACATGATTGATCTGCCACAGTATGATCAGAGTTCACATATTAATAAAAGTTGGGCATATGGGGACTGTATAATTTCCAATGCACAGAGGGGCCTTGATAAATTGAACTTAATCTGCAAAAGAATTAACTGTCATGGCAGTATTCTTTCTGCAGAAATAGTAAACTCAGTGGGTAAAGGTACTTCTTATCTCATGGCTGGTCTGTCTAAAGTGTAGTGAGGGAAGAGCAATACTGAAGAGGTTGAAAGTCTCAGAGAGGTAGCCGTGTGAGTCTGTAACTTAAAAACAAGTAGTCCTGTAGCACCTTAGAGACTAACAAAAATATAAAAAGTAGCATGAGCTTTCGTGGGCAAAACCCACTTCCTCAGTGGGTTTTGCCCACAAAAGCTCATGATACTATATATATTTTTGTTAGTCTCTAAGGTGCTACCGGACTACTTGTTGTTACTGGAGAGTCTGGGCATTTCAGGTACTCTACAGCTCTCAGGACCACAGGCCGGCCAGTATGCACTATCATAGTTACCAGGTTGGACTGCTTTTTTTTTTTTTTTTGGTGGAAGCATACTTTGCTTTTCTTTGCTACAGAGTAGGTGCTCTCTTCTTGCTCTCTTCTGACACCTCTCAGCAGGCTGGCAGGGTATGTGTGCATACACGTGCACATGGTGGGGCTAGGGACTGGGTAATAGAGGGCCGGGGGAGCAGCTCACTTTCTTGTCAGACATGTTTGAGGAAACATGTAACAGTTTGTGGCTGTCAGGTGACAGCTCAAGCTTTGCTCAGGAAAACTATTGGTGGATACACTTCCACATGAATGAAAATCATGCTAGGGACTAAGTCACAAGTAGTGGATCAATAATGCTAGTGTCCCACCCTCCTCATGTTCCTCTGGTTCAGCGCATGAGTGAGAAATAAAGGTCCTTCATGTGCTTTACATGAAAGGCAGGATTATTGCCATTGTCACATAAAATAGGTACATATGTAAGCCACCTTCACATCTCGAGGCAAAAAAACAGCATACTGAAGAAGGCAGACAGAGATATCTTCATTTGGACATGTGCTCTTGGATAAATGAGGATAAGTTATACTAGTGACCATACAAATTCCCCCAAAAAGGGAACACCAAAGGAAAAAAAACCCTAAATTTTTATTTTATTGACGTTGTCTATATTTGTGGAATCATGTATTCCTGAAATAGTATCTGATTGGCTTTTAACAATTAAAAACTCTCTTGAATAAATTTGCTTAGAAGGAAATATTTGCTAAATACATGTGTGGACCTTGTGTGGATACAAAACAGATATCCACATACTCATCCGCATTTGAACCTGCAAAAATGATCCATGGAGATGTGCATTCACATCAATGGGTGCAGATACCTGCTGATATGAAGTAGTTATCTGCAAATTTGGAGGGGTCTACATATAAAATTTGTATCTTCACTCACATCTGTATCCAAAAAATGAGCCATGGAAATCTGCAACTACATCTGTGATTGCAGACACCCATGTATATTAAGCCAATATTTGCAGGGGTCTATGCATTTGGTGACTATTGATGGACTCTCTCTATTAAGATAGTAGTGCCCTGTTTGCTTTTCCGTCTCCTGCCTCTTTCTGGGCTCTTTGTTATCTTGATTTTCATTTGGCTCCAGTTTGTAAAATGACATAGATTCTTAATTGCAGACCCTCCGGAGGCTGAGATCAGTAGAACATAGGATTTGACATACCAGATAAGTTTCTTGCTCCCACCAATGGCTAATACCTGCTGCTTCAGAGGAAAGGCAAAAAATTCCACATACTATCATTAGTTAGTCGTGAAGTGCTGAACGCAGTGGGCAATGGATATTTCCCTGGCTCCAACAGTCATCTGCCCTAAAGTCTGGTTAGAATCACTTACTTGATTAGAATTCTACAACTACCACGCTACTGCATGCTCCTTAAATACAACCCTACACCTTTGCTCTCTTGTGGCTGAGTGGGAATATATGTAGCTCAGACTTCATCCTACCCTAGAACTTGACTCAGACTTCAGTGTTAAATGGGTTTCTTTGTTACTGAGGTGAACAAATTTCCATTGGTACACTAACATATGATGGCATCAGATGATAAATTGGCCTTAGTCCAGGTCAGACAGAGTCCTGGAACAAACACTCATGCCTAAATGCTTTCAAATACAACTTTCTTAGGCTACGTCTAAACTACAAAGATAAGTTGGAAAAAGATACGCAAATTGCGACCTGCTATTTGCATATCTTTTTCAGCTTTTCTGTAGAAAGAGGCTTTTCTGAAACTTGGCATGTCTACACGGTGCCAAATTTAAAAAAAAACCCTGCTCTTTAGACACATCCCTTCTGCCTCATAGAATGAGGTTTACAGGGATGGCAAAAAATTTTTCGGAAAAGTGGACATGTTCCTTGGACACGGCATTGGTTTTCCAGTATCCCAGAAAGCACTGAAGTCTAGACATAGCCTTCATGAAACTGAGGAGCAATGTCTAGTAGTTATATCAGGACATTGAATAAAAAAGTTAAAGGAAAATGCTCAGAGTCATAGAGCGAGTCATTAGCAAAGCAGGGAATAGACCCCAGAATTTCAGTTTCCCCCTCCTCCCTCAGAAAGTTGCTGTGGCACTTAACTGATTGTCTGAAAAATGCTTTGCAGTTTTTTTAATACAAAGCATATGCAATCTTTGTTTTATTTCTGTGCATCTGATGATGGAATCTGCTTAAATCACATTTCACCATGTGGCCCAATCACCTGGCATTGGAAGCCAACCAGCTAGAAAACAAATCTGGAGGGTTCCCCCCCCCCCCAAATGCATGCATTGCTTATAGCATGGCTAAAAACGTCTGTGGCTTAGCTGGACGAAATTAAGCAGACAATAAAAATGCCAAACAAAGTAGTAATGAATTTAGAAATAATCACTCATAATTTAGAGTTCAGCATCCCAGAGTAATTTCATTTGGTGGGGTTGGGTCATTACAAAGAATGTGCTCCTTCTTGCATTTGAAACAAGATAAAAAGGGACTGAAGTTTATGGCTGCTATATACTGGATGAGATATTAAAATTTCACAGTACAGTAGAAGCCGGGTGAGGGGGGCAAATATCTTTATATTTCCCCTGAGCTTATGTAGTCTGTGATATAAGCAGGCATGAAGCAGTTTCTGGGTTTATAGCTTCCTTGATGTACCTATATGTGTTTTATATCTAATTAATGTGGACAATCTTATGGAAGATGCTGTTAATTGATTTTTAAACTTCACTTCACATGCACCATGTGTAACCCACAATCAAGGAAATGGATGAAGCCTCTATCTTTTCACAGTCAGATCTCACCTATGCTTTCTGTCTTCAGACACTTCTCTACCACCAGTCTCTCATTTATTAAAGCTGCAAATTACCTGATTCCTTCTGAAAAATCCTTTGTTGTTGTGATAAGATAAGCGTTATTAAAAAATATAACCTCCAACAAACAACCCCGCCTCCTCATTATTCCATACCTAATTGCTATTATGCACATGTTGTGGGTCTCTTTCAGCAGTCGCATGTTGTAGATGTTGCAGGCTAGTAGAGCAAAACAAACCCTGCTGGCCCAGCAGGGAGCATAGTTTTCAGCTAATCATTGCGAATGTCACTCAGGTGCTTCCATTAATGCACAACTGCCAAGTGAGTCTGTCAGTATAACACAGGATGTGAAACGGGCATAGATTATTAGGCTCCTTTTATTTTAAATTACTCAAGGTTATGTTTCTTTTGCATTTTTGTTACTTTAAAGTGAACGTGTATATTTGAAATTAATTGGTTTTTCAGTATTGGAAAATGATTTCACATTTATTCTTCAGCCAGCTACAGTGCCCACGTAAGTTGTTCTCAGCCATTCCGTCTCCTGTGACCCCCATATTAGACTCTCTTCAGCAACTCTGAGAATTGCTGTGAACTACGCCTTTCTTTATAGAAGAGTCCAATAACATAAAAAATAAAAATCCTTTAAGGATATACATAAAAGGCTATAGAAATAATTTTTAAAAAATTCTTTAATAGAGAATGATCCTTTTTATAGGTGTTTTGAGCCAGCCTATTAGAATACAAATACAGTGATCCCATTTTTTATTAAATGCTAAAAGACAATTGAATAAAAATACAAACTATGGAAAAGAGCCTATTAAATCCCATACCACTATTCTGTAAGGTTACATCTAACTGCATGGCTATTTCAGGATACCGGAGGTATCCCAAAATAGCTACCCCATGTCTACACAAGCAGTCTGTTTTTTCAAAATATTTTTCGAAATAACGAGGGTTAAGGGAGGTCTCAAAATAGCATGTTATTTTTTAAATTTGGCAATGTGTAGATGCGCCAAATTTCAAAATAAGCAATTTCAAAATAGATTTGAAATAAGATATGCAATTTGCATAGCACAGATTTTATTGTGTTCTTGCTTAAGACTAAACCTTTGTCTTTCCAGAATAATCCAAACCCAAGGCTTCATCTGCATAAAGGAAATGACTCTGTGGTTGACAAGGAACTAAACACACTTTCTGCATCAGGTGCTAAAAAAGACAAGTGTATGATTAGCTTTACTATTTTCAAGTCTAGAGGAGGATGGGTTTGGGGAAGCCTGGAGACGTTATCAACCATAAGATGTTTTCCTACTGAGGCTAGAGACGTAGAGATCCTATTTTGTTCACTAGGCTATAACTCTACCATGAGACCCTCAGGAGGGGGTTAGATCTGTTATTTAATCAGCTTGTCCCCAGCTTAACATCTATACAGAACTTATCTTTCACTAGGAGGTCCACCCTCAGGTATACGGAAGCTTAACTGCAGCCACCATTAAAATGCTTAAAACTTCCCATCTCAATGACAGCTATTCACTCCTCTATGATCTTCCTAAACCCTGACTCTAAACTGTATGGCTACGTCTACACTACGAGTTTTCTTGGCAAAAAATATGCTCATGAGGGACTAATTTGCATGAGTCACGATCTCATTTGCATACTTTCTGCGGATCTGTTTTTGCGCTAGGGTTTTTGCAGAAAAACAAGCAGTGTGGATGTTTTCTTTTTGAGCAAACCCCACTTTTCTGCAAGATCCTTAGTATACTGACTCATGCAAATTAGTCCCTCATTAGCATATTTTTTGCCGAGAAAACTCGCAGTGTAGATGTAGCCTAGGTGAGTCCAGAATGGTCTTTAACTCTACTAGAAGAGGAGACCTTCTCATGCCTGTCTCTTTTTCCTACATTGTCTTTCTATTAATCTCTGAATCGCATTCAAAATTGTCCTCCCAATATCCAAAACACTCTATGGACTTGCTCCACAATGTCTATTTACCTCTTCACCCCTTCATTTGCTCTTCAAATCTTGGCCAATCACATCTGCCTTTTCTCTGTGACTCTGCTGTTGAGGGCACTCTTTCATTTATGAAAACTTCAGTGCAAAATATCAGCCCAGGCTAAAATCTCCTTCTTTGTGAATGAGGCTCTCAGGGCAGCTTCACTAGCCTTTGGAATACTTGAGGCAACTTCTCTTGTTTTGCAGCACTTCGTTTCTTCCCTCCATCCCCACAGCTACTCCAATTTCAAAATTACACAGAAGGGCCCTCCTTAGAGTTTTCTGATCCATAGATCTGTTGGTCTTAACCATCTCCTTAATACCTCCATACCTCCTATTGGCTTATCTTTCCCTTCTGGAGTCACTAGGGGTATGTCTAGACTATACCTCTCTGTCGACAGAGAGATGTAGATTAGGCACGTCGAAATTGCTAATGAAGCAGGGATTTAAATATCCTGCGCTTCATTAGCATAAACATGGCTGCCGCTTTTTTCGAAAGCCATGTTTATGCTAATGTAGCACAGGATATTTAAATCCCTGCTTCATTAGCAATTTCGACATGCCTAATCTACATCTCTCTGTCGACAGAGAGGTGTAGTCTAGACACAGACTAAGAGTCTGCCTCTCCACTCCCTAAATTACTCTTTGATATGGTTGAAGGCCTTGCTTGCTTTCAACCTAGTGCAGAAAGTCAGGAAAATCTCCTCCTTCTACTGCCTAGCTGAGCCTGTAGCCGAGCTGCTCCCAATTCCATTACGCATGATAACTAAGAAAATACAGATAATCTTAAAATGTCAAAAATCAGGACCAGAATAAGAATTTTCAGTGGCATTTCCGTAATCTTCCTGCTCACCCAACCCAGGGGAAATTTTGAGAGACTGGGAGAAGAAGAGACTTAATAGTACCAGCTCCTGAAAATGTGGTGTTGGCAGCTCATCTTTCCTAAAAGACTTTGGAGTGATATGGAATTATTCCTTCACAAAAGAGGAATCTGGGAACTTATAGTCAGGAAGGAGACAGTGGGGAGAGCTCATTGGTTTCATATGTTACATAGGTTTCATTTCAAGTCTCGGGCTTCATGCAAAGCTGAAACTCAAAGTGAACATGAAAAGCTATCAGCCTCTGCAAATCTAATCTGCTGTTCAGTTTAGCAAGCCCCACAAGAACTCAAGCAGGCAGCTTTCCACAGATTACTGTGATGCTGCACTATTTAAAGCCATCACCAACTCTTTTAAGCTTACTTTCTTCTTTAGCTTATGATTGACTTTCTTTGTAAACTGGCTTGTGTGACACTGTATTAAGGACATGATGAGCCAACTCCAGAGGTATTCACTCAGGCAAATTCCAGCTAAAATCAATGAGAATGTTGCCTGATTTAAAACTGAGTAAGCGCAGAGGACGTGATTTTATACTGAAACTTGTCAATTCTGTTTGACTAAATGGAATGAATTAACTGCAGAACAAGGGCATGGCATGTGCGTATGCAAGTTAAAGAGGATTGCCCGCAGCATATGCTTTATGTTAATATTATAATTGTTAAATCATTAGATGTTTTTAAGATAAATACAAAAGAGAAATTAGTAAGCACTTATATGCATGGGTTTGCACTAACATCTGCAAAACATATCTTCTGAGACTCCAAATGCCTCCACCGCCAGTAAGGATAAATCTTAGTAGTAAGCACTGTGTAAACTGATCTAATAGGAGAAATGCGTAACACTTAAAATGTCTCAAAGAAGCATTTAATTTGCATTTAAAAGGCAGTTATTGTGAGTAATTATAAGTTAATTAAATATTGATTATTATAAGAGCCCCGTTGTGATTTAGGAAGTACCAGATATAGGATAAATCTTGTTACTTTTTAACTCAAAATTACATTGGTAATAAATGTACAATTGCACTTCATTGTTATTAAATACAATTGATCTCATCATTCACCTCTAACTGGCATTACAAGCTAAACAAGTTAGCTGCCATTAAATGCTGAAATGAATGTTTTAAAATATCTAACAGTGCTGTAGTTATGCTGAACAAACAAAAATTATTTTAATGTATGACAGCAGTGGGGGGGGGGGCGGGTTGACTGGTTACCAATTGATTGGTTAGGTTTTATTTATAATTCTGACCTATTTTAAATGTGTAATCATGTCAACTAGATATATTCTATGCACTACTGTTGAATCTCGGAAGGTGAAAATGTTTACCCAGATTCCCAAATCAATAAATAATAAATTATGTTATACCTGCACTCCCTTTTAATCTAACTAAAATGTTCCTTAGAAACAATAATTTATTTTACTGCTGTGCTTTTTATGAACCAGGAAGAGAACAGCAAAGTCTCCACAACTTCTTCACCTGCAAAGGAAAAGGGAAGCTTTAGATGACTACAAGCCACACTAAAAACTAAACTGTGCTATATTGATTTCCAGTGTTCCCTCTATTTTTTTCCATCCATGTGCAGATTTTTTTATCCATGTGTGGAAAAATTTTTTATGTGCACAGAGGAATGTGTGAATAAGCACCACCATTAGCTCTGCTAATCAGCTGGGTGGTATTTGAATCTCTCCTGAGCGGCTGCACAAGCACACAGCCTACAGGAACACTGATGATTTGTCTTTGCCCTAACCCCATATAAAATGAAAGGTGAAGGAAGCAAGCTACTTTCAATAATTATGGGGAAGCAACATCTCAGAACTTTGGCGACTTCACCTCATTACTATTTACCACTTATTCCATTCTTTTCCTGTACAGAATTTACTATTATTAACTCCTATAAACACTTTGAGATTGGTAAGTATCTTTGCTATTTTACAGACGGGGAAACTGAGATAGAGGATGGTAGGAACCCTCAAAACATTCAGAGGTTCCATTTGGATAAGCATTTAAGAGTTTGGAACTACCAAATCTGAATGTTTTGGATTACGTTTTTTAGAAAGGTTCCGTAAGAAAAACTCAGAACGTGGTTATATTTATATACAAATTGTGTGGTTGCACATGCAAATTGTTGGCTAGGACAGTGACAAGAATTCATCTGATTATGCTTCTCACACAGAATCACCGGATTTATGCATTAATTAACCCCTGTTGCCTGCATAAATGTGCTCAGGAACGTGTGTGTGATTTATGTAAACCTCTGTGGGTTTTTTTTTTAAAGCTGTAGCCTTCCAGTCTGCTAAACTAGACTGGACATTTCCACAAAACAGGAATTCTTGTGAGATTTCAGGCAATCCTTGCTTCTGTTCAAACCATCAATGTCCACCTTTTGCTTAGTTTTGTTCAGAGGAGTGGCCGTGTCAGTCTGTTTCAGCAAAAACATCGAGGAGTCCTGTGGCACCTTAAGGATTAACAAATGTATTTGGGCATAAGCAGCAGTGAAAGTAATATAAAATTTCTTATGGGTACTGTCCTATTGCAACCTGGCTCTCTGCCAACTCTTTAAATAGCTCCCCGCTGGCTTTTGCCGCAGCTCAGCCAGCTCTTGCCCGAGCTGGGCACGAGAGCGCACCTGCTTATTTTCAGCTCTGGGCATAAGCTTTCATGGGCTGGAACCCCCCTACATCATACACACACCTGATGAAGTGGGTTCCAGCCCATGGAAGCTCATGCCCGAATACATTTGTTAGTGTTTAAGGTGCCACAAGACTCCTTGATGTTTTTACTTAGCATTTTGAATTTCCACATCAGTCCCATGTGGAAGCACAGAGGTAAAATGAAAGAGAATGTGGACAATAGCTATCCTATTTTGGATCTGAAAGCAGTTCCAAAGCAGTTTTTCCATGGACGGGTCTGTGTTCATTTTATTCATATCAATTTGCCCAAGTCCTAATCATAGCTGGCAGCTGACCCAATTTTCTATTGACATCTTTAAAATCAGGACAGCATAGAATGATTTCGCAGCGGGCTCAGGCCAACAGCAAGGCACTGAACAGGGTGAATCGAGTGGGGAAGATGGGGTATAAAGAAAGCATTGTGGGAGTGGAGTACTGGTGAAGTATTGTGGGAGTGGAGTACTGGTAAAGAAGGTGGAGCACAATTTACAATTAAGTATGATTCAAATAAAAAAATCAGAACCAGAATAATATAATTGTACCCACAAGGGCTTACAAAAAGGTGTTCCTTCCTTTTACCAATACAAATCTCATGCAACATATAGAAAATAAGGCAGTTTGCCTCCTCTACTCCAAACAAGCTGGGTCTAAACATCCTCCCCTTAATAGGGTTTGGTTTCTTTCAAAAAAAGAAAAGTGAAACAATAAAAATCCAGCCCAAGCTTTCCCCACTGGCTTGCCTACTCACAGGATCACCCTGGGAGGGTGGTTCAGCCCACAGCCTAGCTCCTCTCTCTCCTGAGGGCAACTTAATATCTAGATGGTCAAGTCACATACAACAATTAATTGGAAACACACTTCCATCGGGATCCTTCCCTGCTGACAGAGTGATGTGTTGCAGGTAAACACAGGCTGCCTGTCACAGTGATTTCTTTTCAATGAAAATTGGAATCTGGGAGAAAAAAAAAACCTTGTCTGTGGGTTGTTCTTAAATGAGCACTTTCACATCCTCTAGTTGACTGGCAGCTTTAGGGCACTGCTTTGCACACAGTGGTGTCCAACTGCAAAATAGATAGGGGATAGGAAGAAGAATTTCTCCTTGTCTGGTCATGTCTTCAAAACACACCAGTGCTGGTAAGCACACACACACACAGTATTATTCCTTTGTGGGAAGAGCATGTCAGAACCAATGGCTCCACTGGAGCAAATGATATATACAAAGAAAGCAGATATAACCCCCGGGGTTGTGATCAGCCATTGGGTTTACTGAGCATGGCTTATATCTTAGTCTGTGCACCAACAAAGCACCTTTCAAGTACGGACTTTTAATCTTGGCATTTTAAATACTCCTTTTCAAAGTACATAATTCTCTGAAGCTTTTCCTTTATTAATATGCTGTAAGCTTCAAAGTATTGTTTTCCCCCAGCTGAGTCTCAGTACTAAGAAGGCACTTGCCCTTGTCTAATCACATCTGCAAATAAGCAAATATTGGCAAAAACTCATAAAACTTTATTATCCCCTTCAGGAAAATAATGTCAAATTCAGTGGCCACTGTTGCCATTTATAAATATGAATCAAACTTACATTGCCTCAGGACATCATAAAAAGACTTTCTGCTAAAATATAAGTCAAAGGCTCTGCTTCTGCTCTCAGATGGAGGCAGATTCAGCACTAACAACAGACAGAAGACAAATTACTATAATTTCGTAATGTAAAAGGAGGTGCCCAGGAAATTTTTACATTTCAATTAGCATGGCAAAGGATTTACTACTTTACCAGTTGGCCCATAGCTGTAGGTAGAGTTGTACCTATTTTCACACTGTCAAGAAAGGTATAACAAAGCCACAGAGGATGTCAGGTGCTTGGAAAAATTGAATATCGTATCCCAGAAGAGACTCAGATGGGGGGGAAGGATTCATGCACACAGTTATACATTAATAGATGCCATTCAGTGTCATTCAAGGCAGAACTTTGGTAAATTCATCTCAACTGGAATTTTCTGCTGGTTGCATCACTGGCCAGAACTTGCACAGTTCATTAGAACCAGCTTATATATTGCCCTGCATCAAAATTCATAGAATCTGTCGTGTTCAAGGCATTGCCAAGCAAAAGCAGCCATGTGGGCAATTGTAAATGTACAGTTGCAAAGAACCCTGCCAGTTTTACACCAATGTAGCCCCATTGCCTTCAACAGCATTACTCCTGATTTACACCAGCAAGAGTGAGATAAAGCTGGCTCTATATACAAATAACATACCCTACGTTATTTTAAGGCATTACATAAAACCTAGCATTTTTCTTGTGATTGATAACGTCCACACTCAAGCCATGTTGGGATGATTTTTGGGATCCAGTGGGGCCATCTTATTCTGTTAGTTATAAACTAACACCTGCCCCAGGAGGAAGAATACAGCTTCACTGTTGTTGGAGCATAGCTCGCCATTGATTCACCTACAAGAGGAAACTTAACACACATATTCTGACATCCATTAGGATTTTGCTCCTTTACTGATGTCTTTTGCCCCATAGATGTCTTTTTAAGTAGAGTATTTTGTCTTGCAACATCCCAGAATGCCTTGTCCATTTCAAATGGCTATTTAAAAATATTTGAGTAGACGCTCTCTGAAAACTAAGTGATTGGACAACAAAATGGCAAATGAAATTTAATGATGATAAATGTAAAGTAATGCACATTGGAAAAAATGATCCCAACTATACATACAAAATTATGGGGACTAATTTAGCTATAACCACTCGAGAGAGAGATCTTGGAGTCACTGAGGATAGCTCTCTGAAAACATCCACTCAATGTACAGCAGCTGTCAAAAAAGCAAACAGAATGTTAGGAATAATTTAAAAAAAGGGATAGAGAGTAAGACAGAGAATATCTTATTGACTCTATATAAATCCATGGCATGTCCACATATTGAATACTGTGTAGAGATGTGGTCGCCTCATCTCAAAAAAGATATATGGGCATTGGAAAGGGTTCAGAAAAGGGCAACAAAAATGATTAGTGGTTTGGAACAGGTGCCATATGAAGAGAGATTAAAAAGACTGGGACTTTTCAGCTTAGAAAAGAAGAGACTATGGGGGGATATGATAGAGGCCCATAAAATCATGACTGATGTGGAAAAAGTGAGTAAGGAAAAGTTATTTACTTGTTCCCATAACATAAGAACTAGGGGTCATCAAATGAAATTAATAGGTAGTAGTATGTTTAAAACAAAGAAAATGAACAAAATGAAGTTTTTCTTCACTCAGCACCCAGTCAACCTCTGGAACTCCTTGCCTGAAGATGTTGTGAAGACCAGGACTTTAACACTGTTCAAAAAACAACTAGATAAATTCATGGAGGTTAGGTCCATCAATATTTATTAGCCAGGATGGGTAGGCATGGTGTCCCTAGGCTGGAAATGGATGACAGGAGAGGGATCAGTTGATGATTACCTGTGCTGTTCACTCCCTCTGGGGCATCTGGCATTGGCCACTATAGGAAGACAGGATACTGGGCTAGATGGACCTTTGGTCTGACCCAGCATAGCCGTTCTTATGTTCTTAAGTGATGGCACACTGGACTGAAATGCTTAAGTAGCATGTTTGGCGTTTGGATGTGAGACAAGATCTCATCATGCATGAATTAATTATAAAGAGTTCAATCCGGTGAAGTACTTAGCACTCTGGCCCTGATCTAGTAAAACACTTTAGCCACGTGTTTAAACATGTGAGCAGTTTGCTTGACTTCAGTGGGGATATTTATGGGCTTAAAGCTAAGTATGTAAGTTCTTTGCCAGATTGGGGCCAACTTGCTTGGTATTTTGCAGGACTGAGTCCAGATAGTCAGTAGAGTGGTGGAGGCTATGCAGAGGCTTTGTTGTGAGAACTATCTGCGGCTTTAGTTTCTCAACTAGGCCACCGAGAATTCCTGGTACAGAACACTTTTAAAGATCTGGGTGTAGCTGAGGAGAAACATCTATAAGCAATTGAAGATATTGAATTGCAGTATTTATACCTTGACCAGGATGAAACGTGGAAAGACAGATGAGGAAAATGGCAACCATGATGAATCAGTCTGAGGAATCGGGAGTAGAAATGAATTTGCATGGCAAAAGTCATACTGAGCTAAATAATTAGGAACAAATTCTTCTTGCAGATATTCATGTTCATCTCCAAATAAGTTCATTGAGAGCTGCACGTGTAAAAGGATTCCCCAGAAAATGAAAAACTATCTGAAAATGCGGTAGCCTTGTGGGAAAGTATGTATTTATTATTGCATACTGCAGTTCTATTAGCCCCAGTAATAAAGATTTTAAGGGCATTGGACACTCCAGAAGATGGAGTTTAGGATGGGAAATATGTTTGTGAGAAAAAGAAGATGCATAATTTTGCAAAGATATTGTGAGGCAAATGTCACGGAGAATTCAGCTATTTTTCTTGCAGCTTTTAGAAAATGTGTGCACACAATTCTAGCAGGATGATATCACAGAGATTTTAAAAGAATAACCTGAGGCAATTCTGAACTGCTTTCACATCAAAACAAAATGAAAGAATACATCCATATTTCAAGGGAACAAAAACCAGATACACGCCTCCCTTCCCCAGCCCCAACATAACACAGAATCAAAGTAAAATGTTATCTACTGTAAGCTGAACTTGCTAGGATCATTTCATTCATGCCCTGTGCCCAAAGTTGGTCCATGTTTCCAGGCATAGTGTTATGAACTAAATTGATCAACACTTGAAAAGTAACTTGAGGAGACAATACCGTGCTGCCTATACTGCATGCCATGTTCTTTCAAAGAATTAGGCTTGAGTATATATCTCATAGATGGTTGTTCATAGAGTAATGTACAGACTGTATGCTCTATAGTTCTTCACCAGTGACTTGAACTCTAAACAGCTAATCTGTGTTGGCCCAGATCCTTGTTTTCCCATTAGAACAATACTTTACCAGTAGAAATGGGCTTTCAAAATGAGTACACATTTTTGTGGCCTAAACTGGTGAAATGTATTATCTGTGGCACCAATGGACACATGAATAACTTCTCAGGAGTCCTAAGTCCTTGATCAATTTGCGTACGTATGTATATAAATTAACATAATGAATCATGAACCATATAGCCATTATTATATTTAACATGTTACTGATCTTTCATGTGAAAGATGACTTTTTTCCTCTTTTAATTTCCCCCCCATTTGCTATGTTCTTTCACTCAGACAATTTCCTTCTAACAGTGCTAATACTCATTTTTTTCATTGCCCACACCTTCCATGATGTTCTCCCATGTTTCAAGGCGGGGTAGAGGGGTGGGAGAAATGTCATTTCTTGTATTAGTCCTGTACATCCTAAGTATAGCCTTTAAATAGTCTCTTCTCTATCTCACAGTTCCACAATGTTGGTGCAAGAACCTTCTTCCCTATAGCTATTCCCTTCTAAAAGAGTGTTTCTGTGCCTTTCCACCACATTGATACCATTTTGTTTCAAACCCAGATGAAAAATTGTCACTATTGTATATTTTTTTCTCCAAGACATCCAAAATTGATAAACACATTCAATAACGGGCCTTGATGACTAACCCACGGTAACACAGGAAGTCTCTGACCAAGCCAAAAGTTAACCATAGATTTCCACTGCTTCCAAACCAACAAAAACCATTCTTCTCTTATCCTTGTTGTTATTTTTGTATCACCTCCAATTATTTCTCAGGAACACTATTCAGCACCTTCCATTTGATTAAGGGATATCTACCATGAGAGATGCTTACTCATGGAATTGCTTTGGGGATTGTAGAGATTCTCTGTATTAATTGGCCTCAGAACAGCAGCAGCAGCTGCCCTGAAGTTATACTTGACTTCACAACCGTTTTTTTAGGGAATACTGGCGTAGGCAGTTTACATTAGATTGTAAATAAATGTAATTTCACATAGTCTTAGTTTAAACACCAAGTGAGTTATCTCAGAATCATTGGTAATAGGCAGAAAACATTCCTCCAGGTAGTAATTCTCCTCTAGCTTATTTGTAGTCTGGATGTCTTTCTGATTTTCCATTTTTTATTTTTGCCAGGTGGAAACTCTAAAAATACTGAAGCCTGTCAGTAACCTGTGCTGAGTTTGGAAATGGGGTTGTGAGAACCTCTTCTACAATCTCCTGGATTCTTGAGGAGGGCAGCAAGGGAATCCCAGAATCTCAGAGAAATGGAAAGAAGTTCATATGGCTCTGTATATCATAGCCAAAATCAAGCCATCAACAAAACCTTGGGGCTGAGATATTAGTGTATCTTTTGGTCTGGGCTGACTTAATACTGCGCTAGTGAAGCAAGGCTGTAAAGTGAAAAAAATCAGCAAACAGATCTGCAGATGATCCATGCCTTTCAAACCTGTACTATTAAGTGGGGGTGATTAACTACAGCTAAAACTAGATGGAAAATTCTGAGGCCAAATATTTCAGCTGAATTTTTCCATAATTAACCTGTTATGCTCCAGATATGGAGTCTCAAAGAAGAGCATAACCTATAGGAAGTGCTAAGCACACATGGGGGAGTCAAGGTCCATGTCTGAGTCAGGCCATTAGCATGGTACAGAACCAAGATCTTTTTTTTGCATTCTATAATGCAAAAGCAGTGGCTTCTGCCCCCTCATCACAGGAAGACTCATTCCTATGCGTAGGAAGGTACCACACTCCTTGAACGGAATCCAATATTGGAAAGCAATAAAGGAGTTGATTAGCTGCTAAAAATTACAATAACTTAACATATTCCAGGTTAAAGTAATAATATATGCAGGTAGATTTTAGTCCAGTAGTCCTGGCGTTAACAATAAGCCTTGTGGTCAAATATTCCAGCAATGCAAAGCCAGGTGGTGAGAAATCTTCTGTAGCCTAGGGATACTGCAAGCTTCTCCTTAGCCTTTTCTGTCCCCCACTGAAAGGGAAATGGATGGTTATGCCTCTTTGTACTTGGCCAGGACACAGGCATATCTCGGTGATACCTGGCTGCCAAAATGACCCATTGGGCCCAGTATAACGCAGCGCATAAAGGTCACTTTGCCTGCCCTCCTTCCTGTTCTGACCACAGTTCAGACACAGCCCAGGATTCCAGCCATGTTTTTTGTTTGCTTGGTTTTTTAATCTTAAACGGCCTTGGAGGCATTGACTAAAGCTAAACCATGCTCTTGGAAATACATACACAAAATCCATGAAAGTTAAAGAGAATTTTGCATATCTATATCTATATCTATATCTATATCTATATCTATATCTGAGGGCAGATTTCACCCCTTTGGTATGTAAGCTAATCCAATGTTCTGAGACCCCAGATGAAAGACTGTATGTGCTGCAATATGTAAGCACAGCAGGCAGAATTACAATCTCTCTGGCAGCCTCACCTCAGAATTTCCCTGCTTTTGTGGGTTTACGTCTGACCTGTAATGTTATCTGAGCACATTCAATTAACTATAGTTGCTGTTTAAAGTCTCTGACATTATCATTTTTATACCTCATACCAGTGGTGGTCATTATAATGGTTTCTGAGATCAGTGCAATTCATTCTGGACTCAAAGTTAATCTCATGGAAAATCCAATCAGTAAATTGATTAGGTATTAAATTACATTCTTTGTTAATGTTCTCTTTTCCTTTCCTTACAGTTCAAAGAAACCATTATGCGGTTTTTTTCTCTCTCACACCATCGCTCTTCCCGCTCCCCCACTTCCATTAGTATTATTGCACAGTTAAACTGATTGGTATGGCAGTGGTGAATTCATTACTATACTTTACACAACCCCCCCCCCAAAAACCCAACAGTTCAATGATTAGGTAAAGGTGGGAAAGGTTAAATACATTTAATAAAGTGGCTGGTCCCAGTTTTGCTCAGTACCAGGGGAGCCAACAGTCTCCACAGGCCACTAGGCAAAGTGTGTGTGCAGGGCTGGCTTCATGCTCCTAGAAAGGGCGGGGCCTTCGATAAAAGGGGCGGGGTCAGGGAAACCAGCCCTCCGTGCTACCCTCCCACTTCAGACCTGAGAGCTGCATGGAGCACACAGCGTAGTGTGGCGCTCTGGCATCAACTTAAAAGGCATGGGGCTCCAGCCACCACCACTGCAGTAGCAGTAGTGGCAGCCAAGAGCTCTGTGCCCCTTTGGGCCCTGGGACAGCTCAGTAGCTTTAAATTTTGACCTGTTTTTCAGTGATGCCTGTCCTACATGTGCTGCAGACATTAATGTCTATTGACAATATTGCTGGTATTAAAGTCCACTGTAGCTGTAAGCCCCTCTAAATTGGTTGTCACCATACTTTGGAAATGATTTTGCCATAGGCCATTCCTAGCAGTTAACTTTGGGTAACAAGTGATTTTTGAAGACAGTTTTTTTTTCCTTTTTATTTCTGGTCAACACCTGGTTTCATAATGGACTACATTGAGTCCTGCTGTTAATGAGAGTTGTGTTAGTTTATGCCAGGGATGAATTTGGTCTGGTGTACTGAAGTTCTAGAATGAAATCCAAGCACCTTGACAAAATATGCAAGTTCCTGAAGCCTAACTTCGCAATGATTACAGAAATTTGGTCTCTGATAGTGCCAAAGTTGAGGGTGAGAGATGAGCCCTGTGCCTACTTATCCTGATTGGCTTACTTTATGTTAGAGCTGTGTTAATGGCTATTTCATACATTACATCTCCTGAGTAAAAGCCTACACCCACTGAAATCAATGAGAGTTGTGCCATTGATTTCAATGGGACCGGGTTTCCATCCCTGTGACTTCACCTATCCCATCTGGCCGTTGGCTTCTTTGCTCTACCCACCCATTATGTGTTTTCTTTTATGTTGTAAGATCTTTGGTCCAGGGATTATAATTAATTATATATTGATTAAGTACCTACCACTGCATGGCCCAACCCAATCCACAATGTAAATGTTAAATAATAACAATCATAAACATATGTAAAGTAGAAGATCTCATCTTTATCAGCATATCCCTAAATAGGCTATGAGAAACCGTGTTTTTGCTCTGTAATCATCCAATTTTGGTTTGCATTGGTTTAGTGCTCCCAGATCCACGCTTACAACATTGAGATCCCCAAAATCTCCAAGTTCAATCACCATTTCTACTTTTGTTTTTATTTCAATTTCATGGTGAGATCAGGCTTTTAAAGCAAACTACAGATTAGCCTTTTATCAAAACTAGTCGAAGTTCAGGAGGAGGTTGGGGGGTTCTGTGATGAAAGGTGAATTCCTGGCCATGTTGCCCTCTCAAGTCTTGGGACCCTCAAACCCACGTCTTCACTCCTGACCTCTACACAATTTTACTTTCCTCACTGATTTATCAGCTGACATCTTTCCCTGGCAAAAGATACTTGCTTTTGTAAATGTTGGCAGGAGTAGACTCTTGGTTTCCAAAAGGATAAGCCAAACCTGACTTGGGTGAGTCTTCTCCAGAACTTCTGACACAGCACACACCCATTTACTAACAGCCCTTAATCACAGTTATCAGCTATTTTGCTACCACTTATTGGTTTCAGAGTCATTTGCCACATGCCAGTGGTTACTGTCTCACAGGAGAAGGAGATTACTGAGTATTTGTAAATTACTGCTGAGGAAGCTGTCAGTGAAACTGGCGCCAAATTTTTTCACAGCTCTGTGGAAGAGTCAGTATCCATCTTTGGAACTGGAAAGCAAAATAATTCTCCAAACAGATCATCCTCAGCAATACACTACTTAATTATTAATTTTACTTACTGCTTCTCCATCCCGATAGAAAAATTTGTTGCTGTAGCCTGAGCAAGTGTTAACTTAAGTGGGAGAGGGGCTAGGAGTATATTAATTAGACACAGCGTGTATGGTGCCAATAACATTACAGACAACTGTTTGCGTCTTTGATCTTGGTTTCCCAGATAAAATATACAATGAAAATGTAATAAATAATGACTTCGTAAAGCAAATATGAGAATGTAACAATAAAAACAATAACTTGCCTTATCTGAGACAACAAATAACGGGATTTCACCAGCACACATATAGTCTTGCTTGTTTTAGTACAAATGCCACGATTAGAATGGACATGATGCATAATTCAAAATATCTAATTTGTTGGGGCCATTAGTTTGGCATCAGTTGCTGTGAATTACATATCCTATGACTAGACTACACAATAATACAATAAATGGTCGCAGACTTTAGAAAAGAGATAGAAATGTGGTTGTTTTTGTTGTATTAGCCATAGAAAAAAACCGTTTCCTTGTACTGTTTACAGGGTCTGAAATGTAAAAGAAGTTTAAGATAAAACCTTAAATTTTTTTAAACTGGTGCCTGCAGCAATATTACTGTTTTTCAGGCAATATACTTCAGATATGTACATTATTGAATCTGGGCAATTCATAGCTGGGTATCATAGGGGGAGCCTGACATCACCTCCTCTATGGAGAGCCATGCATTGTGGTGGTGCATTTGTATGCAATCCCAGCCAAATTTCTGTGCACAAAACCATTCTTCTTTTTACTCAGCCACATGCTTGTCACACAAATCCCCACAGAATAATCAGTTACTACACAGCAAAGCCTGTTAGTGTTTCAAGATCCAAATCTCCACCTTTCCTGCCATTCAGAGATGTATTTTAGGCTACCAGAGCCTAACCAGATTGATAGTTCTGTCACAATCTCTCAGGTTCAGATGTTTGTTTGAAGCTTTGCCCCTCCCCCTTCTATATTTGTAGAGGTGTTTCTAACTCTATTGAGTAAGCTTTGGCTCTTCTCTGACACAGCCAGACCTGTGCACAAAGTGGATTGATTGTAGTAGGGACAGGAATTTAAAGTCCCGTCCCTTTTTACTGCAGTATAAAGTTCATTTTGGTCACAAAACTCCAGACTGAATAGTACCTTTGAGGTAAACTAATGCAAAATTTATCTCTCCAATTGAATATTACATGTGTCTGTATTTAATCTCCCAGGGCTAACTGTTAGACATGCTTTTGCCAGGATATTTCCACTGAGTTGGTGTCAAAATGCAAAATTAGTAATTAATAAAGTGAAGGAAGGAAAAAAGGAGAGCTGTGAGTTACTGAAAGTGATGGGCATGATATATGAATATCATTAGCTCTTCCTTAAAGAACATTTATGTGATTATATGTATGTGAAAAGGCAATGCAGTATTTTAGTATTTCTCTAGTCACTGGAACACTCTGAAGCAGATGGACTGTGTGACTGATGATTCAATAATTGCACTAATTAAAAATGTTCACGCTTTTAATTTTTCCCCCTCACATTCTGTGAAGAGCTGAGGAATGAAATGGTTTTGTCATTGTCAGCAGATAGATAATTGAGTTTGCTTTGATTTCCTGGGGTGCCCCTTCCCCATCCTCCTGCTGTGGACTGACAACTCCAGAAGCGCAAAAGAAAATTTGAATCAACCCCAACTGTCTTAAAGGACAGAAATATCACAGAATGATTCCTCTTTCCCTCACCATGTTCACTTGTGAGCACTCAGCCAGCAACCTACCTCACTAGAAGACAGCATGCATTTGCTTTTCTGCCAACTTACTTCCTCCCATGATACCATTACCTAACTGAGACTTTGAAAAAGAAGCCTTACTCAAACACAGGTACTTCCAGTACTTCAAGCATGAAGCTACATAACAATCTAACAAAGAACAATGAAAAAAAATGGTGGGCGTAAGATAAGCAAACAGAGATTTACAGCCGAGACAAATTTAGCAGATCACCTACTGGCTTTACCAGAAGGAGGCTCCTAACCCGCCCCCACTAGGGGGAGAAAAGCTAGCTTTGAAGCATGAGGTGCTAATATAAGTCTTAGTTCTAATAACACGCATACATTAGAGCAAGTTCATTATCCAGAGGAGGATTTGCTGGTTGAATCTTGACACCAGTTCCAGAGTGTGGAACAGGGCTCAGGGCTGGGGTAGAGGGTTGAGGTGCAGGGTTGGGTGAGGGTTCCAGCTATAGTGTGGGCTCTGGGCTGGTACTGTGGATGAGGGATTTGAGTTCAGGAGGCAACTCGGGGGACAAGGGTTTCAGTGTGCGGGGAAGGTGTGGGCTCCAGGAGGGTGTGTGGGTGAAGCAGAGGCAGAGCAGGGAATTGGGGTGCAGGAGGTGGGTTCTGAATGCAGGTCTGGGCAGTGTTGACCACAGGCAGCCTTGGGATGGAGGAAGTCTGCATAGCTCTCAGGAAGTAGCTGGCCAATGGGAGCTGCAGAGCCAGTGCTCAAGGGGATACCTGGGGTCAGTGGCAGTGCAGGGAACACCCCTCTGCCCCATCCCCAGCTGGCTCTAAGAACTACATGGAGCTGGGCTCCGAGCCTGCTCCAGCCAACTGGACTTTGGTCAGCTACACAGACCGGAGCTGCCAAGGTTTCTTTTTGATCAGGCATTCTGCTCACTGGACCAAAGAAATGAATGCAAATGGCTCTATTAGTACCCCAGTTGGGGTTCATTCACAGTGAAGATAGACCAGAATTTGAGTCCATGTTTCAATGCTGCTCTATTTTTTTGTACACAGTGGAAAAGCTTCAAGAGGATTAAGACACGCTTCTTCCCTGGAACACCCCCACAGGGCAAGGGCTTGAGGAACTCACCTGTAACGAGGGTAAGCAAAGCTACCATCACATCTAGCAGAGCGGAGAGATGAAGCCAAGGGAGTACCCTAACCACTGGTTAATAAAGAAGGCAGCACCACATTCTTCTCTCCTTTTGTGTGACTAGTTGTTCATTTCCTTTGCTTTGTTTTTTTTAAGTGACTTAGAAACCAAAAGAATAATTCAAACTGAAATGATGAGTTTGTCAAATTCGTCAATATGTTAACTTTTAAAGAACATATAATTTTGGTTTAAGCTTAACTGAACTTTTTATTTTTTCCCCCCAAAACTGCCAGAGATCTCCAAAATCAGTAAATCAACCAGATTTACTTTTAATCAACATCTTGCAATTGTTTTCCTTGGTCTCAGGTTTATCATTGTATTTTGGTAGCATGACTTCGATGCCACCATTTTCTGTTTGGTTGTGGCATAATATATAGAACATGGCATTTTTCAAGAGGCATGGTTGTGCTGTACAAACCTCTATGAAGGCACAGGTGGGAAATAAGGAAGATACACTCCAGGGATCTGCAAATTAGCATATCACATAATTAGCTACATTCTGACAGTATCAAGGAGAAAATGTCAGTCAAACATGTGCAACCCTGCTTGAAAGAAGCAGATCTTTTTGGAAGTACTATTGCACAATAGAGGTTTATACCCAGCAGTGAAACTACATATGGCTTCAACCAAAATCCTCTATTCATATAACAACACAGATGGGAATTTGGATCTGAAGGTGAATTTTATTGGCTGGGACCTATCTTTAAAATGGGCTGACCCAAAAGCCTGCTTCCTAATACACTCAAATACTGGGTAACTCTGGATTGAGATCCATATGCTGTGGTCTGAGCTTGTTTCTAATTGTGCCCAGCAACATTGAGAATCTTCCAATTAGAGCAGAAACTACAGGAAACAGCACTGCAAAGAGGCATAAAATGAAACAGAGATTATTTGGACTTCTCTATTATAGCAGGATCTCGAGGAGGAAGTAGGTGGCTAAGCTAGGGTGCAAAACAGCCAGTTTTGAAGGTAATGTAGAACTAATTCTCAAATAGCATTCAAAATACAGCAGTGCTGAGGAGTACAATGTGAGACATTTAATGGCATCATGCTCCAATCTGCCAAGAACAGAAGTAGTTTAAATAACATGGCCTTGTCTCATGAGTGCCAGTTGGGGGGAAAAATGGGAAAAAACATCAAAAATTAAAAAAAAAAAAAGATGGATGGGGGGGCGGGAAATTGCTACCATTCCCCCTCCCAGTTCAGGCACTTCACATCAATCAAACCACTTTTGCCTCAAAGTACCTTGGTGACTCATTGTTCATAATTAGTACCTACTTAGCATTAGGATTGTTTTTGTGCATCAGTGCCCCCACATGAAAAAAGCAAATTAAAGCCAGATGTGACTGTTCTACAGTATTACTGCATAAGGAGGAGGGAGATAAAAAGGTGAAAACAAACTCACAAAAGTTGGCAAAGCAGAGCCTATGCAATTAAAATGCAAATCTAGCTCTATTAACTAAAATAGTTCTTGTATAATACCCAATAAAGGCAAAATCCACCCCAGTCCGGAGAGGCAACAAAAATTAAATATAGCCCTTCTGCCAGATGGAGCCGGTAGCAACTAGGGCTGGGTTCAATATCTACAGGTTCCTTTCCATTGATACAATACAAAACCAGATTGAGCCCCCGCCTAAGAACCTGTATGCCTCTGAGAGGCAGTACTTCATCACACACTAAGACAAAGTCTGAGTACAGGGAAAAAAACTTTTAACAAAAGGAGGGAAGTCAGTCAGTCTTAATGCGAGAAAACACCACAAACAGGTATTCATAAACATAAACCATGAGTAAAAGACCTACTCCCAAGTAGGTTGGAAAGTATCAATTTTCCCCTTCAGTTCTTAATTCCAGGAACCCAAAAGCACCCTTGCAGGTTAGGCAGAAACACTACCCCATATCAAGGGATTTCAGCTCTGATTGAGCAATTAATACAATAAAAGAGGCTCCTAATGAAGCCTATTAAGTGCTATTCTTTGAATAGTGTAGAAAAACAGGTTAAGCCAGTCTAGAGAGGACCATGGCAGGGGGATGCAGTGCCCTGGACAGGGCATCTGTCTCTACCCCTCTTACTTTCAAGGGCTTTGGTAGTCAAGCACCTGGTTCAATGAGGTTCTCTGCTAAGAGTGAGCCTCCCCATTTGGAACAGGATAAGCACAATCCCATTTCCCTCCATTCCCACAATAATCCTTATATTGATTATAATATTTCAGTATTCCTGCATTCAGTAATAATGTGATTTGTGACCCAGCACCAACCAAGTTGATTACAAGGAGCAAAATATAGTTCTATCTGATGAATAGCTAAGCAAAGAAGAAAGGAACTGTATTTACATAACCACACCCAGAGTCTCTCCCCCTTCCAGCTAGCTGTCAGGGAAGTTTTCATTCAGACCTTGCTTACACAAATAGATTATACCATAGCCATATAAACACTTTAGGTGTGATCACTCACACAAAACTAGGTTTGCTATGGTGTTCTACAAATATTTTTGCAAATGAATAAGTGGGGAAATAGTTCATTTGAATGGCTGCAGAAATATACATAAAAAGGGCTCTGCATGGAGTCCTTCCCTCCTGAAAGAATACCGACGATGTCAAACATTTTTCCTTATCCCTAAATAGCTTCAATTTTGATAAATTGGCTTAAAAAATAGTCAAAAGAGACTACTTAATCCTTGTTGAAAATACCATTTTAGTAAATTCAGTTATTATTTAGCCAACCTTGATTGGCACCTCACTTGCTAATCACAGCAGTGAAACCAAGAAATGCAAACTATGTCTCTTGAGCTACCCCTCTCACCTCTAGGGTTGGCCTTTCCAGAAGGAGGCCAATATACATTGGTAATACAGTGAAGACAAGATGACAGTGTGTAAACAAATAAAGGATTCCAGAACTGCCAACTTTGCACCTTTTACAAGCTCTAAAACACAATCCAAAATTGGTTACTGAGCATAAGATAAAGTCACATATGTTCCAATGGTAGTAGGAAATAAGCTAATTAATTTGCCCTTTATAATTATGTTTAAGCCATATTATCATAGATCATAGAAGCCACTGGGAGGAGCCAACTAGCCTGTGTACATTTTCATTTGCTTTTGAAAGATATAAAATATTTAAGAATAAAATTAGCTACATGTTGTTCTTGGCTTTTAGCCTTCAGTGTGACTGGTACCAGTATAAACTCCATGTATAGACAAAGAAAGCTGCAGTTTGCCTGGGTGGAACTTATTCCAAGATAAAAACATAAGACTGGACATTCTGGGACAGAACAGCATTCATATGAGGAAAGGTTGAAAAGACTTGGAGTGTTCAGCTTCAAAAAGAGCCCAATGAAGGGGATATGACAGAGGTCTATAAAATCGGGAATAGTATGGAGAAAGTGAATGGAGAATTGTTATTTGTCTCTTGCCATAACACAAGAACTAGATGTTACCTGATTAAATTAATGGGAAGCAAGTTTAAAGCGAAATAAACTACTTCACACAATGTAGAGTCATCCCTGTTGCAATAGGATATTGTAAAGGTCAGAAGTATAAGTATTCAAAAAATAATTAAATAACTTCTGGGAGAATAGGTCCAGCAATGGATACTAGACAAGACAGTCAGAGATGCAATCCCATGCTCCAGGTATCCCTAGCCCTCCAACTATCAGAAGCAGATGCTTTCAGAACATTACCCATGATACAACCAAGTTCTACCTTGAATAACAAGTGCTAATTTAGACCCCCCCATTATTTTGTATGTATAGTTGAGATTTTTTTTTTTAATATGCATTACTTTGCACTTAATATTGAATTTCCTCTGCAGTTTAAGAAACTCCTTTTGTAACTCTTTGCAATAAGCTTTGGACCTAACTGCCAATTAATTTGGCATCCTTGGCACCTTTTGCCACCTCACTCTTTACCCCATTTTCCAGATCACTTATGAATATGTTTAACAGCACTGATCTCAGTGTAGATTCCTGGGTGACCTTGCTCCTTATCTCGCTTCATTGTGGAAAATGATCATTTATTACTACTCTTTGTTTTCTATCTTTTAAGTAGTTACTGGTGCATAAGAGGATCTTCCCTCTTATCCCATTAATGTTTATTTTGAGAAGAGTATTTGGTGTGGGACTTTGTCAAATGCTTTCCAAGTTCAAGTTCACAATATTGACTAGCTTCAGAGGAGTAGCCGAGTTAGAGTACGTCTACACTTGCTCCCTAGTTTGAAATAGGGATGCAAATGTAGCTGACCGAAATTGCTAAAAACTGAGGAGTAACGTTAATTTGAACCAAGGGGTTTGATTCGAACTAATGCGGCCCGGAGCACACTTCCTGGTTTGAATCAGCTGGCGAACGGACTAGCGTGCGGACGAGATTATGCTAATGAAGTGCAGGATATTTAAATCCCCGCTTCATTAGCAATTTCGGTCAGCTACATTTGCCTCCGTAGCTCGAACTAGGGAGCAAGTGCAGACATACCCTGTGTCTGTAACAGGAAAAACAACAAATAGTCTAGCAGCACCTTAAAGACTAACAAAACATGTAGATGGCATCATGAGCTTTCGTGGGCACAACCCACTTCTTCAGATGACAGGAGTGTTGGAAGTCCAGATCCAAGAAACCTTGGAATCTTGAATATTGACTAGATCAGCCTTGTCCATATGCTTATTGACTCCCTCAAAGAATTTTAATAGATTGAAGAGGTATGTTGACTCTGCTCTGTGTTGATCTATGTGGCAGATAATTTCGTTCTTTAGTATAGTTTCAGCCAAGTTGCTTGGTACTGAAGTTAGGCTTACAGGTTTGCCTATTTTTAAAAATACAGGTTGGACCTCCCTAGTCTGGCACTCTTGGGACTGACCGGTCCTAAATGAGGGAATTTCCAGGCCCTCCCAACATAGCCCGTGCTGTCCTGCGCTCCTGCTAGTGCTCCAGCCTAGCTCTGCTGCTGCCTGCCCAGCTGTGGCTGCTGCTTGGGTCAGAGCTCCACAGCTGGGAATGGATCTCCCTGGCTGCCACCAGGGCCAGAGCTCCATGGCTGGGGCCAAAGTTCTGCTGCTGCTGGAGCTCTGTGGCTACTGCTGCCTCTGCGGCCAGGGTCAGAGCACCACGGCGGCTGCTGCCATCCCCGAGCTCCACAGCCGGGGCCAGAGTTCCACAGCTGCCCCTGCTGGGCCCCTACTACCACCTGGCCACAGAGGGTAGAGCTGCCACCTGCACTGCCCGCCCCTCCGCCCCTCGCCCCCTGGCTCCCAGCTGAGTCTCCGAGCCCCACCCTGCCACTCCTGTCCTGTGGCCCAACCTCCCTATACCTGGCCTCTGTGGTCCAGGAACATCCATGGACCACAGATGTTGCCGGATCACAGTGTCCTGGTTAAGGGAGGTACAACCTGTAGGTCCTTTAGGTATGCTCCTGTCACCTGGTACAGAAGACGGTTTAAGTGGTGGTTAACATAACACAGTTAGTAATTCTGTAACATTATATTTGAGTTCCTTCATGGATATTGGGTGAATACCCTCTGATCCTGGTGACTTATTATTATTTAATTCATCAATTTGTTCCCAAACCTATAGACTTAACCAGTACAACTTACAGCTTTCCTTCTCTGCACTGTGAGTCAGTGCTGGTGCAGCTATATTGCAGGCTGAAAATGGGGCTGTCATTGTAGATGAGATCTCAGAAAGCTTATGCTGGAGGCCATTCTGCAATCAGCAATTGCATTAGGCCTAGGATAGTGAGACTTCCTAGCCTGACTATGGGGCCCGGGAGGGCACTGAAAGGTGGGGCTGAAATGCCATTTTTGATTAAATGTATTTCAAAAACTAACAAATTATATTTTAAAAAAACCCATGAACTATTCTGGGGAGCAGAAACTGGAAACCAGTATTTTTGCACAAATACCTCTTTAGGCCATGCTTGTCCTCTTTAATACTCTCCAGTAGGGGGTAGATTTATTCCTGCACTCAGTCCTTCTGTTCTCGCATGAAGAATAGACCTGTTGAGCAGAAAAAAATCCATTTAATGCCGCTAACTGAGGTGATTTGGGTTTTGTTCTGAAGTCCATCCAACTACAGTTTACTGGCATTTACATTTCAGAGGAAGACTCCGCCTACACTTAGGATATCTTGAGAGTTTGCTAGGGCACCTTTTATGGGGTCCATTGATGTTAATTTCAACAATCCAGTTGTCAGATAATATTTAGTGGGAGGTACAATTATCTTCTTCCTAGAGAAGAGCAGCAGAATATGCTTAATAGCAGGGCTACTCAACATGCGACCCGTGGCCCATTTGTTTGCGGCCCGCGGGTGGGAGCTAAAACAAAAAGTAGTCAATATCATGGTCTTCTGTTGATATGCATTTTAATAGTTAAATTCCTGGACTGTCATTGCTCATTAAAAGTGCTGACATATAGGTGGAAATCGGGTAAATATTGCATTTTATTAATATAATCAGAACTGACTTAAAAGGGGCCTGTGTGTTGTGTAGTCTTGCCTTAATTTTTGTATTCATGCTCTTCAGTGTGAAAGAAGCTATTTGCATATATTTGCATGTATATTTGCACGTATATGCAACCACACTTAAGTCATGGCCCTCGGCATTTTGGCTCCCAGGGCTTCCAAAGTTGAGCAGCCCTGCTTAATAGTGTGTTGTAGGACCACAGAAAAGGGGTTTTCTTCTGAAGTGTTAGGCTTACTCCCCCAACAGTGTAATAGCACCTATCTGCTAAATTTCCAGGGCTCAGCAGTTAAACATGGCTTTCTTTTGGCTGGATCTAGCTTCAGGTTTACATATGTCAAAGCTATGATAGCATGTTGATTAGTGTACACAGTCCTCTGCCTGGAAAAATTTACGAAAATATTCTTTATTTTCAACGACTCTTCCCCACTTGTTGTACAACTAATGTCTCTCTGAATCGTTTCCTTGCGCTGCTGTTTAGTGGACTTCAGCATTACCTGCTCTTTTTTTAGGATGATAATGCAGTTGTGATATAACCTTGCCTTAGGCTATATTGGCACTTAAAAAAAAGTTTCTATATGTGTTGCAGCCAGTGAGACGATGCCAGTTTCTTCAGAGCTCATCTATATTTTAGAGAGGTAAAGAAGAAACAAAACAACAAAAAATTGCCTCCATGGAAAATTTCTGCAGTCACTGATAGCAAATAAATAAAATCTAATTTGCATATAGATGTTGAAGCTTGCAACTCTATTTTCCCCTGAGACCGCTCTTGTTGTTTAAATGTGTACACAATCTGGCACTGGACTGGCCAGCCCCCGATAAAAATAAAATTGAAACTTTGGGATGTCTGCATGTGGCACATCTTCTTAAATGATCAACTTACGTACAGAAAAAAGGGCAGGACAAGGTCACACTATCTAAAAGAGGGTGAGGAAAAGGGGAAGAAGACAGGAGCAAGAGAAATATAAATGGACCTGTGAATAATTAGCATCTTTGATCTTTTTTTTCATCAAGTGACAGGAGCTTTATGACAGTGGTGGGAGGGAGTTGATATTGAAGAAATAAAGAATGGCTGTGTGCGTATGTGTGGCTGTGTGTGTGTGTGAGAGAGAGAGAGAGACAGAGAGAAACACAGAACATCATTAACATGGCTGAAAGGAGGCTGCAGAGGTGAAGATGGCTGAAGTGAGACGAGAGATGAACTGAACTGGAGGGGAGAGAGAGAGATGAGTGAGAAAACTGAAAGAACAGGGGGAACAAAGAAATGAAAAGGAAGATAGAAAGAAAGTTAGTCAGATGTGGAAGAAAGAATGGAACAGGATCTTTTTTCCTTTCTTTCCAATGCACTTTTGTTTCTTTTCAGTACGGAAAGCAGCACCGTTAGAAAATACACTATGCAGTTCAGCAACCATGTGATTTTTTTTCAGGGGAAAAATAACTAGTTGCACAGAAAAAAAAAACAATGCTTATAATTGATTCAGTAATTCTAACCACATACATCCTAAAATTTCAGGCAAAAATCACATATTACAAAAGAGTATTTAAAAGACCTCCAAGGATAAAAATAACCGGCATAATTGAAATACCTGAATAATGTTTCATGCAGTATAAATAGATTAACAATGCAGACATCTAATGTAGAAAGGTTTATTTCCTGGCAGGATCAGAGCTAAATCATTAAAAAAAATCACATAGGAATGAAACCTAGGCTATCTAGCCAGTTATTCACAGAAACAAATTCTAACATCAATTATACATGCACACATAGTTCCTACTGACATTAATGGGAGACATGTCCATAATCAATAGCAAAATGTGTCCTTTAGTGGGGAATTCTGGGGGATGTTGAACAAAAGTGGAAAAAAGAAGTCCAGAGTACTTGATATCACATATGTGACCAGATTTCTGACCTGATAAAAGGCAAATAAAGTGTTTACAGTTTAGAATATGTTGTCTAGGGTGTTTGTGAAGCCAGAGTAGCCTGGACTGTGAAGGTCACAGTTTTCAGACATCAAGCAAAGTCAAGTCTGAACTTAGATTGACTGGCAAGAGAGTGAAAAGTCAGGTACAGCAAGAAATGGTACTGGTGATTTCAGTAATTGGCACTAATTGAATTTGTACGTAGTATGAAGGTAAGGCGCACAGAGCAAGAGAATGGATGATTATGTTCTATAGCACAGTGAGATATTATTGTAATGATTTCCCAATGTACAAACTTGAATGGAGATAAATAATCGCTGCTTATTATGAAACCTCCTGCATTTCTACATTTATAAAAAATTAGGAAATACATAAGAGGTGGATTTTCTTCTCTGTGGGCCTGATGAAACTCTTGCAGTTTGAGTTTTCTATTAATTGTAATGGGAAGTGGATCAGGCCCTATGACACCTAAATATTCCTCTCTGATGGGAACGCTCATAGGATAGGAAAATATCAATCACTCCACCAAGAGATGCTTGTAGCTGGATTCTTCTCTCAAAGGCAGGAATTTGAAACCTCAGAGAGTGAGGTAGCCTTCTAATCCCACTGAGCCAGAGAAATCAGAAACCAACTCAAATGCTCCCCAGGCTCTGCCTCTGCTGTAACTGCATTTGAATCCGCTCTAATGCACAGCAGAAGTTACTTTTGTTAGAAAATAATTTCCACCCTTTTGTTTCCAGAGAGTCATAGATCTTACACCCAGAAGGATCACAATGATCAGTTAGTCTGCCCTTCTGCATAACACAGGCCCCAGAACCTTACCCAGTAATCCCTACATCAAGTCCATAACTTCTGTTTGATTTACATCACATCTTTTAGTGAGCTATCAAGTCATAAGGACATCAAGTGATGGAGAATTTACTACATACCTAGGTTTTGGAAAGGAGGATGTCAATAGGCAAGCTAGTTCCAGGCTCTGTCCCGCCTAGTTCGGCAACATGGTTCCTTCCTAACTCAGGACCAAATTCACCGAGCTCCTACAAATTAATAATTCCAAATGGCTTCTGCAGGTGTTTGAGGAGAAGGGGAAACATCATGTGGCAGACCTCTTTGCTTCTACCTCTGGTACTGGCATTCTTGCATCCCCTTTCTCCTCTCTTTTGTTATCCCTCTGCCCCTAGGGAAGGGGGATATGGCTAATAGAACTTTGGGCTTTAATCACTAGAATTAACCTGAAGGTCAGAATTCCATTTATTTATTAAAATCCCCCAAACTGAACATTATCGCCCTGTTATTCCTTTGACAACTCCAACCCTATGGGTGGTAAGTGTTTTGTTCCATAATTTTTTTTTCAATCATGTTTCTATTTCCAGAAACATGACCCTGACTCTCATGGTCAAGCTTCTCTCCAGGCAATCTGAACAATTTTTATCTTGGCTAAAGTGTAGGAAGTTAATTTCATCATTCCATCAAGCATGTGTATGAATGGTGAAATTAGCACTTACAATAACATCTCCAAAGGAACCAGGAGAGCCATGTATAGCTTATATCCAGAGGTTGTCTGACAATAGGATAGTTATGTCCTTGCACATTTTTTTAGTCTACATCGAGGTGAAAAATGTTTCAAACAGAGAATGCTGCCCAGTTCTGAACTTAACTGATCGTGTTATAGAATATTGTAGGGCCCAATCCAAGCCATCTTTCCTGTGGTCATAGCACATTCCAAAGGAATGAAGTTGAATTAGGAACCTTGATTCACCACTTTGGCTCTCATTTTTATAAGAATATGTGGGAGGTGCATATTTGCTATTTCAAAGCAGATTTTATTTTTACATGGTTAAATAAAGTCAAAGTTATTTTTCCTAAAGCACTAAATGTTAACTCTCCTGTAGAGTCCACATTTTGTTAATTTGAGGTCATAACAACAAATCAAGCCTGCATACTGCTCAATTTGCAGAATCTATTGCCCCGGAGGATCCTTTTAACCCTGGTGAATTCACAGATTTGGGGAAAATTCATGCAAGTCAGAAGGTTGACAGATAAGAATGCTGCCCTGACCCTCAAAGGGCTTGTTATTAAGATGTCATAATGCATGTCAGGAACATTCCAGGCCATTTGAAGTGCAGCTCCTGTCATCAACATGTCATTATACAAGCTGGGAACATTTCAATCCATTCAAAGTGTAGCTCATCAGAACATCTTCCTTGCCTGCCTCTCTGATTGTGTTTACCCGCCCTTTGAACCGCTGGACTGGCTTCTCATTTTCCATTGGCTCAAATTCAGGTTTCTTCTACCCATCCTCAAGGCTCTTCAGAACCATAAACTTTCATGCTTTAACCCCTTGTCTCTTTTTATTTCTAGTCCTTCAACTCCATTAGTGATTTATGTGAATGGAATGTCCATTTGCCTGCTTCTTCCACAACCTCCTTCATACTATCCTACCCTTATTCATGGAACAAACCCTCCCTAAATTAGTCCCCGTGGCTACGTTTCAATGCCCTCCTCAAAACACACTTCTGTTGTGTGGCCTATGAGAAATCAGCCAACAAATGACTGCAACGTGAACAGGAGTCAAATAGCTGAAATTTATTTAAAGAGAAAAAGGAGACACTGTACTCTGAGCTAATCTATGTCAGTGTTTGTTCTCAGCACTGTTGCCTTTGTCCTGTCTCCTCCTCTCCTCCCGCTGTTCATAATAATCATGTGCTACATCCTGTTTCAAATTAGATTGCAAGTTCCTTGGGAGTAGAGGCTCATGTCTGCTTGTGTCTTCATACAGTACCCGCAACAAGGGGGCCCCAATCCTGACTTACATGTACAGCATGCCTGAATACAACATAGAATTTTCTCTGAGTCTAGCTCTCCAAAAACCTCATAGTTAAATTATAGTTTCCATTCCAAAGAATTAAGTCATATTGGTGTGTTAAGAAATGACTAGTCCTACTTGAATGATCATGTTCTGTGCTACATGTCATTCCCCACGGAGAAGTGCATTTTCAAATAAGGGCTGCTTAATGCAAAGATGGAATACATTTTTAAAGATCAAGTTAGTGGTGCGAATGTTTTGCTTTTTTGGTGGGTATGAAGATGCAGATGTTTGTCCCTACATTTAATTGTGCATTGTTTTCTCTTTGAGCATAATAGTCTCTCCCTGTGAGCCCACTGTACAGCTGTAATTTGAGGAAAACAATGTCAGAATAAGGCCATCTGTTCGTGAAAACTACTAGCATTATTGTTAGTCATTAAAGGAATTCTCAGATTGTTATAGATCTTATTAAAAAAATGGCACAGGGCTGTTTTAAAAGCCGTAGCTATTCAGTTTATATAGTTTGCTACTAGAGTTTGCTATTTCTGTGCGGGTTTCATTTACAAAGAAAGAGATTTTGCTTTACTCTAAAACTTGGCCCTTTAAAGCACTATAAACTTCATTGCTGCCTGACACATTTCTGAAAAGATGTAGCAAATACCAAACATTTGACCTTGTTGAACAACTTCTTACATTGCAGTTGAGCTGCTTTAGCTGCTGCTGTACAACCATCAATCCAAAAACAAAAACAAAAACAAAAAATAATCCACACAAGAAAAAGTCCAAAGCTCAAATTTTCATCCCTCAGGTGCAGTAACATATAAAGAAAGGTACCTCAGTTGGGGCTTAATTGTACAATCCTTACTCTCAGAGCTGTGAATGTACATGAGTGAAGTCAAGAAAATGCTCATGTGAGTAAAATGCACATATAAGGGCTGTACAGCTGATAGGACAAGTAGAATAAAGGCTGCATGCCAAAATATTTGGCTGCTCCAGGGAGGCAAGAAAAATTTGGATGCATCCCCAAACAGGCATATTAGGAAGTTGAAGTTCTGAGGGGATACTTTTCTGCATGATTTTTTCCCCCTCAAACATAGCTCATTTTAAGAGGGATGGGAATCATGAGCTGTTTATGCAAATCCTTCATGAAACCAACAGGAGTATCTGAGTAAGGTTACATAATGGAATGCCTGATCAGGCTTCTTGCTCTAGAAGGAGAGATAGCCAGTTAACTTCAATTTTAGACCAGGTCTACACTTGGGGACAAAGTCGACCGAAGATCTCCAGGTAAGTGGAGACAAGCTCCCGCTAGGAAGGGACTTTCTGAGTTCTTTGCTCAAATAAGTCCTTACCAGAGAGTTAAGTACAGCAGAAACCAAAAGGAGTTAAGAGCGAGATAGCAAGGCAGTAGAGAGTTAGCTGCATGGTACAGCAAAAGGATTATGCATAGTTTACCTGCAATTCATATGAAAGCGCTATATGTGACATGGGCTTTAATGAACTAGCAATTAATTTGTTTGGCTTTTTAAAAAATCCTGTTTGGACAATGTGGATGACTCTGGTGCTTGACAGTGCAGAGACTAATGGCACTGCCTGTGGCCAGGTGCCATTGTCACACATACAGGTGTTTGAATGCTTCAGCATTTTATAGGTCTGCTGTTCTATTCCTGCGTCTCTTCTCACCAGAAATCGAGGGTTTTTGTTGTTGTTGTCTTGTTGTTGTTTTTTAATGTGGGCTGTGATGAAACTCCTAAACTATTTCTGTGTAGCCATCTAATCAGGAGTAGAAGCCAGGTCTGGCAAAGGTAGAAAGCAATTTTACCATTAACTTTTTTAAATGCCTATACTACTGCATACCAACTTGACAGGGGCACTATGAGAATTAATGGGCAAAAGAACATTGACGATCTTGGGTGAGTAGTGCTATTAATTTATTATAAGTTGAACTTATCACACCTGTTATCAGTAGAGTTTCAGTATGGTTGCATTGTAAGCCTCTGTTTTTATATCGTCATTGCTTCCTGAATCATTCGTCTTTTGGACAGAACTTCTTCATGCTTGGGCACTGCCTGATGATTAATTTTTTACAAAATGGTTGGGCAAAATCTTTGTAGCTGAACTAGAGTCATGGGAGAAAAATATACTTTTGCTACTGTAAGATAAAGTTACAACCGTCCATATTTGAACAGGACTACAGCTAAAAACAGCTGAAAATGTGAAATTTGGTGGAGACAGTTTTGTGCTGGGCTTATACTTGGCATGGCTAAAAAGTTATACACAAGAAGCTTTGTAAAAAGTCACTTTTGAGTATCTCTTATGAGGAGTCCTGTGGCGCCTTAAAGACTAACAAATGTATTTGGGCATAAGCTTTCATGGGCTGGAACCCACTTTGCAGATGCATGAAATAGAAACTTCTGTCTGGCAGGTATTTATACACATTCAATGATGGGAGTGTTGCCTTCCTACGAGGAGGACCAGTTCTAATGAGATCAATCCAGTCAGGATGCACAAGGCCCATTCCCAACAGTTGAAGGAATGAATATACCAAATGAAGGGAAATTACTTTTTGTAGTCCGCTAGCCACTTTCAGTCGCTATTCAGAGCCAGTCTGTCAAGTTTGCACATGAATTCCAGCTTTGCAGTTTCACGCTGAAGTCTGTTTTTGAAGTTTTTTGCTGAAGTGTGGCAACTTCCAAGTCTGTTACTGAGTGTCCATGGAGAGCCTTCCTTTCTGTGTTTCTCTAAGAAGTACATTTTCAAAGTGCCGCCATTTTTGCAAGTACAATTTGCACTTATAATAGTGCACTTGAGTGCAAATTAAAATGTTTTTACCTCTAGTTGCCTGAACTCTTCCTACAGTTCTCCTTTCTGGGGGTGCAAAATATGATCGCAAAACATAGGCACATATTCTGTTGGATCAAAAGTAGAAAGTTACTTTTTGAGGGCTTATTCCAAAATGTGTAGCACCATAATAGGGAATTAAGATTTTGATTTGCTTTCCATTAGAAAGGAGGTCCCTGTGAAGGCTCAGTCACAGGGACTTGACACAGCACCCAGGTGCATAACCCAAATAGGACCAGAACCCCAGATAAAACCATCTTACTCTCCTTAAGGCTTATACAGAGCAAATTCATAAATTGATAACCCCCTTTATCAATGAATGAGATATGTGCAGCTTGTGTTCACCCCAGGTAACAATTATTTACACTGGGTTTATTAATAAACAAGTATTATTTTAAGTATAAAAGTATAATTTAAGTGGTTACAAGTAATAGCAGACAGATCAAAGTAGGCAAATTAAAACAAAGAACATCAGCTAAACCTAATACACTAAGATAATTTATTACAAATCATCATTTCTCATCCTAGTTCTTATTTCCAACAAATTCCTTCTCCAGCGAGAGATGTCCTTTCTGACCTGGGGCCAGCAGTTGTAAGAGTCCATGTTGTAAGAGTCTTTTTGTTTCCAGGTGTTTTCACGTATCCTCTTGGAGTGGTGAAGCACTCTATAAAGCCAGCTGAAGATGCCCATTGTTCAATTCCCTTGCCTTAGAATTTCCCACAGGTGGGAATCCTTTGTTCAATTCATCATACCCATGTGAGAAAGTACAAAACTGAAGATGGTTTCCAGCACCAGGTGAAATGGTCACATGTCTTTGTAGAATCAACCACAGTTCAGGCTTACAGGAAAAATAAGACTATTCACTGATCGTCGATACAAATACCGGGCCATTGTGTTCTTTAAGTACCACTAATGGCCCTCACTTAGCAGGTCTAGATCAGTAAACCAGTATATGTGTCATATTTCTAATTTCCAATACAGGAATGAAACATGCACACAAACAGGATATATACATTCAGTAGATTATAATTTTTAAAATGATATGTTACATATGCTATTTTGCATAAAGTATGTTTGAGTTATCGCATATTCATAGGCGTATTTCCATAAAGAATATTGGACGAAACATTACAGAACCCAGCTAATAAGGCTCTTTCATATCTGAGTCTAGCTGTCAGTGCTTCTAAACCATGCATCAGCTCTGCAGCAGCCTATATATTTGAGTCAGTACCAATTAGTTTGGGAAAAAAAAACAAATAATACTTTTTTTCACTGTAATATAAGACACTAAAATGTTAGGGAACACAAAAAGTGTGAAGAACAAAAAAAAGTGAGATCTGACATTGAATTGCAGGAACAAGGACACTCATATAAAAGATTTTATAACAAGTTGCTATGGTTCAGTGAACTATATTTTGTCTAGCTAAAATGTCTCTTTACAGTATACTCTCTGTATAATTTGATTCCTCCAGAGGATTATTTTGGGTCTTCTTGTAGAGATCTGTATAATCAATGGTATGTAAACAAAACAAAAATCTATGCCTTACAGAGCTGCCAGACTCTCTCAGATTTGAGGTGGCCTAAAAAAATAAAGCCTAATATCAAAAAGAGGCTTCGCAAAATGTATGCACAAAAGAACACTCAGAAATGAATATAGACCTTGTAGTTCCATTCGCAAATTGAATAATAGCATATCCAAAAATTAGGCACTCTTCCCCACTTACATGTACAATTGCTAGTATTTCCCTTGCCCTGGCCCAATAGCTAGCTATTCATTGTCATTAGGAATCACTGTAGATTGCTGCTGTGAATGACTATGGTTACAGAAAGAATAACTATAGCCTTCTAGTTATGGCACTTGCCTAAGCTAAGAGAGATCCAACTTCAAATGTCACTATTTTGTTACTTCATAAAAAGTGGAACAGCTTCAAGATTTGAGATTAAGAAAGCAGTACATCAGAGTATTTGGTAGCTGAGGAGCTAGGGTACTGTTTCGTAATGTGACAGACCCAGATTCAAACCATTTTTTTCTCCACTTCTGTGAAAAAGAGAGAACTGAAGCTGGTCTCCCACATCCCAGGGGAGTAGTCTAGCCATGGAAGACTAGGAGACACAAGTACCCACCCTACTCCAGTTCTGTCAGCCCTTTGTCAAAATGCCTCAAAGTCTAAAGACAATGCTTTGAGTGAAAATGAAGCTTTATCAAAGCACTGACTGTTTTGGTTTGGTGAAAACTATTTCATGAATTCACATCAAGCTCAGGATATCTTTCAATTGACCCCAAAACTGCATGTTTCAATGAATAAATTATTCATCAAAAAATGTAACCCTCTCTACTCATGTCACAAGACATTACGGCAGCCTTTGCTTGGTTGCGGTTACCAGGGTTTATTCGGCGTGTATATTTGCAAAAGAAGGATATTATAGTCCCTACCTCACAGGAGTTTTGTGAGCCTTAAGGGCTTTGCGATCCACAGAGGAAAGTGGAAAGTATTCTGTTCTTATGTATTTTCTCCTTGGAACTTGAGGTATAAATCACAAAGAACAGCACAGAGAGGCATCAAAGCACCCAGGAAAGTTACAAACAGGGAACATTTTGTATTTTTCACCACAGTAATCTGTTAATAATACTTTAGATATGATCATATGATGTTATACAATGTGCAAGTCTTAGTGTCTGGATAATTAGATGAACATTTTTAAAATGCATTCTGGATAGCAGTGAGGGATTATACATGGATTGGTTTTAATCTTTAGAAGATCAGATAGAAAACAATTAATCTTCAGACTGCTTGTATTTAACCTTATATAAAAGGTAAGCTGCCAAATTTTAAGGCTAAAAAATAAAAGGGGCCATACACAATGTTTGTGTTCACAAGTCACCTATAGAAAAATCTCTGCATAGTAAGAGTTACGTGTGACCGAAAATTCTCTGCTGTCACAGTTTTCTATCAACGTGCTTAGATTCCTCTCTGCAGGAACAATGTCTAACACAGATTAAAATGTCATTGATTTCCCTGCAGGGTCTCTCAGAATCTATAAATACCCTATAGGGAATTTCAATTGTTGGTGGTCACCATAGCCCAAAGTAGCATTTATATCCTGTGCTCTTTAATTAAAGACAATTATGCAAGTTAAGAGACATACTTAGATGGTTGTACTTTAATCAAGCCTTTGCTGTACCTATTATCCATTATCAAAGTTACTTAACAGTATGTTTCTATGATAGATAACATTACAGAATAGGCATGTACGTGAAAGGGAGCACTGAATCAAGCTATATAATTACAGCTTTAAATAATCAACAGCAGGTTAAAACACCCAGGCTGGTAATAGCAAACTAGCAGACACCTCCGTAAACTCTACTTCTTGTTAATTAAAGGAGTCTGTCTTCAAGGTTTTTGGGCACCCCCTAATCAGGTTAGTTTTGATGCCCCAAGATCCCAAATTCATTGTAAATTCCCCATTCAACCAGTAAACTCCATCTTCCCCCTTTTCCAAACCCTGGGTGCCTGCTAGCCCTTCAGAGCAGGAGGAATCTTTCGGGACTATTGCGAAAAGTGGAACTACAAACTTACTCTAATTGTGAACTCAATTGTAAGAGGTGAGATGCTAGTCCCGGCTGAGCTGGGAAAAAAGGGACTTCCTCTCCCTCTGTGCAGCCTCTAAGGGAGGGTATGACCCTTCCCCAGATTTCTTTCTGGGCTGTAGGAAGAGCTTCTGCACCTATTTCTCCTCAGCTGCCAGGAGTGGGATCACTGTATGGGGAATATATTTGCAGATCCCACTGCTGAGCTCTGCTCCCAGACCACCCTGACATTTTTTTTAATGAAAAAATCACAATAACCTACGATGATAATGTGCAAAAAGGAAGGCAGAAAGACTGAATTAGTCCAAAAGGAAGAGGCTTACGGATATACCTCAAGGAGTATGTTAGGCTCATGCCTGGTGAACAAGAAAACTGTTGGCCTGTTGAAAATTAAGCCTATGTGGTGGACAAAATAAGGAGAGAATGGACTTCTTGGGATATATAAAGGGGAAAAAAACTTGTGGTGAAGACTGCCTAAAAACTGCTTAACTATATCGGCTGGCTGAGAGACAGGAACGAATGGCTGCCAAATCCACAGTTTCCTGGTGCACTGGGGTCCGCATACACTCAGCCTGTGGAACTCTTTGCCTGAGGATGTTGGGAAGGCCAAGACTTTAACAGGGTTCAAAAAAAAGAAACTAGATACATTAATGATGGATAAGGCCATCAGTGGCTGTTAGCCAGGATGGGTTGGAATGGTGTCCCTAGCCTCTGCTTGCTAGAAATCAGGAAAGGGCAACAGGGATAGGTCATTTGATGAGTATCTGTTCTGTTCATTCCCTCTGGGGCACCTGCAATTGGCCACTGTTGGAAGACTGGGTTAGTTGGTCTGACCCATTATGGCCATCCTTGTGAAATCATTAAATCTTTCTCATTCTGACCAGAATGGATCAGAGAGGGAGAGACCCAGATGGTATCGCCACCTCCATCGGCTCGAACTAAATCCAAATCACCACCTGGGTGGGTTGTGATACTCCCTCCTCAGCACCTCTTGCCCCTTATTTCTCCTCTTTTCTATTTCTTTTCTTTTCCCCTTCTGCATAAAGGGTATCTAGCTTACCCAGCCAACACTGTACATTCTGTAACATTACTGTAACTCTGTAATTAAAGAGAGAGATAAAAAGGAAAGTCTCAAACATGTTGTTGCTTATCAGATCTTGGAATGGCTCAAAAACCAGTATGTTGTGCCTGAGATTTTCCCGTAGTAAGATTGCAGGTGAGAGTCGCCATAAAAGACAGAAGCTGCATTTTCTGTCTTTGCTGTTCTCTCCCCCTCCTTGCATTTCCTAGTAGAAGATAAAACAAGACAAGTAAACAGGATCAGACTTCAACATCAACATCAGCAACTCCCAAGATTACAGATAACCATCTGTAATGCCCTCTCAAAACCTGCAGAGAGGTTTCCTTTTTAAAGATTCTCTATGATCAAAGAAAGTAAAAGATATTATTAAAATGGAATTAAGTATTATTAAAAAGTATTAAGTATTTAATACTTAACATTTCAAATACTTCCAACATTTTCATACTTAACACCTTGCTGGCCCTATCGATGACCTCAAAATTAACACAACAGGCCTACCTCCGCAGGGGCACTCTTATGACAGTTGAGCAGTACCCAGATGCAATGAAGCACTGATACTCTTCTGTAAGTCTTACTAGAACTCACCAAAAATGTGCACACCTGCAGCTATTGGCTTTGCAGGCCCCCAACAGTCAGCCCTGAAAGCAACCCTTCTGCATCTCCTTCTCCAATTTGCATAAGAAATTGCCAAGTGCTTAGGAGTTCACTCTGACAAAAACAAGCCCAGCATGCACTGGAATGGGCTGATTTTCCTTCTTCAAGTTACACTGAAACTCAAAGATTCCAGAAGAATTATTACATATTTAAAGAGTTTAAGATCTTCAGGTAACACATCCATGACATGCCTTGATGGTTACACTCTAGAGGTACTATCAGTCATGAAAAAGGACAAGAGCCAAAAATTTTGTCGTGGCTGGTTTGGGTCTTTGCTATTCATGCCACAGGAGACCAGAATGACCTTAAAGCTCACCCTGTAAATGTAAAACTGCATTCTTTGATTTACTTCTCCCATAGAAATACCCGAAAGGAAGAAACTAAGAAATGAGCAGAAAGATAACTAAAGAAAAATATCAGCCTCTTTAAGGAAGAAGAGAGCAACTTGATTAGAGCACTCGAGGGAGGATAGTTTGTTGTTAAGGCACTAAATCAGGCCTCAGGGTGTCCAGATTCAGGTCCCAGGTCTCCTGTGCACTCCCTGAGGGACTTTGGTGAAGTCACTTAATTTCTGTCCCTCAGTGCCTTATCAGTAAAATGAAGGTTCTAGTATTTCCTTCCCCTTCCCCTTTTCTGATCTGGATAGTTAGGGTATGTCTTCATTGCACAATTAGCCTCGGTGATCAGCACATGAGTCTGAGCATCCAGGTCAGCCTCGCCCTGCTATGCTCAGCCACACTGCAAAGCCATACCATCAGTTATGTTCCTCTGTGTGTGAAAAACCAAGCACAATAGCAGCATGTTAGTAAACTGTGAAAAACCAACAAAGAGCAGCTAAATGAACTAGTTTCATTTCAGTGTTGGAATGCAAAAGAGTAAATAAACATGAATAATGAAAAGTCACCTTAGTGGTTAGAATGCTCTCCCTTTTTAATAATGTACTTGTAAAAAAGTTATCTTTAAAAAAATGCATTTGAGAGCACAAAATTTAGATTCAGGCCTAGGTTGTGTGGTCCCTACATCTTGAGGCTGTTCACACTGCAGGGTGGGGTGAGGTGTCAGGGGCTTCTCCAGGCTTGACAGCATCCCTGTAAAGCTACAGCAATTATTTTCTGTCGTTAGTTGACATACATACTTCAGGAGTGGAGAAACCCAAACAGATGCAGTGAGTGCTCCAGAAGGGGGCAGATGGGAACCATAACTCTGCAACAAACTCTTAGGAGTGGCCAGTGCATGCTTCCATCCACTTGTGGCAGAAAGAGGGAGGTAGAGGAATGATACCTCTTCATTCTTTACTCCCTATTGGTTATTATTAGTCTCAGAGGAGACAGCATAGGCAGTACTTCCATTCCCCAGAGCAAGAGGGAGGGGAGTGCAGGGTTTTCTATTGTGTGCTGCTTTTGAGCAGTTGCATGCCATGCCCTTCTCCCTCCCTCCTTCCTGTGCAAGAGTCATCACAGTCTGTCCCTAAATATTTTGCTTATGCTGCATAAAGAGCACAACAAAGTGTGTTAAATGACCACCTACCACATCAGTGACACAGATGGCTCACTATGACACCACTTGACACATAATATCAGTTCTTTGCAACTGGTGCCACAACTGCAAACTTTGGAATTCTATGCTGCTGAAAAGCAGCAACTGATTTGTGGGCAACTATCTAAGTTACTTCTGTGTCCAGAATGCAACCATCCCCATTTATTAGGTTTTAAAAAAGAGAAGGGCTGCAAGTCAGCATGAAATGGCTTCGGCGAACATCTGCTGTTAGCTGTCTGTGTAGCAGTGGATGAATGTGAACTCTTGGAATTAATCAAGCAGGCCATGACCCGACTGAAACATTTATGAAAAAGCAGTTACAAACCATGGCAACATAGTCTTTCTCCCTCTTTCAGATGCGGAGGCTGGCTCCTCACTATCCCCAGCTTCCGCAGTCCTCTGGGGAACAACGGAGGCCTGAAGCACTACAGATATAATTGAGGATATGAACTCTACAGAAAGTCACTCTCTAGCATCAAATCCTGTGAAAGTGTGGTGCTCTCACCAGTGTCTGGGAGCAGTGTAAGGTTTCACAGGGCTGGCTCTCTCTGGAAATGCTGGTTGCCCATGTCTTTCCCTAGGGACCATACTTACACATGTTATTATAGTCAGCATAAAGGCAAGACAAATAGCTATTGAACTTTATTACCCCAGTAGTCAGCAAGGCCACCTCAATAAAACAGTGTCTGATTTTTTTTGTGCCTTCATTTTTCCTATAGAGCACTATTCTGTACAGCTGTGCTCATGTGGCCACTAGGCATGAAGGCGAGTTGGTGTTCATGTTAAGCAAAAACTTTTCTATTGCAGTAGGCAGCTGCATTTAAGAGCCAACTGAAATATCTGACCTGCACCTGTGCTACGAATCTACTGTATATTTCAGAGAGTTTCTCTGTCTGTGCATGAGTCTTGTCTGTGCGTCTGTCTCTTTGTTTAAGAACTCCTCCTGAACGGAAAGAGCTAGGATCACCAAACTTGGTATGCAGCTTCTTCTGTTCTTAACTTAAACCAACGTCAGGGTTTGGTTGTGCCAGGAAAATGAGATGTGCCCAGAATGGGATTGCTTCTCATAAAACCATACAGAAAAGAGACAGAATCACCAGGCAGGTGGAAAGAGCTATCCCCTGTCCTGCACTATCTCCCCCAGCCCCAAGTCTCCTACCCCTCTGGGCCCTTTATGGAGGGTAGAGGGGAACTGAAGCACCCCCCACAATTCATATGGAAACATTGCTTGCTGTTCACTTTTGCCTGGCTCCCTGATAAAGGGGCACAGTTTGCTGCATTCCTCACTTTGACTGGGGAGTACAGGGGGAAGATGAACCTGAACCTATCCCAGCCGGGGTACATGCATCTACTGGAGCTGCTGAGGTCAATGGAGAAGTGCTTCTCACCTGGCCCCAAGCTGCCATGGTGAGAGAGGGCTGGGGTTGTCCTCTGTCCCCAGGGCAACCTGCATACTGAACCCCGCATCCCCATCCCCATCCCAGAGCAATGATTTAAATGAAGAAAAACAAAAAAATAATTGAGTTAAGGACCCGAGCAGTGCCAGGCAAATCCTCTAGTATACTGACAAGAAGATCATGTAATTTGTTTGGCCAGATGTTTCGTATATCAAGGGATCACCTGGAATTGATTGGGCTTTACTGGAGTTCTGCCATTGACATCAGAGGGAGCAGGATCCTTCCTGAGAATTCAAAATTGATGCCATTGCATAAAAAAGAGTGATGGTTTGGGATAGCAACAATGTGTGACCCGGAGAGGATTTTAAAAAAAGAGAGGAAGGGGAAAATTAAACAGGTTTAAGTGTGCTGACAGTTCTCTCTCTCATGGATCATCTACCCAAATGACATTAAATCAAACAACTGCCATGTGGCGTGTTCTACAGATGTCCCAGTGTGATACATTTACAGCTGTGCCTGCTTAGCACGCAGGCTTTTCAGCTACTATTTCCAGCAGTGCCCACACATATTTGAATATGGTTATGGAAGAAAACAGGGAGCTTTTTGCTAATGGAGACAGAGGTCTCAGAAGGAGCAATTTGCTGCAAATATTGGCTGGTACAGAGAGTGTCATTTTCTGCCTTTCTTCTTTTGCAAAATAAACAAAAATCTTAAAAAATTCCATAGAGCTAAGTTTTGCTACTTATGCTAGTCAAGGAGTGAAGTATTTGGCTGGTTCTCAGCTGGTCTAAATGTTCATAGCTTCATTGTAATCAAAGGACCTGTACCAATTTGCCCTTTGTTTTTATATGTACAGTAGAATGCACTACTTACAGATAATTAAAGGGTACATTGTACCACCTCAGGTGGAGCCCTGGTGAAGACTTGTCACTCAGACTCCCATGCTCCCCATTGTGGTGAGTGCAAGTGCCTATACAGGGAGGGAAATAGTTACAAGAGGCAGTAACTACTTACAGCTCTTCACCACCACGTCGCTTGACATAATAGTGGCCTATTGTATGGGAGGAATCATGGCTCCACCTGCTTGCCCCCTCTCTCCATCCTTTTATGTAGGAAGGGGAAAAGGCCCATATCTTCTGCCTATCTCACTGCAACTGGTCCTAATGCTGATGCACATGTGTATGCGGGCTGAGCTGGTGGATTCTTACCAGTTCAGAGAGCCTTCAACTAAGTTCTCAGGACACTAGACAGAACCTATTAAACCAATGTCTTCCCTGCAGTACTGTTGGCCCCACCCCCCGGTGGCAATTCACCTGGTAGTCACTGTTTTCTCTCAATTGTCAGCATAGTCAAGGTGACTAAGGTGACTTGGCCCCTTTAATCCATCCCTTTCTAGAATAACAAAGACAGAAAAAGTCTTCTACTCCACATGTGGGCTTCTCTATAGCCTTTCATGGCTTTTGTCAGTCTGTAAGCCTTTAATATGACGTGTCACTGCTTCACTTCACCAGGTGGCACTCTAAGAGGAAGAACTGCCATCTGGTTATTTTACTTTTCCTCTTCCAAACACTCTTCACTGTTTACTATATAAGACCATGCAATGCGAGCACACAAGTCTGTATTTCTACATCGAGATTTTGGGTAACTTATAAGCAATGCAGGCAAAAAATTTTTCCTCCTCTCCCTCTGGAAATATAGCATACTAGAGTGTATCACTCATCTGCATGAATAGATTGGGGAGACTGGCTAAAATGAGCACCAGCTGATGTTCTGTCCAATAATCTGCCGCTAAAGTAAGAGCTCTCTTCTGACCCCATTATGTATGTGCAGTGAGAAAAATGTTACTACTATGCTTATGCTATTGTTTTGGTGCACCTCTGCACAACAGGAAATCTGCAAGCTACTTAGGAATGTATGTTGGGATATCTCAGTTTAGCAGTGAGGCAATAAACAGTAGAGCTGGTAGAAACATTTTCTTCCTGATTTTCTTTGGCTATTGCAATTGCATCAGAATCGAAATGGTTAATTTGATTTTGACCAAGTTTTTGAAGGAACATTAGCCAAATGAATTAGTTTGACTTTCTCCTTTTGTCATGTTTCAGTTTGATTTTTATAATATAATAATAATTTTAATATTATTTATGCTACATAATAATATTTCAACAGCATCAGAATGAAACTTTTTTATATTATTGAAGTACTTTGGCATTATCAAAAATAAAATATCTTAGGCCAACTCTACATTAGACCTGGAAGGTTGGCTTAAGGTATGCAACTCCAGCCACATAGAATATGTAGCTGGAGTCATCTTACCTTAAGTGAAGCTTTGTGGTTTTCACCCAGTGGAGCTGACAGGAGCAAACACTTACATCGGTTTCCCTTACTCCTCACGACCATGAGGAGTACAGGTGCCGGCTGGAGCTGCCCCCAGTGTTTGATTTACAGGTCACATGCCAGAATGTCGATCTCCAGCATGGCAAATGAAGATCTGCCTTTAATGTTTCCTAATCAGAATTAGTTGGAATTTCACAGTAAATTTCAAAATGTAAACTTTTTGTTCCAATTCAGAACCAAAGCCATTGTAGATATATTGTAATTTCTCACAAAATGGAGTTTTCTGTCTTCTGGCCATCTCTATTAACATTCATGAACCCAAATGTTTATGGAATGGGAGAAGTGGGTGAGGAGATCCTCAATTCCTTTCTGACACAAGCACTGGTAACTGTCACGAGCATTTTCCTCCACTTACTAATTCTTTGCACCTTTTCCTGCATTTAACATCTGTGTTGGGAATACCATATCATTCTGCAGATCATGAAACTCACAGCTCAAAGTTGAATAAGCAGATAACTCTTGTCACTGTATTGTTCCATGCCACATCCTAAGATGTCACAAGTTACCCTTTTTCCTCAGCCTCTCATCAGTTGAATTTTAACCAGTGATGGATCAATATTTCATGATTCTGTACATAGAACTTAAAAAAAGTTTCTCTCCCCAGCCTGCCTGATTTAAGGGGAGGAAATAAAAAATTTGTCCCCAGCTTGTCTTCATTTGAGTCCCTAGCATACTGATGCTGAATCAAGCAAAAACTTAAGTAGCTGTAAGAACCAGTGCTTGAATGGAATCCGGGGAGTAACTTCATATCCTTCCACTACCTCTACCAATTCTACAATGAACAATTACCACCATCAGTTGTTGCAAGAGAAATCTGGATCCTTGAACTACATAACTTGATAGATTAAAAGCTTCTCAGCTCCCCTTTCAATTCTGAAACATAAAACAACTCATGCCGCCCTCTCTCTGTTTGACTCTGCAATAATCCTGTTCCCTTACAGGGATAAACTATTTGGCCCTTGGGCTCACAGTTTATCCACTCAAGAACTGGATCGTTGTCTCATAAAACATTGCAACTTGCCTATTAACACTTAATCACATTCTAGTAACAATCAGAATTTGTGCAGTTATTTATTCCATTCTGATTTAATTGAAATTCCACATTACTACATTATCAGGAAAATGTAAAATACATTAGCTGAACAATTTCCTGTACAAAAAACCCCAAACATTCAGAGGGAGGAATGTTGGCGATTCAGTATGACAAAAATAGACATATTGTTCCTGACATACATAAAAACAGTGGAATGTATCAGTTTCTCTTCTACACAGAAATGCTCTGTAGCTCACCTTAAAACACATTTGTCATGTTTTCCAATGTGAGTCTCAGACTAGCTTAGAATGAGAGAGAGAGACTGACTTAGATAACTCCCCACCACAGAACTAATAACATCTCTGTGCTGTTATAGATCTTAGCTTCCTTGATAATACCGAAAAGGATTAAAGAAGCAAGAACAAGAGACTTTAGGCCCGAAAGAATTACATATAAATCTGTGACATTGCCTTCTCCAAAATAGCCGGAGCGCATATTGATGGAAGTGACTATTAGGAAGTTCAGACCTGCTTGCTGTAGCCTACCAAACAATATCTGTTCTATCTTAGCTCATTAAATGATAGCTGTCCTATTTTATTTTGTTTTTTTTTATAGATTTGAATAGGCTGCAATGCAAGGGGCCTGCAGAATTAATTATCTGTGTGATTGCTTATAGCAGAAATATGGTAGTTAGTATAGTTAAAAATTGATGTTTTTCTTGTTATTTTCCATAAAATGTGTGAGGCAAGAATTTATGGTTGGTGCAATAGGCTATTTTTTTAAATCTTGCTCAGAATCTGCAAGAAAATCTGCTAACTTAGTGATAACTGCCATTTTGAACTTCCTGCATAAACAGGCAACAGATGTCCGAGTCAAAACGGCAAGTTCCTGCCTTTTCTTAGCAGTCCTGGGATGCTACCCAAGAAAGTGTCAGTCAAACCTGATGCATATTCATGAGTTTCCCCAGTATTTTCTCCAATTAGAGATGGTACCCTCAAAATTCTTAGGGTATCAAGCCCAACTATGGACAAGGAGTTGAACATCCAGAACATTTTGGCTCCAAAAGGGATATTTAGGCCTAGGGATTTGGGAGATTGGGGGCTGCTGCCTCAGCTGTTCTGACAGAGCCCACTCCGGAGTGTTTTTATCTTTTCAGGTCAGAAACCAAATACTTGTATCCGGTGCTTTTTTTGTAAGAAAAAAGGTGCCGGTACTCCAGAGGAAAGTTGTTGAGGAAAAAAAAAAAAGCCGTACTAGGGAACAAAATGTGGTCGCGGCCCCTTTATTACCCACATATCCCGAGCGGGCTTCCATCAGGAGCCAAGCCACCCCAGGAAAATAAATGCCAATAGGTGCCGGAATGCCCGAGGGGAATGCCATTCATTTATGGTATGCTGGGAAAATAGGGGTGTACCATCACAAAAAAAGCACTGCCAGGACCAAAACCAACCCCTCCCTCTGAGCCAGGCATCTTCACCCCCCCCCCCATTCCAATGCAACCACCCCTTCCCTAGAGCCCGGCAGCCCATCCCCCGCATCCTAATGCTCCCACCCCTCCCCCAGAGTCAGGCACCCCCAGGGCCCTCCCCCAACCAAATTCCACTTCTGCAGAGCCAGGCACCAGAGGGACGGGACAGGTAAAGTAACCCTACCTTTAAAGTGGCCGCTCCTGCTGACGGCCTGGCTGCCTCGGCTTGCAGTGTGTACAGGGAGGCAACACGTGGCCCAACTCCCGGCTCACTGCTCTATGGGTCACGTGGGCCTGTGCAGCGTGTGCTCTGGTCTCACCCCAACTAGCGTTGGGCCCGGGGGCAACTGCTCCTTCCTTGCTTCGACTTTAGTATCAGTTCACTGAGTCCCCTCAGCCCAACTGAGCCGCCCGCCGCTTTTCTGCCCCTCCAGCCCAGCTGAGCCCCCCCCGTCACTTTTTCCACCCCCCAGCCCAGCTGAGCCACGTGCTACTTTCCTCCCCGCCCCCGCTGGCCCAGCTAAGCCACGTACCGTGGCATGAGTGCTCCCAGAGCCAGGGGCTGTGCCAGGGAAAGCAGCATGGCATGAGTGCTCACAAAAAAAGGTGCCGGTACGCCGTCACAAAAAAAGCACTACTTATATCTATTCTATCTTTTTATTGCTTTCTTGCTTCTTTAATTTTGCTTAAGTTTGCTTTTAGGAATTTCACTACCACCTGCTCCAAGGCCTTCGGGGCGAAGGAAGGCTGGTCTTTCCCTGCCCTGCCTTGAGGTCTTAAGATCTTATGGGTTGGAAATATTGTTAAATGATTACTCTTTGTATACTTAGATACGTTTTAATTTGATTGTGTTAATGACATCTGGGGAAGGAATCCAGGTAATCTGTGTTCTTGCAGCCATGTTTATTGTGGCTATTATCATTGTCTTCCCTTTAGCAATAAAATTGTTTTCTATTTCATTTCCTGAGTTAAGGTGTGATTGTTGTCGATCTTTTGCTGGCCCTCAAGAGGGGGAATCTTATGGTTCCACTGCATTGTAACCTGGGATAGAGAGGACAAACTTAGAATTTCTGGTCAGATTGGAGAGCCTTACCCATCCAAATTTTACTAGAGCTTCTTCCAGGGCTAAAATTTTGTGAATTTTAGTATTTCATGTTAGGTAGTGGTAGCTAAATCCTTGAATTTCATAATAACATTAGGATGTGGGGAAATTTATTTGAAATAAATGTTTATTTGAAATTCAATAAACAAAAAAACAAACAACACCCTATAGGGTATTCTAGGATGGACGTCTGTCAATCTCTCTTTGCTGAAGTTGTTCCAGTTTGTAGAAGTGGTTAAATAATCAGTGACATGGGGATTAGAAGCCAGATGTGACCCTAATGCCCTAATAATCAGGCTATTGAATCATTCCTTCTCTCTTGCCCTCTCAATGACTGTTAAAGAATTTCATACAAAGTGAAAGAGCTTCAACAGGCGAGAAACCCATCCCAGAACACCTGTAGCATAGGGAAGATTCAACACTGATATGAGAGGCTGATAAAGTAGATTCAAGACTCCAGAGTAGGGTGTTAACTCAGGCTAGAGGTGGTGAGTCTGTGAACTCCCACAAACACCTGTGCCTTGACATCAGAGCATCTTATTAAAGGAGCTACACCAATAGAGAATCTCACAAACCTTACAGATACATTAAATTAGAGACGGTGAGTCAGTGGCATCACCCAAGAGGAAGTCTTCAACTGAGCCTAGCAATAGGGCTGATTGAAGATTTTTCCATTAAAAGTGTTTGTCAGAAAACTGGTTTTCTAACTAAATGATTTTGTGTGTGGAAAGCGTCTATATTGTATTTTAAAATACTGCTAAACTGGAAACCGAAATATTTGAGGCCCAGCATATCAAAGGAATTGTAGTTCTGTTACCCAGGGTTTTCAGAATCCACTGCAGGGGAAACTTAACTCTTTTGTTCCAGGCAGTGGCAGGAAAAAAACAATAAAAACATGGCAATGCCATCTGATAACATTCATGCAAGTAAGCATGCCTCTATCTAAAATGGCAGTTTGTTCAATTTAAGCACAGACAGACATAAGCAATAGGTTAAGACCTTTATCAGCCTAACATCTGGAACAGTACTGGATAATTAACAGCACCTTCACAGCGCCCAGTTGCTCACTCACCACAGAGAAAAAGATGTCAGAATAAACCCCTCAAAAAGATGGCTTCAGAGGACTACTCCAAAGTACACTCTGTTAGTTAAACTTTTATAGATAAGTTGTACAAAACACACTGGTCTTAATGACCTCTAAGGATCACCACTCTTCTAATTTTCAATAAACTTTTAATATCAAACCCATCTAGATAGAAGGTTTTCCAACCTCCAAGGTTTTCAGTCTCTGTTGTTTACTCATCACTCCTCTCCTCCTCTTCTGATTATCTAAAACTGCCAGCTGAACATGGCCTTGCTTCTAAAGCCTGTCTCCAAATGAGCCCTTATCTACATGGTGTTCTATTTCATTAATTCATAGTGGCTGAATGCACATAATATGGTTGCAATTAGCTTGCTCACACATATACTGCTCTAATCCAGAGCAACAGTTGTTCAGGTATCTCATGTGACCATTTTCCATTGTGTGCTGGGCTCTCTTACAAGACTTCATCTCCCATTATATACCATGGCCACACCAATTGCAATATTGGCAGCCTGTCTTCACCAACTCTGTCTCCAACTATTTTGTCTGTGGTTCTGGAAAACGCTGAAGACATGTTCTCAGAACACTGAAGCTTGGTCTACAGTCCATCATTACTTTGATATAACTACATCACTTGGGGGGGGGGGGATTTGAAAAATCCACACTCCTGAGTGATGCTGATATACTGACATTAACCATCTGTGTAGACAGTGCTGTAATTTTAGAAGACCTTCTCCCACCAACCTGGCCACAGCCTCTTGGGGAGGTTGAGATAGTAAGCCCATGAGAGACCTCTGTTCTGTAAGCTTAGAGCATCTTCACCAGACATACTACAGTGGTGCAGCTGCATTGATATAAATGTGTAGTGTAGACCTGCCCTAAATGTAATTTCAAGAACTCTGATAATTATCATCCATGGGTATGTTAGACTATGCATAACACCTGGCATGTTAGCCTTGAAAGAAACATTAAATGTTCATTCCTTTTTCTGATCCAGATGGTGAGTGAAGAGGTAAGACATTACTTCTGAGGAATTATTAGCCATTAGCAGTAATAGCACTAATATACTGCTCTCTTTCATGCTGCTGCAGCATCTATATTGCTAGAAGCTGCAACTTATTTCAATAAAGGAACCACCTGGGTATATGATCTATGGTATAACAAAAAACTAAGCATCAGGAAGTTTGAGGTTCTACTTCTAGTATTCTTCTAAAATCAGTAAACAATTTTTAAAAGAGCTACAGTAGGTAACTAAAGTTAGGTCCTTAAAATTTGAGATATCCAATATCTGGAGATGAATTTAATATTTTGTATCTATCTCTTCCTCAGTTTTGCTAACTGTAAAGTGAGGAAGATGATATAGGCTTGCCTACCACACAGGGGAGTTGCAGGGGATTAATTAGTTAATTGCCAAAAAGCTATTTGAAAGTTCTCTGACTTTTTGCTAATAAGAACAGTAAATCATTTCCCCCCCAATAAGGGACCTTTCATCACGTTGCTCTTTTCTTAGCCTAGCTGAAAATGGATAGTCTGGAGGATAATCCTTTCTAATGATACTTCCGAACACTGGATTTGTTCAGTACAGTCATTCCATTTTAATTTGAAATCAGGTGATAGAGCTAAAGGTTAGCTCCCTGAGCACAAACTAACTAGTTTTTAAAAAAATGAAACACTCAAAGTCCTTGTCATTTTAGCACGGTGCTGAGTAATGAACATACTCAATTTTAGAGAAGAGATTTCCTATATTTGCTGGTGTAATCCTCCTCTCTTTATAGAGCACTTAAACATATACAAATGTTATCCCACTGGGCATGCAAATATTTTTAAACTCTTCTCACAGTTTTTCTGGCGTTTTTTAAATATTACGGCCACTCCAAGCACTCTTCTGCTTAAATGTATTTTCCTCCTTCTATGCTTACAACATGCAAGGAAATAATAATCCCCTCTTCTTGGCAAATTTATTTACTTCCACTTTAATAACCCGTGATATCAGAAAATCAAGTAACTTCCTGAAGGGAAGACAAAAGGAGAGAGGCAACCTGTCGGTCAGGTAAAATGTGTTTAAGTCCAAATTTCTTAATTACTAATTAAGGTTTGGAATAAAACATTCCCTAGTTTGTGCATGTTATATTCTACTGAGCATTTAACAGGAGAGGTCATCCACTAATGGCCTGATCCAAATCCATTAGAGCAAATGTTCTTATAAACTTCATTGGTCTTTGGATTAGGCTCTAAATCATTCCCCATCAACTAAGTATCATTTGAATAAGAAAGAAGTGAGTCCAGTAATGCCAGGTGCCTGGCACAGCTCATTAAAAATGCTCTCACTCATCCACAATATTTAAAAGAGAAAAAAAATAAATGCTCTCAAGTTGAAATCTGTACCAATGTAGAGGATCCTATGCACTGGTTAATACATACTTATGTTGTTATGCACAAATCAACAACCTAGTCCAAATGCTGGATAGACACTTCAAGCATGAGTGAGTACTTATGATTCTTCATATTGTTAGAACAAAGATTTTCTTCTGTGTCTTGTGTAGCACAGAACATATTCTCCACACTTAACAAATAATGAACAATACATGGCTTTTACTATAGATGTGCTTCTCATCTCACGCAAACTGCATCAAAATTTATAGGTCAAGTTATGACCAACAAAGTAACACTTTCTCACGCAACACATCTACTCCCAGTGTCGATTCAGCGTCCAATGAAACAGAATAGCTATGGACTTCCATGTTGTCATTCCTAAGAAGTTGTTTTAGAGCCAAATTCTGCACTGACATGCAATTCCTAATAAAGTCAAGAAGGCTGCTTCTCTTACTTGATGCAGAATTTGGCCCTGAAGATATAACTGCACTTTGAAAACAACAGTAGTTTGTTTCTATTATTTGCTGTTGGCAAAGTTGTCAGCGATATCTTCCATCTGTACTCAGGGACTGAGGTTCTATTCTTATTTTAAGGGGGAAAGCCATTTTTTATACAAAGATCGCATTTGTAATTACATGCACATACATACATAGCAGTTGGTAGTGTTTAGAAAAAAATATGAAATACTTTTACCTTTCATATGCCTTACCTTCCAAAAGATTATTGGAAATCTTTTCCCATATGGAAGATTTTTCATTTTCTCCCAAGTAGTAAGTTTTATCTGTGCATTGACACTTACCAACATGCATAACTTTGTATTTAATCCAATAAATGTTGATTCAAAGTGAAATTTTTGAATGCTCTGGACAGAAAAAAAAACCTTTAAACATTTCTTTCAAATTGGCATTTAATTTTGATTTGAACAAAACCACAACTGCCAGTAGGAAAACATTTCATTTAAAACATTTCAGCCAGTTCTACATTTCGGGCAAAATCTTGGCTGAAGTCATAGAAGTTTTGCCATTGACCATAAGAGGGCCAGAATTTCACCTTTGATCATCTCTCAGACTGTGTGCTCAAGAAAAATATGGTCAAATCTAGTTTCTTTTGCTTTAAAAATAATTGTTTTAGTTCAATTTCATTTATGTTATCTTACTTTTTTATTTAAAACAAACAAGAAAAACAAGACTATTTATTTATTTTGCCAATCCATACCTTTCTAGTGGAGAAAAGAAAAGTACTGAGTAAAGGTGAGCATTTTCCTATAATTTTGATTAGGAAATTCATTATTTTAATGGAAATCTATGTTTATCAAAATGTTTGTTTTGGATACATTCCAGTTTTTCCATAAAACATTTTAATAAAAAAGTAATAATTCAGCCCATGACTGGGGTTCCTATAGTGGTGTATAAAATGTAATGGTGTATACAGTGTAAAGCCTATTTGGTACATTTGAGATCAAATCAGTAGAAAACGTAAGCTGTGCAAGTGAAATTTGTTCCTAGGGAAATGCAGAGAATAAGAAATGAGGTTTATCCTCACAGATGAATCAGGGCCAATCTTAAATTTCATTATAAGGAGTAAGCAGTGAACCACTTATTACTTCACCTCTGCCAATCCTACCACTAGTGTCACAGGATGGTTACATAGGTTTTCGGGTGCTAAAGTGAATGTTACCTGAGGAATCCTTCCTACTCTTAGCCAGGCTGTTGTTTACAGATTTTTGCATGGGAGTAAAGACCTTTTACTCAGGCTCTGCTTATTACTTCAGGATTAGAGCCTGTGTATGGCCGAGAGCTGTATTAATTATTGGTTTTCCATCTGGGATTTTTGTTTTCTAGAAAAAAAACTCATTTATAAAGATTTCCTCATTTTCATACTACAGTTAACAAGTGATAGTCTGAATAGTGGGATGTGACCTTCCCTCTTGGGGACTACTCATGCGAGTAAGTGCTTCCCACAGTGGGTACAGATTGTACCATCAGTGCTGAAATCTGTAAGAACTATTTATGTGAATAACTGATAATGGGAGTAAAGGTTGCACAGTCAGATCTTAAAGAGAGGGCAGAAATAGAGTTACACGTGCAACTGGTATATCTTTCAGAGCAGAGAAAAATCAGGCTGAAACTACTAGGAAAACTAATTAAGAAAACCTACTCTGAATGCCAGAAACAAATCTGAGCACAAGTGAAAAAAAATCTTAATGCTCTATGAAATCCACATCAGCAATATAAAAGCAAACAGCTGGCTTTCCTGGGGTTACAATTTTACTACATGTGACAATTATGATTGCAAGAACAAAGTCCGTAAATGAAAATGCAAAACAAATAAATAAATAAATGCCTACACATTTTGCATGCGGTGATAATCTCCATGTAGCCGTACTGTACTAGACAAAATAGATAATTCTGCTAGAAATATATAATTAAATGAGGTGAGAATTCAGCCTTGCAGGCCCCAATCCAAAGACAAACTCATCAAATTCCAGACAGTTTCTCCATAAGCACGGTAAATTTTCCTGTCTCTCTCGCTTCACAGCTAATGCCAATTTGCTTATAAATCCAACCCCTCTTCCATGTCTGTAGGGCATACCTTTCAGTAAAATTGATGCAATTATGCTGTACAAGGGGGAGCTTAATGTACAATATTATTGTATATTTTCTATACTTGCCAAACACTTCTTGAGACTAAACTTCCCCGTAGGAAGTTACAGTCCCATCAGGAGAAACTACCGTTCTAATTGCTGACTGGTAGGGTAACTACCTATCCTGGGGCTTTCTTCTCCCCCGCCAGAATACAAGTCTTCCCCCCCCCGCCCCACACACACACTCTTGCCATGATATTAATGGAACCAGCAGCAAAAGGTACTTTTGGTCCAAATTTTCAAAGTCTAGCCTTGTGTGTAAAATTGTATGTACACCCAACATTGTCTATTAACTATTGTTTGAATCTCCTTGGTCCAGCACCATTGGGATCTGAGTGGGCCCAAACTAGGAATTTGCTGGACCAGAGGAGGTGGGGTCTTGGGCTCTCCCAGGTTCCCTTCCCAGACATGGCAGCAGCCAATGTAGTGCCCCCAGGTGGCCAAACCAGCTCTGGCTGGCATGGCTTTTCTCCAGGCTGGCTTCACTCCAGCTGAAGCAGGGCTCCACACCCCCGGCTAGCAGGGCTCTCTGCCCCCAGCTGCTGGCCCCGTTCTGGTTGGTGGGGCTCTGTGCCCTGGCTGGTGGGGCTCCCTACCCCCAGGACACTGTTCCTGCGGGCTGCCAGCTTCTGTCAACCTCTGTGGCTGGGATTCTGGTTCTGCAACATCCGTATTCCTGCAGAACCATGGATGTTCCTAGACCACAAAGTCCCAGACCATAGAAGTTCAACCTGTATTTACATATAAAAACAAACACAGAGGCCTCTAATAACAATGCTCAAACCAGGATAACCTAAAGGATTGAGTCTTATTAGAGTTACGTTATTAATTGTTAAACTACTATCTACTGCTGTATTTTGTTGCTCTGAATAACATGCTGGTTAAACACATGGTAATTACCCTATCTCTGCAGGATCACGAGCAAAGGACTGTGTGTCATTGTCATTCATAAGTGGGCCTTTAACTCTGAGCTTTAACTTTGAGATTGACAACAGGGTGAAATGTATTCTTGTACTGACAGCCAACCCAAAACATGCACACACACATTAAGGGGCACATTTTTAATTTCTTCCTCGCAAGAGTAGCCCCTCTGCCTTCCTATAAGTGAACACAACTTATCCTAAGGTTCAAATATTCCACAGGACTTAATACAGGCTCTGGAGTCTGTTTTGACTATCAGTCTTATTTCTGAGGTTTAGTAAGTTATGAATTGCAGTGCTACCAAAATTCTGAGCAATAAAGCTCACAAAGTCTGCACAGGAAAAGAAGGGAACAGCTATCCTTGTTCACCAAAACAGTGACAAATGGAGAAAAAAATGCAGCGTTTCACAAAATGCACTGAGGAAAGTTGTTACTATCTCAGAACTTTTAGAAAAAATCAAAGCATGATACAAGGGAATAATTAATTCAAAAGCTTTGTTAATGGTGCTGTGAAGTAGCATAGATATCCAATCATCAAAAATGTAGAAACATCAACAACCATCATGCTATTCTCTCTGAAAATAACAAGTGAGCAGCTGGATAGCTCCTGTTTGAAATCACATCCCTTAATATTGCCGGAACACACAAGGCTTAGTTATCATCTTCAGCAAACACATCTTTCCTGCAGTCAAACATGGGGAAATGGGAAATGAAAAATTAGCCACTTGGCCAAGATCAAATTGGGATTTTGCCAACTGAAACTGCATTTGCAAAGTCATGGTGGGAAGAAAGGGACTATTGCTCACACACAGTGTTCCCTCTAAGATTTTTAAACTGTGAGCGGAGTGAGTTTTGGCTTGTGCATGAATATGGAAGTCAAGTGCCTTGGTTTGGAGGTGTGGCACCCAATTTATTAACACACACACGTTCCCGGCTGCCGGAGCAGAACTCCCTCCCCACATCATGCAGCATGTCCTGTTTCCAGCCTCTGGAGCAGCCACCACCCCAATGCCATGCGGCAGGTCCCGTTCCGGGCCCCAGCCACCAGAACAGCCCCCCTCCCCCACCTCCACACAGCCACTGCCCCAGCAGTTCCCTCACCATGCTGTCTCAGCAGTCCCTGCCTGCTGCAACAACCGCCTGCTGCACAAGTGTTGCTGCACAGCTCTCCAGAGGAGGTGGGCGGGGGAAGAATTTTTTGTGTGTGGCCGCGCCAATGAGCACCTTAGTGGGAACTATACTCACATGTCCTATTTTTATTTACTTGTGCGTAGCTTCCTAACTTTTTAATTCAAAGCACAAATTTTGGAGACTGATCCAAAGGCCACTGAGGCCTGAAACACTCAGATTTGGGTGCCTAAAACCCCCAAAATAGGTGTCCTAATTTTTCAGAGCTACAGGGCATTCATAGCTTCCATTTACATCTTTTTAATGAGATCTGCTGACAATCTGTTTCACAGATCCTTAGCTATGGCTGTAGAGGCCAACCTGAGGAGCCTGGGTTTGAACCATTTGTCTACGCTGCGAAAAGGAAAATAATGAAAGCTTGTGACAAAAATAATTGAAATGATAAAGCTAAAAAAAAAAGCTTTTAAATACATTACACTTTCTATAGTCACTAATCTAAATGGGACAAAAATTAGGGAGTGTGCTGAGACAAAGCTTTGGTTATTTACAAAAGGGTTATTGTTTAGTGGGTTGTTGTTGTTGTCTGCGTGCCATTGTGTGACAGCATTATCTCAGCATGAAAATTACAATGGAGACCATTCATTAAGTGTACATTCTGCTCCTCTGCAGAGCCCAGTAGGCTACAGAGGCTGATTATGAGAAGGAAGGCTATTGGAGCTATTTTGGTTCTGATACACAGAAGGTAGATCACAAAGTGAGGGGACGCTTTCATTGCTGGGTGATGGGCAATGCTTTTTTCATGTTCCCAGAGGTGGGGCAGAATCTATGAGTTTTTGCTATGTGGTGGTAAGCCTGATTTAAGAGGAGGGGAGCAGTTTGTGGAACTGCTCTATGCTGTGAAGACTGGTGAATCAGTTTGTTGTGAGACGGCCTTTGTATCTTTTTATAAAGGTTTGTGGCTTTCCTCACAGTTCATGTTCCTTCTTGTTGTTCGGAGTGAGAGAGAGGCTCTGGAAATGTTGACAGAATATACCTCTGTGTTCACATTCTAGGTACTAGTCTGATAATGTTTGTACAAAGTTTACCTCATAAGATTATCATTTGAAAACTCATAATTTCCTGATCGTGTGGTCCTGATAAATGTGCGTGACAACATCGCATGTGAAGATTCCACTGCATAGAATTCCTGAGGTTGACAAACAAGTTTGTTCTAAAGAAAGGCAGGTATGCTCTGCCTTATTTGCATTTAAACAGTAAACAGAGTAATCAACCAGGAAATAGTGACGGGAAGATCCATTCCCGCTGGACATTTTTGTCTCCTGGTATCCAGTTGGAAATTTGTTTCAAGAGCCGAATTGAAAATATAGAATGGTGGGACAAATACCCCCCATTGGAACCTCTCTTAATCTTCAAGTTCATCACATTTCCTGTGCCTAGAGCAACCAAGGAACCCTTCACTGGCCTCTGGGGAAAGGGGTCCTGACCTAAGACTGTTAAAAGCATGTGGTGTGGAAACTTTGCTTTAAATTCTACAGCTTACTTAGGCACAAATTGTTTTTGCCTATTTTTCTTGTAACCATTTCTGACTTTTATGCCTCATTAATTGTACTCACTTAAAATCTATCTCACTGTTTTATCTAACCCGGTGTGTTTTGATTGAAGTATCTGAATAACTATTTGAAATAATAAGCTGGCATATTATTATTTTAAACCAGGGGTTGGGAACATTTTTGGTGCCACATACAAGTGAAAAGCAAAAAAACCCACCCAAAACACCCCCAACAAAAACCTGGCTCCCAATTGAAGAGAAAATAAAAACCCTATTGACCTGGCCACCAAGGCTACATCTAGACTGCAAGCCTCTTTTGAAAGAGGCTTTTTCGAAAGATACTGTTGAAAAAGCCTCTTTCGAAAAAGGGCGTCTAGACTACAACCAGTACTTTCGAAAAAGCAAGCCACTTTTTTGAAAGAGAGCACCCAGGCAGTCTGGATGCTCTCTTTCAAAAAAGCACAATTTGCGTTACATAGTGCCTTTTTTCGAAAGAGCACTTTCGAAAAAAGGCATTATTCCTCATAAAATGAGGTTTTCCACAGTCGAAAAAATTGCTGCGTTCTTTCGATTTACTTTAAAAAGAACGCAGCAGCAGTCTAGATGCAGAGGAAGTTTTTTTCTAAAAAAGGCCACTTTTTTTGAAAAAACCCTGTAGTCTAGACACACCCCAAGTGAGAAGGATGGGGGAAAAAGAGAGATACCTCACTCGGGCAACGCAGGGTGTCAGGGTTCCCCTTATATTCCAGCCCCATGGGGGACCCCAAGGCTCATAGCTTCCTTCTTCTGGGGGCTTGGGGCTACTAGATTTTGTGACCTAGACTTCTATGTGGGGCTAAAAATGAGTAGTTCAATGTGTAGGACAGGGCTACTAGGGAGTGGGCAAGGGGTGGGAATGCGGGGTCTGGGTGGGAGATAGGGTGTATGAGCAAGGTAGGTTGGGCGTGCAGAAGTAGGTTGGGGATGTGAGGTCTGGTCAGGAGGTTGGATGCAGAAGGGGGCAGGGGATTGGGGCACTGACCTGATACAGCCCCCATTTGGTGGGGGAAGGGGATGTACAGGTGGCTCTGTGCTGCCCATGGACTTGCAGGCATTGCCCCTCTTTTCTCTCCTAGGCAATGGGAGCAACAGGGCTGAAGCCTGCAGGCAAGTGCAGGGACAGAGCTTCCCTGCTCTGCCATTTCCCCAGCCATGGGACAGGGAACAGTAGCAGGCAGAGCTGCTTCCTCCCCCCACCAGGCAGAGCTGGTCATGCGGGGGGAGGAGGTTAGCACCAGCTCCCTACTGCTTCTCTCCACAGCATGGAGCTGATGCAAGCTCTGCAGCCATTCAGGGGGATGTTGAAGCTCAGAGAATCACCACAGGGCGGAGTGCCTGCCAGTGCTGGCTCCCTTTGCTGTGTGGAGAAAAGCCTCAAGCCTTGCTGTAGGCCATATCCAGGCAAGCAGATGGGGTAGGAGGGGTAGGTGGGGGGCAGATCCAGCCCGTGGGCCATACATTCCCCAGCCCTGTTTTAAAGAAACAACAGACCTGATAAAACTTGTACTGTTGAGGAGCAGGCTGGGCAATACAGGATATACTGTAGGAGGCAGGAGGGAAATTTATGACTGGGGGTCACTATGCAGCATAACTAAGGTGGAAGAGAGCCAGAGTATAACCAAGCATGGCTGGCAGGCTGCTGTTACACACAGACACTCCAGATATGGCTTGCATGCTGGAAGGTTGTTTGCGTGTAACCCAAGTGGGAGCGCCTTCAGTAAAGCTTTGTAAGGGACCCAAGGATGCCGGACAGGGTGCTCACTAGTCTGAATTGTACTCAGTGTGTCACAGATACAGTGACTATACTAATTAATCTGACAGAGGCGAGAGGTAGCTGCAATTTGGGCTGGGTTAGGAATTGTGGGGAGGACGACAGAGTATGGAAGAGTTAGAGCAGCGTTTCTCAAACTGTGGGTCCCGACATCCTGAGGGGGTCACAAGCAACTTAGAGGGGGATTGCAAACAAATTAGAGGGGGGTCGCAAACAACTGAGAGGGGGGTTGCAGTATCACAAATTTGAGAACCCTTGAGTTAGAGGGTTTTATCAGGGACTGGCACAGCAGAGCCAAGGAGTCACTCATATGGGGCTTCACAGGGATCTGATGGAGCACACACTGGGATCCCTCAGTGTATCCAGGGAGCTGTTGTGGGACCTGGAGGGGAAAGGTTAGTGAAGGGTACAGGCTGCAACTTTTTTTAGGGGCAGACAATACCCAGCTACATATTTTCATTTGATCAGATCCTGCCAGTTACAAGTGTGCAATTTACCCAGAGTACTGCACAGACTAGCTGGCTGCAGCTCAAGTTGGGAAAAATTGATATGTTGGGGTGGACTAGCAGATAAGAGGTGGAAAGTGACAGCTCCCTCCAGTGAGGCACTGTGCTCAGGATTACTTGTTCACTTTCATAACCTGAGCAAGAATGTGATCTCTTATAAAAGATCTACATTCATTTTAAATAATACTACCTTCTCCAAGATGTTCAGTGTCAGTAGTAGGCAAAAGAAGCTTTTCCTCAACTGTGCATGGCAAATGTGTCGCATGCTTTTCTTTCATCTACTGACCTCTCCTTGATTGTCCAGGTTTTTAGTAAGTTAAAACTGGACTGCCACATTCTATCATTCTATTATCACTATGATGAGCATGCTGAAACCTCTGCCAAATGTGGCTGCCCACTTATGGAGCAGTACTAAATGCAAGAAGCAGGTTACAATTGTAATTCTGCAACATAGTTACGTTGCCTGCACAGATATTGCTAGTGTTTTTAACTGAACTCTTTTATTCAAACTGCTTAGGAAGCCAATTTCGGTATTTCCAGGTCAGTATTTGAGTGATAATGTCATACAAAATGATCAAGCAGCATACAACAGGCAGGCTAAATCAGCATAATGGAGATAGCCATCTAGATATATGCCTGAAATCTTGCCTCGTTTCATGATTTTGCATCCACCCTGCACTGTTCTATGACATTAAAAATGCATTCTGTTTATAAAATTATATTATTTAACCAGCAGTAAACTGAATGTCTTTTTGCCATCAAGAGACCATATTTATTTTAATGCACATCATATCCTTTTTATTCTTTTACTGCCAATTGCTTGATATATGGCACTCTGTCAGTATAGTAATGTTCAACCCTTTTGATCACTGTTCTACCATAGAACAACTTGTTTATATCCTTGCTGAGAGGGAAAAAAAAACAACAAAAAAACTATGCTTACAACAAAGGTAACTGTATGTAAAGTATAATACTGTATGAAAAGGTGAAGAGAGCTAGACTATTTTGATTCATGCACCTCTAGTAGGGAGAATACAACACTGAAATGCATAGTGCCAATGTCCTATTTGCTAACACATTTTTTTTTCCATTGCAGTCTAGCATCTTTCTTCAGCTGGGATTTGATTTAGCTGAATTAGTGCTCCACATTTCCCATTCACTTTTAGAGTATGGTAAGATTAATATTTAAACAAATAAACAACAATCAGACTGCAGCTGTGATAACTGCCTTAGAACTTGGGTCACCACTAGTTCTCGCCTAACTGTATAGGGGCAACCATCTGCAGGTTTGCTTTAAGCACTGAAATATATCAAGAAAAACTTTTATAGTCAGAGGGCAGCAGATGGCAAAGTTTGTTAGGCTGTAAGCAAAAGAAACCACTATTGTGATTAGCTGGCTTTGTTCAATTCTGTCTGATGTGTAATAGATGCTTGCTCTCCCAAAAGCTAATGAATAACTTGACTTGGGAAAAATGTGATCCTTGTACCCCTCATTCAGCCTAACATTATTTCTATTACCGGCTGTCGTTGGATATGTCTACACAGCAAAGTTATTTTGAAATAACTTTCCTAGCATCTACACAAGCCAACTGCTATTTCAAAGTTAATTTGAAATAGTGGAGGGCTTATTTGAAAATTGGTAAACCTCATTCCATGAGGAATAGCGCTAATTTTGAAATTGCTATTTCAAAATAAGCACTGTGTAGACGCTTATTTCAAAATAGGGGGCTTCCAGCCCTTTCCAGGGAGCCCTGCTGGCCGCCCTGGCCACAAGGTAACTGCTGACCTGATGCCCTGCCAGAACCGGTTCTGGCTGGCCTTAAATGCGATTCAGTGTCCAATCAGTGTGGACGCGTTATTTTGAAATAGCAAAAAGCTATTTTGAAATGCATTTTGTGTATAGACGCGTTATTTCAAAATAAGATATTTTGAAATAACGCTGTAGTGTAGACACGCCCATGCATCACAACTTCTTTTCTAGACCTGTTTGCTGTAACCAACATGATGGGCTAGAACTAGAGGTAGGTGAGTCTTCTAACTTACGCTGATACAGCTTATTACAGATAACACCAAAGGACAAACAGTAGTTCAGAAATAATTCCACAGGGTGAACTGGGAACTGAAGCACGCTGGTATGCTAATAAGTGTAGGTCGGTCAGAGTATGTCTACACTGCATGCTTATTTCAGAATAAGCTATTTCGGAAGAAAAACTCCAAAACTCTACACCGCAAATGCCCATAGAAATAGCGCTGAGCTATTTTGAAATAGAGCATCCACATGCATTGGAGCCCAAATTGCATTTAAGCTCCTCCTCCCTCCTCCCCCCCTGAAACACTTTGGGCAGGGCATCAGGACAGCAGTCACTTATTGTAGCTGCTTCCTGAGGCTATCTGAGGCTCTTGCTTAAAAGGACCCCCCTGTATAGCTGTGTCCCAGGCTCCTCTCTTTTGCCTACCTTTTTGAAGGACAGCAAACCCATCCCACTGCCTGCTCTGGTTGCCCTTGCAGACACCACAGCACTTTTGCCATGGAACTGGACCTTCTGGAAAGCATTTGCCAGCTCCTGGATCTCATAATGCACCTCCTGGTGAAGTTTATGCAGGCTGCTCTCATGGCTTTGCGTGACACTTCCTCACCGCTCTCCAGCTGCTGCTCAAGGAGCACAGTCCTCCCCCTCTCCCCGCTCACCCGTATGCCCAGTGCACCACCACTTCTGGTGACTGGACACCAGGTCTGACTGGTGGGACTGGAACATTATGGAGCACCAGGAGTGGGATGACCAGAAGTGGCTCCAGAATTTCCAAGTGTTGAAGGACATCTTCCTGGAGCTCTGTGAGTGGCTCGTCCCTGCCCTCAGCAACAGGACACTCACATGCAATCTGCCATCCCCCTCCATAAGCAGGTCACCATTGCACTGTGGAAGCTTGCCACATGGGACAGCTATTGCTCCATTGAGAACCAGTTCAGCCTGGGGAGATCAACTGTTGGGGTCATGAAGGTATGGCTCTCTTACTATGTTCTTGGGATGGAGGTGAACTTCTGAGGGGGCTTGTTAGTGATGGAAGTTCCCTCCCTGGAAGGTTTTTCAGTTCCGGCTTTCACAAAGCCCTGCTGGGAGATGGGGCAAAGTGGGGGTTGGTCCTGGTTTAAGGGGGAAATGGAGGCTGGGCTTGAGGACCTCCCCAGAGACCTGGCAATCCAGTGATTCCCTGTTTGTCTCCTTCTCAGGTGGTGAGTGCCATCAACACCATCCTGCTGCACTGGCTTATCCTCCTGGGCATTGTGGATCACATTGTTGCTGTCTTTGCCACCATGGGCTTCTCCAACTGTGTGTGTGGGGGGGCTTTGGGGGCACCCCCATCTGGGCCCCTAACCACCAGGCATCCAACTACATTAACTGCAAGGGGTACTTTTCTATCTGTCGTGGACCACCAGGGCTGATTCACAGACATTAATGTCAGGTGGTCAGGGAAGGTTCATGACACCTGCATCTTCCACAACTCCAGCCGGTTCCAGAAGATGCATGCTGGCATATTTTCCCTGAGTGCACCATCATGGTTGGGGACATGGATGTGCTGATGTGCATAGTGGGGGATGAGCCTGCCCCTTGCTCCCCTAGCTTATGAAGCCCTACACTAGACACCTGGACCCCACAAAGGAAAATTTCAGTGGTAGGCTCACTAAGGTCTGCATTGAGGTGGAGGGTGCCTTCGGGCATCTGAAAGGAAGGTTCCGCTGCCTTCTCACCTGGATGGACCTTAGTGAGTGGAACATCCCCCAAGTAGTGTCTGCCTGCTGTGTCCTGAACAATATATGTGAAAATAAGGGGGAGACATTCCTGCCAGGGTTGGGGCAGAGACCAAGAAGTTCACCAGGGCCTTTGAGCAGCCGTGCATGGCTGCCATCTGGCAGGCCCATCAGGGGTGTGTATATCCGAGAGGTCCTGAGGGAGAGTTTCACACAAGGACGGCTGTGACGCTCTCCCCTGGACCTCCCCACAAGGGGCTTCTGCAGTGCCCCAGTGTGCCTTTCCGCCTTCATCCTTCCTTTCCCTGTCTCCTCAGCCCCCCCCCTTTCCTTCCCCCTTTTCCTCTGATAAAACAAACCAGACCTTTTTTTAAAAAAGAATAAACTGTTTTATTTTATTTGGGGTAAATGTAACTGGGGAGGGACTGGGGAAAGAACCTGGAAGGAGGGAGGAGGGGGGAGAAGAGGCTCAGGAAGGGGGCTGGGAGTGGCACCTACCTCAGGCAGTCTCATTGCCTCTTGTATGGGGTCCTCAGCAGCCACAGATGCGGGGGGGGGGGGGGATTAAGGGGAGAAGCCAGAGGAGCAGGGGGAGAAGTGAGAGAAGCAGGAGCAGGAGTGGGAACAGGATGGCATCTGCTTGACTGCTCTATGGCATCAACCATGCAGTCCACAGCAGCTGTGTATGCCACGTGCGTGCTGCAGGCCTCTTGGGCCAGCTCCTGCCAGGTGTTGCAGTGCAGCTCCTGGTCCACTCCTACCGCTGGTCCTGCTGGTCCAGAGAGTGCTGGAGGCTACATAGGCAGGCCACGTGTTCCTGCTTCAGGTCCTCATGGGCTCATCTGTGGTGGCAGCTCCCACAGTGATAGGAGCCTGGCGCAAGGTGTTGTGGGTACCTCTCTTGCAGCCGGTCCAGCTGTGAAGAACAAAGAGAAGGGCAGTCATCCCCAGAGACACTGTGCCTGAAGCCTAGCGAAGGCGATGTGCTTGGACCAAGGCCACTTCTGCCCTACACAGCGGGCCCCTTCCTGCAGGGAAAGAGATGACCCCAGAGGGAGCCTGTAAGGGCAAGCAGGCATGGGAAGGGGCTGGCCAGGTTGGAAACCTGTGGGTGGGAGGGGGGCAATGGGGAAGCTTGGCTTCCCTCTGTGCCATGCATACACCAGGACTGGCAATGGTGGTGTCCTCCAGGGAGAGGACTTCTATCTTTGGCCACAGAAGAGACAGGGGGAGACTGTTGTAGGACGTGTGCGTGAGTAGCAGAAGCCGCTTGCCAGGGAGAGTGTTACTGGACTCCCTTTTACTTTCTTCCATTCCCAGCAGGCTCCTCTAGCAGGGGCTTGGTGTCTACTATCTTGCTGCACTTGCCCGGGAGCAGCTTGACCATATGCCATGCACAGCACTGCTGTGTGTGTGTGTCCAGGACCTCAGCCTCCTTAGTGGTGGCTTGTGGTGGGAGGGTGTCCTACCATGGAGGTGGGAGTAAGGCAGCTTCTCCAAAACCCTCTGAGCAGGAGCACAAGAGTCCTCTGAGGCAGTCTCATTGGTCCTGTGTGCTCCAAAATGGCTCTCCATGGGCACCCATGTGCACAGACTGCTGCGCAATGCCCAGGCCGAGAAGGCTGAGCGAAGAGCATGCAGCCCCTTGCCACCTGCCATCTCCTCTCATGTATGTCTAGGGACAGTGATGGAGCTCACCTGATGGGCTTTCCCCTGCATTGTCTGATCCCTGGGTGACATACTGGGAGGGTGGTACCGGCTCTAAGGACAGGGGGAGATCCTGGCTGGTGGGCACTGTGGAATCTGTGGCCTGCTCCTGCTCCTCCTCCCCAACTGCAGGCCTGCCCTCCAGGAGGGTGACAATAGGCTTCTCCCACCCAGACTCCACAACAAAGGGGGGGAAAGGGACTGACCCCTCTCCCAGGATGTGGTGGAGCTGGTCATAACGTTGGCAGGTCTGCAGTGCCACCCCTGAGTGGGAGCTGTACTCCCTGGTCTCTGTATTGCCCTGCCTGAGCTCCTTCACCTTCATCCGCACCTGCTTCTGAGTGTAGCTATATCCCCTCTTGCCCAGGCTCTTGGCCATCCAGCTATAGACATCAGCATTCCTGCACCTGCTGTGGAGATCCTGGAGGTTCGCCTCATCTCCCCAGATCTCTATGAGATCCAGGATCTCTGCACTAGTCCAGGATGGGACCCTCCTCCACCCCCTGGGTAGGGGCTTGGAAGCTGGCTAGAACTGTGCGTGCAGCCACAGGGGGCTCAGATTGAGCACTGTGGTATACTATGGCAGCAGGATAGGCAGAGCTGTGTGGCACGGTGCGAGCTGGGCCTGCTGTATGTATGCTGGGCCATGCTGTTTCCTCTGAAGCTGCATCTTTAAAGCCTGCAGGGGAAGGGGAACTATAGAGACCTGATGAGTGTGGACAGAGTATCCAGCAGGGCACCTATGAGAAGCCCTGGAGGCCACTTATTTTGAAATAAGCACAACTGCCCCCGTCTACCCATGCCCTATTTCGAAGTAACTATTTTGAAATAGGTGTTATTCCTCGTAAAATGAGGGTTACAGATTTCGGAATAAGACACCATTATTTCGAAATTATTTTGAAATAAGGGGTCTGCTGTGTAGATGCTCACCTTGTTATTCTGAAATAACGCCTCTGTGTAGACGTGCTCTCAAGGGCTTAATACTCAAAAAAGATATGGACTGAAGTTGGACCCAGGATTGTCTCCACTGGATGCTGTACCACAAACAGAGCATGGAGGAAAAAAAGTAGAGACTGACACATGGTAAGAAAGGAAAAGGCGGAGAAAAGAAATATGGGTCTAATTTTTATATCAATGAAATCAATTGCACACCAATGAAACATCACTGTCTTCAGTGGAGTTACTTCAGATTTACACTGATAAGAATTCAGTTTTCTAGCCTTTCTCGTTCAAGCTTTCTCACAGCTGAAGCTGCCTTTAAACCTTCTTAAATCCAACAACTGCTACATGCTATGTTCTGCAGTGAAATTGTAACCTATGCTCTTTTTGCTGTCCCTATCTTCTTGTAATTCCTAGCCAGTCTTCTAGTCATCACATTTCTTATTGTAGGAGAAGGATGATCATTCACAAATAGAGAAGCAGAAAAAGTTGTCCATGCATGATGGCTCTGGTTCTATTTCTAACAGGCTCAATTGCTTAAGCCACTTTCTCTTTTTCTCCTAAATCCTGGTCACAGTGAAATCTCATTTTGATGCCCTTTTCCTCAGCTAAGAGACAGAGTGATTGATCTGGGATTTTGAGTGTGGCATGCTGCAAGTTCTTTACTTCTTGTTAGCTATGCAGCAGATTCATGGCTTATTTATTTCACTTTTTTCAGTGATGAAGGGGAAATGGAGGGTGATGTGGTCCTGGTTTTACTGTTGACTTGTACAGCTGACTCATCTCAGATGGGTACCTGGCAGCTTAATGATGTTGTGACAGATAGGTTGCCACTCTTTTGTGCTATTTAAGATGACTTGCTAGTTCTGAACTTTCCCGTGTAGTCTAAAATATTAATGATAGCTCTTGGCTTTTCAGTATAAATTTGCCATTGAGGATCTAGATTTATAATGGCTGAATTTACAGGGCGACATAGTTTGCTAAATCCTGTACTAAACTCAGCCCCAGCCTTGGAATTTAACCTTTTGCATCACCCCTCTGAGCTACCAAGATGCCTACATACCTTCATTCCCTTCCCTTTACTCTTCTTGGCATGCTTTCTAGACCATCCCTTATGCAAGGAATGACTTCCCAAAATCTGTTTGCCCATCTTTGTCTCTCCTGATTTAAATCCCTCCTTCATTCTCAATTCTGCCATTTTCCCCAGAAGAAGTGAGTCAGTAAAAACAAACTAACAAACACAACCTTCCTCCAGGCTAACAAAAGCATTAAGACACACACATGCTTTGATCTGTTTAGTGTCACTTTTGTCCTTAGGCTAACTTACCATCCTCGCTTCTTGTGTCATAATGAACACACATTGTAAGCTCTTTGAGGAAGTGTCCCTATTTTGTTTCTGTGAAGTACTTGGCATTCCTTGGTTTACTCCTGAGTCATAAATGAAATTGTCTGCAAATCAGAGAACAGAACTGTCACCTAAATATCTCTAATATAGATTTTGATAGCTATAGTCTATAAAAGTATAGATAGTATAGCATGGAACTAGAGGGCAACAGATATTCCATGGCAGGGATTTTCAAAGGTGACAAAAACAATTAGGTTTCCAAATCCCATTGTCTATCACCAAACTCTATTAGGCTCCTTTGAAATTTCTACCGTTTGCACCTTGTGTTTCCACTATTGTTAACTAAACATTTATCTGGAAGTCTTCTTGTTCTCCTATTAGCAGATTAGCTCTTACTGATCCTTTAACAGTCTAGTGACAGGGAATATAAGAATATGGAAAGATAGGCTTGGCACTGGTATAATTGTACTAATATCTTTAGATTGGCAGCCAGTATCAATGCTGCTCCACACAGGAAGTACTTTCAATAGCCAGTCCCCCATTGCAAAGGGGCAAAATAGTCCACTTAGGGCTCTGCTCAGTAGAAAATAGCCATTATAGAACAGCGTGATGGCATATTCACACCCTGTCACAAAGGCGAGGCTATTCCAGGGTGAGGACACCGTCCAATCGGCCGGTGGGTTATCGGCCGTCTCTTTAGTCTGTCAATATGCTGGTCTCGGGCAGCACAATGAGTCAGTTAATAGCCCGGGTCACTGGGCAGTGTGGCCTACTGGCCAGAGTCAATGAGACATCCTGGCCTCAGGGCAGTATGGCTCAATGGCCAGAGTCAGTGAGTCACCCTTGGCTCGGGTCAGTGTGGCTTAGTAGCCAGAGTCTATGCAATTGGGGTTAGCACCCCAGAAGGGGGAACCTGGGGCTCCACTGGGGCTGGGTAGCAGCCTCCTTCTGGCTCCTCCATTCCCTCTATCTCGAACACAGGCTGTTGCAGCTCTGGTGCTCTGGCTGGAGGTCCTTCCTCTTCGATGGCCAGCCCAGACTGAGCTGCTCTCTGGTGTCTCATACTGCCCCGTCACTTGGGGCATACAGAGTCTGATCGAAGAGGTTGAACTTCCTCCACCCACAGGTTTTTTTTTACCCCCCCGATCTATTGCAGTATATGCACACCCCGTCACAGACAGAATAACCTAGTGCCAAATTCTACGGTCTAATATGCATATATAACCCCCCTCGTTAAGTCAATTGTGTGCGCATATGTGAAGGTCGATTTTGATACATAAACATGGATACATAGAATAAATAGGGTTTTGTGGTTACAAGGTTTAGGAGATGTGAGGTATCTTAGTCAATGTGACAAAGGCTAACTATTAGGCAAGGGTGCAAAAAAAAGGAGAAAAATGAGTGTTCCTCCCATTTTGTCTGTATTTCTATTTAGATTCCAGCAATATCTGAAAAGCACTTAGCACACTACACACATAGCAACATAATCAAGCCCTTGTTGAACAGCCTCCTGTTCAATGAAAACAGACAGTTGTGTTACCTACCAGCTCTGTGTTCTTGGGGAACCAGAGCATGGCCACCTGTCAGCCCTGTGCTCTTGGGAGCCAGGGAGTGATACTCATAGAAAACAATCCTCCTCCCCCAGGCCTCTGCTGGAATCAAAGACAAAGCAAGGAAAAGGCAGAGGAAGACCCACCTAAACTCCTCCAGACAAGGGTGATAGGATTAAGGGAACACCCCAGTACCATCTGCATTGAAGATAGAACAGAGAGACATCACTATTAGCATACAGAATGGAGAACAGCTCATCCAAAGCAGGAAGGGCCCTGAACTATGGGATACCGAAAGCAGAGAAAGCACTGCCTGATGGGAAATCTCTGCTCCAGATGCTAATGAAGCCAGGCCTGATCACACCCAAATTAGTCATTATCAGACCAATTCTAGTAATGGATCCTATTGATATCCAAAATACTGAAACTGCCTACTTGCATTGTGAGCTCCATCAAGGAACATCACCCATAGCCAGGGTAATGCCATAGATCAGTCTCTATTGTCTCGCCTCTGTTTACATATAAACTAATCCAGTGTTCTCCTTGAACTATTGTTCTGATGCATGGATAAAAAATTGGCATCAGTTCCATTGAGACTTCGTCATTTCCTGCCTGATTGTGCTGAGGGCTCTGCTCTGCTTGTCTCCTGCCCTCTACCATCATCATCTGGGAGCCCCAATCAGTGCAAGCTCCACAGAGTGGTGAGATCTCTCTCTCTCTTTCTCCCTTCCCCCACCTCTCTCTAGGCATAGCCTCCTGACCCTGCCTTATGTAATCAGTTATATGGTTTGCTATAACTGAAGGCAGCCCTAACATTTGTAATCAGTTTCAATTTAGATTTAATATTGTAACTGTTTTGTGTGTTTGGCTCCCTACATATATATATTCACTACCCAGAAATAAATAACTTTCATTGTTAAGCTGGTTGCTTCTCTCTCTCTCGCTCATTCTTCCTCAGGGCGGTTGTTCTGGCTTCCCCATTAACTCTGCGACGACACTTCTTGTACCCAAGTTAAAGATCCCTGTAGTGCCCCAAATCCTGTGGGGTTTGCTCATCACATGGTTTACCAGCGAATGACTGTGGTGTAAAAGTAGGGATAGGGAGGTGCTGAACCTGGGGGCATATGAGGATGGCAGCTTAAAGTGCTGTTAAATCCAGCCCACTGAGTCCAAAGGCACATGAGGGTGCAGTGTGGCATTGCTGTTAAACCCAGCCTGCTGAGTCCAGGGACATATAAGGAGTCAGCTTGTGAGTGCTGATGAACCAGTCCTCTCAGACGTGCTCTGTTAGTGGGTGTGAGTGTCCATGTGTTCCTAAGGTAGGAAGAACCCCGTCCTGAGGAACCTAGTTCCTGCAGGAGAGCTCCATTGGGAGGGGGAATTGTCAGCAGAGACAATTCAGCTCCATATAAGAGCACAAGTAGCACACTGATAGAATTATTAACTCCCCCTCACCGACCCATAAGAGTAACCTTAATAAATTAGCATACCCCAGAGTAATGGGCAAATCTGGTAACAGTTGTACCAATCTTAGTGCTCTGCAAATGGGGGAACATCCCAATCTAGAGGTATCTGAACTATTGCAATCTAGTGCAGTGCATCTTTAATTGAAACTCTGAAATAAGCTACCTGGCTCTGGCAAAAGCTCTCAAACTCCTAGCTTGCCTCTTGAATTAGCACAGCTGACCCTGCTCTCCACAGCTGCTTGCATACTAACTTGGTGATCAATTTTCTTGTTTTTTGCTTAAAATGTGTTGTCCTGCTGCAGTGCGAGACCCCTATTCTTAGTCTTTCTTTGAGTAATTAGCAATCAAAATGGAAAGGTTTTTTTTAAAGCAACTTCCCAAGTCTCATTAATCATCAATGATCCGTTGCAGAATCTCCAAGGATACCATAATTCTGTGGAGCCCCACTTAGTGTCAGTTGGCTAATTCTTACCTGCTGACCATGCCAGTGGGGGTGTGTGTTTGCGATGGCTGTTTTAAAGCCATTTGCTGTGCTTGACTGAACCGCGCTCTCTCTCTCGCACTCACACCACCACCACAGTAATAATAATAATAATTAGTGCTAATATAGCACTTGCATATGCAAAGTGCTGTAAAACATTAACTAATTGATCCCGTCAACACCTATCTAAGGTAGGCAATTAAGTGGTATTATCCGTATTTACACTTAGGGAAACTCAAAACTGTTCCTGAGCTGTGCTGAGCGCTCTCAGCTGCACTGGCAGAGGGAGGGAGGTGGAAGCACTTTGCTGCTCATATGATCAAGCCCATAAGTTCATCACTTTGCAGCTCCCATTTAGCAAATCTGCCCATTCAGTTGCCTTTCTGGAAGCTGGACCCTTGAACATTTGGCCCTAAGTAAACTGATCCAGATCATACAATGAATTAGTTGCAGAGTCCGAATTAGAACAAAAGTTTCTGGCTACCACTGCCATGATTTTTTACATTGGACCATGCTATGGCAATCCTGCCTCATGCCAAAAGCCCAGAGAGCCTGCGAAATGAACAGCAGTCTTCTTTACTGCCTAGAAACTCTGTGCACTTTAGCAATAGAAACATACATGTTAAGAAAATGACACTACATTTAACATGCTAGTCAATACATTTTAATGTGTTTTATGCACTAGGTAGTAACAATAAAGCAGTGTGTTCATAGTTTGTAGTCATGGGCGATGGGTAATGTAGGCAAGGGAAGGTATTGCTTTTCCAAAATTGCCTATATTGTCCAAACACTCGGAAGGGGTTGGGGCCATGCCGCTCAGCAGCCTAGCTCCCCTGTGGCTGGAAAAGGCTGGAGCAATGCTGTGGGGCAGGGTGTGGCTGGGAGGGGAAGGTTGTGAAGGGTCATTGCTTTGGTGCGGCTTTGGGCAGAAGGGGTGGGGCTTCAGCTGCCTTCCCCAGCTGGACCTTCACCTGCGGCCCATGTTTGTAGTGATACTAAATTTGGTTTAAGGAGCTGTATTTTGGGATTAGGTGAGAGTTAAACTTTGGAGAGCTCTATTTTTATCCAAGACTACCACTATGGAAATCACCATAGAATTGCACTGGGATTTGCCCCCTGAAAAACAGATTGGCAGATGCCTTACATTTAAAAATGCAGTACACGGAAGGCATTTTATAGTCACATGAACCACAAAAAGGTTTCCCAAAGTCTACCTTTACTTACCATTGCCTCTTGCCTCATAACTGGTGATAAAGTCATGCACTTTAGGTGCATATCAACAAAAATTATTTATAATTCATTTATCAACAAAGATTTTCTTTTATTAGCCTTTTCACACAAACCTGCAAAATAAAATACAAGAAAGATAGTTTACATTTATATTGTTTTTGCATCTCAGAGAGTTCCAGAGTGCTTTATAAACTATATACAAGGAGTGAGATAGTGATGCTATTGAGCTCTGCATGAGTAGACCTACATAAACCCCCATTTTTAAACAATAATACAGTATATCAACTGCCCAGAAATGTTGGGAGGAAGTAAGGAATACTTCATCTAAATAAGAGTTTATATATTTGGATTATAATTGCTCTAACTAGAATTTCATCTGAGCACTTATCAAAAGACCCTACTCTTCCAAAATGTGATTGGGAACTTGGTTTTAAATTTCATTTACTTCAGGTGCTCCTCTTGAAAAATAAAAAAGCAAGAAAAAAGAAGCAGAGTAATCCAGACGAGCGCTCTCTCTCTCTCTCTCTCTCACACACACGCATGTGCGCATGTGTGAGCACACACACATGCATACACACAGTTATATAATTAAACACTTTATTTTTTGAAGGGCAGTCTGGGGAGTGGTGAGTTGGCATTCGCAAGAGGTTAAATGAAAAAGAAAAATTTTATCCTGTAAATGTTCTTTTGTCTATACTGTATTTTCAAATAATAGCTTATGCTCATATTCAAAGTATAATTTTGATGCATATTTATGAAAGGTTTGAAAAAAATAGAATAAGAGACTTTTGCATTTTTAATAAGTATGTGACAAGCCTTAGAGACAAAAAAGGCATTTTTCTTGATGAACTTTGCTCTTGTTTCATACAAATATAGAACATGTCCTTAAAGATAATACTAGGGATTATTTTAGACATACATTTCTATCCACTCAATTGTTTTGCACTGGTGCCAGGGAAAGCGCTTTACACTCCAGGCTGGGGATTCTTCCTATCACAAGGTTATTTTGAGACTACTTATCTGTGTGAAAATATCTGTTTTAATGAGAGTGTCTCATTGGGATTATGGTATGCTACTTATTTGTCTCCTTTGATTTTTGTCACTAAATTTTACATGACAGATTAACAATGCATCTTAAAAGAGGAGCTGTTTGACCTTTACAGTTAACCTGAAATACAGGCCAAGTTTGCAAAGAAGTAGTAGGAAAAGACTTGGGGCCTTCAAAATCATTAGAATGCCACCATGCCTTAGTGAGCATGTACCTACGGTGAGAGGGCAAAGAGATGCAAGAAGAATGATTCCAATGTTTTGAGCAACAGTCCTAAAGCTTATATTGACTGAGGATTTGATCTTTGCTCATCTCTTTGCTAAAATACAGGGTTGAGTTCACACAGAGAGATTTTCTCTTGAAGTAAACCTTTGCACAGAGTACAACTCTAGTTCAAAGTCTAAAGAACATTTTCTTTTACATACAAGTATGAGAAGCAATAGTTTGTGGGTATTTTCCTCATTATATTCCACTGCTAATATCTTAAAAATAAACTCAAGGAAAAATGAAGTCATTCCCCTTTAAACTCATTAGAAGAAAGCAGTTAACACATTTTAATATGATCTCTCCTGACCCAAATCCATGAAATCTGCATCTAATTTAAACTAAAATTAGATAAAAAAAATTATTTATGCCTGTCTTTTCTCATAGCATGCTTGGTCCCATCTCATACCATCAGTTACAAAGCCAGTACAATTTGAAATCTTATTTGGAAACGTTTGTAACCAAAGGATGTGCTTTTTGAATGCTGTCCAGTGATCATACAGGAGAAGAAACCATTCTGCTGTAAACAATGGCAGCAATTAACACTACCATAGCAAAAATATGCTACTGCCTCCAGGCCTGATCATGAGATATGCTGAATACCTGAATCTCCCAGGCTCAGTCAGGAATCTCCGTCATCTTTATAAGCACATACAACTTCTATTGCTAAAATCTGATCCTCCTCTCCTTATATAAGAACATAAGAACATAAGAATGGCCATACTGGGTCAGACCAAAGGTCCATCGAGCCCAGCATCCCATCTGCCGACGGTGGCCAATGCCAGGTGCCCCAGAGAAGAAGAACAGAAGACAATGATCAAGTGATTTATCTCCTGCCATCCATCTCCTGCCCTTGTTATGAAGGCTAGGGCACCATACTTTATCCCTGGCTAATAGCCATTTATGGACCTAACCTGCAAAAATTTATCAAGCTCTTTTTTAAACCCTAATAGAGTCCTGGCCTTCACAGCCTCCTCGGGCAAGGAGTTCCACAGGTTGACTGTGCGCTGTGTGAAGAAAAATTTCCTTTTATTAGTTTTGAACCTACTACCCATCAATTTCATTTGGTGTCCCCTAGTTCTTGTATTATGGGAAAAGGTAAATAATTTTTCTATAATCACTTTCTCCACACCATTCATGATTTTATATACCTCTATCATATCGCCCCTCAATCGCCTTTTTTCCAAACTGAAAAGTCCCAGTCTCTCTAGCCTCTCCCCATATGGGACCCTTTCCAAGCCCCTAATCATCTTAGTCGCCCTTTTCTGAACCTTTTCTAATGCCAATATATCTTTTTTGAGGTGAGGAGACCACATCTGCACGCAGTACTCGAGATGTGGGCGTACCATAGTTTTATATAGGGGAAGTATGATATCTTTTGTCTTATTATCTATCCCTTTTTTAATAATTCCTAACATCCTATTTGCCTTACTAACTGCCGCTGCACACTGCGTGGATGTCTTCATAGAACTATCCACTATAACTCCAAGATCCCTTTCCTGATCTGTCGTAGCTAAATTTGACCCCATCATGTAGTACGTGTAATTTGGGTTATTTTTTCCAACATGCATTACCTTACACTTACCCACATTAAATTTCATTTGCCATTTTGCTGCCCAATCACTCAGTTTGCTGAGATCTTTTTGTAGTTCTTCACAATCCCTTTTGCTTTTGACTGTCCTGAACAACTTTGTGTCATCTGCAAACTTGGCCACCTCACTGCTTACCTCATTTTCTAGATCATTGATGAACAAGTTGAACAGGATTGGTCCCAGTACTGACCCCTGGGGAACACCACTAGTTACCCTCCTCCATTGTGAAAATTTACCATTTATTCCCACCCTTTGTTTTCTGTCTTTTAACCAATTCTTGATCCATGAAAGGACCTTTCCTCCTATCCCATGACCACCTAATTTACGTAAAAGCCTTTGGTGTGGGACCGTGTCAAAGGCTTTCTGGAAATCTAGGTATATTATATCCACTGGGTGCCCCTTGTCCGCATGTTTATTAACCCCTTCAAAGAATTCTAACAGATTAGTTAGACACGACTTCCCTCTGCAGAAACCATGCTGACTTTTGCCCAACAATTCGTGCTCTTCTATGTGCCTTGCAATTTTACTCTTTACTAGTGTTTCTACTAATTTGCCTGGCACTGATGTTAAACTTATCGGTCTATAATTGCCAGGATCTCCTCTAGAGCCTTTTTTAAATATTGGTGTTATATTGGCCATCTTCCAGTCATTTGGTACCAAAGTGGATTTAAAGGATAGGTTACAAACCACTGTTAATAACTCCGCAATTTCACATTTGAGTTCTTTCAGAACCCTTGGGTGAATGCCGTCTGGTCCCGGAGACTTGTTACTATTCAGCTTATCAATTAATTCCATAACCTCCTCTAATGTCACTTCAATCTGAGTGAGTTCCTCAGATTTGTCACCTAAAAAGGCTGGCTCAGATTTAGGAACCTCTGTAACATCCTCAGCCGTGAAGACTGAAGCAAATAAATCATTTAATCGCTCCGCAATGGCACTGTCTTCCTTGATCGCTCCTTTTATATCTTTATCATCCAAGAGCCCCACTGCTTTTTTAGCGGGCTTCCTGCTTCTAATGTATTTAAAAAACATTTTACTATCATTTTTTGAATTTTTGGCTAGCTGTTCCTCAAACTCTTTTTTGGCTTTTCTTACTACATTATGACACTTAATTTGGGAGTGTTTATGTTCCTTTCTATTTTCCTCACTAGGATTTGACTTCCACTTTTTAAAAGCTGCCCTTTTCTCTCTCACTGCCTTTTTAACATGGCTGTTTAGCCATGGTGGTTCTTTGTTAGGTCTCTTACTGTGTTTTTTTATTTGGGGTATACATTTAAGTTGGGCCTCTAGTATGGTGTCTTTAAACAGTTCCCATGCAGCTTCCAGGGATTTTAGTTTAATTACTCTCCCTTTTAGTTTCTGTTTAACTAGCTTCCTCATTTTAGTGTAATTCCCCTTTTTGAAATTAAATGCCAGAGTGTTTGACCGCTGCGGTGTTCTTCCCAACACAGGAATATTAAAAGTTATTATATTGTGGTCACTATTTCCAAGCGGTCCAGTAACAGTTACCTCTTGGACCAGATCCTGCGTTCCAGTCAAGACTAGGTCGAGAATCGACTCTCCCCTTGTGGGTTCCTGTACTAGCTGCTCCAAGAAGCAGTCATTTAAGGCATCAAGAAATTTAATCTCTGAATCCCGTCCTGAGGTGACATGCACCCAATCAATATGGGGATAATTGAAATCTCCTATTATTACTGTGTTTTTTATTTTGGTAGCCTCTCTAATCTCCCTTATCATTTCAGCATCACTATCACTGTCCTGGTTAGGTGGTCGGTAATATATTCCTAATGCCATATTCATATTAGAGGAATGAATTGTTATCCATAATGATTCTATGGAACATTTTGATTCCTTTAGGATTTTTACTTCATTTGATTCTATATTATCCTTCACATATAGTACCACTCCGCCACCCGCACGACCTGTTCTGTCTTTCCGATATAATTTATATCCCGGTATGATAGTGTCCCACTGATTGTCCTCATTCCACCATGTTTCTGAGATGCCTATTATGTCAACTTCCTCCTTTGATATGAGGTACTCCAGTTCACCCATCTTATTAGACAGACTCCTAGCATTAGTGTAAAAGCATGTTAGAAAACTACCACTATTTATATGTCCGCCTTTCACAGACACATTGGATTTTTTTATGCACGATTGTTTCACATCTGATCTTGCCCATATATTATTTCCCACGTTCCCTATCTGACTAACTTCTAGGGAATCCCTACCTATGGAGCCTCGTGTAAGAGAAGTCTCCGTCCGATCCAGGTGCTCCCCCGCACCAATCGGCTTTCCCCCACCTCTTAGTTTAAAAACTGCTCTACGACCTTTTTAATGTTTAATGCCAGCAGTCTGGATCCACCTTGATTTAGGTGGAGCCCATCATTCCTGTATAGGCTCCCCCTACCCCAAAAGTGTCCCCAGTTCCTAATAAATCTAAACCCCTCTTCCCTGCACCATCGTCTCATCCACGCATTGAGACTCTGAAGTTCTGCCTGTCTATCTGGCCCTGCGCGTGGAACTGGAAGCATTTCAGAGAATGCCACCAAAGATGTTGTGGATTTCAGTCTCTTTCCTAGTAACCTAAATTTGGCCTCCAGAACATCTCTTCTACCCTTCCCTATGTCATTGGTACCAACATGTACCACGACGACCGGCTCCTCCCCAGCACTGCCCATAAGTCTGTCTAGATGCCTCGAGAGATCCGCAACCTTCGCTCTCACTGATTCACTGGACCTAGTCTTGGGGGTAAGATTTGCAGATGAGGAAACCTACACATTGTTAACTGCATTGTAACAGTCAGTTATGAAGACATGTTTACACCTGGGCACAGTGATGTTTCAGATGTCGAACATGGACATGATAAGATTTTATTCATGTACCCACCTCTAGAAAAGAGATTTCACTGCGTGAAAACTCAAAGAAGTAGCGGATTCCTGCTGACCTGCCAAGACAGATCCTTTCACTTGTACTAAAGATGCATGGTAAAAGTGCAATCTACTATACCTCATTAAATAGCCTCTGCCTACTTTCACTGGAGTCCATTGGAATTTTACTATTGACTTAATGGGAGCAGGACCAAGTTCAAAAAGTTTTCCCAAGCTTCTAGACATTATTTCACACTAAATTAAGGCACTGTTATTACATAGAGATAAATCCTCCAGTCTACTTCAATGCACATATGAAATACATGTAATAGCAACTGCATGAGTGCACTAAGAAGAGACCATATCCCTCATTTCTCATTGTGATCATTGCTGCTTAGAAGAGGAAGTCCCTAGTTTCAACAAAATATTTATCTTTTTCATACACTGTCCCTACAAGAAACTTTCCCTATTAAAGGTATTGAATGCTGTGCACCTAGATAGGCTGGTGAAAGGTGACTGATAGAAAAATATTTCAATAGTGTAACACAGTGCATCCTTGGTTTTCTCCCCATTGCTTTTAAAATATTTCTAAGGCTACATACAGAGCCTGATCCAAGATTCACTGGAGTTAGTGGGAGTTACTGCACTGATTTAAGTGAGCTTTAGATCAGTCCCAAGGTACCACTTGCTTTCAGTTATTTAGATAACTTAGCAACGCCAGACTGACAACCATGAAGACAAAAGTCTAGCACTGGCCCTTCCTTAGCACTTCAGTCCTGAGCTGAAGGAAGGAGAGTGAGAAGGAAGTTTTGCCTATAGGGTCTGTATTTGCTCTTCTTTTGAGAATGACAACAAGGATGCCAGCTAGGGCCAACTGGGGTTACAGTTCCTGTGTTTGTTATCCACATGGTTATGCTCAAGATGACAGTCTCAGATCAGTCTTTGCATCTCTGAGGTCAATACAACAACAGCCTCATGGTGCTGGTACCTGGGTAACCACATTTGCAGAGAGATCCAAGAATAAGTAGCATGGGCTAGAATGAGATTATTAACCCGTTACACATAAGGGCCATCAGATCAGTTCCTAAATAAATCAATCCACAATTGACACGACACATAAGCTTCATATGAAGAACACAGCAGTCCATCATCTATCCCACGAACCATTCAGTCTTCTTCCTACTCTACACATTTGGAGGTAATCTCAGGTTCTGAGAGTTCCCTCTCATTGTAGAGAAGTCAAAAGCTGAGTGAGGAACACCTGATTAGTAACTGCACCTATCATGCCTTATGAACTTAGCTGTAGCTTGCAGTTATTTATTAACACTACTATTTGTTGGAGTAGAAGTGTGAGGCCACCCAAAACGGTGTCCATATGGGATTTTACATCATCTCAAACCTTTGTGGGTGGTCAATAGTGCTCCTTATTCCCCAAAAGTGTTAAATATCATTAAATTCATGATCATCAAGAGGCACTTTGTCCTGGACTTTACCGTTTATCAAAATCATAGGACTGGTTTATGATCCACTGGTAGTTATAAACAACCAGAACCTTGCAAACATCTTGCAGGCCTCAGGCATTGTTTCCCTATTTGGGCATATGTGGTATCAACATTTGAAAGTTACTTGGAACAATATTCTGTTCTCTTCCAGTCAATCTCCAGACAACCAAAGCAGCACTCCACCGGAACCATACCTGTTAGCATCCATGAAGATGACTGCAGATTAAGAAATGGTACAACAACAGAGGAGGTGGTCAATGGACTCTTTTGATCCTCCAAATTATGCTCCTCTGTTTTATCACAAATCCAGTGTCTCAAGCAGTTCACAAGAAGGTTGGCTTTTTGATGGTAGGTTCATATGTGAATTTGTTCCAAAGTTTTATAATAGCAAGCAACTGTATCAATTATTATACATTTTTGGATGATGGCATTTCAGCTATAGATTTGCCTTTTGGGGGATTCATTTTTATTTCCTCTTAGTAGTATAAAACAGATTTCCTCTGCATTTCACATCGTCTTGTCACTTTTGCCTTGTGATGTATAACTCTCTGTAGATGCTGAGCAGGATCGAGACCTAAAAGGGAATATTAGTTACTAGGTCACTTATTCTGGCACTTTTTGCCAACACCAATAAGGAATGGTGGGAATAATCTAATTCACTAGCACTGTCAAAAGGTAAAATATAATTTGATAGATTTACAGTGGTTAAAGAAAAGTCATGATCTAAGCCAAGGCATAACAATGTGATGTTATGCGAAACCATTCATTATCTGTGTTCTCTCAGGATTTCATTGGGTGTCTTCTCCCCAGGAAATGGAGGCCTCTTTAAAAGAAAACAATGCTACTTATATCTGTAATTAACCCTTTTGCTCATTATTGGAATGTGGGTCCCTGACTCTGGTTGGCTGGTTGATTTAATTTTGTTTTTTCAGATTGGAAACATGTTGACCTATACTGACATCTGTGTAATGCCTCCTACCCGAGAGCACCCTCAACTGCCAGGGGAGTCATGCATCTCAAGATCAGGATCTACCTATGCCTCTATCTATAAATAAATTCTCAGCCCACCACTGAAATGCAACAAGCAATGAGGTAGTACATAGCAGCTATTTAACACTGCCACAGCAATACCACATAACAGTTTTTGGTGGAGAAACAACGATTCTTTATATTACATTTAAAACAGGGTTTACGCTGACCAAGTATTAAATATTCAGTTAGGGTGCGTCTAGACAGCAGTGCTATTTTGGGATACATCCAGTATCCTGAAATAGTGTTTTCTGTGTCTTGACAGTGTGCTGTTATTTCGAAATAGATTTCGAAATAACAGGCACCCTATTTCAACGTCCCTGTAACCCTTGTTCCATGAGGATTAATGGATATTTCAGAATAGTGCTGTATTTTAAAATTTGGCACTGCATAGACAGAGCCAAATTTCAAAACAAGCTATTTTGAAATTAACTCGAAATAAGCCATGCAATTTGCATAGCTCAGATTGAGTAGCTTATTTTGCACGAAGGGTGCAGTTTTTGCACTAAGGGTGCAATTGTTAAAAATTAGTGTGAGAAGAGATAAAGACAAATAGGAAAGAAAATAGAAACAGAAAGAGGGCATACCAATGGTAAAAGACCTCCGAATTAATTCCCTTGCATCTTTTTTTCCTAAAAGCCTTATGCTATTTAGGTGCTAAACTGGTGTTTATAGCCCACTTTAGTATCTCTATACATTATTAACAACACTGTTGGTCTGGGATTAGATGGAGACATTCATTAGCTGAATTTAGTAATCAATCTGGTTTTTACTTCCAAAAAAGAGTAAAACAATTTATTTCTATTTAATTACCTTGCATAGCTCTTGAAGTGTTTACCAGTAATGAATACCTGTTCCCTTTGAAATGGCATTGATCACCAATTTACACAGCTGCTTAACTGATTTGACAAGACAAATGTCACAGGGCCCAGAATCTCAAAGCCATTGTTCCCTTTTGCATACTTACAACAAAATCAATATATAAGGCAATCCATACTACAAGTGAACAAGTTATTAACATGGTATTCTAACAAAGTCAATCTCTTCTGATGAGATTTAGACTTGCTGAACATGAGTATACAACTTATTTTATCAACTTATAAACATATGTTTTATTTTGTCCTATATGCTCTCCTCCACAGCAAACATCACAAAAGACTAATTGACCCATTTTCAGTTTAGGAGAAAACACCCCCAATTGATGTTTTTAGCTGTCTTTTTAACAATGTTAAATGGCTGGAAACTGGTGCAGTGAAAGACTTTTACTGCTTGTTGCAAGTGAATTGCGTAAATGGTATTGATCTGCTATGAAGAGCTTACAGAAGAAAAACATTCCACACATTATTTAAAGTGTAAATACCTATTTGAGTTATTTTGACCTTTATTTAGACATTTGTAATATTTTTGTTTCCTCATTTAGCAAGTCTCCTTTTGACAACAGGAAAGGCACCCTGGCCTATCCTACAGATGAAACAATGAAGAATCCTGTCTGGCACCTTAAACACTAGGGGTACGTCTACACAGCAACGTTATTTTGAAATAACTAGCGTTAGTTCGAAATAACTTAGGCCATGTCTACACAGCAGACATGGCCTAAAGAGTGTCAAAATACTGTCAAGCTGGAGGACTTCTTACTCCGACTCCTATAACCCTCATCGTATGAGGAGTAAGGGATGTCGGAGGAAGAGTGCTCTGTTTCGAAATAAGTGCTGTGTAGACACTCCCTATTTCAAAATAAGCTATTTTGAAATAAGCTATGCAATTGACGTAGCTCAAATTGCGTAGGTTATTTTGAGTTAAGCCCTGCTGTGTACACGCACCCTAACAGATTTATTTTGGTATAAGCTTTATTTAATCAGATTTATTTTTTGCATAAGCAGGTAAAAAAACACTTCATCAGATCCATTGGAGTGGAAATTACAGAGGCAGGGATATAGCATGAACCACTGAAATCTGGCACTCTCTGGTACGACAGCATCTGTGATTTAGTAGGACCATGGATGTTGCTGGACCAGAGACCTTGACGGGGAGCGGCGGCAGACACTGCAGTGGAGCACAGCCCCAACAGGTGGCTGAGAGTGCAGCCCAGGTTGGCATGGTGGGGACCAGGAATGGATCCCAGTGGCCGGGACTGGTGCCCCAGAGGGGCTGATGGCTGGGAAGGGAGCCTTGACCTCCCCTGGTCTGGCAAACTCTCTGATTTGCGACCACTCAGGTGCTGAGGGTGCTGGACCAGAGGGATCCAACCTTTATACATACTAGTATAATAAAAGAAGGGAGTTACTCCTCAGGTGTAGGACTAGTGTTAAGGAGGCCAATTCCGTCAGGGTGGATGAGGTTTATTTCCAGCAGTTGATAGGAAGATGTGAGTAACAAGAGAGGGGAAATTGCCACTGTAGTTAGATACGCATTCTAAATCCTTATTCTGTCCTAATTTGATGTTCAATTTGCCAATGAATTGAAGCCCTGCAGTTTCTTTTTATAGCCTTGAAGTGTTTTTGTAGCAGGTTGGTTACTTTTAAATCCATTACTGAGCATCCAGAAAGGTTAATATGTTCCCCGACTGGTTTTTGTATGTTACCTTTCTTAATGTCTGTTTTGTGTCCATTTATCCTTTGGCACACAGACTCCAGTTTCGCCAATATACATGGCAGAGGGGCATTCCTGGCATCTGAAGAAGTGGGTTGTACCCACAAAAGCTCATGATACCATCTACATGTTTTGTTCGTCTTTAAAGTGCCGCTAGACCATTCGTTGTTTTTTAAGTTTTTCCAGTTGCAGATTAACTCGGCTACCCCTCTGAACCAAATAAATCAGTTTGTCTTTAAGGACTCGTTGTTGCCTTTTTAGATACAGACTAACATGGCTACACCTCAGACTTGCCTACAGATGAAGTCATTCCTGCTTCAGAATTAAAGGATGAAATCTTCTGCTGGGAAGCAAAGTGTTGAGGGTGGGAGGGGGGCAGAGACACAGATATTCATGTAAAAGCTGAAATGGGGAACTAGAAAAGCAGAGAGAGAAGCTTCACAGATGCAAATTTGCAGCCAGATGCCAGAAGGCAAAGCCAGAGACACTAGAAGGCAAAGCCTCATATCTTCAAAGTCTGCAGCATCCTTGCTTTTGATAATGTTCATTTGGAAGCTCTTAAAGGAATAGCCCAGAGATTACAGACCTGCTGCAATGGGAGGTAAAGCAGAATTCTGTAAGCCCCCGAGGGCCTGGAAAGTGGTCATGTGGTGGAGGGGAACTGACATGCCATGAGAAAGAATGTCATGTCTTGTATAAGGACAGAGAGAGAAGGGAAAGATTTGATGGCTCTTTTATATACTGCATCGGAATAACTTTTTCATTAAAAATGTACCTGGAAATGACTCTAAAATACTAGCTTTGGGGTGAGTCAGTGGTCTCAATCACAAAATGACTTCATCCAAGATAAAGAATGTATTTGAGATGGCAGGCTCCAGTCTGCAGAGTAAAATATTTTAAATCCATCGCTGCCGCACACTGTGAGGCCAGCCGCTTTTGGGGGAAAAAAAGTGAAGGGCTTTTGTTTTGTTTTGTTTCTGAAAGCAAGCCAGAGAGTGCCTTAGTGCACCTTGTGTAGAAGGCCAGATCTGTGTGAGATTCCAATGTGAACTGACAATAAAAGAGATGAATTAACATAACTGACTGTTTCAGTTATGAAGATTAAATAGCCTTTTATTGCAGATGTTTGCCAAGGAAAATGCTCCCCAGTGGAAGACTCTAAGCAGTTAAGATAGATTTGATGAGGATTTTAATTGCTGTTATGTAACTGGTAATGGAAAGTTTTTATTAAATGTCATGCAAGAGCCAATCGATAATTTGGAGGAAGAAAGCTCCTTTGTTGCCTAGACCTCAGGCATTTTTCTAACAATATTTCAGATACCAGAGAAGAACCTTTTAATTTTTGCTCTCATTCCAGCTGCTTTATTACTATAAGGCCCAATTTGCTCAATATGGGCAAGTACCATTGTGCTGAGGTAAGGAAGAGTACAAGAGTGATGAGAACCTTAAAGCATGTAACAGACTTTACCTAGCTATGGGAACTTTATTTTCATCTCTGTGCTCTCCCTTATTTAGAAATTTATTCTGCTCTCCTGCCCCATAATCTTGTTTCCGAGCCCATAGCCCTACCTCTGCCCCTGCCAAAGCTTAGTAAATATCCTTAAACCTCTGTGGAGAGAAAGAAAAGTCTCTGCTGATAAAATTGGGTGAAATCGTTTGGTGTAGTAATTGCATGTGCTTCTCCTGATGTCTGAGATGTCTCCTGGTCCTTTTACCAGAAAAAAAGGTCCTCACTTTAGGAAATTTGACATCAAGCAGGGAAGGATGCACAAAAATCAAGATACAATATGGTGGAGCCATTGGAAAAATATGCACTGACTTTTAAAAAATACTAATCTTCTTCTGGATACCATGTAAATTGGAATCCACTGGTCTTGTATTCTTTGTATTCCCTCAGTTTCATGTACTGACCATGCTCCTCTATTTAAAAGCATTAGTCATTCGAATATTCATTGAGTGGAACCAAGTGGAACCACGTTGAATCCATATGCTATTGCCCGGCACACTGGGTGAACCTAATCACTGGTGCTATGATCATCATAATGGCATTAAGCACTTTGAGCATCGGTGCAATCAAGGACTTGATTAATGTGTCAATAGATTAAATGTTTACTTAAAATCACCTCCATGGGTATGTATCAGTAGACTAAGTGGAAGAGAGAAAAAATGGATAGGCCAAAAAAGATAAGAGACTCAAAAAAAGCATGGTGGGAGGAAAGAAATAAGACCAACCACAATTCCTTCCATATTTTCAAAATTAATGAGCATTTTTCCCCCTCCAAGAGGAAATAAGAGGCATCAGTGCTAAACAGAGAGAAGAGCTGGTTTCACACTGTTGGTATGCTACACTGACAAGATGGTGAATTGTTTTGGAAAGATGCTTTTATAGGCTGCAGATATTTCAAACTATGAGGTCTTGATCAGCATTCTGCAGGACTGATTTGTACCACAATGCTGCTAATGTATGTTAGTTACAAAAGATTAATTAGATGACATCAGAGGACAACTGAATGAATTCTGTAGGAAATTGTTTTATATTATTTAACACATCAATAAAAACACTAGATCTATCTATGTAAAACAGTAGTAACTTTGCCATTGTCATATTTTAGCAAAAGATCTCAAAGTGGTTTATATAGGTGGATAAAGTATTATTATCCAACTTTTAATATATGGGAAATCTCTCTCTCATTCTATGCACCTTTTCCAAAATCACACAGCAATGTCAAAGGCAGTCAGGAAGAGAACTGAGAACTTCACACTTCCAGTCCTTTGTTCTCTCCTCTTGCACCATGACTGCCTCCCTTTAATATAAGCCAATGTGAATATCAAAGGAATTTGTGCAATGATTAGCCACTTGGAGAGTAATTTTCAAAGCTGACAAGATAGGCAGTCTGTGAGAGAAAAGAGAGATCTCTTTGGCCACCGAGAGTATGTTATTCATTTTTAGAGGTCTGCTAGGAGTGGAAGGGAGGGTTGACAGTTCAACTCCAGCATTATTAACTCTTGGAGAGTTTGCTTGCATTCTGTACCGTCTCTCCACTGTTATCCTCTATTGGTCTCTTCTTGTCCAGCTTTTTTCATGATGTTTCCAACACCCTGAGTTACGTTCCTTTTTCCAACATGTAAAACATCTTCATTGCAACCAAGATCCTGAAAGGTATTTAGGGTCCTAACTTCCATAGATTTCAAATGAGATGAGGAAGCTAAATACCTTTGGAGACCTGGACCTTTTTTCCTCCTTCACATTCCTCTTCAAAACCCACATTCACCACTGATTACCAACCCTGGGCTCACTGTGCCTTCCCTCTTGTTCTACTTTTGATGCTACTTTAAATATCAGAGGATCCTTATATGATCACTCTCAGTACATTTTGATTTGTTTGCATAGGCATCCCTGCTTTCCTTGCCCATTTCTGCTGTCTGTCTTTAAACTCTTAAGTTTGTCTAGTTCATACAGTAAATTATCTTGGACCAGGATCGTGAGCTTGATTCTGATGTTACTTATCCCCCTTTGACACCGATTTAACCCAGCTGACTTCAAGTGATTTATTCCTGACTTAGGGCATGTCTACACTAGGAAATTATTCTGAAATAACTTATTTTGAAATACTAGCTTCTGAAATAACTATTTCAAAATAGTTTGTCCACACTACAGGGAAGCCTTGAAATTAGTCAGAGGCAGGCTACCTTAATGTGGACATGCTACCTCAATTTAGAGCCCCAGGAAGCACTAAGGAGTAATTACTTTAAATGACTCTGGGGAGCAGTTATTTCAAAATAGCAGCAGTGGAGCATCCACACTACTGCTCTTTCAAAATAACGATTTTGAAATAAGTGTTATTTCTTGTGGAAAGCAGGAGTTATTATTTCAAAACAATCAACCCTTTATTTTGAAACGATGGACATGTTAGTGTGGACGGTTCACTTGTTATTTCAAAATAAGGTGTGTTATTTCAAAATAAGTCCTTAGTGTAGAGCAGGGCCTAGATCTGGTTGAGCTCACAATCAACCACTATGACCTTGGGAAATTATCTGCAAGTTGCCTTTCATGCCTGATATTTGAATAATTTTAGTGAAATGATCATTCTAATGGACCAAACACTGGGCAGTGGTAACTAGACTTCACAAATTCAACATTAATAAAAGATAGAACTATGTAGCACTTTAAAGACTAACAAGATGGTTTATAGATGATGAGCTTTCGTGGGCCAGACCCACTTCCTCAGATCAATATGTGGAAGAAAATTGGCACAACCATATATACCAATGTGATACAATCAAAAAAATGAACGCATGTGAAATTGACAAATCAAATTTTAGAACAGAGTGGGGGTGATCAACGTGAAGCTTCACAATTGTCATTCATGCTTAAATTTGACACTTTATGTATGGATTTAAACAAAGATTCTAATTATCTCACCCATTACAAAGATAGCTTCCCCAATTATCACCCCTAATGTCATTACCTCACAGAAACTAACCTTCCCCCCTCACCCCCACTCTGTTCTAAAATTTGATTTGTCAATTTCACATGCGTTCATTTTTTTGATTGTATCACATTGATATATATGGTTGTGCCGATTTTCTTCCACATATTGATCTGAGGAAGTGGGTCTGGCCCATGAAAGCTCATCACCTATAAACCATCTTGTTAGTCTTTAAAGTGCTACATAGTTCTGTCTTTTGTTTCAGCTACACCAGACTAACACGGCTGCATCTCTATCACTATTCTACATGCAAGGCACTACATTTAGCCGTTTGGAATGGAAATCCATCAACCATATGAAAAAACTTGCACAGATCCAGACAGACATCATCTTTCTATCCAAGTGCAAAAAGATGGACATCGTACCCAAAGGACTGAAAGTGAACAACCCATTAAGATCAACATACTGTACTGACTACAGTGAGAGACTCTGCTTCACACTATCTAAAAAATTAAGGAACCACCTGATTACCATCTTATACAAGAAACAGAAAACCATCAAGAATGACATCTCTAACCTAGAGAATCTCATCTCAAGACAAACCTCCACACCGACTAACACTTCACAAGACTTTTGTTCCACCAGATGAGAAATCTACTATACACACTTCTATTCCCTACTAAAAAGAAAAGACAACAAACTTTCCAAACTGTTCCACAGCACAGGCTACAACAGCAACTACCTCAACCCACCGGATAATATTGTTAACCTCTCTAACTACAAACTCAACCCAGCAGAAGAGTCTATCTTATCCCGGGGGCTTTCTTTCTGCCCCACCTCCCCCACTAACTGGATTCAATTTTGTGGTGACCTTGAGGCTTTCTTTTGCCGCCTCTGCCTACGAGAATATTTCCAAACTACTACTGAACATCAATCTGACCAACCAGATCCCCCCTATCAACACCAAAAGAAAAACAATTCTATATGGACTCCCCCTGAGGGTCGGAATTACAATCTGGATTTCTATATACAATGCTTCCGCAACAATGCACAGACTGACATTATTCACAAACAACAAGTGACATCCAATCTCAGCCGCGCTGAACGCTATGCCATCCAGAGTCTCAAAAACAACCCGGACATTATCATCAAACCAGCTGACAAAGGGGGTGCTGTGGTCATTATGAATAAATCCGACTATGACCAGGAGGCAACTAGACAACTCTCCAACACCACATTTTACGAACCTCTCTCCTCTGATCCTACTTCAGAATACCAAAAGAAACTACACTGTCTCCTTAAAACACTCCCCACCTCTACTAAGGACCAAATCCACACAGACACACCTTCTGAACCCTGACCAGGATTGTTCCATCTGCTTCCCAAAATCCATAAACCTGGACACGCCGGACGCCCCATCATCTCAGGTATCGGCACGCTCACTACTGGATTATCCAGCTATGTAGACTCTCTTCTCAAACCCTACGCAACCAACACCCCCAGCTATCTCCGAGATACTACTGACTTCCTGAGAAAACTACAAAACATCGATAACCTCCCTGATAACGCCATCCTTGCTACCATGGATGTAGAAGCTCTCTACACCAACATCCCACATGAAGATGGATTACAAGCCATTAGAAACACTATCCCAGAGGATACCACTGCCAATCTGGTAGCAGACCTGTGTAACTTTGTTCTCACCCACAATTATTTCCAATATGGTGACAACTTATACCTCCAGATCAGCGGCACAGCCATGGGTACCCGCATGGCCCCACAGTACGCTAACATCTTTATGGCTGACTTAGAACAACGTTTCCTCAGATCCCGTCCCCTTTTACCCCTTCTCTACTTACGCTACATCGATGACATCTTTATGATCTGGACCCATGTCCAAGAAACACTGGATACATTACACAGAGACTTAAACAACCTACATCCCACCATCAATCTCAGCCTGGACCATTCTACACAAGAGATCCATTTCCTGGACACCACAGTACAAATCACCAATGGTAAATTAGACACCACTCTCTACAGAAAACCCACTGACTCCTACAGTTACCTACATGCCTCCAGCTCCCATCCAGGACACACCATACGATCCATCGTCTATAGCCAAGCCCTTCGATACAATCGCATCTGCTCTAATCCCACTGACAGAGACCAGAAACTTCAGGATCTCTACCAAGCATTTTTAAACCTCAATTACCCACCCAGAGAAATAAAAAAGCAAATTGAAAGAGTCAGACAAATACCCAGAAACCATCTACTTCAAGACAGACCCAGGAAAACCAACAATAGAACACCCCTTGTCATCACCTATAGCCCCCAACTTCAACCCGTCCAATGCATTATCAATAAACTACAACCTATACTGGAACAGGATACTACTCTCCGAGAGGCTCTGGGAGACAGACCCATAGTCTCCTATAGACAACCACCTAACCTCAGGATGATTCTTACCAACAACCACAGGACATATCACACTAATACCAACCCTGGAACTTTCCCTTGCAACAAATCCCGTTGCCAGCTTTGTCCACATATTTACTCTGCTGACACCATTGTTGGACCTAACCATGCCAGTTACAAGATCAAGAACACATATTCCTGTTCATCCAGAAATATAATTTATGCCATCATGTGCCTAAGGTGTCCGTCTGCTATGTACATTGGACAAACGTCTCAGACACTACGCCAAAGAATCAATGCACACAAAACAGACGTAAGACTCTCTCACAGAGAGAAAGCTGTTGCCTGCCATTTCAGCCAGACTGATCATTCCCTCAATGATCTTAAAACATGCATACTGCTTCAAAGAGACTTTATCTCCAGACTTCAACGTGAAGCTTCAGAATTGTCATTCATGCTTAAATTTGACACTTTATGTATGGGTTTAAACAAAAACTCTAATTATCTCACGCATTACAAAGATAGCTTCCCCAATTATCACCCCTAATGTCATTACCTCACAGAAACTAACCTTTCCCCCTCACCCTCCACTCTATTCTAAAATTTGATTTGTCAATTTCACATGCGTTCATTTTTTTGATTATATCACATTGGTATATATGGTTGTGCCGATTTTCTTCCACATATTGATCTGAGGAAGTGGGTCTGGCCCATGAAAGCTCATCACCTATAAACCATCTTGTTAGTCTTTAAAGTGCTACATAGTTCTGTCTTTTGTTTCAGCTACACAAGACTAACATGGCTGCATCTCTATCACTATTCAACATTAATAGTATTTCTGATGCTATGATGTGTCTACTGTGACATTTCATTTGCTTTGTGTGTTATTGGCTAGTCTGAGAGCTTGGGTGTACATGCTGGGACAGTGATAGATTTCTCCAGAAGGTGCAGTTCTCCTAACTTTTATTAAACTCAAATATTTTTTTTTACTTCTTTCTCTATTCTATGAAATATACATACTCCCCATCACCATAGTAACCAAACTCCTCGCATGTTTTAACACAGTCTCTTTCTCAGCCCCCCTGTGAGGTAAGTAAGTGCTTTTAATCCCATTTTACAGATGAAGCACGGCAAAGCAAAATGACTTATTCAGCTACCCACAGGGGATCTGCCGCAGACCAGAGAATCAAACCCAGTCTCCCAAACTGTAGACCCTAAAGCAGCGTTTCTCAAACTGTGCTCCGCAGAGCCCCAGAAACATCTCCAGGGGCTCCACGAGGCTGACAAACTGGAAACATCAATAGGTACAACACATACAATCAGTGGACTGCTGGAGCACCGCATAAGTACAACACATACAATCAGTGGACCGCTGGGGCTCTGCATAATTTTTTACGCATGTAAAGGGCTCCGGAGCCCAAAAAGTTTGAGAACCACTGCCCTACAGACTGGACTATCCTTCCTCTGAGTCTTAATGAAGCCAGTTGTAGCACCTCTTCCTTATTGGTCCAGACACAAAGCTCAGAACAGCTACTGTTTTGTATATTGGATACCTTTGCAGCCTTCTTCATCTGCCCCTGTATCTGAGTCCCTTACCTGGAGGCTCCCCAAAGCAAAGAAAACTCCAGAACAAAACAGGTGTTAGATGAACATCTCTAACTAAAGCTTAATTGGACTTAAAATGTGTTATTAATGCCTCAGATTATGCCATTCTACCTCCTTTCTTGGAAAAAAATCACAATTTTTAAACATGAAAATATGTTGGGACAATCATAAACAACTCAGTGATGCTCCTATGGTGGACAGTTTCTTAGTTGAGAGCCCTAATTGTTGCTGTTGCTTTTAGGTGTTATAATGTACTCAAGTGAATTATGTACCACACTGCTTGCGAATGACAGCCATTTCTGACTCCATTAATATGGAAGATTTCAGCCAAATGCTTTTAAACGATAGCTTCTCTTTATTTGTAATTTCAGACTCTATTGATTTCCTTCTGTTCCCTTCATTATGATTTCAATTGATTACCTTGGCAACTGCAATAACAATGATTGCACTTGACACTGTCTGAGACTCTTGAGATGGTATTTGAATAGGAATGGTATAATTTGGGGGAAAATGCCTACAAGAACCTGCCATTAACAGTACACTTACACTTTACTTTTATTGACTTCCCTCTGTTTTGAGCAGGCCCTTTTTGGGGTGTCTGTTGTTCGTGGGACTACAATGAATATTGGTTAGGATTTCTGTGACTCTTCTGAACTAAAAGACTCTTATTACCGAAAGGGAGCAAGGAGGTTGGCATTTGTTTTACTTTTTCTGGCATTTGCCAGCGTTGTAATACTTAGTTCAGGACAAGGTCCCAGCTGTGATGCTTTTCTGTCACTACCAGAAAACTTAATGGTTACGAAGGCTCTGTTAATGGAGCCTCGAGCCAAGATCTCCTTTTACAAACTTTATTATGTCATTGTCACACAACAGAATTTCAAATACAAAGGCCCAACTGTAGGTTATAAATTGCAGTGTTTTGATGCACACTAAGGGCTCTATTTCAGTGCAGTTGATACCTCATTGAAGACCAATTTTTGTGAGCATTTCATGGGAAAAAAGGTCATGCAACTCATGCAGAATTTATACTCCTCAATGCCTACTGACTACCTTATAGTTTTATTTAGAAGCTGTCTGCCAGTCAGTCAGTTACAGTCACAGTCTCCTTATGCAAGTAAGTGAATTAAAGGTAGATATGTGATATTTGAAGCATGTGCTGATGTCTATACCAAAGACAACAGAGATTGAAACCAAAAAGAGGACCCCTTCTTTGTAAATTACCAAAACATATAGATTTATGAATACGGTCTTTAAAATGTTACATACAAGTTTGACTTCCTGTCCAAACGACTCCTCCTTTTCCCATGCTGTAGGCTTTTGTTTCAAATTGACATTCCACTCTCAATTATCATGTTGGCTGAATGTTGACGCCATATTTATCCTGTTTAAGGATGTCGATTGTCCCAATGACTCAACATTCAGCCTCACTTCTCATATAGTTTCAACAACATTCCCAGTTGCGTTGAAAGCATCTTCCATTACACCTGGACCTTGTGACAGATTAAATGTTATAACATAAATTACAATTTAAAAATGTACAAGATATATTGTAAAATTTATTTATCTACTGATTTATAGTAATCTTAATTTCAGAAACCAGGGTATGGCCACACTTGATAGAGCGGGAGGTAAACTGTGTGGAGCCCCATTGAAGGTCAGGAAAGAAAGAAAAGCTAAACTGCAATGGAACATTTCCCTGGCAACCTAGGACTTGGACACAGGGTGATGTCAGAAAAGCTGGGTGGGTGTAGCAGAGTGCCTAATGTTGCAGGGGAGCTGGAACAATTTTTATAGTGGGGCTGCTGTGATCCATGAAATCAAACTGTAAATCTTGTATATAATTGGAAACACTTAAAGTCGGGGGGGGGGAGGGGCTGCAGTACCCCCTGCACTTCTAGTTCCAGCACCTGTGTGCTATCAACTGTCCATGTGGAGCCTAAGATGGCTCCCATCACCTTTCATTTATTTCACTTAGAAGTTGACAAGTTTAAATTAGTAAATAAGACTTGGCAACAACAAACATGACAAAATTTACATCTTAGAGCCACCGGTTGGAAAAGAGCCACTGGAAGCAGTGGAAGAATCAGGAAGAGAAAGAGGATAAGTGAGGTGTTTGTAGAGAACACGTCATTTCAACCTGAAATATTTTATGCCATTATCACATCTACTCCTGAGAGCACTTACCCATGTCACACTTGACAGACCACCAGCCCTTTCAAAATCATGCCTTATATTCATGGAGTCAGATTCTGGAAGTCCTGATTTGCTAGGTGTTGATGCACTAAGTGCAGACTAAGAAGGTAAGATTTTCAAAAGCACTCATTGAAGTTTGTGGGAATTTTACCACTGACAACAACAGAAGCAGAGTTACAACAATGCTGAACACTTTTGAAAGTTTTCAGGGCTGGATTAAGGTTATGACGGGCCTAAGGCTAATGGGAGGGGAGGGCATAAGCATGAGTTACATATTGCAAAAAAATTATGAAGTCATCATATTTACATAAAATAGGAGGAGAGCTGAATAGCAGTAAGCTGAAATGGCAGGTGCCCCACCCCTCTCCCCTATGTTGCTCCATCCAGCTGCAGCTCACACAGTGCTTCTGACTCCTGGAACCCTGTTGCTCCCTCTCCCTCACCTGGCTCTGGCCCTGCCAGACCAGGAGGGGCTAAACAATAGTAGAGCCTAAGGCTATAGCCTTATTAGCCTAATGGTTAATCTAGCTCTGCCCACTGTAAACAAATATGAGTTTTCCAGCACTGAAAATAAGTAAGGACCTCTGACGTAGGCCCTGTGTGTATAATTATCTGTCTGCCATCTGGTAAGAAGGCATTATAACAGATTAGTGGAAGCTCATGGCACCTGAAAGTGAGTAGGCAAACTTTGCATGTCTATATCTGAACCTTAGGTGTCTAGGAAATGCTCTACCAGAAAGCTTGATTGTTTCTATTTAACTACGCACTAAAAAGACATCTATGAATACATTTGAGTTGCCCTTGACAATTTAAAAATAAAACAAAATTAACAGCAAAAATAATGAAAGCAGATCAGCAGAGGGTTATAAAAGCCCATCAACAACAAACCAGGGAACTCAAAAGTTCAAATCCCCATCCCTCTCCTGAAATCCTGTCAGCCGATGGTCGGGGTAGTGAGTGGTGTGTATGTGAGTTCTATTATACACCTGAGACTTTAACTGCTAGGACACAAGGTTTTTTTGCAGCGGGCAGCCAAGGAATGGCTGACGGGTGCCCCAAGAGTTTACAGGGAGAGCTTATTACACCCGAGACTTTAACTGCTAGGGCAGAAGCCCCTTCGCAGCAGGAAGCCGGGAAATAGCTGATGGGTGCCCCAAGGATCTGTCCCGTGGAGGCGACACGATCCAAATGCTCAGCTCTGCCTGCGTCTACCCCTTTGACAGGCTGGAGTTCTTTTAATTGTGTTTGGCTCTGTTACAGCAACAGGAGGAGTCAAGTTAAAGCTTAAACAGTTAGGGTATGTCTACACTAGCTCGTTAGTTCGAGATAGGTAGGCAAATGAGGGCAACCGGAGTTGCAAATGAAGCCCGGGATTTAAATATCCCGGGCTTCATTTGCATGTTCCTGGGCGCCACCATTTTAAAATCCCCCTTAGTCCGAACTCCGTGCCCGCGGCTACACGCGGCACGGACTAGGTAGTTCGAACTAAAGATCCTAATTCGAACTACCGTTACTCCTCATTCCACATTCCACGAGGAGTAACGGTAGTTCGAATTAGGATCTTTAGTTTGAACTACCTAGTCCGTGCTGCGTGTAGCCGCGGGCACGGAGTTCGGACTAAGGGGGATTTAAAAATGGCGGCGCCCGGGAACATGCAAATGAAGCCCGGGATATTTAAATCCTGGGCTTCATTTGCAACTCCGGTTGCCCTCATTTGCCTACCTAGCTCGAACTAACGAGCTAGTGTAGACATACCCTTACAGATTTATTAAAGAGGTTTGTAAAGCATGTGGTTACAGTGGCTATTGCTCTATTTCTTAACTGCTAGCAAATACAGATCTTAAAATGGTTACAAAGGAAAAGGAAAAAAAAGGAAAAATAAAAAAATAAAAAAACCCAAAGAAAACAAAACAAAAATAAAACAAAACAAAACAAAAAATAATGGTACCAAATGACAGCTTAATCTTTAAAGAGCTCTCAGTTGATGCATGCACTAAGACAAAGGACACATACAGGTACAATTTTTCCCCCTTCTGCGTCTCTCGATTCCAGCGTGTCAGGCCAGTATCGGTCACTCAATTCCTCGGAAAGATGAATACAAGGCAGGGCATACCCAGGTGGACCTCGGGAGTTCAATCACATAACCCAACCAGCAGGTAGTTGGTGGATCGAAGCTCAGATAAGTGTGCTGCTGGGCCCCATCTTTATACCCATAGGGGCACGTATCCTCTTTCTTATCTAAGATGCCAAATTGTGCTGGTCCATCTTTGTGACGCCAGCTCTTACAAGGGAGTTGTGAACATAATTTACACTTGTAAGAAAAATAACTAAATTAGGAATGCTGGGCAATCTTTTCTCAGAGTGTGATTCCCTCCCCTCCCCCCGCCCCGAGGATGGTTGTGTGATCGTATCAATATCAGTGCTAGCCAAGGGCAGTTTCTGCCACCTTTGCAGGTCAACAATTGGCGTATCTCTGTTTACAGCCATCCAGGGTCACAGCAGCCAGCATATCCGGGCCTTCTGTCAAGGCTTCAAAGACTATGCTGCTTTTATTGCTCTCTGTGCCCTGTGCACTCTGAGGCACCTAAAAGGAGCAAGCAAGATGGATGTTGCAGGGGGGGGAGGTTCCTGTCTGGCTACAAATCCTAATTTTACAATTCTCCCCTCTTTTCAAATCCTTGTGGAAGAAGCACTTTGCAACTTGGCCTGAAAGTCAGCTGATAGGGTATTTTCATACTAACCTGAGGAACAAACTCCAAAGTTGCATGTTGCCAACAGAGAGAACCCTTGTGGCAAGTCCTTCTCATACATACCAAATGGGGCTTCAGAGCTTCTTCTACTCTCCCCTTCCTCTGGGAAGAGAAGCACTCTCTTGAGAACATCAGAAATGTTTTTAAAAAAAAGGGGGAAGGGGGCATTCCAAAACTATTTGAAATTGTCAATGGAAATTAAACTGGCTTGAGCAAGGGTGTGATGGGGTATTCACCCCACACAAGTCTAGATGGAGTTCATGATGCTGCAGAAAGGCCACACCTGAGGAGAATTAGAAAGACTAAGTAACTCCTCAATAATGATAAAACCTAGCTAGGAAGGAACAGGCAAAGCTAGGAAAAAGTCAGGAACCTGGCAGGAAAAGGGGAATCTTGTGACTTCTCTCTAAACAATAAAAAAGAAAAGAAGAAAAACTAGGTGCAAAGGGTATAGGAAAAGACTTAGGGGACAGGTTTAATTGTATGAAAACCTTGCTTGTTAAAGGGTCCCTGAACTGGAACACAGAGTAAAGGGTGGACACAGGTCCCCCTATGAGCCTGTTAGGAAGAGGCACAGTTTAGACAGGGAAGGGAAGGCTGCCATCTTGGAGGAAGAAGGGGAAAACATGAAGTGACTTTGCCAGAGGGCTAAGCCATAAAGCAAGTGGGTAGGCATGGAGTCGTAGAGAGAGTAGCAACTACGTAGATATCCAGTGGTATCAAGGATGTCAGACTGTAGCTAATCCTCAGCTAATTGCCAGGTCACTTCAAGAACCAAATCTGCAAATCCTCCATTCCTGGATGCCCATTTGCTTTCTTTGGAAACCTTCGCTGCTAAGCTCTCCCATTTGTTTTCTGGGTTGACCTTCGGTTCACTTTTTCTAGCATTAATACAGGCATGCTTGTGTCTGTTGGCTTCTGAGGTAGATTGAAAGAACTCCAAGTCACCACCAAGGCCTGAGGAGAGAAGGTAATACAAGAATTAACAATGTAATGTCCTAGCAGTGTTATTTGCTGAAGCTTCTACATATTCAACATAGAATGGACCCAGTGTGCCTAAATCACTACCAGGCAGCACAAAAATACTGGTTTTACCTGCTGTTTTATCATCAACTTTCAAAATATCCACTTAAAAACCAGATTTCACTGAGAACTTCTCAGAATGGCTTCACCACCAGCATAACCACCCCAATATTGGTTCCACATATTGCCTTTCCGGTGCAATCAATCACTGCCTTGTAGATGCAGCATCTCATGGCTCTAAATCTTAACTGTAGATCATTTTACTTTTCTGAATGTGATGCTGATCAACAAGATGGTGAGCTTTGGTAACATACCTCATGACTTTTCATACCTCTGTGATGTTCTCACAATTTCTTGATAGGGACTCCAAAAGGAGGATATATTTCAGAATATCGCTGACCTCATTCTAGAAATAGTTTAAAAATTAGCATCATTAGAAATGTTCTCCTGCCTGTCCTGTCCCAGACATTCCCCCTCCTGCACACCAAGTTACTATGGTTCAACTAGGGCACATCTAGACTACAAGTTTCTTTCAAAAGAAGCTTTTTTGAAAGAGATTTTTCAAAAAAGCTTCTTTTCAAAGACAGCGTCCAGACTGCTAGGACGCTCTCTCGCAAAAAGAGCACCTGGAACCAGTTCTGGCAGGCCTTTTTTTTTTTTTTTTTTGAAGAAACTGCCTCCGCCGTGTCCACACACACCTTTTTTCGAAAGAGCTCTTTTGAAAAAGGCGTTCTTCCTTGTAAAAAGAAGTTTACCAATTTCGAAAGAAGTGCTGTGTTTTTTTTAATTTACTTTTGAAAGAACGCAACTGTAGTCTGGACGCAGGTGAAGTTTTTTTAAAAAAAGGGCAGGTTTTTTTTTTAAAACTCTGTAGTCTAGACATACCCCTACTATGTTACTGTCTAAGGCTTTGTCTATGCTACCACTTTTGTCAGTAAAACTTTTGTCAGTAAGGGATAAGAAAAAACATACCCCTGACTGACATAAGTTTCAGTAAGTAATGGTAAGTTTAGCAGTAGTGTGGATGCTCCACTGATGCTATTTTGAAATTACTACTCCCCAGAGTCACTCATCGTAATTACTCACCAGTGCTTCCTGGGGCTCTAAGTTGAGGTAGCATGTCCATATTAAGAGAGCCTGCCTCGGACTAATTTTGAGGCTTCCCTGTAATGTGGACACACAATTTTGAAATAGCTATTTTTGGGAGTTGTTATTATGAAATAATCCCTGCTTAACAGTCTTTCTTCTTGAAAAAGCATCCCATGGTCAAGGAAGCCAAAGCCCTCCTGGCGATACCATCTTTGCAGCCAGGCATTCACCTCCAGGTTGCAACTGTCTCTGCCTGGGCCCCTACATTTGACCAGAAGGACTGAAGAGAACACTGTCTCTGCTTCATACTCCTTCACCCATATTCTCAGTACCCTGTAGTCACTCCTGATCTGCTCAAGGTCACACCTTGCAGTATCATTTGTGCCCACATGGATGAGTAGCAGGGGTAGTAGTCAGAGGGCTGGATAATCCTTGACAATCCCTCCATAATGTCTCGGATACAGGCCCCTGGCAGGCAGCATACCTCCTGAGATGTAATGTCAGGGCAACAGATGAGTGTCTCCATCTCCCTCAGAAGTCTCCACCACTACCCTACATTACCTCCTCGCAGTGATGGTTGCAGACCTCCCAGACTAGGGGGTACAAGGCTGCTCCTCTTCTGCTTTAGGGGATGGTTCCTCATCTCCCATATCCAGAACAGTGTAACGGTTCTCCAGAACCACAGTGGGAGATTTGGGAGAAGGGGGTGGAGCACTGCCTGCTGCCAGAAGTAACCAGCTGCCAGTATCTCCCCTGAGACAGAGCCCTCTCCTCCTCCACCAGTGGTGTGCCAGCAGTCTTTTGTAGGTGGATAGCTTCCTCAGCATTAGCTGTCTCCACATGAATACTCTCAAGGAATTCCTCATGTGCTGGGTTGTTCCTCAGCCTAGCCACTTTCTCCTGTAGTTCTCCCACCTGCTTCCTGAGAGATTCCACCAGCAGGAACCTTCCACATTAGATCGTCCCTCTAGCCTGGATTTCTGTAAGTGGGAATTGCAAGCCACAGTCTGCAAAACCACGATAGGATCTGGGTAGAGGCATCCATAGTCAGATCAGGTGTCTGGCTACAGGCACAGGTCGAGGAGACAGAAGCAGTGCTGGCACAGATGATGTGGGTCTCCCTAACCACATTGGGGCTCCCTCTTTCAAACTCCCTCTCAAACTCCCCTGTTTGCAGCCTCTGTCTGCTTCATTCTTCTAGTTGCTCCCCTTGGTACTGTGTTGATGGAATTTAATTATAGAACATGCAAGCAGTTTGGGGGTCTCTGCCCCGCTTCTTAGCCATCTGCCCTGAGATTGGCACTCATGGTCATGAACCATTCCAGACAGTGTGACAGACAAGCTTGACACTTCCCAATGCTTCAGCTGTGATAGTGGGGGGCACATCATATACCCAACATCTAATTCTTTGTTTGTGCCATCAGAAGCCATGAGACAGAAGATCTAAGGGGTAGGGTAATATTCAGCATGAATAATGCTATCAAAATGTGGATCTTGGGAAACATCACAAGTACAGTGCTATTATATTTGTAAAGGCATTTATTACGCAGTAGTTTAATCTTAGCCTGTAACACCACCACAAGCCTCTATTTCCTTGGAGAAATCTACAGTACTGTAGCTAAAGTAGCTTTTCCCCCTTTAAGCAGGGAAGTGTCTGAACTACAAAGTTAAGAGACATATTTAGATCTGAACTCCCCCAGAGTTATGGCTTGTTCAGATAAAGGTTTTTGGTTCAGGCTCATTTCTGCTTTATGGTTTCAATTTCTTAGTCTCTTTCTTTAAAAAAAAAAAAGACAAATTATTGAATTTCATTCTGACCTACCTGGTTATTGACTACAGTGGAAAATATCAGCATCTCTGAAAAGTGGAGCAATATTTAAAAACCATCCCCAAAGTGCTCTTGGTCTAACACTGTGAAAAACACAGCAATTATTATAGCTTACCAGCTTGACTTCCACCCCTTACCAAGCTGTTTTTCCTTTGATACTTTGAACTAATTTATTTTTCCACACCTTATTTTGGTCTGATGATGCTTCCCAAAGATTGTCAAGTAAATAAAGAGCTATTTAATCTTTGAAGCAATCTAGTACAAGAAAAGACACAAGCCCTAAGTTTCCATATGAACATTAATTTCAAATGTTTTGTGTTCTTTGCTGGATAGAAAAAAGAGGATTGACACAGAAAATACAACTCTTACAGGGTAATAGTTGCTTGTAAGCACTGTATTTTGAAATGTGTTTTAAGAAGCTAATGGAATAAGCTGGCTACAATTAGAGTTGATGGGAACAGCAGACTGGAGTCGGCATAATAAAGCACCTCATTCATTTGGGCAGTTTTTGAATGCTTCCTTCTGTGGTCAGAAGTAGTCTCATTAGGTATGTGCATGGGCGATGCACTGCACATAATGGATGTCATGAACTTTCTTGGAGTGCTTCCCCTGTATGAAACATGCTCAATTACTTGAAAAGCTAGGAATCAAAAAAATTAATCCTAAAAATACCATTTTGAGGAGTTTTCAGAGCAGAAGGATTGTATTTCCCCTTTGGTTGTTTGAAATGGAAAAGTAAAAGTCCTAAAAAGCTATTCCTCCCAAGACCACTCCTCTTCCTCCTGAAACACCTTCATCCCATTATAATGCCCCTTTCTAGGGTTCCAGATGACTATTCCTTTTCCTTTCAGATCCCCCTCTTCTGCTAGAAAAGGTGCTAAAAATGCCAGCCTGTGTCCATTTACATAGGTCTGCTTTCCATTATTTTATTCTCCACTCTATTTCTCCTATCTCCACTGATTTATGTGCCTTTGCTTTTGTGTGCATCATCTGGATGCTGTGGCTTTCCAGCTGCATGTCCCTTACTCTGCCTCCTTACCAAGGTAAGTCTTCTGGCTGGTACCATCATTCTGCTATGTCTTCCATTGCCGAGTGGAGGAGGAAGAGGGAGATAGGAAAAGCAAAAAAACAACTGTCAGTTTTCCTGATATAGCCCCCATTCTGCAGAGGGTGGGAGAACATCTTTGGCTCCAACTGTGGGCCATTGTCTGAGCATTGACCACCTGGTACTGCAGGATAGCTGGGTGTTTTGCCTCCTGGGGCCCACTTGTTGCATGGAGCAGTCTTTCTCTGAAAATTCTAATAGATTCCCTGCTATGATGCAGAAAGGAAAATGCACACAATGTGCAGACAGACAAAAATGCATGGTGGGATAGCATGGTACCAAAATGTATTCCTATGTCAGACCTCTGCAGGCTAGTCAAACTGGCCCTTTTGTTTTTTAGGACTTATGGTGAAGCAACACATTTTGTACAAGAACTGTTTTTTCTACAGTGCTCAGATATTTGCGAAGGAAATATAAACCAGTACAATGTCCTTCTCAGCAGGGTCATGATGATGTAAAAACATATGAAACACATTATACCACAGCACTAGACCTCTACCAGGGCAGAGTAAGGAAAATAAAACCTGTTAAAAGGCTGCATGAGACTTAGACAACTATATGCATTGGGAATAATTACAAAGCACCTGCTTGGAATTCCCTAACACAGCGTTTCTCAAACTGTGGGTCCTGACCCCCCGGGGGGTCGCGAGCAACTTAGAGGGGGATCGCAAACAAATTAGAGGGGAGTTGCGAGCAACTGAGAGGCTGGTTGCAGCAATGGAGAGGGGGGTCGCGAGCAACTGAGAAGGGGGTCGCAGTATCAAAAGTTTGAGAACCCCTACCCTAACAAAATAGTGAGGACTACATTCTTCTCTCAGCTACATTAACATAAAATGCAGAGTAACTGAACTAGAGCCAATTGCAGTATTCTGGGTTCACACTGATGCAAAAAGAAAGCAGAATTAGGTACTTACTATTTGTTCAAATGGAGATGTTCCAAGCAGAATAGAGATAAAAACTTCTCTCACTATCAGTCATTTCTTCAGCAGATAAAACCAGACTCAATAAAGCAGTAATTTAAAAGGCGCATGCTACAAGATGTTTTGCCTGGTCTATACTACATGGGAAGGTGGAAGTAAGTAATTTACATAGATGGAGTTGTGTATCTTAAATCTCTGTCCACACAGCAATAGGTCACTCCTGTCAGCTTCCCTTACTCCTCATGAGGAGTAGGAGTATGGCGTCAACAGATGTGCCCTTTCCATTCCTTGTAGCAGATCTATACTACACCCGATAACTTGAACCCTGGAAGATCAACTGCAGCAGCATCGATCTTCCATGTAGTGTAGCTGTGTCCTTAGTGAGCTACAAGTGGGTGATGTTTTGCAGATGAAACTTTTTTTAAAATGCAGAATAAGGTCAACCAAAATAGTTTACAAACTCTTGTCAACTTCATCCAATTGTTTTGGTTGGAAAATTGCTGGAAACAAAAATCAAAATGCTATATTACAGCATTTTTCAAGTGAAATGGTTCATCTTCTCTATTCAAATGAACTTTGGGGTTTAATTTAAAAAAAAAAGATTAAACCTACTTTGAATTTGAAATGTTATATTTTATTCGGCCAATTAACCAAAAATGGTTATTAGAACACCTGTAACTCTGAGAGTGAACAAACTTTTGTTTCTTCCCAGCTACTGCTAACAAATAAATAAGTATCTGCTTCTTATTTAGCATTTTTCATCAGTAGCTCTCAAAGCACTTTGCAAACGAAGCCAGCATTAGCCCCCTTTTACAGTTGGTAAAACTGAGCCATGGATAGATTAAAGTGACTTGTCCAAGGGCACAAACTGGGCTAGTGGCAGAGCCATGAATAGAACTCAGTCCAATGCTCTATTCAGTAGACAACACTGCCTCCCAATAGCAACATGGCAGTTCACTCAATAGCTTAGTCAGTGTCAGAGGTTCTGAAACATTTCAGTGTGTGTTCTACATCTTAATAGAAAGATTGCCTTGTGGTTGACCTTCCCTCCCACTGGCAATTGAATGGCATCCATGCACGAATTCAAGCAATTGATTGCATGGAAAAGAATACTAATAAAGTATTTAATGCATTGTCAGCTACTGTTAATGCAATTTAGCTGCTGGAAATTAGGAGGAGGACAAGCACCATGTGACCACTAGCCAATTCTTTGCAAACTATCAGCTGCCAATGGGTTGTCCACAGAGCACAGTTTGGAAATCACTTATCTATGTACCCTGCTGAAGAGAAATTAAAGGCCCAATCTACGCTGAAGTAAAAGGCAACATTTCCACTAACTTCTTTGAGAGCAGGATTACATAAGCACACCCCCGCCACTTTTAGGTACAAAAATAGACATCAGACAAATTACTTAGCTAACCATAAGACGCACTCTTTTCATTTTAAAGGACTTTCTTTAAAAATGCTTTAACCTGCCAACGATATTTGGTGCTTCTGACTTTTTTCCACTTAACCTCATAAAATGAGTCATTTTGAAGATTTACTGTCCACAAAGATCTTGACAGTAGGCAAATACTGCTGCAGAGCTCATTATTTTTGGTGTAATGATTCTAATTCCTATTTTAGTAGCAGGCTCCCAAACAGCAAACAGGGTGGTGGTTGTTTTTAGAGAAGAAACTTTAGTAACTGATTTTTAGGCAACTGTGTTTAGGACTGAAGTGTGAAATTAATCAGTTCCCCCTTGGAAGTGCTAAAACCAGCACCCACAATGTGAAACAGTTTGGCAACAGTAACTTAAAATGTAAATGCTGAGATTTCTGAAGGTTTTTTTTAGAAATTGGAGGTAGCCACATACAGTGCAGACCTGATTCTTGAGTCTGCCCCTGCTGCTTTGCATCATTCTCAGATGCAAAACAACTTTACACCTGGATCCACATAAGGGGAAGGCATTCTGGGGGGGAGAGGACATGGTCTCTTATTTAACTGTGTTTTAGCGCTCCTACACTAAAGTGTTTTGTACTATATAAAGAGTGAAAAACGACATTAAGACTGTACATTTTATTTTTAGAGAGAAAGAAAAGTTTGACAAATACCATAGAGCTATTAAAGATATTTTTTTTCCCTGAAAACATGTTCTGCAGCCAATCTTGCGCATCTCAAAATGTCATTTCGTTGCTTCCCAGGTTAGTCACAATGGGCTAAATTCCTTACTCCATTTACTCATCAGATTTTCTTCAGTTTTGTTGGTACAAACGCATAGACTTCAACAGAAATAATACGATCTACTTTTTGGGAAAAGCCACACACTGTAAAGCAAACCTTTGAATGTGATTTTAAAGCTTTACAATTTTTTGGTGGGGAGAGGAAAATGTAGGGACTGCCTAAACACAATGGGTCCTAGAGGCAAAACTTTCATTCATGTCAACGGGAATGAGGTTGAACCCAGTTTTTGTGTGAAGACACACTTTCTTTAGATTATAAATTAAGTGGTAGATTTAAAAGGAAGTATGTGTACCACGCACAATATTATGACTCCCACTGACCTCAACAGGAGCTGTGAATGTAGTTTAACCGCCATTTTCTTTTTTTGCTTAATTTCATGTCTAGCTTCCGTATTAATTCAGGTGGATCTTTTCAATCTTAATCTCTCATGCCGCATCACAAGAGTGGACCCGCTCAAGTCGCCTTGAACTCACCGGTTGAAATTCATGATTTCATAAGGTGGCCAAGTTGTTACTGAATAGCTCAGCTGCGTCCACCCCAAAAATCTGCAGGCACAAAAGGCTATATATAATTTCTGCTGACTCAGGGCTCCATCCTTCACATTGTCCTAGAATTCCAGATTTCCCAAGACTGCTTTCATTTGTCTCATATATAAAGTGAAATTAGTGCTAGCTGAAGTTGCCAGACTGACACAACAATATAGACTTAGATCCTGGGCAGGAAAGACAGAATTGGTGGCACTTTGACAGAATGTGTCAACCATGACCTGGAGGGACCATTATAGGGTGAAAGGGTATTTAAGTCTTCAGATATATAAAATCCTGCTGTGACTGCCAGCAAGGGTGTCAAATTAGTGCCAGTTATAGTTGTAGTTTGTCATTTGCTCCTCAGGGATTTTTAACTGTACTCCCTTAGCTTGTTCCAGAAAGTCACTGCTCAGCCCATGACACCTGCTATTGCAGCAACATTTGAGAGGTGCCATTTCAATCAATTTTTTTAACTGTCCAATGCAGTCTATTTTCTCAAGCTATCCTTAGTGCTTTTCAAGCTTTAATTTAACATTTTAAATACTTAGCACTTGCTCTCCTGAACACCTCTTGTGCTGTCTGCTGGTTCAGCAGAAGAAGCAGCAAACAGTTTTCAGGTATAAGCTTGCCGAGGCAAATCATAAATTATGCTTAAGGGAAAAAACCATTACAGTGCTTTAATCATTTATTGCATAATGAATGTATATTTCAGCTACAATGAAACATTTATAGGTTTACTGAAAGTAAAATGATTAATAAAATATAAGGGAAGTTGAATAGTGGCACATTTGGTATACAGCAGTTTACTGGTGACATACTGCGTAGTACTTTTAATGTACTTACATATACTGACATTTTATGTCACAAAGTCCCATATTTGCATTACTTCACTTCTATGAGTAGCCCAATGAATAGGATGTTAACAGAAATTCACTGGTAAAATGTTACACGAATGATATGAAAAATCTGTCCTTTTAAAACAAGACAATAGCAAAATTCAGTCTGGCATATCATAATAGTCAGACAGGATATTTCACAACTGTTTCTTTGCTTGCTTACTTTTTTTCCTGTGCGTAGGACCCCTTCCTTCTCTCCACTAGTGAGGAGCAACAAGCCAAACTATATTGCAAACATTTACATGAGACAGAAGTAGCCAAATCTGCTATAATATAATTTGCAGCTTCTGAAGCCAGATGAGTCTGGAAATGCTCTATCTTCCTTTCTTCTGGAACGCTTTGAATGAAATTCTACTGACAATAGAAGTCAGATTTTCAGTAAAGCATCAGCTAGTAAAGAAGCACGTAAAGGGCATTATTTCTCCATGTGGCAGAATTAGAGTGCAAGATGTTCTGAGTTTGATAGAGAAGCAGATTTTGAAAGGCAATGTTGCTCATGGAGAAATTAGAAGCACACTGTGCACCAAAAGAGAACGCTGCAGAGCGCAGGCACAAAGGGTTTTTCTCACATAAGAAATCAGAAAAACGGTGCAACTATTGATGTGTTTGTAACTCATTGAAACTGGCTCCCAAGTCATGGGGAGTGTGGGTTTTTTTTTTTAATCGTTTTATGATATATTGAGTTATACCAGACCCAGTGCCTGGTGAGTTATTAAGAGAAATGGAATGCAACATGCCCTTAATATTTGCAGAGGATGCAAAAATGAAAGAGCAAAAGACCACATGATCAGAAGGAATTGCACATTCTGTGCAACAGAAGACTTTCTTGTGGAAACATAGTAGAGTGAGACCACACATTCACACAGACAATCTTGAACTAATTTTAAGATCAACAAGGAGGGAGAACAAACATCCTACATTCATTACATTACACAAAAGATGTACCAAATCTATGAGAAAGATGAATAGAGAGTAAAGTAGGGCAGGAAACTGTATACACTTGAATCACAGTACTCTGGGTGTCCCTAATCAAGGAACACCCATGGTATGGAGGAATAAGCAGCTTTCCATGCCGCTGCTCTCCCTTCTCCCAGCTGGGAAAACGGCAGTGCAGAGACGCACTTCCCATGGGGCTTTTCTCCACCGTACCCATAGTAGTGGGGGCTGGTGCTTGACAGCAGCACAGAGCCACATGTGCTTCTGGGAACAGGGTGCCAGGAAAGTGCCCCGCCCTCATCCCCCACCTGCCCAGACTCTGCAAAAAATCTTTAATTCAGCATACCATGTTTCCCAGAGTTGCTGGATAAAAGAGGTTCAAGTGTATTACAATTCAGAGATAAGCATGCACACTGGAACATGAGAAGGTAGTAAAACAATTCAGCTATTAGTGAATAAGATCACCTTCTAAGACAATAGACTGCCATCCTTTGAACAACATTACTGGAATTGTAGCAAATACAATTATTTATCTAGAATGACCAACATTTTCCCTAAAATGCACAACTGTCAATTATAAACACGTGAAAGTGTGAGGCTTCAAAGAAAGAGCAAAATGACATAAATTAGAGTTTTTGTAGCTCAACCCTTCTAACACTTGAGTCCTGATTTAGGATAATAAGTACACATATCTGGGCAATTTAATTTAAACTGTGTTTTGTATAAGGAAAGAAGAGAAGAGAAGAGAACACTGAGTTTCATATTGGTGAGTCTGACTCATGAACAGCAGTTCTGGGTTTGCCAATAGTAACAAACATAAATGTAGAGTCAATATTTTAAAGCGGGAAGCAGGGAATGCTGACATGTTTACAGAATACCAGACTGTATTTGAAGGTTTGGAGGTTTTCCAGGAAAATAAACCATAAAAATGAACTCAAATATTGTATTAGTAGAGCAACCACCGAGGAAGGTAATTGTGGCATTACATGGCAATGTGAAAAGACATTAACTATACAGGAGAATTGGCGAGTGATAGCAGAAGAGCAAATGCAATAGCCATTGCAGCTAAATCAGCAAGGAGTGAAGCAAGAATTTGTCTCGACTGTAGAAATATAGTTAGAGCAATAAGGCATGAACATTTCTAACTATCTCTTACTGAAGACATAATCAATAAGCTAAAAATGGAAAAATATTAATACTGTTAAAATGCCAAAAGTGGGCTTTGGAAATTTCATCTGGATGGGGAAAAAACACCTTGATCCTCTAGACTTTTAAACAAATCCTACAGAAGGCAACTAGACAACTCTCCAACACCACATTTTACAGACCTCTCTCCTCTGATCCCACTTCAGAATACCAAAAGAAACTACACTGTCTCCTCAAAGAACTCCCTACCTCTACTCAGGACCAAATCCACACAGAAACACTTTCTGAACCCCGACCAGCATTGTTCTATCTGCTTCCCAAAATCCATAAACCTGGACACCCCGGACGTCCCATCATCTCAGGTATCAGCACGCTCACTACAGGATTATCCAGCTATGTAGACTTTCTTCTCAAACCCTACGCAACCAACACCCCCAGCTATCTCTGAGATACTACTGACTTCCTGAGAAAACTACAAAACATCGATAACCTCCCTGATAACACCATCTTTGCTACCATGGATGTAGAAGCTCTCTACACCAACATCCCACATGAAGACAGATTACAAGCTATTAGAAACACTATCCCAGAGGATACCACTGCCAATCTGGTAGCAGACCTATGTAACTTTGTTCTCACCCACACTTATTTCCAATTTGGGAACAACTTATACCTCCAGATTAGTGGCACAGCCATGGGTACCCGCATGGCCCCACGGTATGCTAACATCTTTATGGCTGACTTAGAACAACGTTTCCTCAGATCCCGCTCCCTTTTATCCCTTCTCTACTTACGCTACATCGATGACATCTTTATGATCTGGACCCATGGCCAAGAAGCACTGGATGCATTCCACAAAGACTTTAACAACCTACACCCCACCATCAATCTCAGCCTGGACCATTCTACACGAGAGATCCATTTCCTGGACACTACAGTACAAATCACCAATGGTAAATTAGATACCACTCTCTACAGAAAACCCACTGACTCATACAGTTACCTACATTCTTCCAGCTCCCATCCAGAACACACCATATGATCCATCGTCTATAGCTAAGCCCTTAGATACAACCGCATCTGCTCTAATCCTACTGACAGAGACCAGAAACTTCAGGATCTCTACCAAGTATTTATAAACCTCAATTACCCACCCAGAGAAATAAAAAAACAAATTGAAAGAGCCAGACGAATACCCAGAAACCATCTACTTCAAGACAGACCCAAGAAATCCAAAAATAGAACACCCATTTGTCATCACCTATAGCCCCCAACTTCAACTCGTCCAATGCATTATCAATAAACTACAACCTATACTGGAACAGGATACTACACTCCGAGAGGCTCTGGGAGACAGACCCATAGTCTCCTATAGACAACCACCTAACCTCAGGATGATTCTTACTAACAACCACAGGACATACCACACTAATACCAACCCTGGAACTTTCCCTTGCAACAAACCCCGTTGCCAGCTTTGTCCACATATTTACTCTGCTGACACCATTATTGGACCTAACCATGTCAGTTACAAGATCAAGAACACATATTCTTGTTCATCCAGAAATATAATTTATGCCATCATGTGCCAACAGTGTCCGTCTGCTATGTATATTGGACAAACTTCTCAGACACTTCACCAAAGAATCAATGCACACAAAACAGACATCAGATAGTTTCACAAAGAAAAAACAGTTTCTTGTCATTTCAACCAGACTGGGCATTGTCTCAATGACCTAACTACATGCATCCTGTTTCAAAGAGACTTTAACACCAGACTACAAAGGGAAGCCTCAGAACTGTCATTCATGCTTAAATTTGACACTTTACGAATGGGCCTTAACAAAGATGCTTATCTTACCCATTACAAAGATAGCTTCCCCAGTTATCACCCCTTATATCATTATCTCATAAACACTAACCTCCCCCCCTCACCCCTTCTCTGTTCTAAAATCTGATTTGTCAATTTTATATATGTTCACTTTTTTTTGATTGTATCCCTTTGGTGTACATGGTCATGCCAATTTTCTTCCACAATTTGATCTGAGGAAGTGGGTCTGGCCCACAAAAGCTCATCACCTAATAAACCATCTTGTTAGTCTTTAAAGTGCTGCATAGTCTTGTCTTTTGTTTCAGCAAGACCAGACTAACAAGGCTACATCTCTATTACTATCCTACAGAAGGGTCAGTTTCTCCAGATTTCACGTGGTTAATTAGTTCAAGACTTGAAATGTATCACACTACAGCAAAAGTTTGAAAGTTAAGAATGCTACATTAGTTACATTTTAGAGCTACCATAGATTCTGCTACAGGGGACTGAAGAAAAAATGTTAATTCAACTTTTTAGCCACATTTTGACAAAGGAAAGGTTGAAATTAGATTACACTAATATAGCATCCACCTTTTGAAATTACTTTGCCACTTGCAAGACAGATTTGCCAAGGTTTCTTGGAATGATAACACACTGAGGAAATTTTTTAACAAATACATCAACAATAATTGCATCACAGTGACAATTGTTAGAGACAGCTCAAGAGTTTATCAAGATTCAGTGTATGAAATGATACATTATAACATTGATTTCTAAGTGCTTTCATATAAATGAAAGGTTTTCCTGCCACTGGACATAGATTTCATAAAATAAAAAACATCACTACCAAATTCACTACTGTTGTAAACTTTCACTGATGCTGCATTCATTCATCCCAACAGTGAATTTGGCCCATAGTATTTAAAGTTAATTTGGCACTCCTGTTTACCTGTGTATCACTGGGAGCCCAGCGAAACTATGCTTTAAGAGAAAAGGAAATATACTGGCACCTTTATTTGGCTGCATTCATTTTCTTCAGTACATCTATGAGAAAGATCTGACTGAAGTAACAAATCACAATTTGCTTGGGGCTATTTTTGGAAATCTATTGATAAGCAGTGCACCACTAAGAATACAGCTTGTTAACACTCCACTACTACCGAATACAAGCTGAATTATAGGCCATGAAAAGATTTATAAATAGTAGATGTCACTCCCAAAGTGTATTTGCCTTGGAGAGAAGGTGTGAGTAGAGATAGAGATGACGTTATGGTACATCCCATGATATCATACTTAATTTATGATCTCTGGAGCTATTCTGGATTTACACTGCAGTGATTGGAGCAAAAATTAGCACTGACTATTTCATTCAGTCACACCAAATGCTAGCCTGCTGCAGTCTGCGACAGACCATATTATAAGATTGTTCAGATTAAAACTCTGAAATAGTTATTGACTATAATTTCAGAGGGGAACCAAGTGTACAAGATGGGCCATGCTGATCTTCCTATCTCTCCTAGGGAGATGGTAATTTCTGAACCCCCCCCCCCCATAAATGTCAGTATATTCAGGTTTTGTTTGAGGAGCCTTGTTTTCTTACTATATATTTTAGAAATGTAGGATTTGTCCATGTAATATAGCACTAGCTTGTTTTAATTATTGTTCTGCCACAGGCTTCCTGTGAGATCTTTGGCAAGTCATTTAGCACAATAGAGGGCATAGTGCTTCCTTACCTCCATGAGGTGATGTGAGGATGAACATATTAAAGATTGTTCAAATACTGAAGTGATGGAGCCCATACAAGTACTTTAGATTGCATGTCCAGATTCTCAGGGTATGCAATCTAGGCAATGTCCTCAGACATTGTGGAGGTAAGGGATGTTTTTAACTTCCAAAGCACCCAGAAGCAGAACTGCTAAGATCCAGAAGGGTATCAAGCCCTCCTGTGCCAGAAAGATGGGCCAATATGATTTGGGACCTTTCAGGAGCTTTCAACAGGAAATTTGGGGAGAATGTCTGCTTTAAAAAGTGATGAAGTACGTCATGAAGACAAAGGATGCTGTTCTCTAGAATGGTTTTCAATTTTTTTTCTCATGACCCAGTTGAAGAAAATTGTTGATGCCTGCGACCCAACGTAATTTGAATACAGTATGTGTTCCAGGGTGGGGCTGAGAATATAAGCTTTGGACTGCTTTGGTGGGGGAGGTCAAGGCTGAAGCAGAAGGGGCTTACCATCAGTGGTTCCTGGTCAGTGGTGCAGCACGGGGGGCAGGGGAGGGGGGAGTTTGTGTGCTAAGGCAAGGCTTCTTTCCTGTTCAGGCACTGCAGACCATGCTGTGCCCCAGAAGCAGCCAGCAGCATGCTTAGTGCAGATGAACTATTCAGAGTTTTTACTAGTAAATCTCTAACAAGTACTAAAGGGCATGTGCATATGGAGATTTTACAGATGCTTCCAAGTAAATCTAATCTAGATAGATTTTAATAGGATAGGAAAAGGTATCTCTCTTACCCCAGGACTGTTTTGCAACCATATTTCAAATCTGGCAAAAAAGCATGGAAGTTTTAGAGTTCTCTCATCAAACAAGTGGAGGGAAAGCATAAATTTGGCAAAACGATCTGGTTTTCGGTAGTCTTGTGTATAGAAATGACTGAACCATTTATATAGGGTCAGGATGAGATGTGCAGCCGGTATGTACTGGTCATATGTTGCACAAAATTTATTTTATACTGAAGAAATCCTGAGAGAGTTAGTTAAGAGAACTTTCCAGCCCCTTTCCACCTGTGGGTCACGCACATGAAATATAAGAAAATCCACAGGAGTCTTTTATTCTAGATATGTGTTCAGATATTCACTCAAGTAGTGCACATGCAGAAAATGTTCCTCCACATAACAACTTCCCCAACTGAAACGAGCGTAGCTGAGAATAAAGAATACTTTTTCTTTCATGGAAAATGTACTGAAAAACACACGGGAAAACCCAATTGGCATCACAATTGCTAACTTCAGAATTTAATTCATATTTCCTGAATGTCAGTTTTTATTGTTTTAATTTCCACAATATAATAATTTTGCCCCCAAAAACATGGGAAGCCAATAAATTTTAAATAGGGTTTCATATGTTGTTTATGCTCTTATCAATACTTAGCTGTTGCTTAATATTTCATATAAAATACTACATTAAAAGAACATTAAAGTTGTAAAATGAGCATGAAGGAGTCTGGGAATGTCAATGTTAAGGCCCAGTCTGCTACTTTAACTTTATTCAATTGTTTATATGTTTTTTATATGGTCATCAAATACATGATCACTTTAAGTATGTGGCTGTCTTGTCTTACCCCAAAGAGTTCACAAGTATCAGGTGGTTTGCTCTTATTACTATCTGTGGTTTGCTTTTATTTAAAGGCAATTACAGGATACATTGTGTCATATCTGGCTTGTGCATGGGGAAATTACTAGTTAATTAAAGCTAACATTTTGGGTGCAATTACACTGCACCCGTAGCGCAAAATAAGCTACACAATTTGAGCTATGCAAATTGCGTAGCTTATTTCGAGTCAATTTCAAAATAGCTTATTTAGTAATTTGGCACTGTCTACACAGCACCGAATTTTGAAATAACTGGCTATTCTGAAACGACCCTTAAGCCTCGTGGAATGAGATTTACAGGGATGTTGGAATAGCAAGCCCGTTATATTTCAAAATAACGGGTACACTGTTAAGACATGGGATAGCTATTTTGGGATACTGCTGGTATCCCAAAATACTACTGTTGCGTAGGCATAGCCTTTGTGGTCCAGATTCTGATTTCCTTACTCATATTGAAGGTTACCTTGAGGTCAATGGGCTACTTAATAAGAATATCTGAAGCTGGTCCTCTGGGAGCTGACATTTTCTAATATTTGCCAATGAAATTTAAAAGAAAAGAAAAAATCTTTTATTTACCTACTGTGATTTTTATAAATTATTTTACATAATTCAATATTAATATCTGAAGAACGGAAATTTAAGAACCAAAACTATCTTTCATACCATGTTGAAATCACAGAGATCTACCATGATCAGATCTGTTACTGCAAAGTCATGCCTGCGTTATTCCTGTTTCACATCAGTGTAAATCCATTAAGGTCAGTGGAGACATTTCAGTATCAAATTGAGCTAATTCCAGTGTCAGAGGTGAATCATGCTTTTAAGACACTAAGAGTGAGTTTTGGTAATTATTTATTTGATCAAATCAATTTTCCAAATTTTAGAAACAGATAGATTTATACAACATATTATTTGTTTGTTACTTTGAATATTCTGAATGTAAATAATTAAGTCTCTGCTTTGTATTCAACTCTATATGTGAATACTCCCTGAATATTCAGAATATAAATCATGAATTTGTATTTTCTTCAGATTATGATTGAAATTTGAAAACAAAGCCAAAGAAACTTTACTAGTCTCATAGGTATCAACATACTGTTCACAATGAAATGATCAATGTGGAGAAAAAGCTCTATTTAGAAACCTTTCAAAATAAATTCTACCTTCAGACTCATGCACACAGCCTCCTTTAACTTCAGTTGAAGTTGTGTGTGCTTATTATCGTGCAGAATATGGCTCAACACTTTTACTGGTAGAGTGGAAGCACATTAGCACAACACCCAGATATGTTCAGAGATGAGCGACTTGAACAAGACTTATACACCTACTAACTATACACTGAAATTGAGTACGAAGACAAATGCTCCAACAGCAGTTACATTAAATTTCTGATAGTCTACCTGAATATCATAAAGTGCATCAGATAAATGAAGATAAGTAATGTACTGTGAATAGGGGGACAAGGTAACAACATCTGAGGATGTCATGAGACATAGTTGCATGTAAGTGAACCTTAGAACATCATGTACCATCGTTATGCCTAATGGATTGAAGCAGCAAATTATCCAGGGGGCAGTGTATTCCAGAACACCCTGGCTGCAGTATTAGTAGCAGTAAAATCCACTCCTTCAAACATAACTGTGTTCCAGGACCTCAGTTTTTATGTAACAATTATGTTTCTTGCCCTCCTGTTTTTGGAACTGTGAACCAAATGTAAAGCAATGGTAATTACTTTAGTCTGCAGTCAGCCTGGGACAACAGTTCCAAGTTGTGTATATCATCCCTTTCAACTCTGAATATGTAATTGTCCACACTGTGAGCTAGTTCACTGCTAATCATGTTAGCAGGAATATTCTGTTAATATGCTTATTGCAACCTCTCCCCCTCACTGTATCTGACACCACCTCAGATTGATAATAAAATGTCATAGTCTCTCTCCACACTGACACACAGAATTGCCACAGAATCCAGAAACCTTGGTAGGTCCAATTTGCTATTGGCTACACAGTAGTTTGAATATACCATTATCATCAACGTATCATCCCATTATCATCATCATCATGTCATCAACCACTGCATCTAGTCCACCTATGGCATTCTGTACCCTAAAGCAGTCTTCTGGAACCCCTATATTTACCATGGCAATATCATTATGATATGTTTTGTGCAAAGTATGCCTTGTAAGATATCATTCTGAAAGTCTTGATCTGTTGAACATTCGTATCCTGTTGGATTTCATGTGCTGTCACTGTATGTGAAATTCTGAATATTGACTATGTACCTATTTTTAAATGTGTTTGCTTCTGGGGTGACATCCACAAGGTAGTTCACATCCAGTCTACTCAGTACGTTGTGGATGAACCATTCAAAGTAATGGCCAGTTAAGAAACATAATGAGCCATAAAAGAAGCTTATCCTCCTGCCAGACTTTCCTATGAATGGCCTAGCCAGACATTGGTTTATGGAGCCTACCGTAACTCATCACACCATGCAACGGCATGTGATTAAATCATGTTGTGATGGGTTTGAACACAGAGATCCCCTTGAGAATGTCACCCAGTGTGCCTACCTGCCTTCTGGGGCTCTCCACCACCCTGTCTTGCTGCGCCAGAAGCTCTGGTCTCCCCCAGCCAAAGCACAGATTTGGGGTAACAGCCCCCTAACACAGCAACACAGATGTTGGACCAGTTCAGCTCTGGGAAGGCTCAGCTGTAAGTCCATTGACAGCTCCCAGGAATACAGCCTCAAAGAGGACCCAAATCCCAGACAAATCTGTCTTATTCTGTATACAAATTTTACATAGAGAAAGCTAATAAAGTCAGCCTCCTTTATCAATGAAAGAGACATATGCACAATGGTTGTTCCTCCCCAGGTAACAATTATTTTCACTGGGATTGATAATGAACGGAAGTGTTTTATTAAGTACAAAAGGTAGGATTTAAGTGTTTGTCGGTGAAAACAGACAGATCAAAGTAAGTCATCTTTAAGCCAAAATAAACAAAACACCAGCTAATCCTAATACACTAAGAAACTTGTTACATACAAATTCTTACCCTCACAGTTATTCTAATAATCTCTTTCACAAGCTAAAAAACAACAAATGGTCTGGTAGCACTTTATAGACTAACAAAACATATAGATGGTATCATGACTGTCATTTGAAGAAGTGGGCTGTGCCCACGAAAGCTCATGATACCATCTACATGTTTTGTTAGTCTATAAAGTGCTACCAGACCATTTGTTGTTTTTTTTCTTTACAGACTAACTTGGCTACCCCCTGAAGTTTCACAAGCTAGGCAGCCTCCCAGCTTGGGCCCAGTCCTTTCCCCTATTAAGTCATAGATGTTTCCAGCGGGTACCTTGGGTGGTAAGTGGGGATCTCCTCACATCTGGCAACTATCCCTATTGTTTGGTTTCCTACCTTTATATCACTTTTCCCCCAAGGTGATAATTCTTTGTATTCAGTTCAAACTTTTCTCACCTCGAGTGCAAAAGTGGAAAATGGATTCTAGCATCTGGTAGACTGGCTGCATGTCTTTGTAGTATTAATCGGTTTGGGCTTACAGGAAAAAAACCCCAATTTATAGATCACTGTCTTGAGCACCGAGCCATTATATCTCTGGAGTATTACTAATGGCCCTCATTAGCACATCTAGAATTACAAACAGATCCACTATCTTCACATACAAGAATAGAACGTACACTTTCAGCAGATTGTGATTTTAAAAATGAAATGTCACATGATGCATTTTGCTTAAAGCATCTTTGAGTTATGTATATTCATAAACCAGTTTTCATAAGGCATGGAGCCATAACACAGGGCTCCATCTTGCACCTGTATTTTCCACTAACTGTGCCAGGGGCTTTTGTTTGGCACAGTGAAGTCCCCTTCATATGTCAAATACTATAAAAGAGGGAAGTGACATCATCACTTGGCCTCAGTCTCCCTACAATTCAATACCTGGAGACATCTTAGCAACAAAGAAAACTGGGGATGTGGTTCCAGTCCAAAGGTGGATTCCAGCCTGGACATGAACAATCTGCAAATTGCTTTTGTTATCAGGATAGGACACTGCTTGATTCAAATCCTTTCTAGCTTATGGAACTTAGATGGCACTTTGTTCCATTTCTTAGGGAATCTACTTTGATCTGCACACTCATTACTTAAAAACAGTTGAAATCTTTCTTTCTGTAGTTATGCTTATCCTCAGGGCAAGATGGCACAGATTTCAGGTCCTAAGCGAGAGAGGTGGAGTGAACTGACCAAAATCTCTATTGGTCATGTAACAGCAGCTGGATGTGTTCCTGTTTGTGTGTAAGAGCAAGACCTGAAGAGGATTGCTGCTTGTCATAGCCTCATCGTGTGAGAGGGCACCCAGACTGTTATGCCAGAGGGCTCAGTGCTAATTGCACCCTAGGGAACAACATCATGCTTCATGCTAAAATAAACCCGCATGACAAATCAAAACGTCATCCAATATTGCTCGTCCGGCGAGTGCCCCTCTCACACACAGCATTCTGAGCCTGGAAAAAGGTTACCCTGATTCCGTAGATGAGCAACACATCAACATTAGTTGGGGGACTGATACAGAAGAATGCAGAAACCGCATCAAGGGGGAAGGAATAACACTTCTACCATAATGATATTAATGACCTTACTAATGTATTTATTTGTCAGTGTCTAGAGTGGGAATGAGAATTGATTTATCTGTCATTATCACCTCCTCCATCAATCTGGCTCTACACCCAGCAGGAAAGTGGCAGATTTGCAAAAGAAAACTAGTACTATTGCACAGTAACAATTTAAATCTCCCTCCCAGATGTACTCTTTTTATGCCATGCATCAACTTGGATTGTGAACACCTTACAGGTCCATAAGCAGGCTGACATGAGACCAGAGTAAAATTTTCAGAAAGACCTAAAGGGATACTGACTCCTTACCTGGTTAGAGGTTTTTAAAAAAATTCTCAAATCTTCAGCTCTCTCGGTAGTCCAACATTGTCAGGGCTGCTTTGAACGTATCTTCACTGACTGTATTTACTCTCTTCTTCCCTCTGTTGATAGTATTGCAGGCTAGAGCAATGACCAAAGCATCTAGAAGGATTTTCACATCAGGAGGAGGTTAGTTTTGATAATTATCAAGAATAATATGCATCCTCCTATCCTTGAATGGTAAGCAGTTTGAAAGCTGCAGCTAATATCCTATTTCTCATTGGCATAAAACAATTAGGAATTTTAAATAGCTCCAAAATCTATATTAGAATAATTAGTTAAAATTAGCTATTGTCTTTAAAAAAAAAAAAATCTATCCCAGAAGGTTAACAGGGTCGCACTGCATTGAAGCAAAGAATGATTATATCAATATTAATAAGCTCAGTGAAGTGCCACTGACTCCAGCATAGTTTTGACACTGTGCAACCCAACTAATAAAATAAAAACTAATTTTAAAAATAATTTACCTCCCGGAGACCTTAAAATGGATTTTACTAATGAAAACACTAACATAGATCTTTGGTATCTGATAGGTGAAGCAAATGAGAATGCAAAACCATGCAGAGGAATGCATAAGGATGAGATGAAATATCTTAGAGGACAAACTGTCTGTTTAAAGTGCTTTTGTGCTAAGTTTCTACTCAGAGTATTTCTGCAGTCAGTCAAAGAAAACAAAACAAAAACAAAGCAATTCTTTGTGCAGTGAGTTGACCATTGATGACTGTTCCTCTGAACATATTCATGACAATTGTGCAAAGCCATAAATTTACAAATCTGTGACTCTGTTCTGTCCAACTGGTGCAGAAATAATTTACATCCTGATCCTTCAATGAGGTCTCTACAGACAGATGAATCCCTTTACCTGCATTCAGCCCTAATGAAGTGACAAATAAAAAAGCTGCAGCTTTCATACTGTTTACCAGCCAAGGATAGGAGGATGTATATTGCTCTAGATAATTATCAGAACTAACATGCACAGAGCTCACTGCAGGATGAGAACTTCATTTGGCTCAGTTATGTATTTGTAACAACACCACTGGCTTTGTCATCTGCAGGGAATTGAGCCTTGGATTTCTAAATCTAAAAGCAGCTAAGGGACCAGATCCATGAGACTATAAACTGTAGCAAGCACATCAGCTTCTTTACATGGGCCATCCGCGAGCAAGAGGGAGACAAAAACTCAACCTGGGTCAGGATCAGTGTTCCCCCTAAGCTGAGCACTTCGGCGGCTGTCCACAAGAGATTCAAATGCTGCCCAGCTGATTAGTAGAAGGCCCATAGCCAGCAGCAGCTGACAGCATTGTTGCTATTGGTGGTGCACATCCACACATGCCTTGGTGCACATAACAAAATTAATTCCACACTTGGATGGAAAAAATAGAGGGAACACTGGTCAGGATGGGTTACATACGTGTATAAGCATTTTTGAGTCCCTAGGAACCTTTTAAACACACGGAGATAACATGAAGACAAACAGGCCAGAGAGTGGAAGTGACACAGAAGTTTAGATCCAACTTTTCATATTTGGGCATGCACAGCTAGGGATGTAAGTCCTATTTAAACACCTAAACAACAATGGCTTCCATTTAAGAAATGCTCAGCACTGAGACATCCTACTACAGCTAATGGGAGCTGTAATTGCTCAGCATCTCTAAAAATAAAACTACTTGGATTTATGTGCATAAGTATAGGCGTTGGGTATCTGATTTTACAAACCCCCATTTGAAAATTGTGGCCTCAATGACTTGCATGATGACTCCACACAGTGAGTCACTGGCATAGTAAGATATAGAACTCAGGCATCTCTTTCTTCCACTTCCCCTCTCTGTCCACTAGAACATGCTGCTTATCCTAATGTTATACAATGCCCGAAAACATTCTGCCTCTGTCACTTTCCTTTCATGGTGACCAAGAACATTTTTGCTAAATTAAAAAGAAACCATGTTTGTAAATATCTCGAATAGGAAACTCCGGAGTTCTTGGATTCTCTGTCATCATTAATAATGCCTCAGAAACAAAAAGAATCAGGTGCCAGGCTGAGAAAGGAATAAGCTTTTTCCAACAGACAGGTTCAAAGATAACCAGGATTTTGACCCTTACAAAGTTGTGAGTGGCTGTAGCCAGACATGAACCCCATCTTGTTTCCCTCCCCCCCCACAGAGAGCAAGAGAAAGGCAGTCAGCTTTTGATGCCCTGGGAACGCAGGTGTGCTGCCTGTCCCTGACTCTACCATAAACAGAAACCAGACAGTAAATGGGCTAGCTGACGACCCGGGGCCTCCCGCCGCCCTGATGGCTAGTACCAGTAATTGACACACCTGCACTGTCCCAGGGGAGGAATCTTCGCCCATCACATACCAGAGGTGCCCATTGTCTGCATTTTCCCAGGTGTGAATTATGCTTTGCACCCTTCGTGGGACACTTGGTGTTCAAAGCCATTTTTCCTAATTGGCCACTTGAGACCAGGAAGAAGCCTACGTGACCCAAGGGTATAAAGAGGGGTTTAGTAGCCCACCCCATTTGAGCCCCAATCATCTACACCTGCTGGCAGGTATTGATTGACTCCCGAGGTCTGTGGGATGCCCAACCTCGCCCTACTTCTTCCTGAGGGATTGAGAGAAAGACGCTGGCCACGCCAAGTCTGGAACGCAGGGGTGAGAATATATACCTGCTAGGTGTCTATTTTGCATGCATTTAATAAGAGCTCAGAGAACCAAAAGGGTTTCATGGTACCTGTAAGTGACTTACTTATTAGTGTAATTTCTGTCCTCTCCTTTGTAGTGGCTGTATTATCTGTAACACAGTAGTAGCATTTAACAGCTAAGTTTACCCTGTAACAATAAAATAGTAACTGTTTAAGCTGTGACCTGATTCCTTCAGTTGCTGTAACAGAACCAAGCACAATTTTAAAAGAACTCCAGCCAGTCATAAGGGACAGATATAGGGAGAGCTTGAGCGTTGGATCGTGTCACTTCCAGGGGACAGATCCGTTAGGGCATCTCTCAGCCTCCCCAGGCTGCCCGCTGCGAAGGGATCGTGTATCCTAGCAGTCAAAATCTGAGGTGTAATAAGCTCTCCCTGTAAACTCTGGGGCGTCTATTGGCCTGTTGGCTGCCCGCCGCGAAAGGATCCCGATCCTAGCAGTAAAGACAAGGACGTTAAACTCCTCGGGGCGCCCGTCAGTCTCACCTAGACTGCCCACTGCGATGGGGCCTTGTGTCTCAGCAGTTGAAGACTCGGGTGTAACACACACACATGCACTGCCCTGACCATCCGCTGACAGTGGCCCATCTGTAGCTCTTTCACACCTCTGCTTATGGCAGTTGTGCTTTCACTAATATTGGCAGGAAGTCTGCTGCTCACATCTCCCCAGGAGTTCTGTTAACCCTTTCAAAATGGGTTAAAATAGTGCACCAGATACAGTGTTTATAAAACAACGTGTTTAAGACTTACAAAACAGACACCTTTAGAGTCAGTCTTTGCATCCTTGAAGAGCAGGGCCTTTGTGAACTGCACTTGCCTGTCTCTACCTTCTTCTTCTTCCACAACTTCTAATAAACAAACAAACCGTTAAAGACCAAGATGACTCCTGTATACAGTTTCCCCCTCATGCACACAGTGCTTTTCATTCTGTGCTGTGTTCATTCCTCCTGATCATGGTAATTCCCTTCCTGTGTCTTTAGTCTTTTGTGCTGTATTCTGATGTCAGTACATACAGAACCATTTTTTCCCTCCAGCTCAGGAATTCACAGATGGCGACATTAGCACCTGCATAGCTTTTGTTTAGGTTTTTTTGGGGCCAGGGTAGGAGGAGGAGGAGACAGCTGGAAAAGCTGCCTTCAAATTCTTGATTAATTTCCTCTGAAGATAAACACCATTGGCTCACTGAATGCTAGTGCTAGTAAATTAACTTCTGACCCATCTGGAATCCTTATCAAAAAGTGTTTTGTGATTTTTTTTCATCTATACACGTCAAAAACTTTTGAGCTACATTGTTTTATCAGCCATTGTGACGTGCCCTTTCAAAAGCTATAAATGGAGAAAACACCCACAGTTCACATGATTCATTTTCTTGTCAATTTCACCTTGGAAATGAACTAGATCAGGCTGCTTGCTTTTGTGGGATTTACATGAAATTCTGCATGAGCCATGTATTGAATAGGCCTCTCTTTTCACACGGCTCTAATTTACCTTCTGTTTTTTGTTTCCATCTGTAAGTCCATGATCAATGGATAGCTAGTGTGCCAGTGGTTTTTGTGTGCAATAGTTTGAGCAGGAGCTTTTTTCAGCTGGAACTGGCTCAGTTCTTCCTTACAGAAGGCTTTTGGGCTCTTTGAATCCATACTTTCAGTTCTGCAAGACAAAGGCAAGTTGTATCCAGAGCTTAATAGTACTGCAGAGCTGCCAACCAGGTCCTGACATGCTCTGTTCATTTGAATGAATGTCATCCCACTGGAACTCTGGCTAGGACACCAGTCAGAGGCAAAATGGTTAAGGGGCTGGCTTGCCCTGAACTGTAGAAGTAATTTGTTTTGCGATGGCAAGGTTTTCTAAGCAGTTTTTATTTGCTGGAACAAATTATTCTCACTCTCTTTTCTCATTATGGTGGTCTTGTGTGCACTGCATTGCTAACAATCTGCCGAGACTCTTTGTCCTAAATCCTTCTGGCTATGTCTAGACTGCAGACTTCTTTCGGAAGAAGCTTTTCCGGAAAAGATCTTCCAAAAAACACTTCTTCCAAAAGAGAGCATCCACACCGCAAAAGCACATCGAAAAAGCGATCTGCTTTTTCAACAAATAGCGTCCACACTGAATGGACGCTATCTCGCATGTAAGCTGTGATTACTATGTGCAGAACGGTCACCAGGGCACCTGTGTTTTTTCCTCTTTCCTCTTCTGGCGAAAGAACTCCCTCTTTCCTGTCCACACATGCCTTTTTCCGAAAGAGCTCTTCCTCATAGAAAGAGGTTTACCAATGTCAGAAAAACCCCTCAGTTCTTTTGATTTTTTTCCAAAAGAACGCAATTGCAGTGTGCATGTAATTTAAGTTTTTTCGGAAAAACTGCCATTTTTCTGAAAAAGCTCTGCAGTGTAGCCATACCTTGAGCAGCCAGGAGTTTGTTTTTAGCACTTGTACTATTCCTATGATGAATGGTTTTCATTAATGATGCACATTTATCCATTAAAAAATTAATCACACATGACTGAGGGATGAGTTCAGATAAAATCTGATGATTTCAATGTTGCCTTGATAAAGTATTCATGAAATAAAGGGACTACGCACTTATAAATCACAGCAACTCTATTGATTTTTGTTGTTTTTGTTCACATTTTCAGCATGAACTCAATTTTTTGTGTGGATCACACAGAAACACCACAGATGAAGAGACTGATCTATTTTTCATTTGTATCGGTTTCCCATTTTGCTTTGGGATTCCTGACAGTCTTACCTGATAGGCTGCTCCACACTGACTCGGTAACTTTCAAAACAAATAAAAAGTGTTGTAAGATTTTTATAATTTTGAGTGCATGGTTTTCAAATAATGCTCAAAATAACTGTGTTGCTTTGCTCAAACTTTCAAAACAAAAGTCACTTTAGCAGACAAAACAGGTTTGGAAAATATCAGCCTGGCAGGCGAACATTTTTGCAAAATGATGACCAATTGGAAACAGAAGGCTACACTTGCTACATTTTTGTGCAAGTCAGGGTATACGCTATAAACATACATATAGTTATGCACACATACATTCAAACACAGCGTAGAACATCATGAACTTTAAAACAGACATACCTACATATTATATGCAGATATCTAATATGTACATGCAAATAAAGAAAATCTCTATTAATGTAGCTCTTTAGCTCAAATCAGAATATGTATTTTAATAAAAGTATCATCAGAGCCATCCTTAGGATGTATGGGACCCTACATACGAAACTGGTGCCATTATGCCCAACAGCAACCCGGAATGGGGGGGGAGAAGTGATGATGATTTTTCAGGAATGTGATTTTATAGTCTTCAGCAAAACACTAATTAAATAGTTTTTAATCTAACTCCCCCCCCCCCTTAAATCCTGAAGATTAACAGAGTAAATTCAGAAACTGACAGTATATTTCTCCCTTTGTCAAATGCCTGTTAAATGGCTTCATTACCACTTGAATGGCTCTTTCACAGTTTCAATGTCTACTAATAGATCTGGCAGTCTTCTTCACATTTAAATAAATTCTCTCTGGAAGAAGCAGAGCCACAGAACAGTCATAGGAAAAGGCAGGTGGGTGGACAGTAAGACCCTGGGGTGCCCAAATGTTCAAGGGTCCTACACAACTGTGTATTCTGAGTATGGGTAAGGATAGCACTGTATATTATAAAAGGCATGTGCACTATACCAGGGATTTTCACATTCTGGGTCATGGCTTGTAAGAGCAAGCTGCTAGCTGGCCACAAGACACTATCTATGCCTCTACAGGTACAGGCAATCACAGCTCCCATTGACCGTGGATCACCATTTCTGGCCAATGGGGGATGTAGGAAGTGGTGTTCCAGACTTCACAGCTTTCCTCAGCTCCCATTAGCCAGGAATGGTGATCTGCAGCCAATGGGCACTGCAATTGCTTGTACCTGCGGAGGCACAGGTAAACCACGCATTCATGGCAAGCTAGCATCTTGCTCTTATAAGCCAACGCCCAGAATTTGAAAACCTCTGCATTATATTAAGAATACTTACTAACTGGTGTACATACTGTCTTTACTCCAATGATTTCAAGAGGGTAGATATTGTCTTCATTTTCAAAATAAGGAAACTGAGGTATTCAAGGTGAAATGTGGTGACAGATTGTCGAAGCAAAAACGCTCCTCTCTGTTTAGGCAGCTAACAAACAGCTTTATTAATTAATAAAGCACAGCATGAGCCAAACGTGGTCCCAGCAAAGCCAGGCCCAGTAAGGCTGCTAATACAATCAGTCCTAGTATCTTTATACCCTTAACCAAACAGTCTGACATCAGGGCATCCAATTACAGAAATCATCAATTAAACTTGGAAAAGCAAAGCCTTATCAACAAGATGGCGGACAGGTACGAGGGAGTACACCTCCTGTCCCAACCAGCCCAATTAACACATACCAATAGCCCATCCTGTAGGCCTCTTCTCACGGCGTGACAGGAAGTTCACTCTGGTCTACGTGCTTGAGAGAAAAGCTGAAATGGTTTCTGTTATACAAGATGGCTTCTAGCTAAATATAAAATGATTACTACAAGATCTAGGAAATAAAGGCAGGTTCCCTGACTCCCAGTTCTCTGCTTTGACCAAAACAGACAATACTATTTCAATTAATCAAAAAAATTTCAAGCCTTTAAGAAGCTCAGCTAGCCATACCAAACAGGTTGCACAAACACATTTCCCATAAAAAGCCTATTATTCTCCAATGCAAATTATACGCTTAAAAGAAATAATGTGGTATGAAAATGAAAGTGCCATACAGGTGTCATTGGGAGCTGACTACCGAAGGTGAAGGACATTGGTGAGCTGAATGCAATGTGAACACATCATACATCTTCTACGTTTCAATAAGCATCTAATCTAGCTTAGTATATCTATGGGATAGATTACTGCTAATGTGTAATGTCATCAATCAGCACACTCTACATGTATCTGTAAAAGGCTTCTAAATCTGCTTATATGCAGTATATGACATTTGTTTGCATCTCTTTCTCAACTTATGTCTGTCTCTAGAAGAGCATTAGTCCACTTTTTAAAAGCATGACCTTTTGTCTCCTAATATGGAGTGCAAAATTTGTCACTTCTACCCTTACTGCAAGTCTCTTGACCTAGACGCCAGTTGAAAATGCTCTCTCAAATACATTGTGTAAAAACATGAGGTAATAATAGTAATAAACAGCTCTACTGCCTTGGTAATTTGTTCATTGCAGATCCCCATTCATCCAGAATAACTGTATGCCTGAAAACTAACAGAAGTATGGAAATGCCTTTTAATGTTTACTGTGGTCTATTTACTTTGCAACATTTTTGAACCTTTAGTTTTAATTTAATTCAATTAGAAAAGTTGAATTCCACTGGGCAGTGCAGAAATGTGGCTTTTTTTCTCAAAAAGATACAACAAGGGAACCTTATCCAGCAATAGAGTACAGCCGGTCTCCGACTTACGACCACCTCCACTTACAACCATCCGCACTTGTGACCAAAGCAGTCGTAAATGCGGTCCCCGAGTTACAAACGCGATCCGCACTTACGAACAACGTGGTCGCCATGTAACTCAATGGGATCCGAGTTACCAACACTTCGAGTTATGGCCAAGTGTTTGGTCCGTAACTTATTCGTAACTCGGGGACCGGCTGTACTTTTCATGCCATCTTGAATTCTAAATTATATAACTCAAAATTAAAGTTTGCTTTTCTAGTATTTGTTTGCCCTATGGGTATAGGAGGACACATTAAATAATGTTCAAAGCTAAACCAATCTCCTTACGCTTATATCTGGCCAGTGCCGTGTTACTGACTGCTTATGTTTGTTTTGTAAAATTCTTTAGCATTACTTTGCCATTTTTAGAGATGTAATACATGATCTGGTGAGAAGCTGTCTGTACCTGCAAGCTGCCCAGCTCACTTGACTTGGATTGCCCTCATTTCTCAACATCGCACTGACAACTTATACATAGACTTAACTGCTCTTCAGCCATTTATATTTAAAAAATCACATGCTCTCTTTCTAGCCAATTTCCAGATCACTGGTAGGAACCAACATGCTCAGTTGTGTTTTAGTAGCTCTTCATTGTCCTTCACTTCATCAGTTTTCTTGCTCTTGGATTTATTGACTTTTGGGAGTGCTGCAACAATGTCCTTGAGGCTAGCTCAGAGAAGACATGTGTGAATAAATGACTTTTTGGTTCAGCCCTCGAAGCTAAACACAGGTGAAAACTTGTTTTGCTTTAAAACAAAGTTGATTTTTCCTAGTTTTACTTGCAGAAATGAATGAATAAGAAAAAAATCATTTTGGGTCTAAAAAACAACCAAAATGAAACAAAAATGACAAAACATCTGGAATATAACACTTGAGAGGGTTGATTTGTATCCTTTTCAGGGTGTGGGATTATAAAAATATTTTAAAATAAATATAGCTAAATTTGGAAGCAGAATATTGTTTAGAAACAAAAATAACGAGGAGTCCTGCAGCACTTTAAAGGCTAACAGATTTATTTGGGTATAAGCTTTTGTGGGTAAAGACGACTTCGTCAGATGCAGGGAGTGGAAATCACAGAGGTGATTATACACACACACACACACATGCTAGCATATTAAAAGAAGGGAGTTACTTACAGAGTATAGAACGTAGGACCAGTATTAATGAAGCCAATTCAGTCAGGGTGGATGTGGCTCACTCCTAGCAGCTGACGGGAAGGGGTAAATACCAAGAGAGGGAAAATTGGCTTTGTAGTAAGATAACCATTCTAAGTCCTTATTCAGTCTTAATTTGATTGTGTTACATTTGCAAATGAATTGCAGCTCTGCTGTTTCTCTTTGTAGTCTAGTTTTGAAGGTTTTTTTGTAAAAGGATGGCTATTTTGACAAATTTACTGTTCACAAAAACAAAAACAAACAAAATGGATGGCCTCACATACATTTTCACTCATGTCACATCCTTTTACCATTTTATCCAACTACTTCTATTGTACAGTGGTTCATCTCATATATGCTGGATTCATTTACATTACTTCCCTCATTTCCTCAGAGAGACTCAAATTCTATACCACTGTCAGAATGAAATTTCTCCCAAAATGTTGCTTTTTGCCAAATGAAAGATCGGGTATTTAATGCCTCAGGCTGAATAGAGGATGTGCTCCTAGTGGATAGGGAAAGAATATTGATTTCTCCAGCTTATGCTTTCATGGGCAGGTTATTGGCTGGGTTGCACAGCTGTCTACAAACTGAAGGCTGTGGCAGGCAAAATGTGGTGGGAGGGAAAGTTTTTAGCAGAAAGTTCAATTTTTTTATATCTACCTGTAAACCATTTATGTCACCCAGCTGTTTGCAGAGTGATTCTATTTCAGAAGACAGCCAGTTAATGCACTTAAAAGCACCAGGAGTTTCCCTGGCAGCTGACACATTAAAGCTTAATTATTTGGTAAACAGTCGCATAGGTCCACATCAAAAAGCTAGCTGGAGTGTGAGTAATGCTTGAATACTGCCTCCTTACTCCTCTCTGCTAATTGTTGATCAGAAAATAATTTCGCACACAAAGCTAGATTCTCAGTATTATAAGCCTTATAAACACACACAATTGCAATCTCCCTTGACTTTTTAAAGTTCAGCTGCAAACACATTCGCTGGGTGCTTCATCAACAGCTGATTTCTCTTCCTTCCACAATTTTACGTTTGAGGATGTCATAGTATCTCTGGAAACAGCACAATCACTTGTCAGAGGCTGGCAAATTACCATGCAGACCATAAATCTGCTTAGCAAAGCACTCAGCTTTGCTCTTGTTAAAATTCCACATACAGAAGTACCTTCACTTCTGATTTGCTTAAACCACACATGCAGGCAGTGCTCTAAACTCTTCATAAGGCAGCTGCCTTTAACCTTTTATGTCTCACTGCTTTGCTTTTATCACACTTTGCAATGAAACTTAAAAGTTTTTGCTTACTCCCTCACTAGTAGCAGTGTGTTTGCTTGCCAGTCACAGGCTGCTTTATCCTCTGCTAGCCAAAGGATGTTTTTGATATACTTGGCTTCACCTAGAATCCCTATCCTTCTTCTGCCTTCCAATTGCCTTCTGTTTAAATTCTGCAGAGTAGTCACCTAAAGTTTCCTTTTTGGACTCCATTTTGTTGGTAAAATCTCTACTGAATGTTTGACAAACCTAAACCAAAGCTCTTCAAATGATCCTGCCTCTGCTGTCAGCAGCTCGAACAAGAAATATGTCCTGATCAGGGAATGCCATATCAGACAGAGAGAAGCAAAGTGTCAGGGATACCTCTATGCCCAGCACAGTACTATCAGGCACAAGTGAGAACAACAGCAATAGAATGAATAATCATTATAATGTTCTACATTCATGTAGGCTACATCTACACTGGCATGATCTTGCACAAGAACTCTTTTGCGGAAGAATTCTTCTGCAAAAACTCTTCCAGAAGAGAGCGTCTACACTGGCATGTGCTTTTGCGCAAGAGATGTGCTTTTGCGCAAGAGCATCCATGCCAATGTAGATGCTCTCTTGTGCAAGAAAGCTCTGATGGCCATTTTAACCATAGGGCTTTCTTGCGCAAGAAATTCATGTTGACTGTCTACACTGGCTTCTTGCACAAGAACAGTTGTGCAAGAGGGCTTATTCCTGAGTGGGAGCATGGAGTTCTTGTGCAAGAAGCCCTGATTTCATACATTAGAACATAAGTGTACTTGCGCAAGAACTCGGGGCCAGTGTAGACAGGCAGCAAGTTTTTGCTCAAAAGCATCTGCTTTTGCGCAAGATCGCACCAACGTAGACACAGCCGTAGTGTTTTTCATTCCAAAGAACACCAAAGCATATTACACACACATAATACAAAGCTCAATCAAATTAACACAAGTATTTCAATGTAGTTCAGTTGGCTTTGGACCTATTGGTCTGTTCTTGCAAGGTCCTTACTCTTGTATGTAGTTCTCACTTCAACTATTTGTATCAGTAACCATTGCTCTTTTAAAGGTTGAAGGATCTGGCCCTATATACATACTGCACCATTAAAAGATATCAAGTTTACTTGGAGGCAAGCAGACAACTGGAACACAGCATGCAGGACTATAGCATTGAGTCAAGGGAAACTTTCATCTTAGATCAAGGGGCCCTCAGAAAAAGTGGTATAGAACTTTTAATGATATCCAATCTTGGCTTAAAAATTGTCAGTGATGGAAAATCCACCACAACCCTGGGAAAATTGTTCCCATGGTTAATTACTCTCACCACTAAAAATTTACATTTTATTTTCAGTCTTAATTTATCTAGCTTCCATTGGCAGCTGTTGGATCATGTTATAGCTTTCTCTGCGTGACTGATGAGCCCATTATGAAACATTTATTCCCTATGTAGGTACTTCTAAATTATAATCAAGTCAACCCTTAACCTTCTCTTTGGTAAACTAAATATACTGAGCATACTGAGTCTAACACTATAAGGCCACCATCTAATGTCCTTCACTCCAAAATCTATTTAGCAGGGCTCAGGGAGCAGTGCAGAGCTGGAATTAGCTGTATGTAAGTGGCGTGTTCCCCAAATTCTGCACACACCCCATCCCCACAGGAACGGACCAGTTCTGTTACAAATGAGTCCTCTGTGCCCATGAATGAAGAGTCAGGACTTGAGCCTTAGAAGTTTGCTGTGATTTGTTGTATTTCCTTTCCCTAATGGGTCTTCCATGAAGCTCATTGGGAGCATTTGCCCACATAGTATTTTACTCTTCTAACACTATATCTTGATAGGGTTTCTCTTAGCACACATTTTTATCATTATAAAAGTATTTAGAAGGACTCTGACCAATACCTTTAGTTCTATGCCACCATCATCACTCTTCACTAGCCTACTGTGAGGTTATTCAACATAGGGGACGCCTTTTGACTTTGTATACAACTCTGGGGGAGGAGGGTGTCTACACAGCAAAGTTATTTTGGAATAACGGCTGTTATTCTGAAATAACTATGTGAGCGTCTACACAGCAATTCCGTTATTTCAAAATAATTTCAAAATAATGGACGGCTTATTCCGACTTCTGTAAACCTCATTCTATGAAGAATAACACCTATTCTGAAATAGCTATTTCGAAATAAGGTGTGTGTAGACGCTCCACTTCTGCTATTTCGAAATAGCCCCTCACCAGGGCCATTCTAAGTTATTCCTCATGGGGATCTCAGTTGAAAAAAAAACACAAAACAAGATCACAGTTCAGCAGCCCCTCCTCTGCCTGAAGCCTATGTGCTTCCAGCTCAGTCCCTGCTGAAACCCAGATGGGGGGGCAGAGGGTACATCCTGTCAGGAACCAGGAAGGTCTCCCAAGATGCCACAGTTTGTAGTGAACAACTTGTAATTCACAGGGCTGCTGCTGAAGCACACTGGACCTTGAGCTACACCAGGGGTTGGCAACCTATGACACGTGAGCCAATTTTCATTGGCACATGGGAGGGAGCTCAGTCCCGCCCGTGCCCTACGCAGCAAGGAGCCTTCACTGCCGGTTGAGTCTCACAGCTGGCGGTAACAGGCAGGGAGTTAAGCTGATTGGCAGGGGGAGGAGAGGGGGCGGGGCATTCTCAAGCAGCTTCTAAACAGAGCTGCTTCCTGCTTGAAACTGAGCAGGTGTTAATGGCGTAGATTTACAAACACCTAACGAGACAGATAGGTGCCTAATGGGAATTGCATTTATTTTCATTTGGCTTTTAATGGGAGTTAGACATCTGGGGTTTTCTGGAGTGCAAACCAGGTTAGGCATGTATCTGCCTCTTCAGGCACCCAAATACCTCTGTATATCTGGCTCTAAATCTAAAAAACAAAGCTAAAGACTCTGATGCGTATTGTCAACAAAAGCATAACTCATGATTTTTCCCTGTCTTATTAGAACTGGTTGAAATATGATAACGTGTTTTCACAGAGGGGTAAAACAAAGTGTTAACTTACAAATTCATTTTCATTTAAAAGTGTGCCAAATGGATCCATTTTTAAATTTTTCCTCTTTTTCAAAATGTCCTACGTCTCTTCTATTTCCGCCTGCCTCCCAAAGAAGTTAGTGAAATTTTTCCTTTACAAAAAGCCCCTCCAAAAACTGGCTCTAACTAGTTATAAAAGACTTTGAAGGTTGAGTTAGTGCAAAAGCATGACATTTTTACACAAGAG